>CM074720.1:495834003-497034003 GCA_037306005.1 Rhinophrynus dorsalis
CAGCATCAGCAATGTTCAGTCATTGGAATTCACATGAACTTTTGATACAGTAATGAGCTGTAACTGAAAGAGATTGACTGCCTCAGAGGCAGTTAAAACAATCCCATCATTCTACTCTCTCTCATACTCATTTCACTTTGATTCTTTTTTTTTTTTATATTTATTTTTATTGAGAGAAAAAGAAAACGACAGGATACAATAATGCGTCTCCATAATACATAGTACAAATAAAAACAAGTAAGTAAGTGATTCAGTGCAATTGGAGGAGAAATATAACTCAAGTTGCTACAGGGGACTGTCGTCTTAATTTCAATTTATCCTGATGTCAAGAGATAGAGAGATGAAGAGATGATAGAAGAGAAGAAAGAAACAAAGAAAAGAAAAAAAGGGGGAGACATAGAATAGTAACAGTGTGAGAGAGAGAGTAGAAGAAAGAGAAGGAGATTAGGAGAAAGAGAGAGGGAGATCAGCCTCTGGACGGTTAGCAAGAAACCACTAGAGAAAAGAGAGTCAAATAGAGACAAATAGAGTCAAATAATCCCTGAGCGTACATATCCTATTTCCAGGACGTAATAAAAGTGGAGAGGTAGCTAACATCTAGGCCCTGTTTGATCCTCTCTATTCTCGTGAGAATCAAGTGATCTCGACTCTCGAGTGCCATTCTGCTAATGACGGGGGCTCAACATCTTTCCAGTGGGCTGGGATCAATGACTTAGCCGCAGATAATAATATTAGCAAAATCCGACGTTTGTGTGATGGAATGACAGACAATCCCAAGAAGAAAAGGACCAACTGGGGAGTTTTCAGTAGGGAAATATCAGGTAAGTTTTCTATCTGTTCTAGGCATGAAGACCAAAACCGGAGAATTTTGGGGCAAGACCACCATATATGGAGGAAAGTTCCCTCGTGTGCCAGGCATCTCCAACAGGTACAATTACCAGAGTTAAGGATGCGTCGAAGCTTAACTGGTGTATAGTACCATCTGTACAGGAATTTGTAGTTGGATTCTAGAACTTGGGAGGAAATAGAAGATGAGGCTGTGAGAGACCATATTTCTCTCCAGTCCTCCTCTGATATCGAACTACTCAGTTCTGCTTCCCACGCAGCCATGTAAGCAGGAGGGGTAGAAGTCAGGGTCGACACCAGAATAGAATAGATCTTGCCCACAAATCCGCCAGATGAATTGTTCGCATAGCACAGGGATTCGAACTTAGTGGGCTGACGCGAGATTAAAGGTTGGAATGAAGGTTGCGTTAGAAAATGCGAGATTCGAAGATACCGCCAGATCTCTTTTGGTGCTAAGTCAAATTTGTCTGACAACAAGGGAAAAGCAAGTAGTTTAGACCCCTGAAAGAAGTCTCCCATTAGTCGGTCTGGTGCATCCGACCAGAGAGGAAACGAGGATGAGAGAAGCGAGAAAGGAGTGGTTCTAGTGTAAAAAAGGCGTGAGACGGGGGGGGGAAAGAAGTCAGTGGAGAGTTGACGTGCCACCAGTCCCAAACACGCATGATAGCATATAGTATCGGGTGAGATTTCAAGGTCGTATGTCTAAGTCGTGGCGGGAGGAAAAATTCCATTAGGGCATCCCCTCCCGATACAAAGGTACGTTCCAATGCGACCCAGAGCTTCGAAGCACCACTGACAGCCCAGTCAGGAATGGACGATAAGAGGGCAGCGTGGTAATAAAATTTGAGGTCCGGGATGCCCAGCCCCCCCAAAGATTTCGGTCTACAAAGAGTCTCGCGTTTGATCCTCGGCTTAAGTCTATGCCATATAAACTTCTGGAAAAGGCGAGAAGCAGAGACAAAAAAGGTTTGTGGGATCTGAATAGGCAAAGTCTGAAAAAGGTAGAGAAAGCGGGGTAAGACATTCATCCTAATAGTATTAATACAGCCAATCCAGGAAAGGAATAAAGGCTCCCATTTCTGAAGGTCTTTTTTAATAGCGGCTAGAAGTGGAGGGAAATTCGCCACGAAAATACTATCCAGATTAGGAGTTAAGTGGACCCCTAAATATTTTATTGAGGAAAACGACCATCGAAAGGGAAACAGAGATCGGAGTGGCGGTATCATATGAGTTGGTAGACCAATAGGAAGTATTTCTGATTTAGAGTAATTGATTTTAAAGTCAGATAGAGAAGAGAAAGTCCGGAATTCCTCCATGATGGCAGGTAAGGAGGAGGAAGGAGAGGTGATAGTCGCCAGAACATCATCCGCGAACATTGACAATTTGTGTTCATGAGCGCCACATGTGATCCCTTTAATCTCCGGGTTCAAACGTATATGTTGGGCCATAGATTCCATTACCAGTATAAATAATAAAGGTGAAAGTGGGCACCCCTGACGCGTACCGTTGGAGATGTGGAAAGAGGTAGAGAGGTGTCCATTGGTTTTGACTTTGGCAGTAGGATTTGAGTAAAGAGCCAATATTCGATCAATAAAAGAGGGACCAAACCCAAAGGCTTGTAGAGTGAGGGAGAGGAAGGACCAGTTAACACAGTCAAACGCCTTCTCGGCGTCTGTAGCGAGCAAGAGAGAAGGAAGAGAGAGGCTGGAAGATGAGTGGATTAAGTTTAACACCTTCCTTGTGTTGTCTCTCGCCTCCCTCCCAGGAACAAAACCGGCTTGGTCCGGATAGATCAAAAAGGGCAAGAGTGGTTTAATCCGGTCAGCCAGAATCTTAGCATACATTTTCACATCAACATTTAATAGGGATATCGGCCTATAACTAGAGCAGGAAAGCTTATCCTTTCCGGGTTTGTGTAGTACTGTGATGTAGGCCACACTTTGAGTCTTTAACATTTATTCAGGCCTTGTGTGATGCCTGTGTTCTTTGACTACCCTGCTCTGTGAGGCATGTGCAACAAAGCCCACCGCCTATCACGGTGCCCGTGATTCTGCCTGAGCGACATTCCTACTTCCGGGTTTGCTTTGGCTGCTTCTTATTGGCTCTGGGTTTTCAACCCCTCCCAGGGCTTGCCTTTATATACGCCCTCCTGTCACTATGCCGGTGCCCTTTCGTGGTGTTCCTGACCAGACGTTTGTTGCTGTGTTCCTGTTCCGTGTATGATCCGGTTTCGTCTGACCTTGCTGTCTTCGTTGCCCGTATTGTTTTGACCCGGCTCGCCTGACTACGATTCCGTGACCGATTTGGCTGGTTCCACTCTCTGTGTACCGATCCAGGCTTTGGCTGACTACCGATCTCTGTGTACCGATCCAGGCTCTGGCTGACTACCGCTCTCTGTGTACCGATCAAGGCTTTGGCTGACTACCGCTCTCTGCGTACCTATCCAGGCTCTGGCTGACTACCGCTCTCTGTGTACCGATCAAGGCTTTGGCTGACTTCCGCTCTCTGTGCACCATTCCAGGCTTTGGCTACTTGTCTAGGATCCGCTTATTGCTAGTGCTTCTGTTGTCCTAGTCTAGTGTCTATTGCCTTTGCCATACGCTTGCCTGCCAATCTGCACTATCAAGTTGCCTCCGGTTGCGCTACCTTTCAGCCTGTGCCTCCCTGCAGCCTCCGTTTGTATACTATACAGCCTGTGCTTTACGGTCACTAGCGGTTCTACCACCTGTCAGTCTGCACTTCTCCGCTGCCTCCGGTTGCGTTATCGCTCAGCCTGTGCCTCCCTGCAGTCTCCGTTTGCATACGATACAGCCTGTGCTTTACGGTCACTAGCGGTTCTACCACCTGTCAGTCTGCACTTCTCCGCTGCCTCCAGTTGTGCTACCTTGCAGCCTGTGCCTCACTGTAGCCTCCGTTTGTCACTATACTGCCTGTGCCTTAACGGTCACTTGTGGTGGTTCAGCCTGTCCGTTTGCACCAATCAGCTGTCTCAGGTTGCGTTGCTGTACTGCTGCTCTCCTTATTGCCTCCGGGCTCGTTAGATTCAGTCTGCCTACCATCACCTCCGATTGCACTCCGTGCACACTGTGCCTACTCTGCTTGCCTCCGGGCATCTCCTCAGTATACTCATTTGTACCGTCACGTGGGCTGCCTTACCCGGTTATAGGTAAGGCCGGTAGAGCCTATCCGCTCCCCAATCCTCAGTATATTCATTTGTACCGTCATGTGAGCTGCCTTACCCGGTTATAGGTAAGGCCGGTAGAGCCTATCCGCTCCCCAACCTATTGGGGTGTCTGTCCTGCAGTACCAGTCCCTCTTAGGGCTTCTCCTGACTTGTACTGCTGAGGTTTTGTTCCAGTTCCTGTTCCAGTCATTTTTACATTTCTGTATTTTGTTTTATTCTGTTAATGCCCTGACTTGTGTCAGATTCTATAGTGCTATCCTCGGTTTGGGTCTGGACCCGTGAAAGGCATTTCTGTTCTGTATTATTTGTCTAATAAAGATTCATTCATTTTACCTTAACCAAATTGTCTGAGTGTTCAGTAAAACTGTGACACTTCCATTCCAGTGGTCACACGCATTAACCAGACAATGTGAGAGGAGTATCCTGACAAAACTCTGCTCTCTCATTGACTGCCAGTGCAGTACTGGACTGGCAAATATTATAATAATAATAACATCAAAGTATTTTACCAGGAAGGATACACTGAGATTGTCTCTCGTTTTCAAGTATGTCCTGGGGGTATAGATATTATTGCCCAATTTAATGTACTCATTTTATCTACCTCAGAAGGATGAAAGGCTGAGTTGACCTTGCCAGGACTAGATCCTGTGACCTTGCGGTTTCAACAGATTCTATAGCTGGTGCCTTAACCAGCTGAGCCATCTCACCAGCAAATACCTTATATAATGCATTCCTTACCTTCACACCACACAGTGTGCAGAGGGTGGACATGAACTGCCACATCCTCGCATGTATAGAATCACTATCAGCTTGTGGGGTGGTAAAAATGACTGAGGTGGATCACAATAAGATGTTGCTAAGTCTTCCTGTGCCCAGACCCTAGCACAAGAAACTGATGAAGAGCCAGGTGTTTTGCTCGCCATTGAGCTTTCAGGCTCAGGATAGGTTTAACTATTCTTCTTCCTCTTAGATTTCCACATTGGTGCCCATGGGGAGAGACAGTGTCTCCAGATTTCTTTTGTGGGGGTTTGGCTTTAACATACTGCACATAAATGTAACGGTATGTGTTTTTATGTGTGTTTTCAGGGTGGTTGTACCAAGGTGTGTTCCCTCCATTCCCCTTTTCACTGAGTTGTCACAAATTGTGCACTGTGCCTGCCTCATGAGAACAATAATCCCAAACCCATGACCTCAGGGGGGATCCCTTCACTGGCTGGGGCAAAGGATAATGCTGCTGTTTCCTCAGAATCAACACTAGAACTAGGAACAGGATTATTGCTGGCAAGTGGAACCTGTCCTAGTTCTGCATCTGTCATGGTTTTTTAGGACTCTCAGACCAAATAAGTGAAAATAAAACACACTTTATTAAAGTGAATAAGGCACAAGTACGCCCTCTAGAGGCGGTAGGTAATACACAGATAAGTAAACTGAGATATTTACAATGGTAATAGCACAAAAGACATAAATGCAAAATAGTATGCACTAGGATGATATTGACCCCCAAGGGGTTAATGTCCATATAACAGTCTGTCTCAGATGTGGAGGTTTGACACGCCCTAGATGTTAAAAGGGCTGTGCTGTATAGACAAAGTTCATCAAGTGCTGAGGATAGAGCTGCCTTGCCAAGGTGTTGGATAGTAAGCAGAAAGGGAATCAACTTAGCCCCCACGGGCGTAGTTACAGGAACTGCTTTCGTTTGTGCAAGTGCCAATAGCCCCCACGGGCGTAACGGAAACCGTCCGGCGGTGCAAGAGCTAACAGCCTCCTTAAGTGTAATCGAATTATGGAATAAGAGAGCAAGAGCCACTAGCCCCCTCGGGCGTAGTACCGGATAAGCCAACACTGAAGCCTTTCTGCCAACACTCTGTGTCAAATGATATCGTCAGTAGCCAATACCGGAGAGCCTTAAGCGCCCAAACGGCCCAACTATGTGAACACTCTGCAATGGTGGACTAGAGTTGCCGACGGAGAGCGGCCAACTCAGCAGCAGTATCACAGGTAACGAGGCTCGTACAGGAGATAGCGAGAGTGAATTTGAGGCAGCACTGCAAGAGTTAAAATGCACGTTTACTCGAGGCTTCAGCGCTACTGCAAGGCTCTGCACAGAGAGGAAGGCCCACAGCATACACACAACTCTGCACAAAGAACGAGGCACAGCACTAAATCGAGGGAAGCACCAGGCAAGGCAGTCACTCTGACGCGGGCAGCAGGGACTGGAAATGTCACGGCGGCGACAACTGAAACGCAGGTCACTGGAACAAGCTGGAAGTCGATCTTCGGAGCAGGAAGTCAGCCGGACCGGGTCGGAGCACGTAGGAGGCAGTCATACAAGCCGGGTCATACACGAGCAGGAACGTCAGTCTAGCCGGGTCAGGATCCAAGGGTGGTACGCAGACGAGCCGGGTCATACACAAGCAGGTACACTGGAGAATGGTCAGGACAAGCCGAATCGGTACACAGGAACTCAGAGTACAGGAACACAGCAACAGCACTACTGGCTCAGGAACACCACGAAAGGGCATCTGACAGATGAGATAGCCAGGTATAAAAAGGTCATCAGGAGGCGGGTCAAACTCAGTTAGCAAATCAGTGACAGCCACAACTGAGAGTGACAGGAATCACAGGCACTGTGATAGCATCATATGCTGGACCCCATTCCCACTATGGCCATGGTGGTCTGTGGCACACTATCCTGCTCATCATCAGCCTGCTGCCCTTGCAACTAAGCAGCAGCAGGAATTACAGCAGCAGCAAACTCTTCAATGTCACTGCTGGTAGTAGTGGTGATGCCCATTCTCATTTGCATATCTGTCTCCCATTCCTTCTTGCTTTCTGCTAAAAAGGCCCTTATTGTCTCTTCCACCCCAGCTGCTCCACCATCACCCTCCCCACCAGTCCCTCCTTGCTGCTGCTGCTGTTCTTTGAGAGTTGTACTGGTTGGCGATGAGGTTCCCCTACTGTCACACTTGCCATCTCATGAGGTGAAGAAGCAGCAGGCACAGGCAGCTGATCTGTGCTGATGCTAATATTTCTAGCCAGTTCTGAATTCTTCTGCATCATGTCCCAGAAGCACAATGCCAGTGAAAGGGGAATCACGTGGTCAGGGGGATGTTATCAGCTCCCATGATCACTAGCCTGGCTGCTTGTTATCATCAATTCCCCTTCTACCTTAACAGGAGGATCAACAGCCATGATAGTCCCACCACCAGTTGCTTTATCACAATTACCATCACCACCATCCATTTCTCACCCCAATACTCTCTAGCTGCTGTGTGGTAGTAGTGAAACTGCTTGCTGATGAAAAGTGTGACTTAGGGTCCTCTGCTGTCACACTTGCCATCATCTTCTCCTTCTCCTGAATATCAGAAGGCACACTGGCAGCAGTAGTAGCAAGCACAGGCAGCTGATCTGTCCTGCTTACACTGCTAGCCAGTTCTGCCTTGCTCACACATTTCCCCCAAATCCCAAAGGGTCTGGGGAATCAGGGTTTCCAGACCCTTCCATGATGGTGGTAGCCACTCGCTCCTCCTCTTTTGATTCACTGGACGCACCCCGGCCCTTCCAGCTCCTCCTTTTATTTGTCAGATGGGTGATCATACTGTTAGCCAACAGTCTAAACCTCTGCTGCCTTTATTTAGATACATAATAGCTTCAAAATCACCTAGCACTGTCTCTAGCTGCTTAATATTCTGTTTCACTTCCTGGAAATGTCACGTTTTGGTGCAAAAATGCAAACTACACGTAAGTTTGTTGCCATTGAAATAAAAAATGGAAAACACTTTTGGAGTAGGCAAAAAAGGAGAACATTTAACGGGATTTGTTGAGGGCAGACAAAAAAATTTCTTGTGGGAACCCCCAACCCTAATCAAGCCCTCATTGATCACATAGTATTTTTCTCCTAAACAGACCCACTACTTGCCTGGACCACTGCACCCCAAGCACTTCTTTCTCCCACTGCAGTTAATGTGGCAGGAGACACTTGCACCCCATAGCACCTACTCCTTCTGTGTCCCACCTACCTTCCTCTAGACTGTAAGGTCTCACTATAAGGGCCCTCTGATACTTTTTTTCCATGTTCTATCTGTACTATTTGATATCACTCTTGTATAGTGCTGCAGAATACGATGGCTCTAAATAAAGTATAATAATAATAATAGTCCTGCTTAATCACATACAGTAATCAGTAGTCCTGTGGTTGTGATTAGTCCCTCCCTACAGCCTACTTCTTCTTCCCCCACCTACTTCTTCTTCCCCATCCTTCTTATTTTCTCTTATTATTTCCTCCAGCCTTCCTATTATCTCCCTTCCTGCTGTCCCTCCCTTCTTCCACTATTCTACCTCCTATCTCTTCTTGAAGACTTCTCTAGCATAAAGAGGTTAAAATCAGATACACTTATTAAAATAATATAACCCATCTGGTCCTCAATGGGTTAAATGGGCATGTAAGCAAAATTGGAGCTATTCTGGGGAAAACCAACTGCACTATAGGGATTAAATAAGAATTAAATGTGAAAGAAAGGAGAAGAGAAATGACTGAGAGAATAAAGGGGAGAATGAATGCTATGGAGAATAGGGAGGATAGAGGGACAATAGGAAGGATGGAGCAAGGAAGGGGAGATGAGGAAGAATGGAAGGAGGGGAGATAATAGGAAAGATGGAGGGAAGAAGGACAGTGAATAGAAAACATGGAGGTGGGTAGAGAAGAGGAAGGGAGATGAGGGAAGAGGAAGGAGGAGATAGGGAATGAGAAGAGAGAAGAAGAAGGATGGAGTGAGGTGGGAAAAGAGGAAAAATGGACAGAGGGTGGTAGAACAGAGAGAGAGGGACATTAGAGAGGGGGTAGATTAGAGGGAGATAGGGGAGATAATAGGAAGGGTTGAAGGAAGAATGAGAAAGACAATAGAAAGGATGAAAACAGGGGAGAGAAGAGGGAGAATGGAGAGAGGGAAGATGGTTGGGAGGGGAGAGAAGAGGAAGGAGAAGGGAGGGGAGGGAAGAGGAAACAGAGGAAGGAATAAGAGGGATGGAAGGAAGGAGAGAGAGAAGAGGAAGGGTGGAGTGAGGTGAGAGAAGAGGAAGAACTGAGAGTGGGAAGAGATAGGAGGTAGAATAGTGGAAGAAGGGAGGGACAGCAGGAAGGGAGAGAATAGGAAGGATTGAGGAAATAATAAGAAGAAATAAGAAGGATGGGGGAAGAAGGAGAGAGAATAGAAAGGATGATGGAAGTTGAGAAAAGGAAGAATTGAGGGAGTAAGGAGAGAGTGGGTAGAACAGAGTGGGGGAGGAGGTAGAATAGAGGAGGTAGGGGAGATAATAGGAAAGGTTGAGGGAAGGAAAAAGACAATAGAAAGGATGGAGACAGAGGAAAGATAAGGGAGAGTGGAGAGAGGTTGGAGAGAATAGGAAAGACGGGGAGAAATGGAGCGTGGGGAGAGATTAAAGCAGTAGAGAAGGAAGATATGATAGAAAAGATGAAAGTGCAGGGGTTGTAAATAAGAGAGAGAGAATGGGATGGATGGATGAATGGGGGAAGAGGAAAAAGTGGTAGGTGGGGGAAAAGAAGTAGGATGTAGGGAGGGAGAGAAGAGAAGTGGTAGGTGGGGTAAGAAGATGTAGGATGTAGGGAGGGAGAGAAGAGAAGTGGTAGGTGGGGGGAGAAGAAGTAGGATGTAGGGAGGGAGAGAAGAGAAGTGGTAGGTGGGGGAAGAAGATGCAGGATGTAGGGAGGGAGAGAAGAGAAGTGGTAGGTGGGGGAAGAAGAAGTAGGATGTAGGGAGGGAGAGAAGAGAAGTGGTAGGTGGGGGAAGTAGAAGTAGGATGTAGGGAGGGAGAGAAGAGAAGTGGTAGGTGGGGGAAGAAGATGCAGGATGTAGGGAGGGAGAGAAGAGAAGTGGTAGGTGGGGGAAGAAGAAGTAGGATGTAGGGAGGGAGAGAAGAGAAGTGGTAGGTGGGGGAAGTAGAAGTAGGATGTAGGGAGGGAGAGAAGAGAAGTGGTAGGTGGGGGAAGAAGATGCAGGATGTAGGGAGGGAGAGAAGAGAAGTGGTAGGTGGGGGAAGAAGATGCAGGATGTAGGGAGGGAGAGAAGAGAAGTGGTAGGTGGGGGAAGAAAAAGTAGGATGTAGGGAGGGAGAGAAGAGAAGTGGTAGGTGGGGGAAGTAGAAGTAGGATGTAGGGAGGGAGAGAAGAGAAGTGGTAGGTGGGGGAAGAAGATGCAGGATGTAGGGAGGGAGAGAAGAGAAGTGATAGATGGGGGAAGAAGAAGTAGCAATCCTGGAGCCAACTGCAGCATCGAAAGCAAAGATCAATACTCAAAATATCCATTTATTTAAATGGGGCTTTTAACACACTGAATGCAAGGGAGGCCTCTAAAGCATTATTTAGAACCAGGCAGTGCCAACTAATCTACATAAACCAACAAATAAAACAGATAAATATCTTGTATGCTACAGATTGAAATAAAGAATGCATACAGAACTGCTTACAGAACACTAGATGATTTTGAAAGTCCTTTCATAGCAGAGTAGATCTTTTTAGCATCAACAGAGTTAACCCCTTAGTGACCGGCCGCGCACACGCGACCGTCACTTAACGCCCACTAAGAATTTATTTTTTTTAATTATTCCGGAGTCCCCAAACGGCGTGCAGCAGTGTGGGGACCCGGACTTCCGGGACGTACATGTACGTCCTCTGTCATTAAGTAACAGTTTTTGTGGGACAGACATGTACGTCCATTGTCGGGAAGGGGTTAAATAATTCCTAAAAAAGGGAAATCCCTTAGAAAACATGCAGCTATACTGTATGTTCATTAATCAACAGATAATGGAGTCAGTGGGTACAGAACTCATGATTGCTAGAGTACATCTAAATTATATGCCATTTACTGACATTTGGTCTCTCTGATGTTCTGTTAGGTCTGAGATATTGATTGTGCACAGATGTAAGTTAGAACTCAGGAGCAGTTAGCAAGATACATCCAGTACTGTTTGAAGATGTTATCTCTTGAGCAAAGGCACAAGGACAAAACTCATAGGGGTCATTAGGATTTTCTTGCCATAGTGAGGTAAGTGGGGGATTATTATTTGCTCTAATTAAAGTTTTGATAATTCTGGAGAGTGTGTCTGACATTATACAACCATCATATACTGTAGTGCATATCATTAAGTGCAGCCTCTGCCTTTGGAGGCCAGTACTAGTGGCTTCACATCATTTAACAATATGAGTGCCACAGAGATAACCAAAGCATTGCAATGCAGTATGTTGGATACATCTCTGAAAGATAAATGACCCGTGTTTATAATAGCAAACTGGAGTTGTTCTGGAGTAAACCATCTGCAACATGGAGACAAATGAAAACGTATTTTTAAATTAAATTGGACTTATAACCCCTTGAATGCTAGGGAGGTTTTAATGCATTGTAAAGAAATGCATTGGAGATCTATCTAACATTTAAATGGGTTAAAAAGCTCTATTCAAGTGCACTAGAAGTTTTATGTGTCCCCTATGGTGCAGTTGGTTTACTCCAGAATAACTCGAGGCCTATGTTCTCTTATTCAGCATTTATAATAATGATTTATTTTCATATGAAACTGAAGACTGGTGACCATTGTATCTTTATGCAAGTCTTGGATCACTATTACATACAGTATGTCATAATTAAAAGAATAGTAATGCTTTTGACAAGAAAAATAAATACATATTTTACATATTTTTTGGCTAATCAAACAAGGATACTCTCACTGCTGTAAGATGTTTAAATCAAGAGTAATTACAGCTCAAACAGTGAAATGTCAGAATTAGAGTGTGCGGATCCCTGTGGTCTACATCTGTAACACTGTTGGTAAAGCAAAAATGAACAGAGAACAATAAACACAGTGTTACCATTGGATTGCAATTGCCCTTCCACAGTGAGCTCTGAGACACAGAGCGAGTAACAATAAACTGTACCCATACTAGCCCTAACACTATCCTATCACCCATAGCTGGAACACTTACCTGTCATACTCATGTCTGTAAGCTTCTGTCTTCCTTATCTCTCTTCTTCTTCATTTGTTTAGGCACCCGATGTGCATTTAGCGCTCGACATGCATTTTTTGTGTTCGGTAGTGTGTCATAGTGCAGGTATGCAATTACTGTGACGTAAAACTACTAACAGTACTTTTTTTTCTGTGGGAACTGGATCGAGCCCTAAATGGGAAACTACTTGGGGAATCCACATTAGAGAAAGATGAAAGATGATAGATGATAGACTTCACAGCAGTGTGCAGTGCTGCTCAATTGCTGCAAGAGCAAATAACGTACTATCCCACGTAAAAATAAAAAATAGATGTTACAGGCTTTTCCTACTGATTACAACCACCTAGGGACCATAACAGAAATTTGCCATTTAACCCTTTGAGTGCCCAAGGGGTACACAACACATTACTTTGCAATGCGTGGGGTACCGCTCTAGCACTCAAAGGGTTCATGTATTTAATGTAATTAAAAAAAAACATGTTTGAGGTTTAACAACTTTAGAAAGAAAACAAATTCCAGCAGTGCAATGCCCCATTTTATTCAACAGGAAAAGCACTATCCTATATAATAATTCGCTAATGTATGTTTGTCAGAAGCTGTCATGCACTGCACAGACTGCCCGCGGCACGGTTGATAACAGAGCGGGGAGCTCCAAATTCAGACCATAGTCCTCTCTGTGCACCGAAGATGCGCAGAGAGGACTAAGGTCTGATTTCGGAGCACCCCATTCCGTTATCAGCCGCGGTGCGGGCACTCTCTACTGTGCATGACTGCACCACGGCTGTTGCTGGGTGGCACTGTGTACACGGGCTCTTCAACTAGTTACCTATATATTTCCCTAAAATAATGTACTGCTTCTTCAACCCTTTAAGAAGCAGATGGGTGTGCATCACATTGCAAAGCAATACATTACACATCCCTCTAAGCTTAAAGGGTAAAGATGCGTAACCCTCTATAACCCTTTCAGTGCCAGTGGGGTACGCAATGCATTGCTTTGAAATGCATTGCGTACCCCTCTGGCACTGAAAGGGCTAAGGACCAGGGAGGTGCAGCACATTGGTTGCACACCATTCTGTTTCTTAAAGGATTAATTCAGAAAGGGGAGACCATCAGAGGCTGCAAATCCACAGGACTTTTCACCCACATTTGCTGTCCATTAGTCATAAAAATAGACACATTAGCTGGTGTATTGACTCAATGAGATAATGCTGACCCTATAGATATGCTTGCTGAATCAGACAGTAAATAGGTTGAGTAAATACACTTTAATAGGAACCATATGTAAGGCAAAACAGGGATGCAGGTGGACCACTTCAGGTCTAGAAGAGTAAAGGACAAAATCAATAACATGCGCTTCAGTGCATTACTCAGAAACAAATTGCTCAAGTTCCACCGGGTATGGGAGTCATGGCAGCAGCACACAGTGTGACATTATCATGGGGCTTTAACTGAAGAGCTGAGAAAGAACTGTGTATTCCTTTATTAACTAATCCAATAGAGGAGGATTTACATCCCAGGGACCCCTAATCCAGGCACGCTAGGTGCCTGTAGCTCCGTCCATAGTCTGTAGCTCCTCACGTGGCCCCGCCCCCAGTCCTATCCACTATTTCCTGACACAGAAAATACCCATGGCCTATAACAAGAAAGTGCAAAAAAAATCTGTAACCCCTTGGTTGCTAGAGAGATCTTCAACGTATTGTTTTGCAATGCTTTGGAGATCTCTCCAGCATCCATGGGGTTAAACAATAGCCTGTAAAAGGGTATAAAGCTGGTGCAGAAATATTGAGATTGCTCTGACCACACCCACAATTCAGAATGTGGGTGTGGTCAGAACAGCTGACATACTCCTCAAAATTTGGGGCTCCATGCCGTTGTCTACTTTGCCTATTGGCAATGTGTTGGATACCTCTCTGGTACTCAAAGGGTTAATGTTATATTTTGTATAATGTTGGCATTGAAACACAAATAAAAATTAGAGATGCTTATTTCAATAGGGTGTAGGGTGTTAATTAAACTTTGTTCAATCCACAATTGTATAACCTAGTAAGCACAATCTTTAAGTTTACAGGTATTTGATAAACTCTAATCCAACATCTACAAGGCTTCTTGATTTGTAACGTTGTAAAACTCATACATCAATGGTTCCCAACCTCTCCTGTCATCATGACACATCTGATTAAACAAAAAACAACAACAAAGGGCGCCCTGATAGTGCCCGTTAATCTCTTAGGCACCAAATTTGATAATAATGTGAAAAGATACTCACACTTTGAAGTGTCTGGTTAATGATATACGTATATCAAAAGCCAGCAATATCAGCATGCAGGGAAACTGAACATGTCCCAGCTCAGGATGGTGATAGAATTCTCCCCCAAAAGTTCACATGAGATACCAAAACGAACAGCTGCTCCAAAACTTAGTCTTCCAAAAATATTTATTTGTATATAAAATACATATAAAATCAAATGAAAACCAATTGCAACCAATAAAATAACGTTTTGCAGCTCTCAGGCCGCTTCCTCAGATCAACTGGTTTATCAATACACAAAAAACAAGATGAGATACATTTAGTTGGGTGATGTGCTAATTTTAACACTCAGTTAACTTACTTGCCTATTTATTCATTCCTATCCATGCACATGTATCGTCCAATGAATGGCCCTATATCCCTTTAGAAAAGGTCCATCCAGACTGAAGGAGTTTTCTAGTAGGAAGAACCCTTTAAAGGGTGGGGAGTTTAGGGTAGGGTTGGGGAGTTAAAGGGATGGGTCCATAGGTTAGGAGATATAGGCAGGTCCCTTGAGGAATAACTTCTTGGGACCATGTAGCAGATCGGTTTGTTTTAGAGTTTGATTGCAGTGGTTGGATTTACTTTCATTAACTCTTTTTTTGCAGTGTTGCTTAATTTATGTTGTATCTTAGCTTGAATTAGAAATCAACAATGCTAGCTTACAGATGTGTGGATCTAGTTACTAATTTTCTATATATTTTGGATGTTTTAAAATGTTTTCAATAAAAAGTGTTGAGGTGGGTTGGTTGGGGCCTATGGCAGCTTTTAGGTTATTGTGGCCCATCAGGGAATGGGATGGCAGCCTTTTAACAGACCTGGTCGCAACCATTACATGAATACCGTCAGGTGACTGGCATGGGTATACGCTCATCTTGCCTGTTGGCTAAGTGGGCCAGTGCCATTGTACGTGTTTAACATCTTGGTATGGTATGTTTCTATTGAATGTCAGCTATGCTATGGTGATTTACTTCCATCTGTTCTTGTAGAGTCTGTTATTTATGCTGAATATGCTGGGTGGAAATGGGGAGTTTTGTTGGTAGCCTGATTAAGTATTCTGGTTTGCTGTCTGACAGTCATGGCTTTGTGACTAATGGGGGTACAGAAGGTGCAGTTGCACCAGGGGCCAAGCATCCAATGAGGTCCCATCCGCCCTGGGTCCAAAAGGTTCTAATTATGCATATGTGGAAATATTTTTGTGATAGGGGCCCAAAAAAATGTTCTCACCCAAGCCCTCCTGTGACTAGTGACACCAGTGGTTCCCATAACAAGCGTTAGAAAAAAATGTTGAGGCCATTCCATAACTGACCTCTGGCCCCTTTAAGATCTCACCTGAGAGGAGATATATTTGAGAACTCTGGGGGGAGTTGATTGATTGGTTGACATTGCCTAGAAATGGAGAAACACAGTATGAACACCTCCTGAAGAAATACTTGGATTTAGGTTACGAAATGCATTGGGGTATTTTTTAATCATTGTCATTAAATCTTAATATTTTTATTGAAGAACCAGGGTTACAGCTCCCTGCAGGCCTACTAACGTTATTTGTCCTGAATAGGATACACTTGGTGCTTCATTTAGTAAGTGTCTGCAGACAACAGTGAGGCATGATGGGGGTTCCTTGCAAGGTTGGAGCTGCATTTCTGCAAATGGAGTTGGGGATTTGGTCAGAATTAATGTTCTCCTCAATGCTGAGAAGTACAGGCAGACTTATCCATCATGCAATACCATCACAGAGGCATCTGATTGGTCCCAAATTTATTCTGCAGCATTACAATGACCCCAAACATACAGCGCAAATCATTAAGAACTATCTTCAGTCAAAGACACCACTCAGTTAGTGTAGGGAAAAATTATAAAATAAGATATGGATTGACAGCAAAAGACAAAAAGCTTACAGCGCTAAACTAACCACAGTGAATACATGTAGTGTATAAATTAGAAGAGTTGGATTAATTGACATAAGTGGCAGCAAGGGAAGAAAGGAAAGGGTTCTCCATAACCCCCAATTATCAGGCCGAAACCCAAAGTGCAAGTGCAAAGAAAAAGATCAATCCTGTGCTTTATATCAATATGTAAATGTGTGCCCTAGCTTAGGCATATATAATAATCATTGCTAAATCTGAAAATAAACATGAGGATTTTGTTCCCATTTTGGCCAAAGTGGTATAAGCTTGCCACCAACGTCAAGGTACCTCATAATTTGGCAAGTACCTACTCTAACATGTCCATACAAGTCTGTCTAAAATAAAAACAATAACTTGAGAAAGTTTGGAAACACATTGATTGGAGCAAGGCCCCTTTAAGATGAAATGTATATTGAACTGATGGATCCCAGTGTACAATTAAAAATGCCTGCATTGATGCCTGTACATGGGGGAACTTCTCTTCTCACACAATGGAAGATCCTAGCATATTTCTTTCCCTTCTTTGCCCATCTGATCCCCGAGAATGTGTTTCAGCCTTTGTGTGCTGTGGCAGTCATGGACCGGGGGCCCACAGCTTTGAAGAGGCCTGCTGATCATCCTACGTTTCTTCTCTTCATTGAGTCTCCAAGATTCAATGATGTGAAAAACGAGTGCAGGACAAGCGGAAGCTCCGTTAGAAGCAGAACTAGGAGTAGCACACAGGCTAAGCAGGAGCTGGAACAGCACCCACACCTGACCCAGAACCGAGACCGGCATCTGAGTTAACCCGCCTGGTGACAGCATGGCTGCTGCAGAGAACCTGTTTAGTGGAGCAGGCGGACAGATATGAAGATATGGCGGCATCTATGAGAGCGGTTACAGAACTCAATGAGCCACTGTCTAATGAGGACCAGAATTTGTTGTCTGTACCCTACAAAAACGTAGTTTTGGCACGTCGATCTTCATGGAGAGTCATAAGCAGCATTGAGCAGAGAAAACACTGCCAGATAGTAATGAGAAGAAGATAGAGAAGGTGAAAGCCTACAGAGAGAAGATTGAGGCAGAGTTGGAGGGAGTTTGCATTGAAGTGTTTTTTCTGCTCGATAAATTCCTTATCAAGAACTGCAACGACTTCCAGTATGAGAGCAAAGTCTTCTACCTAAAGATGAAGGATGATAACTACCGCTATCTGTCAGAGGTAGGCTCCAGTGAGAGGAATCTGAAGAAGCATACAAGGAGGCCTTTGATTAGCAAACAGCACATGCAGCCCACCCATCCAATTCACCTGGGCCTGGCACTCAACTTCTCAGTCTTCTATTACGAGATACAGGGCACTCCAGAGCAGGCCTTCTTCATCATATGCCTCTCTCTTCCCTTTTCCATCATGTGCCTCTCTCTCCCCTTCTCCATCAAATGCCTCTCTCTCTCTCTCTCTCTCCCCTTCTCCATCAAATGCCTCTCTCTCTCTCTCTCTCCCCTTCTCAATCATTTGCCTCTCTCTGTTCCCTTCTCCATCATATGCCTCTCTCTCTCTCCCCTTCTCCATCAAATGCCACTCTCTCTCCCCTTCTCCATCAAATGCTACTCTCTCTCCCCTTCTCCATCATATTCCTCTCTCCCTCTTCCCTTCTCCATCATACACCTCTCTCTCTCCCCTTCTCCATCAAATGCCTCTCCCCCCCCTTCTCCATCACATGCCTCTCTCTCTCTCTCCCCCCTTCTCCATCGTTTGCCTCTTCCCTTCTCAATCATATGCCTCTCTCTCTCTCCCCTTCTCCATCAAATGCCACTCTCTCTCCCCTTCTCCATCATATGCCTCTCTCTTTCCCTTTCTCCATCAAATACCTCTTTCTCTCTCTCTCCCCCTTCTCTATCATATGCCTCTCTCTCTCTCTCCCCCTTCTCCATCGTATGCCTCTCTCTCTCCCCCTTCTCCACCGTATGCCTCTCTCTCTCTCCCCTTCTCCATCGTATGCCTCTCTCTCTTCCCTTCTCCATCATATGTCTCTCCCCTTCTCCATCAAATTACACTCTCTCTCCCCTTTTCCATCATATCCCCCTCTCTCCCCTTCTCCATCAAATACCTCTCTCTCTCTCTCCCCTTCTCCATCATATGTCTCTCTCTCCCCTTCTCCATCAAATTACACTCTCTCTCCTCTTTTCCATCATATCCCCCTCTCTCTCTCTCTCCCCTTCTCCATCAAATACCTCTCTCTCTCTCTCTCTCCCTTCTCCATCATACGCATCTCTCCTCTTGCACTTAAAGGGTTAATTCTAGGCTGAGTCACACAGGACTGCATATATAATGTATATTAATGTACACAATGTAGACACAGGACTATATATAATGTATAATAATGTACACATTGTACACACAGAATTGTATAATGTATAATAAAGTACACACTTTGTAAATTAATATACATCATATATACACTCCTGTGTCTACAATGTGTACTTGAATATATACATTATACTCCTGTGTGTACGGTGTCTACATTAACATACATTTTATATACAGTTGTGTGTTTATAGTGTGTAAATGAATATACGTAATATATACATTTCTGTGTGTGGAGTGTGTATATATAATATGCATTATATACTCTCCTGAGTCACTGAGGCAGACATTAAACCTTTGAGTAGCAGGGGGTACGCAATGCATTGCAATGCCTTGTGATATATATATATCTATAAATAGAACATGTGTGTATAAATGTTATGAAAAATGTATGCATTGGGCCCACATAAATATATGTTTGTGTACACTTGGTTGAATAATCGAGGAGCTGTGAACTGAAGTCAAAATCACTCAATTATAGGTGAAGATATATCTGTGGATGGTTCATCGGTTAAGGGGGAAGAGTAACTTTTCGGATGACTTAGTAATGCACTATGCCGAGACTTAAGGGCAAATGGAGAAAATAAACAGATAGATGTACTGCATATTACAGTCCAAGTAACGTGTATAAAGCACTCACCACCGCCGTCTTCACTCGGACTTACAAGTATTCGCTCTCATGATATTATATGTAATGAAATCTCCACTGTCAATACGCATATGATGTAGATATCCTCTTCACTCCCAATCCACATGTGTTGTTAACATCCATACTTTCAATGGCAAAAAAAAGTTAAAAATTTAGTCGTTTTTTTTTGCCATTGAAAGTGTGGATGTTAACAACACATGTGGATTGGGAGTGAAGAGGATATCTACATCATATGCGTATTGACAGTGGAGATTTCATTACATATAACATCATGAGAGTGAATTTGCACAAAATAAGAAAGAAGATTTAGCTTGTAAAGATAAAGATATAGAAACGGACATGAGGGGGGAATTTAAAGATCTTGAAAAACTTCTGATCATGGATACCAAATTGTTTTGGGAGAGAACAACTCTATCTAAATATTTAGAGTTTGATATTGCACCTAAGGGTTTGATTGTGGAAAAAAATCTAGCTTTTGATATTGAAGATATTGAATTTAAAACAAAATGGCTCAATGTCACTCATAAATATTCTTGTGATTTGATGTGATTAATTACAGAACCAAAATAGCAGTTGAAGTAGAAAATAAGATCAAAACCACACTTGTATCTTTGGAACACTTTAGGGAACAAACAAAATGTAAAGAATAAGAAAATAGAACTAAAGAAACAGTAGGTTTATTGGAAGCAAAAATAATTAAAACCAATAAAAATAAATTTTTAAGAGACAAAGTACCCGTTAAAGTAAATTAATTGGTAGAGAAGACAAATTCTGCCACTGACATTGAGACAGCTGAAAAATCAGAAGTGCCAGATGGAAGTTGGCATATAGTAAGATATTACAGATATAACAACTATAACAGAGAATTTAAAAATCAAACTTTCAGGAGAAATAATTATTGATCCAATCACTATCAACATAGGTTTCGATATGTTAGACCTGGATATCACATGGACAGTCAATTCTCCACTGCCCCTGTGGTACATACCAACAGGTTTAATGTTCTCTCTATGAGGAAAGAAGGAATGATGAATTGATAGATGAAAGACTTGGTGAAGACAGTCCAACTACATTGTCTTCTTTTTTAGGATTGGGAAAAAGGAAAAACAAAAAGAAGCATCTAGAATTAACAGAACAGGAAAACAACAAGAAAAGAGTGCTAGAAAAAGAGGAAGTAGAGGAAGAGGCTTATGAAAAAAAATACAGAAAACATAGAAAATAAAGAGGGTATTAATGATGGTGGTATCTTTAATTTAAGCACACACATATTAAATGAGTCTGAAGTTACAACCTTGTCCAAAGGTCTAAAATTTGCTCCAAATTTGATGCACATATGTGTTAAAAAAATTGTTAGAAACTTATGTCTAAAAAAATACTATATGAAAAATAAAACACAATATATACCTCAAGAAAATAAAGTTATACATATGGATTTAAAAGAAAAATCTAAATTTTTTCCGAAAGAAGAAATTAGTGATAAGATGGTGCTATTCCAAAACTTAGTTGAAAAAGATATAAGGAATTTTAACTGTAATAAAAGAAATTTTCAATATAATTTAACAAAAGGAGAAAATATGACAATGAAAAAATTGAGAGATAATAAAGAGGTAAAAATACGTCCTGCAGATAATGGAGGCGGTATAGTTCTATTAAACCAATGTGACTATAATAAAGAAGCTTTACGTATTCTATCTGATACAAAAACATATGTGAAATTAAAGGAAGATCCAACAAAAGTCTTCCAGGAAGCACTTAGGACCCTTTTGGATAAAGGGAAAGAAATGGGAATCCTTAATGTTAAGGAATTTAATTTTGCTAATGTAACCGATCCCAAATTACCAGTATTTTATTATTTACCTAAAATACACAAAAGTTTGGTCGACCCACCCGGTCGACTGATTGTATCTGGGATCGGTTCAATTGGCTCCAATTTATCTGCATATGTTGACAAATTCCTACAGGACTCAGTAAAAGAGTTGAGATCTTACATTGGAGATACCACACAAATATTAAATACAATTAATGAAGTCATTTGGGAGACAGATTGTCTGCTTGTCATAGTAGACATTTTCTCCTTATATTCTGTGATAATTCATGATGTTGGATGCGAGGATGTGAGATTCTATTTGTCTTTAAGAGAAGACATGCACACAGATCAAATTGAATTTATAATCTTATGTATTAGATTTATTTTGACACATAATTATTTTTGGTTCGTCTCGGTGTTCTTCCTCCAGATTTTAGGCTGTGCCATGGGTACCAGATTTGCACCAAGCTACGCAAACTTATTTATGGGGTTATGGGAACATTAATTTATTTGGAAAAATAACCCCTTTGGAGCAAATCTGGTACTATGGAAGCGTTATATCAATTATGTGTTCTTTATCTGGAGGGGGTACACCGACTCACTGAATCTATTTATTAGTTATATTAACACTAATGATTAAAATTTGTTTTTTTTTCTGAAACTCACAGCGATACATCTATAAATTTCTTGGATGTTACTCTATATATACAAAATGACAAGATACTTGCTAGGAATTATTGTAAATCAGTGGATTCAAATAGCCTGATTTTTTCTAGTAGTTGCCACTTTAAAAAATGGCTCATGAATATCTCTTTTGGGGAAGTAAGGAGATTAAAGAGAAGTTGTACCGACCCAACGGTGTTTGAAGAAGAACTACCCAAGTTAAGTGAACGATTCACACAAAGAGGTTATAATTTAGAAGAAGTTAACCAAACAGTTTCTAGAGTAAGGGCAATAGATAGAAAAGAACTATTGATTCCCAAAATGAAAGAAAAAAAACATGTAGATTCACCATTTCAACTAGCCTTAGTGGTTGACTACAGTACAGATCATAAGTACTTCAATAAAATTCTTAAACACCACTGGCACCATCTAAAACAGGACAGGTGGTTAGAAACTATTTTACCTACTAATCCTAAAATAATATATAAAAAAGCCCAAAATATGGGAACAATACTAGCCCCAACTGTGAGAAACAGAGATCCCAATGACCAGAGAAGGAGTAACTGGTTAAATAAAGGGTTATCTGGTTTTCACAGCTGTGGAGGTTGTATATGTTGTAAAAAGTTCTCAAATTTGTATTTACCAGTACCAAAAAGGAATATTTGATTAAAGAGCATTTGTCTTGTAAATCAAAAGGTGTAATATATGTTATACAATGTAGTTGTAGTAAACAATATATCGGACAAACTAAAAGATGTTTCAATGATAGAGTGGCAGAGCATATTAGAAATGTGGAGACAGGCTATCATAAACTTAGCGTCTCTCTACATTTCAGAAAAGAACATAATTCTAACCCTAAATTTTTAACTTTTTTGCCATTGAAAGAGTTAGGGCAGATTGGAAAGGGGGCAACTATATAGAAGGTATGTCTCGAATTGAATCCAAGTGGATCTTCGACCTGGACACCCCTTCAACCTAAGGGGTTAAATGCCAAAATAGAACTGTTTGGGTTCTTGTAGGATGATACAATAAAGTTTAGTGATTTTGAATAGATTAATTACAGGTGGAAGACACACCTTTTAGATTAGGTGATAAAAAGGCCAAGTTGAATTTGTATGTAGTATATGACTTTTTGTCTTGAGAAAGGAAGGGGTGTCCTTCTGAAACACGTTGATTTTATCAGTATTTACTGCACACTATTGATGGACATTATTGTTACATAACAGCCCCCATCTGTTGGTTGAACTGCACAAACATATTTGTTTGCATTGGAGCTGTGTAACTTTTACACTATTGAACAACGTATTAATCAAAAGTCTAAACAGTGTGGATGTTAACAACACATGTGGATTGGGAGTGAAGAGGATATTTACATCATATGTGTATTGACAGTGGAGATTTCATTACATATAACATCATGAGAATGAATACTTGTAAGTCCGAGTGAAGACGGCGGTGGTGAGTGCTTTATACACGTAACTTGGACTGTAATATGCTATACATCTATCTGGTTATTTTCTCCATTTGCCCTTAAGTCTCGGCATAGTGCATTACTGAGTCATCCAAAAAGTTACTCTTCCCCCTTAACCGATGAACCATCCACAGATATATCTTCACCTATAATTGAGTAGTTTTGACTTCAATTCACAGCTCCTCGATTATTCAACCAAGTGTACACCAACATATATTTATGTGGGCCCAGTGTATACATTTTTCATAACATTTATACACATATGTTCTATTTATAGATATATATTGTTTTAATAAATTGTTATTTTATATACTACTTATGTCTATGATATTGTATCTTGGCCGTTTAACACAATATAATCACCTTGTTTAGTGAGATCAATGATTACTCTATTGGCATCATTATATGCTATTTATAATTGTTTAGATTCATTTGTATTTTGTTTGCTACTTGAACATCTATTTGTTTGTTGATTGTGTCCCAGTACTGAGTGTTCTAGCCGCTCCGCATACTGAGACTTAGCCCGATTGTATGTTTCCCTGTATATCCCTTCCATTATAGGGTCTTCACTCCACAGCTTTTTAGTGAGAAGATACCTATCGCAGTGGGTTGTATAGCGGGATAATTTCCCCATTTGTGCTACTTCAGATCCTGATTTAATCATCAGGGAATTGCGTGGCATCTGTGGAGGACTTCCTGCTGTTATATACTTTGTCTGTGATTGGGGCCTCTCTGATGCTAGTGGAGTGTGTATCCGATGGAGAGGTGAGTGTGCAATAATTAGATCCAAGCGGACATACATATTATTTTGTATCGGTATAGTCCTATACCATTTATCGGTCTATCTGTTTAGTTGCTGAGTGGTGTTGCTCACATAGCAATAGGGACATTTAGGTTTTGGATGTTCTGATCGGAGATTTTTGTACATTTGGTTAATACACATTGTATAGATTTTTCCCTCTCCTCTCCGTTGTTCTTTTAAATCTAATTTATGTAGTTTAGGGAGCAGGAATAATATTTGTGGTACTTTTTCGATATACGAAATTTGTCAAAAGCTAAATGCAATTTGCCAAATGCTATACGCCAAACACTATACACCAAATGCTATACGCAGTTCGCCAAACTCTATACACCAGACGCTATACGCCAAATGCTATTCGCCAAACACTGTATCGCCAAATGTTATATGCTATTCGCCAAATGCTAATTGCCAAACTCTATACTCAGTTCATCAAATGGTATATGTCAAATGCTATGCGCCAAATGCAGTACGACAAATGCTATACTCCAAATACTATACTCAATATGCCAAATGCTATATGCAATTCACCAAACACCGTTCGTCAAATGCTATATGCCAAAAGCTATGCGCAATTCACCAATTGCAATACTCCAAAAGCAATTTGTCAAATGCTATTTGCCAAACACTATACACCAGGAGTATTAGAAAAACTGCTGCACATGCTAAAATAAATTGTCCCAACAACATAGCATAATATTGTAACGGTTTTGTAGGACACTCAGACCAGCAGGTTAGAATAAAACACAGTTTTATTAATAAAACAAGAAAGACCGCCCTCTATAGGCAATACAGAATAATAGAAAGAACAGTGGCTTACAGATGCCTTCTCAGGCCCAGTATACAGATGCAATAAATATACATATACTGTCACAGGACAGGCATAGAAACATAACGGTACTCAATGGTTAAAGTACATGTAAATCAATCAGTCTCTGTTGTGGTGTTTGACACGCCCAAGGTAGTAATGGAGCAGCAAGTGGTGCTAGATGAAACAACACCGTCAGTCTATTGAACAGAGATTGCTGCTTAGGCAGAACAGGAACTGACGCCAAATACTTTGCAGAGAAGAGCTAGAGCCACAAGCCCCCACAGGCATTGCAACGGAGATAACCACACTGCACGAGCTAGAGCCAATAGCCCCCACGGGCGTAGCAACGGAGACAAACTACACTGCAAGAGCTAGAGCCAATAGCCCCCACGGGTGTTTAACGTAGACTAATATCACTGCAAGAGCGAAGCTACTAGAGCCAATAGCCCCCATGGGCGTAGCAACAGAGACTAATCACTGCAAGAGCTTGAGCCAATAACCCCCACGGGCGTTGTAACGGAGACTAAACACTGTAAGAGCTAGAGCCAATAGCGCCTCCCGCGGGCATGGTAACGGAGACCGACTACACTGCAAGATAGACAGAATGAGCCACCTCCTTATACAAAGGCTCTGCAAGGTAACCAGCTCTGCAAGTGTTAATGGAGGCTCAGTGAATGGAGACAGCAGCTCTGCAAGTGTTACTGGAGGCTCAGTGAACGGAGACAACGGCTCTGCAAGTGTTAACGGAGGCTCAGGGAATGGAGACACAGCTCTGCAAGTGTAAACCGAGGCTCAGGGAACAGAGATAACAGCTCTGCAAGTGTTAATGGAGGCTCAGCGAATAGAGGCACGGCTCTGCAAGTGTTAACGGAGGCTATGACACGATCAGCCCTGCCACAAGCACAGCGGAAGTCAGAATGTCGCCTAGGCGACACCAAGCAGTAGCGGCAGGAACAGAGGCAGGGTCAGCAGCGAGCCGGTTCAGGTCACGGAGCAGGAAGTCAGCCAGGCCGGGTCAGATCACAGAGCAGGATTCTCAGACAAGCCAGATCAGGTCACAAGCAGGAACGTCAGCCAGGCCGGGTCAGATCACGGATCAGGATTCTCAGACAAGCCAGATCAGGTCACAAGCAGGAACGTCAGCCAGGCTGGGTCAGATCACGGAGCAGGAAACAAGGAGCGTCGTCAAACAGGCCAAATCGGTACACAGGAAGCAGGAACACTGGAACACAGCAACAGCAACACTGGCTCAGGAACACCATGAAAGGGCACCTGACAGGTGCCAAAGGACAGGTATAAAAAGACCACAATGGGCGGGCCAAACAAGCTCAGCCAGTGGGAGCGCCCACAACCAAGAGTGACAGATAAGGATCAAGGGCACCGTGATAAATATGCAAGGTGCACTCATAGGCAAAAAAATATGTAAAATAAAGAAAAAGCAGGGAGGTCCTCAATTTGAAGAATACCACGCTGTACACCAAATGCATTACGCAATTCACCAAAAGCTGTACGCCAAACCTATACAACATATGCGATAAGCAATTCACTAAACAAGGAGCAATAAGCTGTACACCAAAAACTATAAGCAATACGACAAACGCAATATGCAATATGCCAAACGCCATAAGCAATACGTCAAACATTATACGACAGATGATATGAGCAAAAGACCAAACTCTGTATGCAAAGCACAATAAGCTGTACACCAAATGCTATATGCTGTAAGTAATACGCCAAGTGCAAATCATCAAATGCTATACACAATATGCCAAACAATATACGCCAACCTATATACGCAATTCGCCAAACGTTATACACAAGTGCTATATCCAATATGCAAAACACTATACACAATTCGCCAAACACTATACGCTAGACTCTAAACGCTATATATATAAAGAGCAATACGCTATATGTCAAACATTATATGTTAGAATCTGTACCCAAGTGCTATATGCAAAATGAAAACCTCTATACTCAGCAGGCAAAATACAATATGCTATACCAGGGCTCAAAATTTAAAGTCCTGAGCTACTAGCCAGGCATGAAAAGTTACTCGCTAACAGTTCCCACGCCTAGCCCCATCCATATCCCCACCTTTAACCACACCCACCAGCAGACCCATCAGCAGTCTACAAAACAAGAAGCAGAAATCTCTGCAAAACCCAAGATAACCTAACATTTGGGGCAGTTGAAAAGGAAATACAAACAAAATACAAGTAACGTGAACTGGGATTATCACTGATACCATACATTAAATTTGTCCTATCCACATCCAGAATCAATATGATGTTAATGCCACATATTTGATTATGAATATCACTGTTGAACATCCAATATTATCATCAAATGATTCTTCTCCACCCTCTGTTTCACCTTCCCCTTGCTCTATTTCTCCATTATTTCTACAGCCTATTCAATATGCCCAAAGAAACAAACTTGAGTCTTAGCCACAGTTTCCCACCAACCATATCCAAATATAATACATATTATAATACATATTGGCTCTAGCTCTTACAGTGTTTAGTCTCCGTTACAACGCCCGTGGCGGTTATTGGCTCAAGCTCTTACAGTGATTAGTCTCTGTTGCTACGCCCGTGGGGGCTATTGGCTCTAGTAGGTTCGCTCTTGCAGTGATATTAGTCTCCGTTAAACGCCCGTGGGGGCTCTTGGCTCTAGCTCTTGCAGTGTAGTTTGTCTCCGTTGCTACGCCCGTGGGGGCTATTGGCTCTAGCTTGTGCAGTGTGGTTATCTCCGTTGCAATGCCCGTGGGGGCTTGTGGCTCTGGCTCTTCTCTGCAGAATATTTGGCCTCAGTTCCTGTTCTGCCTAAGCAGTTTTTTGGGGCTTCCCTCCCCCAATTTTTTTGTGTAGACCTCATTGGCGACGTCAGAACCCCCACAATGAGGTCTGCATAAAAAAATAAATGGGGGGAAAAATAAATAATCCTTTGTATGCCACAGGGATGTCCAGTGCATTGCATTTTTATCATTACTTTGTATTCAGATGGCCACCAAACAAGCTCTGATTACAAAGTAATGATAGAAAGTCCTGTGTGTGCCACAGGAAGGGGTTCTGCATTGAACCCCCCCCCCCCCGTGGCACACACAGGGTTAATTTTTTTTTATAACATCTTCAGCAGCTTTGTCAATCTTTTAATATTATTTTAATTTAGATAGGGATTTAAGGGTGCATTAGAGTAGGTACTTGCCATATTTGAGGTACCTTGTCGAGGTTGCAAGCTTAACATCCTTTAGTCAAATGATGGACTAAATCCTCATACTTATCAACCAAGTTATTATTTATGCACTTACATGGAGGAGCGCAGATCTGTTTCTTGTTTCGTTTGCTCACTCACACACGTTCATACACACTGTCGCTCACATATGGGTGCTTGCTCTCACACGCTCTTGCTCAAACACACTCTTGCTCAAACACGCTCACTCATGCTTACACACCTTCACACACATGCACACAAAAACACACACGTTCACTGACAGGGCCGGATTTGCCGTAAGGCAGAGTAGGCATCTGCCTACAGGCACACCCCACAGAGGGGCGCCTGTCATTGTAAAAAAAAAATTTATATATATTTTTGTTCACAGCATAAGGTCCATGCCTTCTTCAGCTCAGAAAGAAGGCACAGACCTGTAGCTGTTGTTGCCCTCTCATCGGCTCTAATGCAGAGCGCTGGGAGATGACATCATCTCCCAGTGCTCTGCATTCCTAAAGAGACCGTGCGGGAGCAACAGCAGCTACAGAAGGAGGCACACACATCTGCCGCTAGACCACCAGGGAGGTAGGAAATGTATGCGGGAGCAAAGTGGGGGCAATGTGAAGATGATGTGGGCAATGTGGAGGCAAGTTGGAGCTGATATAGTGGCAACGTGGAGATGATGGGGGTAATATGAGGGCAAGTTGGAGCTGATGGGGCATTGTGGAGATGATGGGGGAAAGTTGGAGATGATGGGGGCAAGTTGGAGATTATGGGGGAAAGTTGGAGATGATGGGGGCAAGTTGGAGCTGATGGGGGCAATGTGAGGGCAATATGGAGCTGATGAGGGATAAGTTGGAGCTGATGGCAATATGGAGCTGATGAGGGATAAGTTGGAGCTGATGGCAATATGGAGCTGATGGGGGGCAATGTGAGGGCTATATGGATATGGGGGGTAATGTGGAGATTTGGAGCATTGTGGAGGTGTCCAGTGGAGATGGCAAATGGGGGGGGCGCTTCAGATTTCAGTGCCTACAGGCTCCTGTTCACTGATGGAGTGTTGTCTAATGCAGTGCGTTGCAATGTGTTGCATACCTTACTGGAGCTGAAAGGGCTAAACACTGATAATTCAACAATCCATTCATTAAAGCAGTCATTGTTTTATTAACTGCACAGGCAATACCGTGCCAATATTGCTAGTATATATATATATACATTTTGTTGAATTTTAAAATTCCATAACATTATAAGTAGGGGATGGGCGAAAGTTGTCGCCGTGTTCCAGTGAGAAATCCCACGAAAAACAAGCTCTACTCAGCTTTTTTGCAGGAAAATCAGCTTTTAAAGCAGCGATTACAAATTTTCACGTTTTTCGACAATTGGCCAAATTGGCCTACCAATTTTTCAGTGGCTAGAAAGTTCCCGCCCATTGATTTACATGGTTTACGCCTTTTCACTATAAAAATGTGATGTTTTTGCTGAAGTGAAACATAATAGAAGCAGCTACAGAGCTAGGTAGATGTGCTGTGCTGTTCTGCTATGAATTGTTTGTTAAATTGAGGCAAGAGAGACTCATAGTAACTGTTACCACTATGAGCAGACTTAAAACTAATAGAAGGAGGAACTTGAAGGACCTTCATGTGTCCACTGAGTCTGAGGAGGAGGAGAAAGTCAGCACAACTGAACCAATGCTGTCCAGTCCCCCTAAATCAGCCCTAGGGATCTTGGGGAAATTATTGGCAAGGGAGAAAGAAAAGGGTAGGACTAGAGAGAGCAGGACAGGTCAGGTCCTGACATGATGCAACTGCTGCAGCTAGTGCTGTACCTGCTGTCAGATGTGCTGCCCCTTCTGCCACTAGTGCTGTTCCTGCTGCCATGATTTGGAGAGACCTTTGCAACATATACAGATTTCCCCTGTCTAGCATTCAAGAAGTTATATTAGTTAAAGTCACATTAAAATCAATGGAAATGTTTACTTACTGGTGGGCACTTTGGCTCTGTGTGTTTGGTTTATATAAAGCAGTATTTTTGTCCAGTAAATGTTTACTTACTGGTGGGCACTTTTGAATCTGTGACAGTTTTTTCTTTATAGAAAGCAGTATATTATCTGTGATGTAAATGTTATTTACTTAATAATATACTGTTTTCTATAAACCAAAAACACAGATCCAAAGTGCCTACCAGTCTATTCGGCAAAGGTAATTTGGCCAAATAGACTGGTGGGCAGTTTGGCTCTGTGTGCTTGGTTTATAACAAGCAGTTTATTTGTCCAGTAAATGTTGTTTAGTTAAAGAAAGAATAATACATACTTGATTTTATGGAAGTTTAAATTGTACATATTAAATAAATGCAATGATGTACGTCCCGTCTCTCAAACATGTATGGTTTAACGTTAACTATACATGTTTGAGAGATGGGAATTACATCATTGCATTTATTTTTTTAATATGTATAATTTAAACTTCCATGAAATAAGTATTACTATCCCTTTATTTATTTTTCAGGTTAGTATTAGTGATGAGCGAGCACCCCAATGCTCGGATGTTCGGGTGCTCTGACCGAGCACCCCCTGAGGCTCGAGTGCTCGGCCGAGCATCCGAGCCCCATTGAAGTCAATGGGAGGACTCGAGCATTACACCAGGCACCCCCTGCTCTGATGAGGGGAGGGTGCCTGGTCCATAGGAAAAGGGCAGAAAAAGATGGAAACACTACAGAAATGGTTCAGGGACAGCATAGGGAGGATGTCTGGATGCACCTTGGACTCCAACATCGCTGCTGGGAACGATCTTTCGCCCGTAGTACGCCATTTTTACAGACTGACCGTAAAACACACAAAAAGGAAAATAAAAACGACTTTAGGCGAAAAATTGTTACCAAACAGTATTTGCTGTATATTTACTTGTATATCATCTGCAAATTCTCCCAAAAATTTCATCGATTTTCTGAAGTGAGGCCATGATTAAGAGGGAAACGTGCGCAGAGGCAAATTATCCCAAAAATTTCCTTGATTTTCAGAACTGAGGCCATGATTAAGATGGAAACGTGCGCTGAGCTGACCATCTAAAACATTATGGGTGAGGGTCTGCTGCAGAGCTGACCATCCTAAACATTATATGCGAAGGCCCGCTAGTGAGCTGACGCTATAAAACATTATATGAGAAGGCCCGCTGGTGAGCTGACCTATATAAAAATTGGCAAACAGGGCCCGCTGGTGAGCTGGCCCTATATAAAAATTATATCACAGGGCCCGCTGGTGAGCTGGCCCTATATAAAAATTATAGCACAGGGCATATGGAAGAGGAGGAGGAGGATGAGAAGATTAAGAGTCAACCATATACCCGTTTTTTGGGTGGAAGGGGTGAATGGGAATACAGAGTATTCCCATCATTGTAAATAACATATATAAAGTGAGTTTATGTTCCCCCGGGGCTTTCCTCCAGTGGAGTGGAGAAGTCAGGGGAAATCCAGGCCTTGTTCATTTTTATAAGTGTCAACCTATCAGCATTGTCGGTGGAAAGGCGGATACGCTTATCTGTTATGATGCCACCAGCAGCACTAAATACCCGCTCAGACAGAACGCTGGCGGCAGGGCAGGCCAGCACCTCCAAGGCGTAGAGTGACAGTTCATACCACGTGTCCAGCTTGGACACCCAGTAGTTGTAAGGCACAGAGGGATCATTGAGGACGCTGACACGGTCTGCTACGTACTCCTTCACCATCTTCCAAAACTTTTCCCTCCTTGTGACACTAGGCTGCGCATCAGGGTGAGGGTGCTGGCGGGGTGTCATGAAGGTGTCCCACGCCTTGGAGAGTGTTGCCCTGCCTTTGTCGGAACTGCTGTGTGCTCCCCTTTTCTCCCCTTCTCGGTTGGCCAAGGTAGCACGTACTCTGCCGCCAGCGTTGTCAGATGGAAAATTTTGGAGCAATTTTTCAACAAGAACCTTCTGGTATTGCACCATTTTGCTTGTCCTCTCCACCGGAGGAATGAGAGATGAGAAATTCTCTTTGTAGCGGGGGTCCAGAAGGGTGAACACCCAGTAATCCGTGTTGTCTAAAATGCGTACAACGCGTGGGTCACGGGAAAGGCAGCCTAACATAAAGTCAGCCATGTGTGCCAGAGTACCAACAGTCAAGATTTCGCTGTCCTCACCAGGAGGCTGACTCTCAATATCCTCATCCTCTTCCTCCTCTTCTGCCCACCCACGCTGAAGAGATGGAACTAAAGTTCCATGGCTACCCTCTGTAGCGGAGGCAACCGTGTCTTCCTCCTCCTCCTCCTCCTCCTCCTCCTCCTCCGCCTCCTCCAATTGTCGCTGAGAAGACGAAGTGAGCGTGCTCTGGCTATCACCTTGTGTAAGCTCTTCCTCCCCCATTTCCACCTCTTCCACATGCAAAGCGTCGGTTTTAATTGTGAGCAGCGAGCGTTTCAGTAGACACAGAAGTGGGATGGTTACACTGATAATAGCGTTATCGCCGCTCACCATCTGTGTCGATTCCTCAAAATTGCGTAAAACCTCGCAGAGGTCTGACATCCATTCCCACTCCTCACTTCTGATTACAGGAAGTTGAATGGAGAGGCGACGACCGTGTAACAGCTGGTACTCCACTACTGCCCTCTGCTGCTCACAAAGCCGGGCCAACATGTGGAAGGTGGAGTTCCAGCGCGTGCTCACGTCACACAGCAGCCGGTGAGCTGGCAATTGTAAGCGCTGCTGCAGCTTCAACAGGCCGGCCGAAGCTGTAGATGACTTACGGAAATGTGCACACACGCGGCGCACCTTGGTCAAGAGATCATGCACATTGGGGTAGGTTTTTAGAAATCGCTGCACCACTAAATTAAATACATGCGCTAGGCATGGTACGTGTGTGAGCTTGCCGAGCTCCAAAGCCGCCACCAAGTTACGCCCATTATCACACACAACCATGCCTGGTTGCAGGTTGAGTGGCGAGAGCCACTGCTCGGTCTGGTGACTAATCCCCTGCAACAGCTCTGAGGCCGTGTGCTGTTTGTCCCCAAGGCAGATCAGCTTCAGCACGGCCTGTTGACGCTTCCCCACTGCAGTGCTACACTGCTTCCAGCTACTGGCTGATGGGGGAGTGGCGGTGTGTGTAGAGAATTCGGAGGTGGAAACGGAGGAGGAGGAGCCAATAACATAGGTGCTGGTGGAAACCCTGATGGAGGTAGGGCCCGCAATCCTCGGCGTGGGTAGCACCCGTGCCATCCCAGGGTCCGAGTCGCTCCCAGCCTCCACGACATTCACCCAGTGTGCCGTCAGGGAAATGTAGCGTCCCTGGCCACAAGCACTTGTCCATGTGTCAGTCGTTAAGTGGACCTTCCCAGTAACTGCGTTGGTCAGGGCACGGGTGATGTTACGGGACACATGGTGGTGTAATGCGGGGATGGCACACCGGGAAAAGTAGTGGCGGCTGGGGACCGCGTACCGAGGGACAGCTGCTGCCATCAGGCTGCGGAAGGACTCAGTGTCCACAAGCCTAAATGGCAGCATTTCGATGGCCAGTAATTTTGAAAGGTGTGAGGTTAGTGCTATGGCCTGTGGGTGGGTGGCTGGGTACTTTCTCTTGCGCTCAAATGCCTGGGGTAACGACATTTGGACGCTGTGCTGGGACAGGGAAGTGGATGTGGTCGCTGATGGTGCTTCAGATGCTACAGGTGCAGGGCGGGAGGTATGCGGGCCTGCGCCTTCGACAGGCGATTGGCCGGCACCGAAAACAGGGGAAGAGGAGGCAGTGGTGTGGCCTGCAGACACAGATGGGCGATCCAGGCGTTCCTCCCACTTACTACGGTGCTTGGATGCCATGTGTCGGATCATGCTGGTGGTGGTGAGGTTTCTAGTGTTCATGCCTCGGCTCATTCTGGTGTGGCACAGGTTGCAAACTACAATTCTTTTGTCGTCCGCACTTTCCTTAAAAAAACGCCATACCGCGGAACACCTACCCTTTGGCAAGGTAGATTTACGCAAGGGGGTGCTCCGTGGAACATTTGCGGGCCGGTTTGGTGCGGTCCGCCTTCTTTCTGTTGCCACACCACTGCCTCTTCCAGCCTGTTGCGGTGCTGCAGATGGCTCACCCTCAGGACTGCTGTCATCGCTCGGCTCTACACCTTCCCAGGTGGGGTCAGTCACCTCATCGTCCACCAAGTCCTCCTCCACTTCCTCACTCTGATCATCCTCCTCAAGTCTTGATCCCACCACATACTCAGTCATTGACAACTGTATAACATTCTCCTCAACAAGGTCTTGAGACGGAAATAGTGGTTGATTTAATGGCAACTGTGTCTCATCATCATCATCATCATCCACTACTTCCTTTGACCTTAAATGCCGTTCACATCTGTCATCTTCTTGTGATTGGGTAGCCTCTAGAGGTTGTGAATCAGGGCACAAGATGTCATGTTCCTCTGCAAGCGTGCTTGGAGAGAGGGTCAAATGAAGGATTGGTGATGAGACGAGCTCATCACTATATCCCAGTGTGGGATCACTTCTTTGACCAGACCGTGTATGGTGGGAGGAAGGATGATCAGAGTGAGGATTATGTTGACCAGACTCTTGGCTACTGAGAGTGGACTTGGTGGAAGACAGGGTGGTGCTTAACCGACTGGAAGCAGTATCAGCTGTCATCCAACCGACCACCTGTTCGCACTGGTCGGACCTCGAGAGTGATGTCCTGCGACGCCCTGTGAAATCAGACATGAAGCTAGGTATGGTGGATGTCTTTCTTTCTTGTGCTCTGGCACCAGGCACAGTTTCTCCGCGTCCTGACCCGCGCCCTGAACTTTCAGGATCACGTCCACTTCCCCGTCCCTTTTTACCCGCCTTCTTCATCTTACACGATATATATGACTTTAATATATCTGAGTTTGAAAACTTAACAGTATTTCTTCCTATTCTGCAACTGTGCAGAGTACACAGAATAGGCTGTTAAACGGCGTTGAAACACACTGAATGGAATATGTGACTTTAATATTTGAGTTTGAAAACTTAACAGTATTTCTTCCTATTCTGCAACTGTGCAGAGTACACAGAATAGGCTGCTAAACTGCGGTGACACACACTGAATGGAATAAGTGACTTTAATATTTGAGTTTGAAAACTTAACAGTATTTCTTCCTATTCTGCAACTGTGCAGAGTACACAGAATAGGCTGTTAAACGGCGGTGAAAGACACTGAATGGAATATGTGACTTTAATATTTGAGTTTGAAAACTTAACAGTATTTCTTCCTATTCTGCAACTGTGCAGAGTACACAGAATAGGCTGTTAAACGGCGTTGAAACACACTGAATGGAATATGTGACTTTAATATTTGAGTTTGAAAACTTAACAGTATTTCTTACTATTCTGCAACTCTGCAGAGTACACAGAATAGGCTGTTAAACGGCGGTGAAAGACACTGAATGGAATATGTGACTTTAATATTTGAGTTTGAAAACTTAACAGTATTTCTTATAATTCTGGAACTGTACAGAGTACACAGAATAGGCTGTTAAACGGCGGTGAAAGACACTGAATGGAATATGTGACTTTAATATTTGAGTTTGAAAACTTAACAGTATTTCTTCCTATTCTGCAACTGTGCAGAGTACACAGAATAGGCTGTTAAACGGCGTTGAAACACACTGAATGGAATATGTGACTTTAATATTTGAGTTTGAAAACTTAACAGTATTTCTTACTATTCTGCAACTCTGCAGAGTACACAGAATAGGCTGTTAAACGGCGGTGAAAGACACTGAATGGAATATGTGACTTTAATATTTGAGTTTGAAAACTTAACAGTATTTCTTATAATTCTGGAACTGTACAGAGTACACAGAATAGGCTGTTAAACGGCGGTGAAAGACACTGAATGGAATATGTGACTTTAATATTTGAGTTTGAAAACTTAACAGTATTTCTTCCTATTCTGCAACTGTGCAGAGTACACAGAATAGGCTGCTAAACTGCGGTGACACACACTGAATGGAATAAGTGACTTTAATATTTGAGTTTGAAAACTTAACAGTATTTCTTCCTATTCTGCAACTGTGCAGAGTACACAGAATAGGCTGTTAAACGGCGTTGAAACACACTGAATGGAATATGTGACTTTAATATTTGAGTTTGAAAACTTAACAGTATTTCTTACTATTCTGCAACTCTGCAGAGTACACAGAATAGGCTGTTAAACGGCGTTGAAACACACTGAATGGAATAAGTGACTTTAATATTTGAGTTTGAAAACTTAACAGTATTTCTTATAATTCTGGAACTGTACAGAGTACACAGAATAGGCTGTTAAACGGCGTTGAAACACACTGAATGGAATATGTGACTTTGATATTTTAGTTTGAAGACTTAACAGTATTTCTTCCTATTCTGCAACTGTGCACAGTACACAGAATGTGCTGCTACACTGCGGCGAAGCACACTGAATGGAATATGTGACTTTTAAATTTTAGTTTGAAGACTTAACAGTATTTCTTCCTATTCTGCAACTCTGCACAGTACACAGAATGTGCTGCTAAACTGCGGCGAAGCACACTGAATGGAATATGTGACTTTGATATTTTAGTTTGAAGACTTAACAGTATTTCTTCCTATTCTGCAACTGTGCACAGTACACAGAATGTGCTGCTACACTGCGGCGAAGCACACTGAATGGAATATGTGACTTTTAAATTTTAGTTTGAAGACTTAACAGTATTTCTTCCTATTCTGCAACTCTGCACAGTACACAGAATGTGCTGCTACACTGCGGCGAAGCACACTGAATGGAATATGTGACTTTTAAATTTTAGTTTTAAAAACTTAACAGTATTTCTTCCTATTCTGCAACTCTGCACAGTACACAGAATGTGCTGCTACACTGCGGCGAAGCACACTGAATGGAATATGTGACTTTGATATTTTAGTTTGAAGACTTAACAGTATTTCTTCCTATTCTGCAACTCTGCACAGTACACAGAATGTGCTGCTACACTGCGGCGAAGCACACTGAATGGAATATGTGACTTTGATATTTTAGTTTGAAGACTTAACAGTATTTCTTCCTATTCTGCAACTCTGCACAGTACACAGAATGTGCTGCTAAACTGCGGCGAAGCACACTGAATGGAATATGTGACTTTGATATTTTAGTTTGAAGACTTAACAGTATTTCTTCCTATTCTGCAACTCTGCACAGTACTCAGAATGTGCTGCTACACTGCGGCGAAGCACACTGAATGGAATATGTGACTTTTAAATTTTAGTTTTAAAAACTTAACAGTATTTCTTCCTATTCTGCAACTCTGCACAGTACACAGAATGTGCTGCTACACTGCGGCGAAGCACACTGAATGGAATATGTGACTTTGATATTTTAGTTTGAAGACTTAACAGTATTTCTTCCTATTCTGCAACTCTGCACAGTACACAGAATGTGCTGCTACACTGCGGCGAAGCACACTGAATGGAATATGTGACTTTGATATTTTAGTTTGAAGACTTAACAGTATTTCTTCCTATTCTGCAACTCTGCACAGTACACAGAATGTGCTGCTAAACTGCGGCGAAGCACACTGAATGGAATATGTGACTTTGATATTTTAGTTTGAAGACTTAACAGTATTTCTTCCTATTCTGCAACTCTGCACAGTACTCAGAATGTGCTGCTAAACTGCGGCGACGCACACTGAATGGAATACGTGACTTTGATATTTTAGTTTGAAGACTTAACAGAATGTGCTCTAATCTGCAACTTTGCACACTAAACAGAATGTGCTCTAATCTGCAACTTTGCACACTAAACAGAATGTGCTCTAATCTGCAACTTTGCACACTAAACAGAATGTGCTCTAATCTGCAACTGTGCACACTAAACAGAATGTGCTCTAATCTGCAACTTTGCACACTACACAGAATATATATATTTTTTTTTTTTTTTTTTGTTTTTTTCCCCCCACACCAAATAACCTGCTGCCCCCACACACAGTAGTCCTAAAAAGGACTTTTGGTTCTTTTTTTTTCACAATTTTTGTTTTTTTCCTCCCTACACTGCCTTTCCCTTCCTATCCTCAGCTCTCCCTGGCTCAGACTGAGCCGAACTCGCTGGTCAGGTGCTATACAGCACCTGACCACGGGTTCTGGCCAGCCAATCAGTGTAATGCCAGCAGCCAACATGGCTGCTGGCATTACACCGATGTCAGAGCCTCCCTGCACGTTTATTGGCTGCGCAGCAGGCGCAAAACGTGCGGGGAGGAGACACGAACATGGCGGGCGAGCACATGCGGTACTCGTACGAGTACCGCCATGTGCCGAGCAGAGCGATGCTCGTGCCGATCCGAGCATCGGCCGAGCATGCTCGCTCAACACTAGTTAGTATACTGTATAAAGTTTACAAATCTGTGCAATAAATATTATTGAAAACATTAAAACATTTTTTACATTTTAAACTGGCGGGGGTTGCCAAGTAGGTATCTGGGCACCGGGTGCCAAATGCTCTAGTTACGCCCCTGGGTGGTAGTGATGATAATGCTGGAGAAGCTGGAATGGAAGAGACATTGGTGGCCTTTTTAGCAAAAAAATGAGAAGAAATGGGAGACAGGTATGAGGATGGGCATCACCACCACTAGCAGTGAGATTTTGGAATTTGAGGAATTTGCAACTGCTCTAATTCCTTCTGCTGCTGAGATGCCAGGGCAGCAGGTTGCTGAGGAGCAGGTTAGTGTGCCACAGACCACCATGGACACTGTGGGAATGGGACCAGCAATACTCCTGGTCCTAGATGCAGTGCTGAATCTGAGGCAGTAGCAGCAACAGTATCTGCTGCCACAAACAGTGAATAGGAATGTGGAGGACAAGAAGAAACAGGCCATTTTTCTCCACCTGTTCCCTCCCCCTGAAGTCATGGGTGTGGGACTATTTTTCTCTTGGGACAGGCACATTGCAGTCATCACCAATGTGTCACGGTTTTGTAAGAACACTCAGTTAGGTAAGGTAAGAAAAGCTTTATTGAAAATAAATAACAAGCAATCACCCTACTCAGGTCCAGATGACGCAGGTCAGGATGGAGAGAAATATCAGTGGGCAAATAACAGTAGGATGCTGCTGGCTTGATCCGTAGACAGGTTACAGGAACAGGGAAAACCACAACAGCACCACACTGTGGCAAGGATCAGATATAGTGATGGGTAACTGTAGGGCAACTCCCTAGGAGGCTAGGGATAGTGGAGGCAACACAGATAGGACACTGGCAAGTGAACAAATTCCTAGAACACTAGAGATAGCGGAGGCAGCACAGATAGGACACTGGCAGTGACCAAATCCCTAGAACGCTAGAGATAGCGGAGGCAGCACAGACAGGACACTGGCAAGTGACCAAATCCCTAGAACACTAGGGATAGTGGAGGCAGCACAGACAGGACACTGGCAAGTGACCAAATCCCTAGAACGTTAGGGATAGCGGAGGCAGCACATACAGGACACTGGCAAGGACCAAATCACTAGAACGCTAGGGATAGTGGAGGCAGCACAGACAGGACACTGGCAAGTGACCAAATCCCTAGAACGTTAGGGATAGCGGAGGCAACACAGACAGGACACTGGCAGTGACCAAATCCCTAGAACACTAGGGATAGTGGAGGCAGCACAGACAGGACACTGGCAAGTGACCAAATCCCCAGAACGTTAGGGATAGCGGAGGCAGCACAGACAGGACACTGGCAGTGACCAAATCCCTAGAACACTAGGGATAGTGGAGGCAGCACAGACAGGACACTGGCAAGTGACCAAATCCCTAGAACGTTAGGGATAGCGGAGGCAACACAGACAGGACACTGGCAGTGACCAAATCCCTAGAACACTAGGGTTAGCGGAGGCAGCACAGACAGGACACTGGCAGTGACCAAATCCCTAGAACACTAGGGATAATGGAGACAGCACAGACAGGACATTGGCAAGTGACCAAATCCCTAGAACGCTAGGGTTAGCGGAGGCAACACAGACAGGACACTGGCAGTGACCAAATCCCTAGAACACTAGGGTTAGCGGAGGCAGCACAGACAGGACACTGGCAGTGACCAAATCCCTAGAACACTAGGGTTAGCGGAGGCAGCACATACAGGACACTGGCAGTGACCAAATCCCTAGAACACTAGGGTTAGCGGAGGCAGCACAGACAGGACACTGGCAGTGACCAAATCCCTAGAACACTAGGGATAATGGAGACAGCACAGACAGGACATTGGCAAGTGACCAAATCCCTAGAACGCTAGAGATAGCGGAGGCAGCACAGACAGGACACTGGCAAGTGACCAAATCCCTAGAACGTTAGGGATAGCGGAGGCAGCACATACAGGACACTGGCAAGGACCAAATCACTAGAACGCTAGGGATAGTGGAGGCAGCACAGACAGGACACTGGCAAGTGACCAAATCCCTAGAACGTTAGGGATAGTGGAGGCAACACAGACAGGACACTGGCAGTGACCAAATCCCTAGAACGCTAGGGATAGCGGAGGCAACACAGACAGGACACTGGCAGTGACCAAATCCCTAGAACACTAGGGATAGCGGAGGCAACACAGACAGGACACTGGCAGTGACCAAATCCCTAGAACGCTAGGGATAGCGGAGGTAGCATGGACAGGACACTGGCTAGTGACCAAATCCCTAGAAAGCTATGGATAGCGGAGGTAGCACTTCAGATACTGGCAAGCGACCAGAACTACTCGCAGCACAGTCCCCAGATGACTTTGGGGATTGACAGGCCAGGCAGGTGCTGTAGCGGTATTCTGTAAGCGAGAGTAGGCGGAACAGAACACAGGGTACACACCCTGATAGGTCTGAAGCTAGAACTGCCAAATCAGTACTCACAGAGGTAATGTCCAGTCCTAGTCAGTAATGGAATCGGGTATTCAGCCAAGCCAGGTCGGTACACACACAGGTAGTCAGCCAGTCCTAGTCAGCGACAGAATCGGATACTCAGCCAAGCCAGGTCGGTACACACGGAGGTAGTCAGCCAGTCCTAGTCAGCAACAGAATCGGATACTCAGCCAAACCAGGTTGGTACACATGGAGGTAGTCAGCCAGTCCTAGTCAGCAAAAGAATCGGATACTCAGCCAAGCCAGATCGGTACACACGGAGGTAGTCAGTCAGTCATAGTCAGCAACAGAATCGGATACTCAGCCAAACCAGGTCGGTACACACGGAGGTAGTCAGCCAGTACTAGTCAGCGACGGAATCGGATACTCAGCCAAGCCAGGTCGGTACACGCGGAGGTAGTCAGTCAGTCCTAGTCAGCAACGAAATCAAACACAGGAGTGTCAGGAATGTCAGGAGCATAGTCAGGTGAGCCGGGTCATACATGGAGCAGGAACAAGCAGTGACTCAAAAGCTAGGTACAGGTACACCACGAAAGGGAGCTGAAAAGATGACAGGAGAGAGTTTAAAAAGGCTAACCCTGGGAGGAGCCAGAGCCCAATAGCCAATAAGAATCGTGCAAGGGAAAACCCGGAAGTAGCAATATCGCCCTGCCGCTAGAATCATGGGCACCGTTATGATTGGTTGGACTCAGGTTTGTTAGAGGCACAAGCTCTGAGAAATAGGAGATTTGTTGGACACAGGTTTGTTAGAGGCACAAGCTCTGAGGAATCAGTGATTTGTTTGGCTTATGTCTGTTAAAGGCACAAGACCTTAGGAATCAGTGATGATTTTTTTGGAGTCAGGTTTGTCGTGGCACGAGACCTGATGAATCAGTGCTGACTTTTTCGTACTCAGGATTGTTAGAGGCATAAGCCATGAGGAATCAGTGATTTGTTGGCCTCAGGTTTGTTAGAAGCACAAGCCCTCAGGAATCAGTGATGATTTTTTGAACTCAAGATTGTTAAAGGCACAAGCCTTGAGGAAACCATGATTTGTTGTAATAGGCTTGTTAGAAACAAGCCCCCCAGAATTGTTTTTATAGGCCTCTGTGGTATATTTAAAGAACAATACATGAGAAAAAAAATGCTCTACTGGCATAGTGCCAATAGGTCACGTTATGGTGGCCAGTTACTACTGGCAATTGGCAAATGCTACAGTATCATTATGGCATTTGTGACTGCTGTTCTTGCTACTGCTTTTGCTGAGTTGTTTAAGCAGCAGGATGATTAGGCAGCTCCAAAAGGATGAGATCATGGGTGATGATGATCATGGTTCCACTTGACACTAGCTCCAGTGGTGCACCTGAGGCAGTAGCAGCATCACAACTAGCCACCACTTCAGGTATATGTGAAGAAAAGAAGTTGGCCAATAATGCTTCTCCTCCTGCAATTCTTCCAAATCATGGGGTTGTTGGAATACTAATTTTTCCCTTGAAAGTAGGAAGGAACTGTGCCTTTCATCAGCAACTGCAATATGCACAGTGTGCGTGTGTGTAGGAAATAGGGGAAGGACTGGGAACAATGGATACATCAGCACACACATCAGACAGCTGGCACAATTGAATGCAAATATCTTCTTGCTTAGGTCTGCAATGTCAAATAATTTATCCCCATAGAAACCATTTGCTGCTGTCACTATGCCCCTTCTCTGCTCTGCTAAGGACACAAGAAAACTTGCAGTCTTAATAATATTGATGAATCTTCCCTGCCACCAGCTTAGCGTATTCTGCCAGATGGAATCTCCTCAGATGCTGCTTGATTTCATGCCTTGAGTGGTCAGCACACTACTCAGTGTGTAATGGGTGGACACATACTGCCACATCCTTGCATCTACAGAATCACTATCAGCTGGTGGGGTAGGTAATTATCTAAACACACATAAAAGGAACAAAGACTCCCAAACCATCAAGACCCTTAAAAGAGGCACTCAACCACAAGTCAGCAATATAAGTAATGATAATGTTTATTGGATAGAGAAAACCAAGATAAGCACTCAAATTAAAACACAATTAAAATCATGAGGGGGTCAAGTGAGGCTCCCATGAATAGCTAATATGTGCAAGAATCAGTAAATAAAATGTAAATACAGTTGGACAAAGTCCATGAGATAACAAATTAAAATATATCACATATTGCCTGAGTCTGAAATATAATTACAATAATAACAAGTATTGCCATCAAAAATTATGTGAAAAATATGCATAATATTATTTAATAATGTGACAATAAAGTGCAAGAAGAAATATCAAAATCAACAATACTTATCAAAAGAATCCAAAACCGAAGTCAAAAAAGAGAGAACTCAGGCAGAAATAATGGAGCCTCCAACATGCCACCTCGACCCACACAACCCGACACATATCGCCAAACAGGCTTCGTCAGGGGATGCATTGTGGGTAGTGCTGGCAACAGCCTCCAATAGAATACAAAATCCAGATCAGCTATAATCCAGATCATATGATAGGCTATAAAAATATTAATTTAATGAAAAATTAGTAAATTAAACTCAATACTATCACAGAGCTTGTGGACAGCGGCGTTAAAATAAAGAAAAAAAAATATAACAAGTAATTAATAATTACCATATTAACACTTCAAACGGACACCAAGCACGCATGCGCTACGAGCCTCCATACAAAGATATTATCCATGTATGTAAAATATCACACTTTTTCCATTATTAATGTTGGCAAAAAAAAATATCAAATGAGGTATAAATATATAGGCAGGTATAATCGTGATCACCAGGAAACAAAGTGAGATATCTAAAAAGAAGTTATGATAAAGATTGTAACCCATACAAGCCGACATAGGAGAAGCAGCAAATACAGTGCATGTGCACACAAAAATCAATCATCGGCATATCCAGACTATGGTAGGAAGTAAACACGCATGCGCAGAGTAATATAATCGGCGGATAAACAATTTTAAGTTTTAAACATACATGAATAGAATATGGAAAGAGGCTAGTATTCAGCCACGAAGTAACTCACAGCACAAGGGCACCACCTACATAAGTGGTAATGCCCTAATACTGTATTTACACATTCAAATCTAACTATAAACAGCTACAAAATACATAAAAATTATTGATACATCAGTAAGATAGAAATGATTTATCAGAAAGAAGAATGTATGAGATGTATCGCAACTAGATTTAATAAACGACGAATACGGCGCATGTGTGCCAAATGTCCAATAAAGTCCTATAATAAAGCATCACTGGCACCGAGCTAAAAGTATCCAAAGCCACATGGAGGACAAAATCTGAAAAAGCTCAGTAAAACCAGTGCCAGCATTACAAAAAACATATATTTTATTATATTAAACAAAATGAAAAACTAGTACCTATCAGATGAGCTAAATTATCAATGTCATACACATATATATATATATATATATATGTAAACACAAGAAAGCACATACAATACACATACATGATGATAGATAATATTCCATTACAGAAAATTGGAATGTAGTTAGAAAACATATACAATTCTATTCCTATAATGCAATATTATTATACAAAAATATTAAACAAAAGTATTGCAGTAACAAAGACATTTTATAGTTTATAGGTAGGTAATTATGACAGAGGTGGATAACCAGAAGATGTTGCTAAGTCTTCCTGTGCCCGGACCATAGCGTCCAAAGCTGAAGGTGAGCCAGGTGTTTCGCTCACCATTGAATTTTCAAGCTCAGGCTGAGTTTCTCTATTCCTCTTCCTCTTAGATTTCTGCCTCAACTCTTGGTGCAAAGATGGTAGACTGTCAGCACTAGAAGCAGGCGCAAGCAGCAGATCTGTGTTGATGGTAATACTGCTAGCCAGCTCTGCCTTCTTCAGAATCAGGCCTCAGAGGCACAATGCCAGAGAAAGGTGAATCACAGGGTCAAGGGAATGTTGTGGGCTCCCTTGACCACTAGTCTGGCTGCTCAGCATCACTTCCCCTTCCACCTCAGCAGGAGGACCTACAGTAGTCAAGCTAGTCCCACCATCAGCTACTTCACTATCATCACTATTATCATCCCCTTCCTCTCCCCACTCTCTAGCTGCTGCGTGGTAGTAGTAGTAGGACTTCCTGAGAATAGTTTGACTTAGGTTCCCCTGCTCACACTTGCCATCACCTCCTCCTCTTGATTATCAGAAGGCACACTGGCAGCAGTAGCAGCAGGCTCAGGTAGCGATCCTGTCCTTCTCACATTCCTACCCTCTTTCTTCACGGGTCTTTGCTGATTTGCTCAGACATTTCCCCTAGATACCAATAGATGATGCTGGGGGACTGGGCATCATTGGGGTGCTCGCTGGCCATTCTATGCTGGTGGTGGTCACTTCCCCCTCCAACGCATCATGGTCCTTACAGCTCCTCCTTTTTTTTAGATGGCTGCTCATCCTCTTGGAAATCCTTCCTGGAAATGTCAGGTTTTTGGCACAAAAACACGAAGTACACATACATATAACTTTGTAGCCATTGAAAAAAAATAGCGAAAACATTTTGGCAGTAGGCAAAAAAGGACAAAATTTTAAGTGAGTTGTTCCCATGCAAAAGTGGACAACCATGTGGTTTTCACTGATTTTTTTCCTGGGAACACAACGATACTTTTTGCCCATCCCTAGTGTTTTGTCTTCCCTTTGCGAATATCTCATTACTCTGTTAACCCCGTTTACTGCCACCTAACTCATGCTCCTCACTAGGGATGGATGAAATATTTTCCCCAGAAGAGAAAACAGAGAGAAAATGCACTTTTTGCTTTTTGGTTGGAATTCACATGAAAAATGCAACTTTTCCACTACAAATGTAGTCATCAAACTTTTAAAAAGGATAACAAAACCAAAATTAAAACCATATAACAATAACTGTGCCCTCTCCCTATCCGGATATTCAAGCATTACTTTAACTTATTTTCCATCACAGCAGATTTCACCATCTGCATATGGCTTCCAGAAGGAATTCTTCCCTTCCACCTTATAATGCTTATTTATGCAATCCCTGCCAGTGGGACCATCCAAAAAAACTTGCACGCATGTCTAAACCTACATGTGTAACCTTTCCCACAGCTTTTTTAATTGTATACCCTGCACACACGCATTTGAACACATCAGCGCTAAAACTTACTTCCCCTTCATCAAAACCTTCACTCCTCTTTTGAGTCACCAAATTCATTCACAAATCAGCATCCTTCTCAGTATCTTAGATATCACCTTTTTCTTTCTAAATTGTCAAATGTATTCAGCCCAAACTAAACCACCATAACTCATATACATATCAACAATGAAGTCGTCTGCATTTGTCACTAAGTTTATGCTTTCTTCTGGCTTGTATTCCAGTTGCACACTCATGTACACAATAAAAACCTTGACCATTAAAAAGTGTGTGTGTGTGTGTGTACACCTTTTTACCATGCTTGTCATCTCACTTTTCCTCTTTAGCCATGTCCTCCTCCTTGGTCAGCTTAAATACATTAACATAATTGTCTGTCTTAGTCCTCCTCATAATCCTCTCCTTCACATGGGCAGGATATATCATCTCCTCCCTAGAGTCATAATCTGAAGTATTTGGCTAATCAGAACCCCCAGATGATGAGTCTGTGCCAGTAACATATGTAATTAAATTGGACTCACCCAAGAAATGTGCAATATCTGTCTGATCTTCTCCTCCTGCTGCCTCATTGACTGATTGGATCCTCCCATCTGTCCATTCACTGCAATCAGCAGTCCCCCAACCATGAAACTTGCTTGCTCTGCTGTGGCTCCTGAACATCTGCTAGTAGATTGAACCATTAATCCTTGCTTGACCCTCCAGCCATGTAACAATGCCAACCTACATCCAGTGTACAGCTGAAGGCAAACCCCTGCTAGTACCTATGAATCCTCTTAAAGCCCTATTTCTGAATTTCCACCCATTATCATAGTGACAAATGCTCTGTGCCCACCCTCCCACCACCAGGAGTACAATTAAAATTATGGAGGGGGGGGCTACATCTGGTACAGAGAAAAACTGGGACTGACAGAAAGCCTGCTATCTCCTATAATTGCATGGCCAGCTATGCAGTGGTATCTATCACATATTGTGCTATAGGGTATGCCCAAATGATGGTGTGTGTGGTGCTTGGTGCAGTCTGGGTCTGACCTTGCTGAAGGTCACTGCTGGAGGAATCCCTGCACTAGTCAGGCCATTGCCTGAGGTCATGGATGACCATTAGGAGGTTGCATAATGACCATTAGGGTTTTTTGCTCAGGTTTACCCTTTGAGCGACAGTGATAACTCCATCGCATTGCAATGTAATGCATTGAATATCTATCTGGCACTCAAAGGGTTTACCCACTGAGTGACAGACAGGTAAGCAAAGCATTTTCAGGGATTTTTTGGACCATTAGTCAGATTCAGTTGATTGACATAGATTATTACATCTATGATCATATTATATCTGTTACTAACAACTTAATTTCATGAATTGCTCAGTGTTTATCGCAATGTAACTCATCAGGGGAAATCTTTCAGAATTCACATATATGTTCATATTGTGCTTCAAGCTATGAATATGATACTATATGTTACATCATTTGTCTTCTCATCTGTACGCTATATCCTAATAAGACACATTCATCATATGAAGTTGACTAATTTCATTTGCCTGCTATATGTGTGCTGTATATGTTATTAATGCATATTTGTTTTGTATTTTTTTCATAATTTCTGTTCGCTACTAATTGTTCATTATATAAGTTTTGTGTCAGTATTTCCTTGGCACTATCGTTAGGTAGCTTTAATTTGTAGACATGGGTTATTTTTTTATTGCAACATTGCTTGCATTTTAGAGTAGGGGATTCTTTGGAGGTGGAAATATATGGGGGGAGATTTGATATATCCAACTGTGTCTTTTTATTGAAAAAATAAATTATAATAATAATTTAGATAGTCGAACTCAGTTTGATTATATTTTTATTAATAAGTTGGTCACTATTCATTTGAGCTGAGTGTTGTTTTAGGGTCAATCTATTTTCTTTTTCCATATTATCAGTGATGTCCAGATCATTTTATGTCCAGGACTGTGATTTCAGATTACTTTGGGAGGATGACATAACTTGGGCTTCAGTTTTGAGAACCTGGGTCTGATCTGGAGAGGTATCCTCCACTGACAGTTAGAAAAGGGAGAAGATCTAAACAAGGGGGAAGTTTCACTAAGAGGTGATAAAGAGGTGATAGAGTGGAGATGACTTCTCCAGTTTATCACTTCTCCAATTCCTGTGTTATTCTGTGGAGCCTATTCACTATGATTTTAAAAGTTGAAGAAATCTTAGTGCATAGGCTCCATAGAATAGTGAATCTCCCCCAAGGTCTTCAGTAATGTTTTCATTCAATAATCATATCTGTACATATAACAGAGGCCTGGGTGGGGGGCATTATGGCACAGTTTATGCTTTTTCATACGCAGACTGCCCTTTTAGGTGTTTCACAACACCATGCCGTGCTTGGGCATGTTTACAAGTATTTTCAGCTGTGTCACCATGTGTAGGTACATGCACTCAGGAGAGAGGGGTATTGATATGTATTCCATTAATGCTTGTTCACATGGATGACTGTGCTGCTGCAACATTGTCATCTCACTCAGTTGCCCAAAAATAGGGTTCACTGTGCCTGTTGTGCTTTTCACACAGCGCTGACACAAAGTCTATGCCACAGTGACAGGTGACCTGATATCAGCTTGCTGCAACTCTCCTAGCAATAGACATGGTCAGCAAGGAGTTGTAGCAGTGAAAGTCTACATGGTCGCCTATTGATCTAATTTACAGGGTGTTCACAAGTGGTTGAATCATTGTAATGCTCTTCACAACTATCACTCCACCAGCTAGACCAGGTGGGCTCCAGTAACACTTATATCTACTGAGGTCAGCTAGTTGATTTAAAGGGATAGTAATACTTAAAATGTAAAAAAAAATATGTTGTAGGGTTTATCCCCCTGAGTAAAACAAGAGTACTCCCACTGCTGAAAGGTGTTTCATTCAAAAGTTATTAATTTTCAAAGTTGAATTTTTTAGGTGCAATATCACAGTGGCCTGAAATTGTACAGTGGCGCTGTTGCTACACCATCCTATGGACAGCTCTGGTCAATTGACCATAAATCTCCATAGGATGGTGTAGCAACAGCGCCACTGTACAATTTCAGGCCACTGTGATATTGCACCTAAAAAATTCAACTTTGAAAATTAATAACATTTGAATGAAACACCTTTCAGCAGTGGGAGTACTCTTGTTTTACTCAGGAGGATAAACCCTACAACATATTTTTTTTTACATTTTAAGTATTACTATCCCTTTAACCCTTTGAGTGCCAGAGGTCTACCATAAGCAATGCATTGCAAGTTCCTCTGGCACTCAAAAGGTTAAACTGCATCTGTCCCCTTCATTTGACTCAACAGTGGTAGCACAGCACACAGGGCACATACAATACTAGCATAATGGCAGTGTTGCTAAATTGGTATCACCATTGTGAACAAGGACTTACACTAGCATGGAAACGCTCTCCACCCTTTAAAGTGGTAAAGTGCCAATTTTGTAACAAATAGTTTTCAAAGGCACCTATATTTATGTTGATCATTTTTTAAATTAAAACAATTGTTTGATATAGATAGATTTATTTATTTGTTGTTTATTATAAACCTGGCAGTCACTGGCACTCTGCTCCTGATCTCAACTGTCACTTCCTACCAGGAAGTACTAGCTAATTTGCATGAAAAGACAAATACTTAATAAATAAATCTAAACATTAAAAACCATATGAAATGGTTAACATTAACACATCCCAATTATAATCCATCACATACTGTTCTATGGCCAGAAACTCCTAAAGGACCCTATTAATTTTGCCCTTGGGCCTTGATAACATGTTCTGTCATTCCTGTAATGTCTAGTCCATAGAGACAGACATGACATTTGCTAACAGGACCACAGGGCAGAACCTCCATACACTGCCAATCCTATAAGGACAAGAGAGCTGGGCAACACATTGCTTTGTACTATGTGGTGCACTAGTCTGCTACTGAAAGGGTTAAGTAGGTTCATGTACTCTGTCTGCTTCAATTTAAAAAACTGCTAGCAACAGCCATGTCTGCCTCCACGGGCATGACATCCAGAACTGTGTAAAGATGTTATCTCTTGAACAAAGGCCTGAGGCCAAAATTTGTAGGGCCATTAGGATTTCACAGCCATAGTAAAATAGGTGGGGGCTATTATTAGTAGGTGTTACTTTTCCTTTAACATCACAGTGATGCTGCTGCATTTTGCCTGTTGGGCTCTGATGTAAATTTCTTCCTGGTACTTACAGGTTTAAATGAGGGCTGGACTCTGCGTATCTGCAGTTCTGTCCAGTCAATGCTTTCAAAAAATGGATGGCTCTTAATTTTATTAGCCTCTAGCACCCTGCTGCAGGGGTATTTAAATAGGGGCTATGGAAAGCAAAAAAATCATTAGTAACCAATCCTTTGAGGTGTACAACATATTGCTTTGCTTTACGGCACAAATAAAAATGAAGTTTAGTGTTGAGCGAGCACCCCGATGCTCGGGTGCTCGGGTGCTCTGACCGAGCACCGCCGGAGGCTCGAGTGCTCGGCCGAGCACCCGAGCCCCATTGAATTGAATGGGGCGACACGAGCATTACACCAGGCACCCCCTGCTCTGATGAGGGGAGGGTGCCTGGTCAATGCCCCCCTTCATCTCCACAATGTCCCCCTTCATCTCCGCTATGCCCCTTCATCTCTGCAATGTCCCCCTTCATCTCCGCTATGCCCCCTTCATCTCTGCAATGTCCCCCTTCATCTCCGCTATGCCCCCTTCATCTCTGCAATGTCCCCCTTCATCTCCGCTATGCCCCCTTCATCTCTGCAATGTCCCCCTTCATCTCCGCTATGCCCCCTTCATCTCCGCAATGCCCCCTTCATCTCTGCAATGTCCCCCTTCATCTCCGCTATGCCCCCTTCATCTCTGCAATGTCCCCCTTCAACTCCGCTATGCCCCCTTCATCTCCGCAATGCCCCCTTCATCTCTGCAATGTCCCCCTTCATCTCCGCTATGCCCCCTTCATCTCTGCAATGTCCCCCTTCATCTCCGCTATGCCCCCTTCATCTCTGCAATGTCCCCCTTCATCTCCGCTATGCCCCCTTCATCTCCGCAATGCCCCCTTCATCTCTGCAATGTCCCCCTTCATCTCCGCTATGCCCCCTTCATCTCTGCAATGTCCCCCTTCATCTCCGCTATGCCCCCTTCATCTCCGCAATGCCCCCTTCATCTCTGCAATGTCCCCCTTCATCTCCGCTATGCCCCCTTCATCTCTGCAATGTCCCCCTTCATCTCCGCTATGCCCCCTTCATCTCCGCAATGCCCCCTTCATCTCTGCAATGTCCCCCTTCATCTCCGCTATGCCCCCTTCATCTCTGCAATGTCCCCCTTCATCTCCGCTATGCCCCCTTCATCTCCGCAATGCCCCCTTCATCTCTGCAATGTCCCCCTTCATCTCCGCTATGCCCCCTTCATCTCTGCAATGTCCCCCTTCATCTCCGCTATGCCCCCTTCATCTCTGCAATGTCCCCCTTCATCTCCGCTATGCCCCCTTCATCTCCGCAATGCCCCCTTCATCTCTGCAATGTCCCCCTTCATCTCCGCTATGCCCCCTTCACCTCTGCAATGTCCCCCTTCATCTCCGCTATGCCCCCTTCATCTCCGCAATGCCCCCTACCTCCAGTCCCTGGTGGTCCAGCGGAGCGTCTTCAGATCTGTGCCTCCTTCGGCACAGATCCCCGCCACCCGAACATGCCGGGCGAGCACATGGCGGTACTCGTACGAGTACCGCCATGTGCCGAGCAGAGCGATGCTCGAGCCGATCCGAGCATCGGCCGAGCATGCTCGCTCAACACTAATGAAGTTAGATGAAGTCTAGAACACAGCCATTATGATACATCGCAACACTTAGTGCTCTGATCTGACTCAGAGCTTTGTACTTACTAGATATAACTTTTCCCATACTGTATTCACCTTCAGGTCTTTAACTAATCCCATTACTGTAAAAGTAATAGCCTCCCAACCATTAAGGAAGTGGTAATCTTTGTATGTGTATATAAACAAAATATATTAATATTTTGCTTACATTTTGGATAATGGAGCTTACCATTTTACCAATTTTTTTACAAAATCAATTGAAATATAAAAATACTAATGTAAAAGTCCATGTACACGGGCCAAGGTCCGGGTGATGTTAACCCTCTGAGTGCCAGAGGGGTACGCAACGCATTGCTTTGCAATGTGTTGTGTACCGCTCTGGCACTCAAAGGGTTAAGAGGTTGGTCCTGCTCTGCGTCTTTCCACCATTCTGTGTGTTCGGGCAGTCTCTACTGCGCATGACAGCTTCTGACAAACATCCTAGCAAATTATTATATAGTATATGACCTTAGAGGAAGGATCTGATAATACAGGGGCAAATGAACTGCATTACAGGGAACAAAACAAATTCTCATTGCTTTAAAGGGAATTTTAACCCTTTGAATGCTAGAGAGTTCTCCAACGCATGTGTTAGAGAATTCCCTAATGCTCAAGGGGTGAGACGCCCTATGATTTGCTAAGGAAGTGATAAAGTGGAGAGAAGTGATCTAGTGATATAATTTATCCAAGTCCTATGTTATTTTAAAGAGCTCATTTACTAAAATCTGTCAAGTTGGGCCACATAAGCTATATGCATATTTCAGGGCTGCACTGAAATCATTGAAGCCCTGCAGTATGCATTTTTCATTTGTGTCACCAGTTAAGTGTGAGGTCTGGTCAGCCTAGGTAAAAAGCCCCATTTGATGTTATGTAAAATCTGGGAATGTTTTTTTTGTCTTCCACAGTGAAGTTGGCATACCATAAAATTGCTCCATTTATCCTTTAAACACAATGTTATTTTGTTTTTTATCATGTGATATTTTTTCCTTGTTATAACCTGAGTAATATACCAATTCAGACATCGTTCAGGGAAAAAGCCAAACCTCACTTTATATTCTAGATACAATTGATGAGATGCAGGAAACATGTACACTTGCTATTTTCAATGTGAAAACCAGTAGCAAATAGGTGTGCTCATGATTGTGTTGCATTACGCGTGAAAAATCAAGATTAGCGAACAGCTGCGCATATTTTTTTTAGGGTGATTAGGATTAACTAATCTGTCTGAGTGAAATAGTGAATGCTCCTAAGGCAAGAAGTGCTATTGCAAACAATTTTCTATGTCTGTGTAGTGTTGTCATAAAATCTAATTCAAGAAGCGTGCAGTATATGGCTTCCTGGATTAGAACATGCACAATATCTACCTGTGCAGGAAAAATGCCTTTAGCGCACGCGCACATTTCTTGTATCCCACCAAAGATTTCTATTGCAGGTGATAAATGTCTCACACTAACTTCTCATATTAACAAGTGGGATAAAACCCTGCTAAAACATTTTTCACCTGTAATGGGAGACCTGGCGCAATTCTGGAGCAATCCAACTTGCACCATAGCAGACAAATCTAAATCCTCCAGATTCCCATTGATTTATATTGAGTTATTAATTCACTGAAGCTAAAGTAGCTACATATCCCTATAACCCTTTGAGCGCCAGAGGGGTAGCCAATGTATTGCTTTTGCAATGCATTGTATACCGCTCTGGCACTAAAAGGGTTAAAACAATGACACATTAAAAAACACTGCAGGGTTGTATTGATTCCTAAGCAATCCTGTAAAATTAAATTTTCATAAGCATCCCTGATTTAAAGAGATATGTGTTCACCATATCTCCAACACACATGCAAATCATTTTTGCCTGTTTCTGGGTTTTTTTGCTGCAGAATTGCTCTAGTTCTAATAAAGGTGCAATTCTGAATAAACCCATCTGCACCACAGGGAAAAAATGACATTTACCATTGATTTAAATCAGACTTTTAAGCCCTTGAGTGCTAGAGGTCTCCAAAGCATTGGGAAGATCTCTCTAATATACAAGAGTTTTAAAGTTCTATTTAAATAAACAGGAAGTTTGTGAGCGAATATTTGTGCCTTATGGTGAATTTTGTTTGATCCAGATTGCACCTATTTAGCATACTGTATTGTACCTTTAAAGAGCAGCAGACTTTTTTTAATTAAAAAAAGTATTCTAGGAATTTTAATTGCCAAGGAATGTGTCATTTTAGAATTATTAAAGTTTAAACTACAAGCTATTGGTACCTAGTGGACAGTTATTGTATTGTATTTAATGGGAGAGGTAAGTCACTATCAGGAAGGGATGAAACTGTTACTCTCTTCCTGACGGTTTGAACCATTATAACCTGTGAGTAAAACATCTGTCAGTAATGAGAGTGACCTTGCTTTTTTCAACAGTAAAAGCTCTGTAATGTAGTTTATTCAGTAAAATGTTAACTTCTTAATGAAGACTACTACGAATATCACACTATAAGAAATGTATTGTTAACATATCTTTCATCTGAAGTCATATTTTTATTTTTTCAATAGATTTTCACAACACAATATTTTTTTGTAGTCTCAGTGATGGACATATGCAGGCTGTCTACAACGCAAAGGGTTAAGGCAAGAAAAAATAAATAGACACCTATTCAGGGTTAAGGGGATAATACCAGAATTGTACTGAAGGATCTAAGGATATATAATGGCTGTTTTCTACATCCCTTACAAATCTAAACATAAAATGCTACAAATGTATGAATTTTCCAGTGGAGCCCTGCTGCTCATCAGGTTATGCACTATGGTGTATGATCTCTGTAGTGAATTGTGCTGGACAATCTCCACCATTGTTATGATTTAAAGGGGTAGTAATACTTTGTTTTATCTTTATTTTATTCCGTAGGCATTAAAAAAACATGAAGAACGATATAAGTCTTATCTCACAAACCTTTATGGTTTGAGAGATATTCACAAGCAAAGTTTCCCCTTCCGCCCCTTTTACCTAGTGTAAGCCATCTCTTCTCAGATGTGGAATCCAGTCCATAGACCAGACTGATAACAGAAGGTGACAATCTTCTTCCTATGAGAACAATGAAAGCCCTGCCCCCCTTGACAAGTTTTTTAGGTTTTTCTCTTAGCTTAATTGAAGATTGTCCCTCTCTGCAGTCTACCTGGGCACCTCCTTTCTGATCTGGCTGTGCAGTGTTACATCAGTAAAATGGGAGGGGGATACTTTGAACTCTTGAACTATAACTCTGACAGAATTGAAATAACACTCTTCAAAGTTCAAATACTATGATGATTAATTAGAGCTGATTTTATTATGAAACATTACTATCCCTTTAATGCCAGAAAGCCCCCCCATGCCAGCCCCATAGCATGTGCATAGAAATGGTGTACACTTACACAATTTCCTCTATGTTGTGTCGTAACCTAAGCAAGGTATGGAGCAATGGAAAATCCCACAGACTCAACTGGCTTTGGCTATAGGAACTCATGCTTGGAATTTTCACCAGAACTTGCTGCTGCAGCAAAGCCACCCTGCCACTGACTACTCTCCCAAGCATAGTTCCTCAGAGTTGTTCTCTAGCCTCCTGGTATAAAAATAATGCAGTTTATGCGCCTTTACTGGCATCCTAGTACAGTATCTTAGAAAAAAGTGTTATAAGGAAGTTAGAGCAGTCTTGTATGGAAGTGGGAAGGAATTAACCGAAGAGTGCATACTAATTGTTTGAACTTTCCCAATCTACAATGTTTAGTCATCCACCTGTATCGTCCATTGTTGATATCCATCTTTATCTTTACTCATCTTACAATTTATCTGTATAAATGGCTTCTACCTATATTACAAAGAAGCTCTACAGATAAGTGAACATTGCTTAGACTTCTTTATATATTCATTGAGGCCATAATAAGATTATTTTTCATGTACACTGACTTATTGTGACTATACAAGATAAGCTGATGGTATTTTTTTACATTTTGATTTATTAGAAATAGATGTATTATACAGGCATGCTGCATAATTCTAGTTATTTCCCTTTTGCCCTAAATAGGCATCTATTGCAATAAGCCTATGTCAGCACACTTCTTTATTTTTATTCTTGCCTTTTATATAACATTCTTTAATATCATAAAAACAATAAAAATATTTTTAAAAGTTTGTAATATTGGAACGTGGAAAACTTACATGATTTGAGAGAAGCTTTGGAACAGGTAGTTTTGCATACTTAGCGTCTAATGATCGTGTTCATCTGTGGAGAAAAACACTGTACGTATCATTTAAGATACTGCAGAGATTCTAAGCAACTTGTTGACGCTATTAATCACTCTTTTCTAGGTTAATGATACTCCTTTCCAGGAAACTGCAAAGTACATGAGCATGGTATAATTATAGTTCTAGTGCACTGATAATTTCTTGGTGCCTAGGTTTCCCCTTACCCTAGTGTTCTTGTTTCCTGAGAACAATTTTTACCATTGAGAGCACCACAGTTATTGTGATTATACAATTTAAACACCTTTTGCAGGCTTATGAGAATCATTCTTCTTTAGGGCAATCATAGGGGAGGGACCTGTTTTGTGCAAAATACAGATGGGGGTTGAGTAGCAGGTTAAACATAGGTTTATACTCCATGTTCCATAGTAGTGGTTTTCCAACTTTATGCATCTGTAGGATCCTTTTTGTTTCAGATTAAAATCCCTTTGAAAAAGTAAATAATCAAACACACCATACCTGCCAACATTTAAAATGGTCAAAGAGGGACACTTTAGTTTTAGGCCTCATGGCTTTGAGCGTGGCTGGTTGGTGGGACATTCCTGTGACGTTTTAGGTCATTTAATTCTTTTATGTAACTGAATAAATGATTTAGTGCAAAACCAAAGTATTTTATTTACAAAGACTGATTTATAACATATAAACTGAAGCTTAAACAATAACATCAATATGAGTTTTAAAGCTGTGGAGCAGAGTGAAACACTTATATACACAACACATAGTTTGATCTCGTAAAAAGAGGGACACCAGAGTGTGAAAGAGGGACACCAGGGTGTGAAAAAGGGACACCAAGGTGTGAAAGAGGGACAGAGGGATCTGGGTCTCAAAGATGTACTGTTCCTCCGAAAGAGGACATGTGGGATGTATGATTTAACCCCTGGGAGCCAGAAATTCTTTAACTCTTGACTTCGGCATGCATTGAAGACCACTAGAATTCAAGTGACATTTCAATGTACACACACATCGACATATTCACTAAAATTTAGGGATGCAAGGGGAAGTGAGGAGAAGGTCCTGATTAGCATACAGGACCTGTCGATGCTGAAGGGATGCCCTCCCTCACACATCACCAACACTACAGCAATGCTGGAGTCTAAGAGCATTCTTTCTGCTGCCCCTGGAGGTAAGTGGAGAAAATATTTTTAGCACCATGGACAGCATCACTCCCTGTGTCACTGAAAGGGTTAAAAGAAAGTGCATCAAGCTCTACACAACTATCCCCTCAGCTCTGTATTATATTTATTTCATACATGTTGTACACCCCCCAAGGGAACAAGACTGAGGATCAGGCAGCATCCATGGGGATTTCTGGCTACCACTCAGCTCCCCAGTCTTGTTCCCTTGTCCACTGGTATCCATAGAACTCCATGTACACTACCTGCCCCCAGTCTTGTTCCCTTGTCCACTGGTATCCATAGAACTCCTTGTACACTACCTGGCCTCCAGACTTGTTCCCTTACCCACTGGTATCCATAGAACTCCATGTACACTACCTGCCCCCAGTCTTGTTCCCTTGTCCACTGGTATCCATAGAACTCCATATACACTACCTGGCCTCCAGACTTATTCCCTTACCCACTGGTATCCATAGAACTCCACGTACACTACATGCCCCCAGTCTTGTTCCCTTGTCCACTGGTATCCATAGAACTCCATATACACTACCTGGCCTCCAGACTTGTTCCCTTACCCACTGGTATCCATAGAACTCCATGTACACTACCTGCCCCCAGTCTTGTTCCCTTGTCCACTGGTATCCATCGAACTCTTTGTACACTACCTGGCCTCCAGACTTGTTCCCTTACCCACTGGTATCCATAGAACTCCACATACACTACATGCCCCCAGTCTTGTTCCGTTACCCACTGGTATCCATAGAACTCCATGTACACTACCTGGCCTCCAGACTTGTTCCCTTACCCACTGGTAGCCATAGAACTCCATGTACACTACCTGGCCTCCAGACTTGTTCCCTTACCCACTGGTAGCAACAGATCCTTATGCACACTGTCTGATCCTCTCCAGCCTTTTCCCCTTTCCTACTGCTAGCCACAAATCCCCATGGGCAATGCCTGGGCATGGGGAGAAGGCTGGGTGGTGCTAGTCAGTGTACGTGGGCTAACACACAAAGGTGATGTTGACCCACAGTACATATATTCAACAAACTGCCCCACAGTTCCATTTTAATTTATGTTGCTTCCCCCCTGTAAAATCCGATCTATGCCCCTTTTGACACACGCTGCCCTCACGTGTCAAATCTGACACATCATGCCCTTTCAATTGACACATGCTGCCATGGATGCTGCCTGACCCCCAGCCTTATTTCCTTGGGAGTGTACAATATGTATGAAATAAATATAATACAGAACTGAGGGGATAATTGTGTAGCGCTTGGTGTACTTTTTTTCATAACCCTTTGAGTGGCACAGGGGTGAGCAATACACACCCTATGGCACTCAAATAAGGGAGATGCTATCCATGGTGCTACATGTACTACAAATATTCTGCAATAAAGTATTTTTCTTTTTGGAAAAAAAAAAAAAGAAACAAGTGGATACATTTTTTCTTTCTTTCATTGCACTGTAAATGTATTAAAGAGCATCATTCACATTGTTAATGCTTATTTGTTTAACAGTTCTTGATCAAAATATTTTATTGCAGTTTTCTATTGTGGTCACCAGGTGGCGGTGATCCTATCACTTATTGGGGATTGCAGTAGTCAGAGACTTAAGCTCTGCATAGAGTGCTGTTGGTAAGCAGGAAGTTGTAGACCTTTTTCTATCTCAAAATATTAACCCCTTGAGTGCCAGAGTGGTACGCAACTTGTTGCTTTGCAATGCGTTGCGTACCCTTCTGGCACTCAAAAAGTTAATGGACATAGGTAAAATACATGTCAGCTATTTATACCTGCTGCTGCATGAGTCCATTTATGTTTACTCTCTAGTCTCTGTCAAGTGTTTATTTCGTTTCCTATTAGATGTACTCTTATGTTATTACTTTCTGGAGATCTCACCCACCAATCTGCTCAGTGACATGAGCGAACAGCACTTACAGGCTGAAGCATAGTTTACTGAGAATCCCATATCTATCTGATAAACAATTGCTAGGCAGTGCATGGACAATGTAACAATGCAGGATTGGCTGAGATTATCGTCACGGAGATGACTATGCACTGGAGACGTTTCTAGCTTTTACATAAATGGTGCCGTTCTTTTCCTTCAGAATTCTTCCAAGTACAACAACCTCAGTATTACTGAATACAAAAGAAATGAATGTTCTCAAGGTCTGATATAATAGAACTATTATGTATGTTCAGTTAAAGGAGAAGTAAACTTTTTTCTATGAAAACACATATTTTATAGAGCATTTCCTGCTGAATAAAACAAGGTCACTCCCATCGCTGTCAGATGTTTTATTTAACATTTATAGCAGTTTAAATAATCAGGAAGTGAATTTACTGTGTTTACTTCCTGGAAGTTCTAACTGACAGGAAATTTCTATCACATTCTATGGAGAACTGTATGTCTCTGACTTTTCTGACTTTCTTCTCCATTAGAATCTAACAGGAAATCTAATTAGAAATTGACCACTAGAGGGCACTGCTAATGTAAAAGAACATGGGTTTAAACTGTAATAACTCTGGAAATATAAATCTCTCGGCAGTGGGAGTACCCTTATCTTACTCAATAGGAGAATCCCTACAATATATATTTTTTCATAAAAAAGGTTACTGCTGCTTTAAATATACAATTCAATATCAATGTGTCCATGCTGAGGTTAACGTGTCTTATATGTAATTGTCACTATGTGTTATGTAAAACAAAATACACTTAGTGACAGATATATCAATATAAATAATCATCTTTATTCATTTCTAATTATATAAAAAGAGAAATCAATTTATAAACAGCATTCACAATGTCATTGTCTACGTGAACAATATCCTATAGTATAAAAGGTCAGAATGTTTGTCTGATGCAGTCATTAGACAGCGGCATTACGCAGAACAGGATCGGCCTCTTTTCATCACCGGACCTTGGTCCGTGTATACGGGCTTTTACATTAGTCTTCTAGAACTTCTATAGGCAATTAAATTATCTCTTAATACCTAACAAAGCAAAATGTCTAAAAAAAGAGACATACTAACAAAGATAATGCTATCTCTTCGTACTGAACACAGCAGGATATATCAAATGATCTGACCGTCCCCAACCTTACTGATAGATCCAGGCTCCCATGAAAAAATATTATTATCACAAGTTCCTACGGACCTTCTCCAATTGGTTTCAATCAAATATCCAGTAAATCACCTGATCCTATATGTTCACATACTGAACAGATGCAAAAACAAATTTATAATGAATTTAAAATAATTTTCCCTATGACATCACATGAAATATCAAGCTAGAATGTTCAAAATAGCATATGAATAACAGATGGAAGTAGTTTTTTGGATTGCAATCCTGAATATTATCTTTTTTGATAATATTTTCTATAGAGTTTCCCTCACATAATTGTTATATTTTTTTAAATTGCTATTTTTTTATGTTTTTATTTATTTTTATTTTGTATACATTATTGGTTATGTGTGAATCTATGTGCACCAGTCATATATGACATCAGTTCAGCTGGCCAAGCTAGGATAGGTGTGAGTGGTCACACTATATCCAGATTTTGGAGGAAACATATACATTAAGGTCAGATAGGTGTATGTGTGGTCAGACTCTACTGGAGTTTCTGAGCCTTGCCATAGATGTTATAGTGTTAGGATTTGTGTGTGTGCACACCATTATAAATGTGTTTTAGCATCTGTTCAGTACGTGAATATATAGGAACAAATGTGTTACTGGATATTTGAGAGAAGGTCCGTAGGATAATAAGATTTTTTTCATGGGAACCTGGATCTATCAGTCAGGTCAGACACGGTCAGATCCTTTGATATATCCTGCTGTGTTCAGTAGCATTATCTTTGTTAGTGTATCTCTTTTTTTTAGACATTTCTCTTCGTTTGGTATGAAGAGATAATTGCCTATAGTAGTTATCGAAGATATTGTTCATATAGACAATTACATTGTGAATGCTGTTTATAAGAGGATTTTAGTCTTACCTGTTAAATCCTTTTCTCTTAGTCCATATAACTCACAAGTACCATGGGGAGGTGACAGCTTCTCCCAGTGGGCTGGAACAATTCTCAAAAAAGTGCAGGGGTGGAGCCTCCCCCTCCTCCATATCAGGCTACCTCACTAAGCCCCGCCCAGATAGATTTGAGAAAATAAACCTATTAAGTAAGATAGCAAGAAGGAAGAAGGGAAAAAACTTCTGTGAGCGATGAACCCAAAAGGACTTCCACATCCAGCCACAGGAGACCCAGCATGGTCCCTTTCACTGGGTGGGAGACCTGAGAGTTATATGGACTAAGAGAAAAGGATTTAACAATTAAGACTAAAATCCTCTTTTCTCTGTCATCCAATATAACTCACAGGTACCATGGGGATGTACCAGCATTGAGCTCCCCAAGGTGGGAATAGAAGGTAAGGACCAAGCGCTGGTCCCCCATGATAACAGAGTTCCCATGGACATGGAACAGCCCAAACTAACAAAGTGTCAACGGACACTGAATAACGATACACAGCACACAAGAACAAGAGCCAACAGGGCTCAAACAGTTAAAGGGCAATAAGACACAGGGAAAATAAACTCCTAGACAGCCAATGCTGCCTCCAGGACCTTCCAGCTGAAGCCAGAACATCCACAGGGTAGTGTGGAAGGGAACAGATTTCTCTCTGGGCTCATAAGCCTTGAGGATGGTAGACTTAATCCAGGATTCAATAGTCACCTTGGACACAGCCAAACCGGCCCAGGGACCCTCAGGGATGACAAATAAAGGCACAACAATCTCTTGATTGATGTCATACTCAGAGACCACCTTAAGAAGAAATTCATGGGAGGTACAGAGAATAGCCTTATCCTTGTGAAACACCAGGAATGGCAGTTTGCAGGACAGAGCCTGCAACTCAGCCACTCTTCTGACAGAGACCACAGCCAAAAGAAAGGTCATCTTCCACATCAGAAGACATAGAGGAATTGTAGCCAAGGACTCAAAGGGAGACCACTACAAGACACCCAAAACCAAATTAAGGTCCCACTGAGGAGTGGGAGCTTTGTAGGCAGGGAAAGCATGAGCGAAGCCCTGAAAGAAGACTTTGACATCTGGCAACATGGCAATGCATCTCTGGTAAAAGACCGAGAGACATGAGTTCTGGACCTTCAAGAACGAAAAAAAAATGTTGAAACCATTTCCAAATGTGCCCCCAAGTGGGTAACACAAATTCCTTCCTGACTCTATGGGAAGTATGTTCAAATAAAAAGTGGAGGGATTCTGTGGCAAACCAACTGCACTCACTAGAGGGAATAACTACACATTCCCATTTATTTAAATTGGGATTTTAACCCTTGAATGCTAAAGAGGTCTCCAACACATGATTGGCTCCTCTAGCTCCTACTACCAATCAGTGACAGATTTATATATATTTATTTCTAAACTTTTCTGCCCCCACTCCCACTTTACCCTTACCCTGCCGTCCCTCCATCCCAACTTTGTCCAAATTTACCTCAAATATGGTTTCCATGGTTATATTTTGATGACTATATCAAGCTAGGCTGGCTAAACTTCAAGAAGGCACTGAGCATCATAACATAACATTGTTTTTAATGCTGCATTGTAGGCTGTTTTATCAATTTAGAGGTTAGAATAGGCTATCTAGATGATGTACTTGAACCCAACTGGTCTGGCTTACAGTTCTTCTATTGTTCTGATAAAATGAAAGGAAATAATTGAATGTGAATACATGAGCGTGTGATCTGAGGGCAAGGCTTGTCTTTGGTACTCCAGCTGCTATGGACTGTAGTTCCTATGGTGTGATTTGGCTGTCTGGGTATCATGGGAGTTGTAGTCCAGACTGACAAAGGCAAGACACTAACTATCTATCTAGAATTCCAGTTGCCGAGAACTGTGGTTTTCATGATGCCATTTGGCTGCCTGAGCATTACCATTAACCATTTGAGTGCCAGAGGGGTACGCAATGCATTGCTGGCACTCAAAGGGTTAAATTGGGGGAATCTTTTCCTGTCTTGTAGAAACCCTTTTTACTTTATCTAAGTCACGACCCGTATGTTTCTAACCACCTCTTAAGATAAATATCAATAATGACTATTCTTGCTTGTGACTTTTGTAAAGCGAAAAATGACTCCCTATTTAACTTCATATGTTATCAGTATTGTAATATACTTTATGACCATATAATTAGATGGGCTGGCTAAACTGCAAGGATGCAATGAGCAACATAAAATTATTGTTTTCAATGTTAGCATCGTAGGATGTTTCACAAATTTAGAGGTTACAATAGAATAGCTGGCTGATGTAAGGGGACCCAATTGGCCTGGCTTATAGTCCTGCAATTGCCCTTTGAAAATGAAAGGAAGTAATTGAATGTGCCTTTGGGACTCCTGCTTCTATGGACTCTAGTTACTATTATGGCATTTGGCTGTCTGGACATCATGGGAGTAGTAGCTGGAAAGATAAATCTAAACCCCCCCCCCACACACACACACACACACCCAAAACACAAAACACAAAACAGCCCAGCAAATTATTTCACAACTGACTCCTCTAACCCAAGAAATGTCCCTGACCCTGGACCACAACGCATACAATAAGCCTACTCAAGAAGGTCAGGCTGAAAATCCTTTGGATGCTATAGACATCTCAAATGCATTGTGAACCAGTGAATTGGAGACATTTCTGGCATCCAAGATGTCAATAGCAGTCTTCACCTTTTATGTTAAAGACATCGCTAACATACAGGTTGTTGTGTCTAAAGGATTGTAACAAGTTATTGAATGAAAAACAATGTATGAGATAGCATGACAGAGATAAAATAGAAGGAGGAAGATGTTTGTAGGTTTGTGAATTTTCTGTAGTAATTTTCCTCTGAAAATCCAATCATGTCTTTCTTTGAAAATTTTAGAAAATAGCCTATTGATTTCAGATGTTGGAAGTCTACAGTAGCTTTTGTCCTGGTCATCAGTTATCTACAGTTAAAATCCCATATTGTCAGCCAACAAAAGCAGGCAGGACAATGCAGTGGAGATACCATCTCTGGTTAGAATGTATACTGATATTGGGGCATTGTCTGAATTTTAAGAAAACAGAGATTCACTCAACTGAAAAAGGATTCTTAGAGCCTTATGTCCAAAAGAAAAGAGGAGCCAATACCTCCTACTAATAACTTCCCACTTTACTTATTATGACCCCAAAATTCTAGTTACCCCTAAGAATTTTGTCCTTAAGGCTTTGTTCAAAACATAACATCTTCAATTAAACCTGGATGTCATGTCCATGGAGGCAGACATAACAGTTGGTAGCAGGGCCAGGCCCACAAGACACAAACTCCATCCACTGCATGTGGTAATCTTAACCTTTTAACGACCAGAAGGATGTGCAACACATTGCTTCTCAGTTCTTTTTTCTGCTCCTTAAATAGTCAAGTAGACTCTGTCTGCTTCGGTTTAACCTTTGAGTGTCAGATTGGTATGCAACGCATTTGTAACGGAAGCTAAGAAGGGACCGCGTTGCCTTCCGCCGTCGTTCCCGGGTCTCTCCCTCTCAACGCCAGATAAGCGCTGTCGGATGCACCAGTTGAAGTATGGACGGTCACTGAAACAGTTGCAGGATCGCTGGAAGCAGGGAAGCACGGGCAGTAGAGAGTGAGGCCTCTACTCCCGGTCAAAGGATCACTGGGAGATGTCGCAGGAACACAAGGATGAGAAGATTGAGTCCACGTCGCCGCCTTACAGCATATGAAGCTGGGTCACAGGAAGCTGGCAGCAGGTGGTCGCCGATTCAGGATACTTGGCACAGATGGGTATCAGAGTGGACACTTTAGACCATAAACAATACACAAGACTCCAGGACTCTTGTTCATTCCAAAGCATAACTCACTTTATTGACAAAGACCACAGATATTTATACACAAATCTTACATTGAAACTTATGGGAAAACCAAATACAATAGGGCGTGATCCAATCACAATACATCAGACAAAGGCCAGCAACAGATGGTCTTAACAGATACAATAACTCAGACATGATTACATTTCAGATGCAAAAGGGTTTGATGACAAAGACTTGACGGCTTGAACTAATTACCACACGGCAGGGGGTCTGACTGCAGTTCACAATGGCTTAGTTAACACCCAGCAGGAGGTCTTGCTACAGTACACATAGTCACTGCCTTGAGGGACTGCAATATACATTGGAATAATTAACCCCTCACTGCCACCAGTCTACCACAGGGCAGTTGTGTATAATAAGGTCCATTTCCTCATCCACATAATGCGTGTACAAAGTATTTTTAGTGCACAACCGGGAAAAATGTCCATAGCTTTTGGTCAAACAGTCTTAGGGCCAGACAAGGGCTCAAGTAACGGGTAGGATCTGTTACAGCATTATAAGTCAATTTATTGGACCATTGGTCAGATTAGCATACCTGGGAACCTTCAGTTGAGGGCTACCCGGAGGGTAGTCCTCTGTTCAGCAGGGGGTAACAAAAATGACGCCAATCGCGTCAAAAAGGGGCGGGGCTTAACTCGCGTGTTGGGGGAGATTTAACCCTTTGAGTGCTAGAGTGGTACGGAATGCATTGCAAAGCAATGCATTCCGTACCACTCTGGTACTCAGAGGGTTAAATGTGTCACACAGAAGGCTGGGGACGGAGGCACAACAGGATTAAAAGCAGACGTGGCAGAGTTTCAATAGAAACTCTCCACATCCGGAGGAATCTGCCTCTGCCCCGGAGACCCGGTAAATCTCTGTCAGAACCGGAGTCTCCGGGGCAAATCCGGAGAGTTCCCAGGTATGCAGATTAGGCTGCCCTTGGATATTGGACTCTGGTACAACCACATCCGCTACACCACCTGTAGTAATGCTCCTGGACACTAGAGATTGTGAATGGTGCTGTACTTCCTATCATAGGCAAGTGATGGGAGGCATGCTGTCTCAGTGGTGTTATCCTGCCTTTTATTAGGAAGGTTATGGATAAATGCCTTAGGAAATACCACTGCATGCGGATCATCAATGGGCATCGGCTACATTTATGGGATCACCCATGTGCACTCAATGTTGTGCCAGTTTTTCACCTGGAGTAGGAAAGCGTGAGGGTGGGGGAGGGGATCTAGGTCCCATCACCTTCCCCCTGGTGTCGGTGAGCAAGGGGAGGGGCTGGTAGGTATAAAATGGGCCCATCATGTAAAGAATAGCACTAACCTTTTTGTTTTTCCTCCTACTGACCCAGACTTAAAGGCCACCAATGCGCACCTTCAGGAGGTCACAGATAGATCAAAAGATTAATTCCTGCAGTATTTAGGCTACTGAAGGTCCAAGTAATATGGTTCTCCTGGGCACAGTGCCATGCCGCATACCTGAAGGTTATGGTTAAGTTCAGGTAACTGGTTTTGCAGCTGGTGTATCCTGAGAGGTATGTGCTTTGTCAAGTCACAACACCAAGGCCATGAATTGGCGAGTCACTGAGAATGGTTGGGGGTTGGGCTAAGAAAGTCTGGTAAAAGGCCTTCCCACCTAGCTAGATGCCCTGGCTGGGGGTACAGTAGTGCTCTTTCCATGCCAGGACACCATAGCTCAGCAGTGCCACATTATGTGGGAGGGTTCAAGGGTCTAAATAGTTAAATTGGCCTTAAATAAACTGTGACCTCCATTTTCCCACCAAAACTGTTGTCTTGTGTTTTTATTCCATTGGTTGCGTTAAGATAATAAGTTCTCACAATAGGCAGGGTTTGCGTGAGTGTAGGGATGGTATGGCATGCGCACCTTAATGTTATCTCACAGTTTTTGTAGGTAATTTTTAGGTAAAACCAGTGATAACATTATCACCTGTAATGCAATGCAGCTCTATATTATACCAAGTGCTGTGTGGGAAATAAAAATAAGGATTATCAGAATTTGTTTGTATGGAAGAAAGTCTGGAAAAAAATAACAGTGAAACAAAAGCTCGTGTTACTTTCTAATGCAGGATAAGTACAAGCTATTTAACACTCACTCCTCCCTTCTAACACCCAGTACCATGCTGACACCCTTCCACACTCACTCTCCTCTTCACACACACTGACATCATATACCCACTCCCTCCTCCTTCATACACAATGACCCCCTTCCACTCTCCTTCCTCCCCTCATACACACTGAACCCCTTTCCATATCCTCTCTTTTGAACCCACACTGACACCAATACACATTATTTCCTCCATTCTACTCTCCTTCCTCCCCTCATACGCACTGAAACTCTCCGATACTCCCATCTTCTCCTCACATTCTGACACCATTACAAATTCACTCCCCCTTTCCACATTCCGTCCTCCCATCAAACACACAGACCCATACTAGACCCCCTTCCTCCACTCACACACTCACCAATACCCATTACCTCCTCCCTTCCACAATATCCATCATACACTAGCCTTCTATAAATGCCTCCTTCACTGATGAACTGACACAATAAACATTCCCTCCCCTCATGCACATTGGCACCTTCTTAACTCCCCTCCTCCCCTCTCTCACTGGCCCCTTTCTCTACCCCCTCCCTTCCCCTTTCCACTCTCCCTTCTCCACTTATACACACCAACCCCCTTCTCTATCCCCCTTCTTCCTTCACACACTGATACCATCACACATTGCTTCCTCCCCTCCACACTCCCTTCTCACCTTTCAAAATTGCCTACTCCCCTCACTCCCTGATACCAATACACAATCCCTCCTCCCTTCCACACATACTCCTACACTGGAACCCTTCTATTCCTGCTTGCTTCACTCCCACACTACAGTAATACACATTCCCTCCTCCCTTCTACACTGACACCATTACACATCCCGTCCTCCTTTCCATACTCCCTCATCCCCTCATGCACCCTGGAACCCTCTATACCCCCTTCTCACCTCACACACTGCCACTAATATGCATTCCTTCCTCACTACCGCACACTCTTCAGCTCTCTCTTATTGACCCCTTTCTATATACCTCTCCTCTTACAATCTAAGGCCAATACACATTCCCTTCTCCTTTCCACACTCCCTTCTCCCCTCATACACATTGGCCCCCTTTTATATCCCCCCTTCTCCCCACAAACACTAACACCAATACACATTTCTTCCTCCCTTTCACACTCTCTTCTTCCGTTATACACACTGACCCCTTTCCACACTCCTTCCTACTCTCATTCATACTGATCCCCCTTCTACATCCCTCCACACCTCACACACTGACAGCAACACACATTCCTTCCTCCTTTCCACACTTCTCGCCTCCCTTATTCACACTGACCCCTTCTTTACCCATCCTCACCTCACACACTGATAGCAAGACACATTCCTTCCTCCCATCCATGCTCTCTCCTCCCCTCATACACTTTGACCCATCTGTATCTCTTCTTCCCCTCACACACTGACACCAATGCATATTTCCTTCTTCCTTCCATATTCCCTCCTCCTTGCTTCTCTGCAGCAAGAACCCCCCTAAAATATCCTCTTATACGTTAACCCGCCAAGTTCCCCACAAGGGAACTTTGACTGTTCCCGCTGACGGTTAGACTCAGTATATGTGATTTTGGGTACAGTTGAGTAATGGTACGAGGCTGGAGGCCAGTATGTACAGTTCTTGGGCTACTGTGGTACAAAGCTAGGAGGGTTAATATGTGTGTTTCTGTTGCTACCAGTGCCGGAGGACAAAGCTGAGGGTCAGTATGTGTGATTCTATGGCTACAGTGGGATGGCTGCTGAGGATAGTATGCGTTCTATGGCTACCAGGGCATGAGCTACAGTCTGGCAGTAGCTGAGAGCCCTCCTGTTGCCCATCATGCCTTCCAGACAGTGGGACAAGGCTGGATGGTCAGTAACAGTATGTGTGGTTCTATGGCTACTTTGGGACAGGCTGAGAGGTCAGTATGCATGGATTTATGACTACTGATTTACAAGTTGTTGGAGTGTGTGGTTCTGTTACTATCAGAAAAGTGCAACAAGGCTGGGGTGGGTCAGTATGTGTAGATCTATTGCTACCATGGTACAAGGATAGGGATCAGTATGTGTAATTCTAATATTACCAGTGCAGTAAGACAAGGCTAGGGGTGGTGAAGAAAAAATGCAGAAAAGCTCACTTTTCACTGGAATTCTGCAGAAGGACAAAAGTGACGTTTTTTGCTCTTTTTGTTTTTTTGAAGAAATTGCTCATCCCTAACAACCATAAACCAATGGAATCTTTTAAAGTTATTCACAGAAAAGCATCTACAACTGTTATTTGACCATAAACTGCAACAAAATGTAAAAACATGCTTAGCACAGAGGTGTGAAATAGCTAGCAGCGATGTGGTTCAAGAATGTTTTTTTTCATCAGTTTCTGACAAAATGGTGCTATATTGTCATATTTTTATTAGGGATTTTATGCTTCTGAAAATTCCAGTATAAAAAAAAAAGTTATACTAAAGTCTACTTAGACTTTACATCTGATTTTTCCAAACGCCATTCTCTGAACATAGGGCCCAAAGGATGCAATGTTCAAGATAAAAAGTAGCCTTAATATTAGCATGAGAGTATGATTTTAGCTTAAACTTACATATTTTTGAACAGTTAAAAACCATACTTTTTACAAGCTAACACCATGAAATGTAATTTTATAGGAATAGACAGTGTCAGACTGAGTGCTCAGGCATGGACCAAGGTCCTGCCCATTAGGGGGGGAAGCCGTGCCCAGGGGTGGACTGAGCGCTCAGGCATGGACCGGGATCCTGATACTAGGTGTGGGGGGAGCCATGCCCAGGAGCTAAACGGCAGTGGCATAGGCCCCCGCAGCCCCTCCAAAATCAGGGGGCCCCCAGAAAGTGTGGGCTGTTATGTTTTATTAGGGACGGGGTGTTGGGACCGGATATTAAGCTCAGTTATTCCGGGGGCCCAGTGATTTTTTGTGTTCTCCTGCAGCCACAGCCAGTGCTGCAAATTGTGTCTGTGGCCAGGCTTAGAGCAGGCATGCAGGGAAACAGCATCATGTGCAGCCATGTAATGAGCATAACAGGGAATGCTCTGGATTTGCCTTGGAGACTCCAGTTTTGACACTTCATTACCGGGTCTCTGGGGTAGAGGCTGATTCTCTGGGGAGTGTCTACTGAAAGTCCGCCCACTTCTGCTCCTTACCAGCCTGTTCCTCCCATTTCCCTCACACTACTGCTCTTTACCAGCCTGTTCCGCCCATTTCCCTCACGCTACTCTCCTTACCAGCCTGTTCCTCCCATTTCCCTCACGCTACTGCTCCTTACCAGCCTGTTCCTCCCATTTCCCTCACGCTACTGCTCCTTACCAGCCTGTTCCTCCCATTTCCCTCACACTACTGCTCCTTACCAGCCTGTTCCTCCCATTTCCCTCACACTTCTCCTCCTTACCAGCCTGTTCCGCCCATTTCCCTCATGCTACTCTCCTTACCAACCTGTTCCTCCCATTTCCCTCACGCTACTGATCCCTACCAGCCTGTTCCTCCCATTTCCCTCACGCTACTGCTCCCTACCAGCCTGTTCCTCCCATTTCCCTCACGTTACTGCTCCTTACCAGCCTGTTCCTCCCATTTCCCTCACGCTACTGCTCCTTACCAGCCTGTTTCTCCCATTTCCCTCACACTACTGCTCCTTACCAGCCTGTTCCGCCCATTTCCCTCATGCTACTCTCCTTACCAGCCTGTTCCTCCCATTTCCCTCACATTACTGCTCCTTACCAGCCTGTTCCTCCCATTTCCCTCACGCTACTGCACCTTACCAGCCTGTTCCTCCCATTTCCCTCACGCTACTGCTCCTTACCAACCTGTTCCTCCCATTTCCCTCACGCTACTGCTCCTTACCAGCCTGTTCCTCCCATTTCCCTCACTCTACTGCTCCTTACCAGCCTGTTCCGCCCATTTCCCTCACACTTCTCCTCCTTACCAGCCTGTTCCGCCCATTTCCCTGACGCTACTCTCCTTACCAACCTGTTCCTCCCATTTCCCTCACGCTACTGATCCTAACCAGCCTGTTCCTCCCACTTCCCTCACGCTACTGCTCCTTACCAACCTGTTCCTCCCATTTCCCTCACGCTACTGCTCCTTACCAGCCTGTTCCTCCCATTTCCCTCATGCTACTGCTCCTTACCAGCCTGTTTCTCCCATTTCCCTCACTCTACTGCTCCTTACCAGCCTGTTCCGCCCATTTCTCTCACGCTACTGCTCCTTGCCAGCCTGTTCCTCCCATTTCCCTCACACTTCTCCTCCTTACCAGCCTGTTCCGCCCATTTCCCTCACGCTACTCTCCTTACCAACCTGTTCCTCCCATTTCCCTCACGCTACTGATCCTAACCAGCCTGTTCCTCCCACTTCCCTCACGCTACTGCTCCTTACCAGCCTGTTCCGCCCATTTCCCTCACGCTACTCTCCTTACCAACCTGTTCCTCCCATTTCCCTCACACTACTGCTCCTTACCAGCCTGTTCCTCCCATTTCCCTCACGCTACTGCACCTTACCAGCCTGTTCCTCCCATTTCCCTCACTCTACTGCTCCTTACCAGCCTGTTCCTCCCATTTCCCTCACGTTACTGCTCCTTACCAGCCTGTTCCACCCATTTCCCTCACGCTACTGCTCCTTACCAGCCTGTTTCTCCCATTTCCCTCACATTACTGCTCCTTACCAGCCTGTTCCTCCCATTTCCCTCACGCTACTGCTCCTTACCAGCCTGTTCCTCCCATTTCCCTCACGCTACTGCTCCTTATCAGCCTGTTTCTCCCATTTCCCTCACATTACTGCTCCTTACCAGCCTGTTCCTCCCACTTCCTGCCTACTTTTGTGATGTGTTTGTTAGGCCCTGCCCCCACTCGTGGGTAAGCGCCTCCCCTTTTTTGATGATATTCGCATCAGTTATATCCCCCAGCAGCACCAGGGGAGTCATAGAAAGTTACCAGGTATGGTAATGAGGAGTGGTACATGTGGGCTGCTTAAGTCTACCTAACTCCAGCTATTCACTTGCTTTCATGCGTGATGGACAAGTGTGTATTTGTAATGCTTCTCTCTGGCTCTCTGTACTTGGGACAATGTGTTTTCGGCTGTGAATGAAAACTTTATTTTATGCTTATACTTTTATCAGTTTTGCATCCAGAGTTCTGCAATGCAGGATGTCACTAGCCTTTCCAGAAGCAGAAAGGCTTAACCCCTTGTATGATAGAAACATCTCCAATACATTGCAAAGCAGTGTGTTGGAGACATCTTTAGATTTCAAGGGGTTAAAAAAAGGTTTAGAAGGAAAAAAATAATGTGAATGGTTTGTAAAATACTTTGCAAGGAAAAAAACTAATGATTACTATAGGGGTACAACAATAAATAGGGAATCAAACCCTATAGGGTACAAATGAAAATCCTGATCAATTTAAATGAGGCTTTTAAAGGCATAGTAATGTTTCACAAAAAAGCAGCTCCAATTATTCTTCATAGTATTTGGGCCATAGAGAGTGTTATTTCAATACTTACAAACAAACAAATCTGCGCTCCTCTACATGCTGTGAATAATGTGTGCCCTGTAATGGGCATATATAATAATCCTTAGTAAATCTAAGTAAAATAAGTGAGAATTTCGTCCCATAAATTGGCCAATCCGTGTGTAAGCTTTCCAACCACGCCAAGGTATCTCACTTTATGGTAGGTCCTACTCTAATCCATCTACAAAAACTAAATTACTATCTAAATTAAAAATCCCTGAAGAAAGATGTTGTTTTGAAACACATCTATTAGTGGGCCTCTGTGTTGTGCAATTAAAAACAGCAGACATACAATAAAATAAAAAAGGTGTAGATGAAGGACTTACCTGATGCAGGACCCTCATGGGCCTGCATTAATAAAGTGGTTAACATAGTAAATTAACATAGTAGTAAATTAGGTTGAAAAAGACACAAGTCCATCAAGTTCAACCTTCGCCTCATACCTCAGTAACTGAGAATTTTATAGCTTTCCTGCTACCAATTAAATTAGTCTTTATCAGACCTTCCTGATCAGCCTACTGATAAACAGTATAACTCTGTATGCTCCCTTTTGAAAGAAATGTATCTAATGTATCCATTGTATCTGCCATAACTACCTCCCTGGGCAATGAATTCCACAATTTGACAGACCTTACCGTAAAAAAACCCTTCCTCTGCTGAAATTTAAACCTCCTTTCCTCTAATCTCAAGGGGTGTCCCCTGGTCACCTGATCAGGCCTTGGAATAAATAGCTCACCGCAGAGATCCTTGTATTGACCTCTCATATACTTGTACAATGTGATAAGGTCTCCTCTTAGTCGTCTTTTCTCTAGAGTAAATAAACCAAGTTTGTTTAGTCGTTCCTCATATGTCAAGTCCTCCATTCCCTTAATTAATTTTGTTGCTCTCCGCTGTACCCTCTCTAGTTCTAGTATATCCTTTTTCAGAACCGGTGCCCAAAATTGCACTGCATACTCAAGGTGAGGTCTTACCAATGATAGGTATAATGGCAAAATAATGTTATCCACTCTTGCTTCGATACCTCTTTTTATGCAAGACAGGACTTTGTTTGCCTTTGCTACTGCTGTTTGACATTGGTCACTGTTTCCAAGTTTGTAGTTGACAAGGATACCCAGGTCTTTTTCTAGCAATGAGTCACCTAAAATTATTCCATTAAGTTTATAAGTAGCCTTGGGATTGTTTCCTCCCAAATGCATGACTTTACACTTCCCCACATTAAACTTCATATTCCACGTTTGCCCAATCTGACATTGTATGTAAGTCCCTCTGTAGAGAGAAAATATCCTGTTCTGAATTAATGACTTTGCATAATTTAGTATCATCTGCAAATATTGATATTTTGCTTTCTATATCTATTTCCAGGTCATTTATAAACATGTTAAAAAGCAGTGGACCCAATACTGAACCTTGAGGTACTCCACTCTCCACTCTAACTGTACTGGAGAATTTTCCATTTACAACCACACACTGTTCCCTGTCCTTCAGCCAGTTTTGTATCCAGTTGCAAAGGTTATCTCCTAACCCCAATTTCCTTATTTTATACACCAGCCTTCTGTGTGGCACTGTATCAAATGCCTTTGCAAAGTCTAGATATACTACATCTACTGCCTTGCCATTGTCTAGGTTGCTGCTTACCTCCTCATAGAAGCTGAAAAGATTAGTTTGGCATGAGCTATTGTTCATAAAACCATGTTGATTCGTGCTGATTTTATTTTTTGTGTTGTAATCCTGAATATAGTCCCTTATTATCCCTTCTAACAGTTTTCCCACTACATAGAGAACATGTTCCATTTGTAACCTTACCCACAAGTCATGTGAGGAATGGTTGATACCAAACAGACAGGGGGTATACACATTTGAAACAGGCCAAAAATCCTAGTTCTTAAAGGCCAAGTGGGATAGAAAAGGAAAGGAATGGTGAATTGAAATAAAGTAATAATGTGTTTTTTTTTCTTTTTTGTGATTAAATTGGATAAAATGAGAAGCTGCTAAGGTGAGCTGAAGGAGATATGTGAACAACACCAGAAAAAAGAGAAGAGAGCTCACAGAGCTAACTCATCATAAAATATCCATATAACAAATATAAATTAAATATAAATATAGATTTGTAGTTCAAGAGTAATTGAATGATAAAGTATCCCCTCCCGCCCCTTTTACTGATGTAACACTGCTCAGCTCATAACAGCAGGGTGGTGTCCAAATGGCTTGCAGAGAGGGACAATCTTCAGTTAACATAAGGGGAAAAACCTGTCAATGGGGGCAGGGCTTTGACTGTTCTCACAGTAAGAAGATTGTCCCTTTCTGTGACCTGTCTGGTCTGTGGACCAGATTCCACATCTGAGGGGAGGAGGCTTACACTAGGTAAAAGGGGCGAGAGGGGGAAACTTTATCATTCAATTACTCTTGAACTACAACTCTGACAGTATGGAAATAACACTCTACATGGCCCAAACACTATGAAGATTAATTGGAGCTGCTGTTTTTGTGAAACATTACTATCCCTTTAATCCCTCGAATGCTAGATAAGTCTCCAACACATTGCAAGGTAATCCACTGGAGGCCTCTTGGCATTCAAAGGTTTAAAAGCCCAATTTAAATCAATGGGAATTTTCACAATGTATAGATTTCCCCTGTAGTACAGTTGGTTTGCACCAGAATTTCACCTTTCACATTTTAAGTGCCAGTGGGAACATTTGTTGTATAGCTGTGTTTATACATATGTATGCACCAAAAAAACTCATTTCCATGGTAAATTTTCAGTACTGTCACTTTGCTATCTCCAACCTTGTCTCCATGTTGCCAACTGGCCACTCAGGCACAAAAAGGTTTGCCATCACTGGTCTATGTTGTCTGGAGACTGTGATAGTGGGAATAGAGAGCAACTATAACTATTTTATGGACTTGGACTGTTGCCTTTATTCATTTTTCATATTTGGATCTAAGTATATTTATCTATTTTGTATCTTTGTATGTATATTTAAACATATGTTGCTGTTTATTTAAATAATTTCGTACTGTAGTAGGAGTGGCTCTTGAATATTCTAGGTTCCATAGACGTTGGCTACTGGATCCTTTTTGGGGATTTTTTGAATATAGGACACATAGACCACCAAAGAGTTGTTAAAAATCCTTTGAGTGCCAGAGACGTATCCAATGCCTTGCAATGCAAAGCACTGGATAACTGTCTGGCACTCAATGGGTTGCACGAGACAATAAATGGAATGTTTTACAGGAGGTGACATGATATAAAAATCAGATGGCCAGACACTGCTATAAAAACCAATCTGATTATAGTATGTACCCACTGACAAGCCAAGAGTGTGACCCTGCAAGAATATACTGCAATTAGTTTTACACCACAGATAAACTCGCACACAGGAAAAACAAGATGCGTCAATAGAATAAATTGCTGACTGAAATCAGTGCATGCCTGATAGTATGCATAGAAGAGCCTTATACAGAAAGCAAAAGATGAATAGTTATAGAGCACATCAACTGCAAGTAGACAGGGAGTTAAACATTTGAATTATAGCAAAGTGCATTGGAGACCTTTCTAGATTTGAAGGGGTTAAAATTCCCATTAATTAGAAAGTCTGTTTGCATTCTGCATAAGATCCGTAATTGGCAAAAATTTCTGAAGAAATTTGCAATTGATACGGTTAATTCATATCAGGTTTGGGCTACTTGTGCCCCCTCCCACCCACTGTTGTTGGACTACAACTCCTATTCTACTCAACCAGCCATTGGCTGGCTAAGGTTGATGAGAGCTGTAGTCCAATAACAGCTGCAGGGCCAACAGTTTGTCCACTCCCACTTTACAGTTTATGATTCAAGCCAACTGCCCTACATAACACTGTTGACAAGAAACTGATAGGCTGAAACACGTGGAGCCAATTGCATTGTTGGCCTTTTGCCCTGTATCAAAATACCATCTGCAAAATACATTAACCCTTAGAGTGCCAGAGGGGTACATAACGCTTTGCTCTCTCGCATTCAAAGGATTAACCTCAACTGAAGCAAAGACGACTTTTGTATGTGTTCTGTCAAAGAAAAGGCAATAAAAAATTATGGTGCTTTGTGAATTTTTCTATCATTCTATAAATCCCAAATCAATATGCAAATGTAGTCAGATTCTGTGATTTATCTGGACTTTTTGCACCATGTGTCTTTAAGCAAACCAAAAATGGAAATTGCTTATTAGAACGAGATAACTTAGCACAGTAAATGGAAAGTTAGTTCTGGTTATATTGGAATATTTTTATGATACAAACATCTGTCACTCTGACAGGCATTCAGACGTTCACTAGGCCTCAATCTGAGCCAGAGAGAGAGTATTATAATGCTTAAAGGAGAAGTATTCTTTCATTCCTACTTCTTAAAATAAGTGTACGCCCACCACTAGCTGATGCTTAATTTAAAAGTTATTACAACTCAATGCCTTTTTTTTCTTTTTAAAGGGATAGTAATGTTTCACAAAAACAGCAGCTCCAATTAATCTTCATAATATTCGAGCCATAGAGAGTGTTATTTCAGTACTGTCAGAGGTGTAGTTCAAGAGTAATTGAATGATAAAGTATCCCCCTCCCGCCTCTTTTACCTAGTGTAAGCCACCTCGCCTCAGATGTGGAATCTGATCACTTGACCAGACAGATCACAGCAAGAAACAGTCTTCTTACTGTGAGAAAAATGAAAGTCCTCCCCCCATTTACAGGTTTTTCAGGTTTTTACCTTATTTTAATTGAAGATTGTCCCTCTCTGCAATCCATCTGGACACCATCCTGCTGCTCTGAGCTGAGCAGTTACCTCAGTAAAAGGGGAGGGAGGGGGATATTTTATCATTCAATTACTCTTGAACTACAACTCTGACAGTATTGAAATAACACTCTCCATGGCCCAAATACTATGAAGATTAACCTTTTGAGTGCCAGAGTGGTACGGAATGCATTGCATAGCACTCAAAGGGTTAATTGAAGCTCCTTTTATTATTAAACATTACTATCCCTTTAAGGTTTCAGTCATCAACAGTGGCAACTGGGGACCATGGGCAAAGCAACATTTTCTATAGCTGTCTACAGGAGAGCTTGTATTCTCAGACTATAAGTTCTCCATATAAAGCAATATCTACAATGTCACCTGATGACTACAATAGAAAATTATAGCATTTAAGATATAATTTGTATTCAATGAAGAATCTTCACGCAAAGGGAGTGCTTGTTTTAGACAACACGAAAAGACCCACAAACAATAATTTCCAAAATAAAATAATACTGTCCCTTTAACACAGAAACATCAGACAAGTTTTAGCTTACATTGGCACATAGAAAAATTAATGGGAGATTCAGAATGTTTCTGTGCAATATGGGTGAAAAAAAAAAGTATTTTCATTCCTGAAGATATGGGAAGTATCCCATGACACCTTTTGGTAACATCCATTGGCTTATTATATCTGGTGCTGGTCCCAAGACCAAACCCCTTGAGGAGGCTACCCATTGCTGGAGCTGACTTCCATGCCAAACTGGCTAAATAACAACAGGAGTCAACAGAAGGAAATCTAACTTGACACGGGATACTAGACGTCTGGGTGAGAGGGATAAAGTATTGTGGCTATAAGGCAGATGTGCCAAACTCAAATATAGATGAGGGCCGCATACACAATGATTCCATCTAAGGAGGGCCCCTACAATGACTGCTGTTGTCTGCACTAATATTTTATTGAGTAGGTTGGGAAGATGGAAGAATGTGATAGTGTAGTTTGATGGTTTGGCCTGAATCCAATTGATCGTACGTGTTACTGAAGACAAGACTGAAGGACAAAAATTCCCTGAAAATGTCTGCAGTATAGGACTGGCAGAGCATCACCAGGTAAGATACCCAGCGTCTGGTGATGTCTGTGGATTGCAGACGTCAGGCAACAAAGTACTAAATATGATGATTTTGTTTACAGTTATGTTATTTGTCCAGTTTCTTTTGGTCCCCTAAAATGGAGGGACTGTGTGTAAAAAGGGCTGTAATTTGAACATGGTTCATGGTTTATAGATGTAATTGTTCCAATAATCTGCCACACTGAGTGAAGTAATAATACACTCAAACTCAGGAGTTTGCTATTAAGGCCTAGCTCACAATGGCAACTTTGTTTCTGCAACTTTATTGAAAGATGTTACAGATACACAAGATTGCCTTTGAAAGTTATTGTAGATGACAAAATCACTCATATGAACTGAGAGAGAAACACAGAAAAGGGGAAGCATCTCATAGTGTATTACATTTATAAGTAAACAATGGAACATTAAAAAGTGAGTTGCTATATAGTTACATTTTGATTAGGCTACCATGTGATCGTAGGTAGCTGAATTTGCCTGCATAGGATACAGTGAGGGAAAAAATTATTTGATCCCCTGCTGATTTTGTATGTTTGCCCACTGACAAAGAAATAATGTCTATAATTTTAATGGTAGGTTTATTTGAACAGTGAGAGACAGAATAACAACAAAAAAATCCTGAAAAATGCATTTCAAAAAAGTTATAAATTGATTTGCATTTTACTGATTGAAATAAGTATTTGACCCCTTTGCAAGGTATATTTAGTACTTGATGGCAAAACCCTTGTTGGCAATCACAGAGGTCAGACGTTTCTTGTAGTTGGCCACCAGGTTTGCACACATCTCAGGAGGGATTTTATCCCACTCCTCTTTGCAGATCCTCTCCAAGTCATTAAGGTTTCAAAACTGACGTTTGGCAGCTCGAACCTTCAGCTCCCTCCACAGATTTAGGTCTGGAGACTGGCTAGGCCACCCCAGGACCTTAATGTGCTTCTTCTTGAGCCACTCCTTTGTTGCCTTGGCCATGTTTTTTGGGTCATTGTCATGCTGGAATACCCATCCACGACCCATTTTCAATGCCCTGGCTGAGGGAAAGAGGTTCTCACCCATGATTTGACTTTACATGGCCCTGTCCATCGTCCCTTTGATGTGGTGAAGTTGTCCTGTCCCCTTAGCAGAAAACCCCCCAAAGCATAATGTTTCCTCCTCCATGTTTGACGGTGAGGATGGTGTTCTTGGGGTCACAGGCAGTATTCCTCCTCCAAACACAGCAAGTTGAGTTGATACCAAAGAGCTCAATTTTGGTCTCATCTGACCACAATACTTTCACCCAGTTCACCTCTGAATCATTCAGATGTTCACTGGCAAACTTCAGACGGGCCTGTACTTGTGCTTTCTTGAGCAGGGGGACCTTGCAAGTGCTGCAGGATTTCAGTCCTTCACAGTGTAGTGTGTTACCAATTGTTTTCTTGGTGACTATGGTCCCAGCTGCCTTTAGATCACTGACAAGATCCTCCCATGTAGTTCTGGGCCAATTCCTCACTGTTCTCATGATCATTGAAACTCCACGAGGTGATATCTTGCATGGAGCCCCAGACTGAGGGAGACTGAAAGTTATTTTGTGTTTCTTCCATTTGCGAATAATCGCACCAACTATTGTCACCTTCTCACCAAGTTGCTTGGAGATGGTCTTGTAGCCCATTCCAGCCTAGGTCTACAGTCTTGTCCCTGACATCCTTGGGCAGCTCTTCAGTCTTGGCCATGGTGGAGAGTTTGGAATCTGATTGATTGATTGCTTCTGTGGACAGGTGTCTTTTATACAGGCAACAAGCTGAGATTAGAAGCACTCCCTTTAAGATTGTGCTCCTAATCTCAGCTTGTTACCTGTATAAAAGACACCTGGGAGCCAGAAATCTTGCTATTTGATAGGGGGTCAAATACTTATTTCCCTCAGTAAAATACAAATCAATTTATATCTGTTTTGAAATGCGTTTTTCTGGATTTTTTTTGTTGTTTTTCTGTCTCTCACTGTTCAAATAAACCTACCATTAAAATTATAGATTGATCACACACACAATTTGCAACACTATGTACACCAGCATATAACATCTTTTGGAAAAGTACTCACAATAAGGAGCCTGACTGACTTGCACGTAGCATGCAGGGAACTTTCTATACCAATCCTCCTCGTAAAGGATGTGACAGTGTAGCACCACAGTGGTAGTAACTAGCGGAAAGGTATAAAGCCAAGCAAAGCAGATGGCAAAACTAAATATTTGTTGTTATACTTAAAGTGGCATATTGTGAGAACTCTACCCTATGTTTTGTTTTTCTGACTCATGGGAACTACCGAACAAGCTAGAAGTGATTCAACTGCAAAAGAAAAAGTCAAGAGATATCCATACTACTATATTATAATGTCACCTATTCATACTGGTGCTGACGTATGTACTGAGAAAATGTTGAGCAATTTTGGCACACTTACGCCAATTCACATTCATTCAAATGGGGCTTTACAATAACTTGCTAGTCTGGTTTCTAACTAATGCAAGCGGTTTAAGGCCCCATTTAAATTAATGGGAATTCATATTTGCATCCTCTGTCCTCCAGATCACCATTCACCATTCATCCACACTCATCACTTTCAAGCATCTCCTGAAAACCCACGTGCTCAAAGAGGCATCTCAGTAACAGTATTCTCCTTGTGCACTGACAGTCACTTTAGAATATTTCTGCACTTCCTTTACTGAATCCTTGTACTCGCACTTATGAGCCTCTTCCTACCATCTCTGTATACTGTCCTGATTACTAGTTAGATTGTAAGCTATTTGGGGAAGGCTCCTTTTCCCAATGTATAATTCCCTTTAATGGAAGTTGTAGTCCCCAACAGCTGGAAAGCCTAAAGTTGTCAGTTCCTGCTCTAGAATTACACATTGAAGCTGATCTCACTTCCAGCTTAATCCCTTGGATGCAATGCACTAGAGACAAAGGGGTTAATAGAAATTTTATAAAAATGCTTTTCTCAGAGGTTAAAGCGTTCTATAAAAAGGAATATATAAAAGATCATTTTCAGTTTTTCAGAAGAGAAAGTGATCTTTAAATATCACTGCCCTTTAATACACTCAGTTTTCATTAATAAAAGTTGTCAAATGTCTTTCTATTTATATTTTTATAATTGTTCAATAGTGACATTTGACATCAATATTTAATAATATCCTGTGCCCTTATATTAAATGCATGTATTATTGATATAGAAAATGCTACAAGTTCATATTGATGTGAGCAGGCTGTGCTAACTGCAATATTCTGTTTTGCCGTAGCTATAGAATGTGGTAAGAGTAAAGATTACATTATACACACAATATAGGCAGCTTCACTCTAGAGTATACATGGGTTGCGATATTTGTGAGAAAATGGGACATCAAAGCTCTTAGAAATTTAAGAATTTTGAGGCCCCTGGAAAAATTGTGAATGGAGGGCTCAAAATATAGGAATACATTTAGAAACACTTATATATGGTTGCCTTCCTTAGCCCCAGTAGGCTGGAACAATTCTTCAAAGAAGTGCAGGGGTGGATCCTCCATCTCCTCCATAGCAGGTTACCCAGCCACTCCCCTCCAGTTAAGATTTGTTCCATCATCCTGGTAGGAAGGCTGTGAACAGTTCTGCTTAGTTTTAGTTATTATATTATTTTTCTTTAGATATGGGGTGTCAAAATTCCCCCATTAGGTGGATTACCATTACTGGTTTCCCCTGGTGGACTGTCCTGTTTACAGGAGCTGGTTGTGGACCCTTTCAGCCTAGGGTGACCACATTTCTGTTCTGCCATTCTGGAACATGTGGTCACCCTAGTCCCACAGCTGAGGCTTCCGTCGGTGCTGACCATCTTTCTGAGGCTGACACAGAGTAAGAGTTCCCAGTGGGAACTCTTACTCTGTGTCAGCCTCAGAAAGATGGTCAGCGCCGGTGGGCGCATCAGCAGCGGGTCTCACTTGCAGCACCAGCATACCTGCTCCATCCCAGCTGTCTCGCATGCACTAGTCCAGTGAGCCACTGAAATGTATTTGCTATATGGTCTTCATTGGCTGGCTCAACCAGCCAGTGAGGACCTTATAGTAAATACATTTCATTGACTGGCTGGACTGGTGCGTGTTGCTCTATTCCGGGACTCTTTGTTGTCCTGGTGTGGGGGGGGGGTGACCTGGGATGCATGACACAGACCCCCAATAAGGGACAGTCCCTGGAATTCCGGGACGTGTGGTTACCCTATTTAAGCCCTGGGAGAGAACGATGTAGCCCGTGTCTCTCTTTCTCCAGAGGGAGTCTCTCTGAGGCTTCTTCCTTGCAATGATAATCTAAAGAAAGAAGACCTGCAGAAAGGTGAGCAACCCTTTGAGTGCCATGGTCCACTTGTCCAGTGGCGACTCCAGCATTCATATTTAGGGGGGGCACATAGGGGGCCAGGGACAAAAGTAGGGGGGTAATTATAAAACACTATTATATATATATATATATATATATATATATATATATATATATATATATTACTCACTGTTATATATAACATCCCGTCATGCAGGGAATGTTCTTTTTTTTTTTTTAATAAATGTTATGATAGTGAAATATGGTGTAGGGTGTACGTGTCAGAAAGGTACACACAGTGATAGACAGAGATGCATGCAACACATATACATACACACACATGCACTGACATACACAAACAGTGAAACACAGATGCAGAGCAGAACATACATACATACAGTGTGAGCAGTGTAAGTAACATACCTCCCAACATTTCAAATGGCCAAAGAGGGACACTTGTGTTTTAGGTGGTGTTACTGGGGGTGTGGCTGGTGGTGTATTTTAGATAATTTTTAACCCTTTGAGTGCATTGCATACCCCTCTGGCATTGAAATGGTTAAGTTACTCTTTGTGTAAGTGAATGATTTAGAAGAAGATGAAATTATTTTTTACACAGACTAATTTCTAAGATATATACAGCAGTTTATACCCACATTACTGTGGGTTTTATTGATGTGGAGCAATCTGATACACTTGTATATACACCACACAGTGTGATCTCCTAAATAGAGGAGCAGAGGGATTTGGGTGTCAAACAGGGACTGTCCCTCCTATACTGTATAGTGCCAGTCCTTATACACAGACACATGCTGACTGTATACTATACAATTCCAGACCATGTATAACTTGTTTGTCATACATGCTATACAGTGAGTTATGTACAGCATGGAGATGATTGAAGGAACTGGCACCTCTACTTACAGACAGACTAACAAACAATCTGCTCTCTTTCTCTCTCATTGTGCAATATATAAATACAGTCACAACCATGTTTTTGCCACTGACCAACTGAGCTGAAGACCTGCTCTGCACTGCCTGATCATGTTTCTGTCGTTGTTCCACTTTCCCAGCTTCACTGAGCTAGCAAGTCAGCTCCCCAGCATCCTGCCTGCTGATTGGTTAGAAATCGGCTCACTTGTAGTAATTGGCAGGGCTGTGCAGGGTCACAGACAGAGAATGAAGAAGCTGCATATGAGTGGTTTATTGTAGCGAGCCCATAACCTTGTATCTATGTGCTGGGAACCCTGATGCATAATACAGATTTGGACCATGGTCTTCCAGCTGTAGCTTGAACATAGTTCCCATCATCCTCAGCTGCTCAGCGTGCGTGTGTGTGTGTCTCTGTATCAGTGTGTGTATGTGTCTGCCAGTGTGTGGGGGCATGTGTGTGTGTCTGTGGTGTAGGAGTGAGTGGCAGCCATTTTTTTTCCTGCCTTAGATAGTGGTGGGTAGGCTGGATAGTGGAGGCGGGCCAAAAATCACACTCCCATTGAATCACCCAATGGGAGCAGTAACTCCTCCTTACTGCCACCACTGGGTGAGTGTTGCCAGGCACAAAGTCTTCTTATATATATATATATATATATATATTTATTTATATATATATATATATATATATATATATATATATACACACACACACACACACTCTTTTGATGCCAGAATGATTACAAGATTATGGTTTGTTTTTTTTAAATATTAAATAAATATTTGACAAATATATGCATTTAACAGTGTATTCTGTACAATCACAGTATAAGCATTTTTTAAGTGACAAAGTCACTTTAACATGTACTATAGACAGAAATTTGCATTTTGAAGGGCTAACTCAAATGCACTTATCCTGTAAGAAGAGCAGAGTTAGCTCTACTTCCATGAAAAACTACCAAGGTTTGGCCCTTCATAAAGGAAATGTAAGTCTACAGATTATGTGATTTTAAGTTACTATGAATATTTAATGATAGACATTTTAAGTTGAAGTGCAACAACTATTTAAATTATATTACCGTAAAATCTCAGGTATAATACGCACAATTTTACCCCATTTCACCTTATGTGAAGTGGGGGGTGCATATTATACACGAGAGTTATTTAAAAAAAAAAAAAAAAATTGTGCTGACAGATACCCTCCCGCGGCCCAATTCCCTCTCACAATAATGCTTACTTGCCCCCACTGACGTCCCCACTGAAGTCTGTGCTGACAATAAGGCTTAGGGTACTTCCTTCCACTGAAGTACCCATCTTCCCTGTGGGCGGCAAGCTTGCATTTGCCGCCCGCTTCCCTCATGGGCTTTCAGGACCTTCCGCCTCCAGCCAATGGTAATAGAAGCGGGAGGGAAGGAAGGGTTCTGGCCGGCTTAATTTTTTTTTTTCATAAGAGGGGAAAACAAGGGTGCATATTATACATAGGTACTCTTGTTTTCCCCGAAAATCTTAGGTATAATATACACCTGCGTATTATACACAGGTGTGTATTATACCTGAGATTTTACAGATATATATATATATATATATATATATATATATATATATATATATATTACTCCAACTATTAAAGTGCCTCAACAAAAGAAAACAAGATATAAAGTCTATTTTTTTCTGACCCCTGTAGCAAACTTACAAGTGTGTAAAACAGACAGTAGCAACCAACTAATGCACTGTAACAATGAAATTACACCAGCAAAAGGGGGAAAAAAGTATGTCTGAACTTTGGACTTTTACTGCTACTTATAGTAAAATGAAGTGCAACAATTGTTTTAAAGGACAAGTGATGGAAAAAAAATAAGTTCTGTTTACCTGAAATATTGTATTAAGTGTAGACATTTTAAATAGGAATTATTTAATGAAATAATAGGGTCATATGGATACAGGGGGCAATGTCTGCACTTGATGCAATCTTTCAGTTAAACAAAACTTTTTTGCTGACGCTTGTCCTTTAAAAACACTTGTTGCTGTTCATTTTATTAGAAGTGTCAAAGCTGAATCATACCTTTTTTTCCCTTTGTTGATGCACTTTATTTGTTACAGTACTAACTTATGTTATACTGTCAGTTGTCCTTTATCATCAGCTAAATGGAGAAAGCCATTTTTTTTACATATTTAACTTTCAAGTATTACAGGTTGAACAACCATAGCACAAAGCAATTATTAGATAACGAAACAGGTACACATTATAAATTAAAGTGCAACGTCACAAACAAACACATTCATCATCCTTTTACTATGAAACACAATAAAATCTGTACTTAAAGTTAGTCATTCACACTAATATAGACTTAAGAGTGAGTTTTTATGGAGTGATGTAAATCTGCTAACTACATTCTCCATAATTATTTGAGATGCAAGTCTGGCCTCAGTTGTCAGGGTGGCAAGATCTGAAAGCCTTTCATCAGTCATTGTTGTGCGAAGGAACGATTTTATTAATTTTAGTGCAGAAAAGCTTCTTTCGCATGATGCACTGCTCACTGGCAAGACACAAGCTATTTTACATAGCCGGTAAAGTTCAAGGAATGGAATAGAGTAAGTCTCCAGAAAGTTGGTGAAATCGAGAATTGTGTCCATCTTAATGGCATCAGATGACTTTTTTCTTTGTAGTGTTAGCATTGCTTGCCTCAGCTCAATCTCCAAGTTTTCTATGTTGCAGGCGTAGAATTTAGCCATTGGTAGCAATTTGTCAAAATTAAGAAAAGAATCAGATCGAGGATTCAGAGACTGTACACCTTCTGTGATTTCCAGAGAATCTTTTAAGAAGCGTGATTTTAGCTCTGAAATGTTTTGGCCAAGAACAACATACATGAACATTTTAATGAAATCATTTTTTTTGGAGCAGTGGTTGTCGATGACCTACAGTTTCCAAAATGATGCTGTTTTTTAAGTGTAAAGGAGGCCGCTGATCTCGCTTCTTGAAAGGCGGTTCGGTAGAATCATTTGGTGCTGGTATTCCACACTTCATGCTCAGCTGTATTGTTTCTTCCCAGACACTTTCTATTATTCCAGAATTAGCAGAAGCTTCAGGTTCATTCTCTGGATTGCGCACTTCTTCCAGCTCTTGTATAACTGCTCGCACAAGAAAGACAGCGGATGCCAGGTCAAGGTCTTTGGCTTGTAATATATCAGAGAGAGTCTGGATCCTTTTTAGTATGTTCTCAAAAACACAAGTACCAGAATTAAGCCAAAGTCAATGAACTGGAGAATGAATTTTGCCTCCACTGCTCTCTCAGTATGGTTTCCTTCTCTTAAAATATTAAGAGTTTCCAACAGAGGGTCAAGTGTTTTAAGAACGGCATTGCAGGCTGCATGCTGGCACGTCCACCTTGTGTCACTTAATTGTTTAAGCTTGATATCTGGTTTACTTGACATTTCTTGTTGCACATTAGTAAACACTGAGTGAACAACAGAAATGCTACAAAACACATACAGCTTTTCGAGTTTCAAAAAAAATTCATTTGCTGCCTGTACATTATTGACCGTGTCCACGATGACCAGGTTGAGATGGTGACTCATACAATGAATGAAAAGTGCACAAGGCACCTCCTTTTTAATGCGTGCTTGCACGCCATTAAGCCAGCCACTCATTACAGAGGTTCCATCATAGCCTTGTCCAACACAATAATTTTTATCAATGCCTAGAGAGGTTAAGACCTGGAATATATATCCTGATAGAGATTCGGCATCTAGGCTATCTGCTCGGTAGAATTTTAAGAACCGGCACACTGCCGTAACAGTAACAGAACTGACACTTGCACTCTGCAGAGGCAGTAACGGAGACTAGGTCAATGACACACTGCTGTAGCAGTAACGGAACTGACACTTGTACTCTGCAGGAACAGTAGTGGAGACTCGATAGCTGAAGGATCAGAATGTCGCCAGAGCAACACAGGGCCGCCAGAGCAGGAACGCCAACCAAGCCGGGTCGAATCACGGAGCAGAAATGTCAGCCAAGCCGTGTCGAATCATGGAGCAGGAACTTCAGCCAGACCAGGTTGGTACACAGGAGCAGGAACGTCAGCCAAGCCAGGTTGGTACACAGGAGCAGGAGACAAACGCAGAGTAGTCAGGCAGGCCAAGTCGGTACACTGGGAGTCACTGAGCAGAAACAAGCACTGGTACAGGAACACCACGAAAGGGCACCGGATGGGTGCCAGAGCCCAGTATGTAAAGGCTATACTGGGCGGGACAAACACAGGACAGCCAATGGGAGTAATCACAGTGCAGACTGACAGGAAACAAGACAAGGGGAGCACGGGCACCGTGATATCCAGCCATTAAAACAATTGAAACCACTGTGGTCTGAATGATCTGAAACATGCTCCAATTTGTTTCTGTGGGTATTTTTTTAATACAGGCTGCCTTGGCCCTTCAGTAGCACACTGGCTGATATCATCAGGTCCTTGTACCTTTGCTTTTTCAATGCTAGCAGATGTTTGTGCACTCTGTAGCAGTTCAGCTTCACTGAGATCCTCTTCATAAGCACTGTGTTGGATATTGCTTTGTGAGGAGGTGCTTGCTTCTTCAATCTGCAGTAAAGATTCATCATCATCATCAAATATTATTTCAGAAGTGTCAGTCATGCCATATCCACATTCTACGTCCTCCTTCTCAAGCGCTTCACACTCCTCAAAGGGAGAGGACTGACCAGGCTGACTTTTTTCTTGTTGCTGCTCTTTTGAAATATCAGCCTTCTGGGCCTTAACAGCTACCACTGAATAAAATGAGCGGATGTCTATTTTTACGTTAGCTAGGAAATTCAATCTGAAAAAGGAAAGAAAAAAAAAATGCATGCTGTTCTTATGGAATGACAATCAACATAAATGAGTAACAGATTTAATAAAACAAATGTTTTCACAGTGTGCTGTGATAAATGTAGTTGCACCACCAACTATGGTGTCCCATCACTAGCAATCAGCTAAAATAATTAAATAAATTAGAAATAGCATTATCATGCTTTAATAAATGTAAATTATTAAAACGTCACCATGAAAGAAAAACAAAACTTGTATATGCATATATGAGGTCTGTGACCATTGATAAATAAGAACAATTTAAAAAAATACAATGGTAAAATACTATAAGCATAATGAGACAAATTATGTATGTAGGTGTACACACACATATGCATAGATATATAGATATTTATATAAATATATATATATATATCATACACATACTAATGAGCAGCAAATGCATCCACTTGGTATAACATGTCAATAAGCAGTAAAATGCATCAACTTGGTATATCATGCCAATGAGCAATAAACAAACTTGGCATATCATGCCAACGAGCAATAAACAAACCTGGTATATCATGCACATGAGCGATACATGCATACGCTTGGTCAGGGCTGATGCAAGAATATTGGCTACACATGCGAAGATGCTTTTGCCGTCCTCCCCCCACACCCAAAAAAATCAGCATCTTCAACTGTGTTTCTCTTAAACCCCTTTTTGATTTTTTATCCCCTTTTTTGAATGCCTTACCCCTTTTAGTGCATCTTATCCCCCTTTGTGTCACTCTCTCCCAACCCGTGTGTGTCTCTTTGTCCCCACCAGCCCCTCTCTATGCCCCCATGTGTGTCTTTTTCCCCTTCCATAGCCCCCCTTTGTGGTCTCTTCCCCTCTCCCTGCTTACTTAGATCACTGAATGGATGAAGTTTAACTTTATATATCTTGACAATGGGCATCAAGTGCATACACACACTTTATATGTCCTGTCAATGGCCCATTGACAGGACATATCAAGTTTACACATTTGATGCCCATTGTCAGGATATACAAGTTTATACATTTGCTGTCCATTGACAGACAGGAAGTATAAAGTTTACATTTGATGCCCATTGACAATGGGTAGCAAATGTATGAACTTTATATGTCCTGTCAAATGTCAATGGATTGGACAGCATATGAACTTTATATACAACCACAAAATTCTCAGAGCTAATTACAAGTAAAGTACAAACAATAAAATATAATAAGTAACAAAAGAACAAAAAATCGTCCTGATAGGGATATTTGAGTCCTTGTATTAGTCCTCCACTCTTAGGTTCTGCTATGTTCCTATACACCTCCGGTAGTCAGATCGCCTCAGAATATGCAAATAAAATACAAAAAGGAAAACAAGCGCACACAATATAAGTGTAGACTGTAAGGACTTATTGGACACCTCCACCCTGTGAATGATTCTTTTCGTCACCTCCAACAATCAACTTCAGAGTTTGCACTCACCTTTTCCAGAGGCAAGCCAGCCTCTAGGTGTGAAAGCTTTCACTGGATAACCCCTTAAGTTCTTAATGGCGAGAGAGACATATAGGTGGGACTATCTAAACTGTCCTTGACATCAAGCGTTTGGACAGTTCCTCCCCTCTTCCTCCCTCCCACGATATATCAGCTTCATACAATATGTAGGCCTATGTCTAGTGTCAATCTGAAAAATCCAGCGGACCCATCCTGGCACCAAAAATCAAACATAAAACAATAGACCAGTTCCATAGAGAGCAAACAAACCGTCTGGTACCGACAATGGGGATTATCCAGTGAAGGCTTTCACACCTAGAGGCTGGCTTGTCTCTGTAAAAGGTGAGTGCAAACTCTGAAGTTGATTGCTGGAGGTCATTACCACGGGGAACGTGGTGACGAAAAGAATCATTCACACAGTGGAGGTGTCCAATAAGTAGTCCTTACCGTCTACACTTATACTGTGTGTGTACTTTGTTTTCCTTTTTGTATTTTATTAACTTTACATGTATGTAGAGTGAAAGTACACCCCCAGGGACTGATAATGTGCTGGGAAGTGTAGGAGGAACATTAACAAAACAGCACTCCATTGTCTGCCAGTCCAGAGGAAAATTGCAATAAAATCTGCATTAATATAACAACTTTCCCTGAATGGAAACGTGGCAGAAAATCTGCTGCTAACCTGTAACAACACTAGAAGTTAATGGAGAAACAGTCTTTTTAATTTACTTTTATTTTCCATGACGTGATTCTCTGAGTAAATGATAGATTATTTTCTAAAGTGGTATTTTATGTTTTTTAACCCACTGGGAAATACTGAGTACCTCTGCATAGAATGCTTTGTGTGAGTAGAGCAAAGCAACATTCTGCTTCTGGTCTATAATGCACAGTGATCTGAAGCATGCTGCCCACACTCCCCACAGAAACATTTACAGAGTACTGTATAATCTACCCCTTTGAAGCTGACCCTGAACCCCCTGCTGAGGGTCTCATTAAGGCAGTGCTCCCTACATTCCCGCTACTCCCATAAAGCCTCAGGCTACTTCTGATATCTTTCAGAGGTGCAAGAAGTCGTGTACCATTTTTCCGGCTAATCCCACTCTGGATCAGATTATTGTGGATGAGTGGAAAATTCCTGACAAGTGCCTTGCTCTGTCTAAGAGATTCTCTAAGCTGTATGCCTTTTCTGAAGCTGCCTTGGCTCAATGGGCTACTCCTCCTCAGGTTGATTCTCCCATTTCCAGGCTTTCTAAGTCCACTGCCTTGGCAGTGATGGACGCTTCAGCTCTTAAGGACTTGACAGACAGGAAGCCTGAAGCTATTTTGAAGGCTAATTTAACTACCATGAATGAGTCCTTGAGAACCATCTTGCCTGCCGCATGAGTCAATAGGGCCGTTACTGTTTGGACTGAGCAGCTGATTGCTGCTGTCCACAAAGGTGCCCCTAAGGATGACCTTTTATACCTTTTGTCCTACATTTCTGAGGTTCAGCACTATGCTACTTATGCTCTCTTTGACGCCGTTCGGCTTGAAGATAAGGTCTTGGGTTTTTCTGTGACTGCTAGGCGTATGCTATGCCTGAAGATCTGGTCTGCGGACTTGACCTCTAAGAGATCACTGATATCACTTCCTTTTCAGGGTAACTCTCTTTTTGGCCCTAAACTGATGAACCTCATCAGTGAGACCACTGGGGGCAAGAGCACATTGTTGCCTCAGGTTTCAGGTGAAGATGCATTGCCTTTTCGTCCCAAGCAAAGCGAAGTGAAGGCACATCTGTCCAACCCCAAACCCAAGCAGCAGTGGAGGTCTAAACACACCTCCGCAAAACCCAAACCCACCAAACCTTTTTGGCATGACTCGCCGAACCCTGGTCCGCATCCAGTGGAGGGTCTCCTGCATCACTTTTTGAGTGTTTGAACAGGCTCTGTAGTGGATCAGTGGGTATTACAAGTGGTTTCCGAAGGTTACAGGATTCCCTTCAAATCCCTACCCCCCTTCAGGTTCTTCCTTTCTCGCTCCCCTCAGGGACAGGAAAAGCTCAGGCTTTTCAATGGGGTGGTCCAGTCAATCTTGGACAAGGGAGTTCTGGCCCCGGTTCCTCGGCCGGAGAGAGGTTCCCACTTTTATTCCAACCTCTTTGTCGTCCCCAAGAAGGATGTCGGCTGCCGCCCTATCCTGGACCTCAAGGCTCTGAACAAGTTCATTGTCAAGACCTGATACAAGTTGGGAGTCATTGTGTTCTGTCATAGCAGAGATGTGTCCAGGGGAATTTCTGGCATCCTTAGATCTTCAGGATGCATATCTGTACATTCCTATCCATCTGGAGAGTCAGCAGTACCTCAGGTTTGCATGTGACATGGGTCATTTCCAGTTCATTGCTCTCCCGTTTGGGTGTTCAGTCTGGTCTTAGGTGCATTGATTGTCTTCCTGCACACCAAGGGGATTCAGGTGACATCTTACATGGATGGCCTTATCCTCAAGGCAGCTTCCTGAGATCTTCTGGATTGCCAGTTTCAAGAATGTGCTAAGATCCTCCTCCAGCACAGTTGGATCCTGAAAATTGACAAATCTGCCCTGGTTCCCTCCCAGAACCTTGTGTTCCTCGGCCTCCGGTTCAGCACTTTGTGGAGTATGGTTTATCTGACAGAGGATTTGATTCAGCAGCTCACCTCCAAGGTGTTTGCTGCCCTGTCGTGGACATCAGCTCCGGCAGGGAATTTCTCCTCTCTGGTGGGGAAGATGATATCCACCATGGAAGCCGTACCTTTTGCTATGGCCCATGCCAAGGAGCTTCACAGATTTGTGATCCTGGTTTGCAGGGGGGACCCGGACCTTCTGAATCATCCTATCTCCCATCCTGCTGAAGTGTAACAGGCCTTCACTGGTGGTTCAACCTCTCCAGTTTGGAGAAAGGAAGGTCATTTGTGATTCCATATTGGACCATTGTGATTACGGACGCCAGCCTGCTTGGTTGGGGCACAGTCTTGGGTCACCTGAGTGTTCAGGGCTGTTGGTCAGCAGAGGAGACCCTTCTTCCCATCAACATCTTGGAGCTCAGGGCGATATCCCATGCTCTTATGTATTGGTCCTCTCATCTGATGGGATGCCCGGTCCGAGTCCAGTCCGACAATGCCACGGGCGTGGCATACATCAACAAGCAACGAGGCACCAGGTTTGAGGTCAAGGCTATTTTGGCTTGGACAGAAGACCATGTGCCTGCTATCTCTGCTGTGCACATCCCTGGCATAAACAATGTCCTAGCAGACTTCCTCGGTTGCCACACGGTGGAACCTCGGGGAGTGGGAGCTTCAACCGGAAGTGTTCGACCTCCTGGTGCAGAATTGGGGTCTTCCTGTGGTAGACCTGATGGCTACCAGGGACAACCGGAAGATCCAGATGTTTTGCTCACTCTGGAGGGATCCCCTAGCATTTGTAGTGGATGCTCTGTCAATTCCTTGGCAATTTCATCTGGTCTACATCTTTCCTCCACGTCCTCTCCTGCCAGGGTCCTGCAGAAGATTCGGATGGACAGAGCCTCAGTCATCCTGATCACTCCTTATTGGACCAGACAGCCCTGGTTTCCGGAACTACTGGCCTTATCTACTTAGGAACCATTTCCTCTGCTATGCAGACCAGATCTGCTTCTTCAGGGGTACCTGTGGAAGGAGGATGTGGACCATCTGGCTAGAAAGCCAGTTTCTTCTAAAGCCTATCATAGGGTTTGGTCTATTTTCCATGTTTGGTGTGTGGACAGGGATCTGTCCTCACAGGTATTTGATCTTAAAGCTATCCTGTCCTTTTTGCAGGAGGGAGTGAACAAGGGCCTTAGCCTTAGATCCTTGAAGGCTCAGACCTCGGCTCTCTGTCTTTTTTCAGAGACGCATTGCCATTTTGCCGGATGTCTTCTTTCAGGGTGTCGCTCATGCTTTCCCTGCTTATAAGGCTCCCACCCCTCAGTGGGACTATAATCTTGTCTTTGAAGTCTTGCAGCGGCCTCCCTTTGAGTCTTTGGTGACCGTTCCTCTACGTCTTCTGACATGGAAGACAACTTTTCTTTTGGCTGTGGTCACTGTCCGCAGAGTTGTTGAGTTGCAGGCCTTGTGCTGTAAAACCACCTTTCCTGGTGTTTCATAAGGATAAGGCTGTTGTCAGTACCTCCCAGGAATTTCTTCCTAAGGTGGTCTCTGAGTTCTACATCAATCAGGAGATTGTTGTGCCTGCCTTCTGTCCTGGCCCTAAATCTGACAAGGAGAGGGATCTCTACTTGTTGGATGTGGTGCGTTGTCTTAAGTTTTACATGCATCGCACTGAGTCTGTCCATCAGATTGATGCCCTGTTTGTCATTCCAGAGGGTCTTAGGGCAGGTAAGGCAGCATTCAAGGTGACCATTGCATCCTGGATTAAGTCCACTATCCGCAAGGCTTATGAACTCAGGAAGAAATCTGTTCCCTTTTGCATCACAGAGCATTCCACTAGGTCTTTTGGGGACTCTTGGGCCTACAAGAATCAAGACTCTGCTGAACAGTTGTGCAAGGCGGCCACTTGGTCCTCTGTGCATACCTTTGCCAAACACTGTTGTGTGGATGTGCTGACTTCGGCCGAAGCCAGCCTTGGGTGGAAAGTCGTGGAAGCAGTTTTGCCTGTCTGGGGCTTTACTTTCCGTTGCCTTATAGTTCTTTATCCTTTTGAGCCCTGTTGGCTCTTATTCTGTGTGGTGTGTTTGTTAGAGTTATTCAGGGTCCACTGACACTTTGTTAGTTGGGCTTTTCCATGTCCTGGATAGTCCATGGGAGCTCTGGTATCATGGGGACCAGTGCATTGTCCTTTCCTTCCTTTTTTCCCACCCTGGGAACTCAATGTTGGTACATGCCCATGGTACCTGTAAGCTATAATGGATGACACAGAAAACAGGATTTTAGTTTTACCTGTTAAATCCTTTTCTCTTAGTCAATATAGCTTTCAGGTCTCCCACCCAGTGAAAGAGACCATGCTTGGTTCCTGTGACTGGACGTGGGAGTCCTATTGGGTCCATGCTCACAGGAGTTTTTTCCTCTTCTTCTTCTCGCTATCTAGCTCAGTAGGTTTAGTGTACAAATCTAACTGGCGGGGAGGGACTAAGGTAGCCTGCTATGGAGGAGAGAGAGGCTCCATCCCTGCACTTCTTGAAGAATTGTTCCAGCCTACTGGGAAGAGCTGTCACCTCCCCTTAATACCTGTAACCTATATGGACTAAGAGAAAAATATTTAACAGGTAAGACTAAAATCCTATTTTAACTCTGTTGCAATGCGTTGGAGACCTCTCTGGCACTCAAGGGATCCCCTATGGTGCAGCTTGTTTGTTCCGGAACTTCTCGATACATCAGCATCAGTATCTTCCACACATACATAAGAGACTGATTCTCATTGGACAGTAAAAGTACAAATACCTATTCAGTGCTCATTCAGATTTAACTAGTCTACTGGAGGATAAGGGCAAATCTCATTACCACTAATGAGGTACTCAACCAACACAAAGCTTGCTGATGTGGACAAAAAAGTGTGGTGCAATATAATAATTAGATTTGGATGCAGCGCATGAACCTGACTCAGAAGGCAACATTAACCAGTGATACAATATTAAAAGTAACATTTATGGGGCAAAAGTATGGGACTTGATGGCATTAAAGTATTAGTGATGGTCAAGTGTGTGGGCCAGTGTGTACTAAAGGGCTCATATAGTGCAGTGCATACCACTAATGCCAGTGAATCTGCACTAGTGGATTCCTAACATTGTCCCACTGTGGCAATTTATGTTAATTTCCTCCATAATATGTTAATAAGTTATATTTAAGGCCAAGCTTTCCACTTGCTGTGATATTAGAAAGCTCCCCCTTCCCCCCGGTGTGTGTGCTCTGCCTAGATTCATTCATAGAATAGTAAGTAGTGATATTGGTCCAGCACCAAGTAACCTTTTGAGTGCCAGAAAGGTATCCAATGCATTGTGTTGCAATGCATTGAATACTTCTCTGCCACCCAAAGGTTTAAACACAGTTTCTCAAAATGATTTATATTTATATTTATTTATTCTATGGAGCCAATGCAGTAAGATTTCTCCAGCTTTGGAGATCTTAGTGCATAGGCTCTATGGAATAACACAGGAACTGGTGAAGTGGTATCAATGGAGAAGTCATCTCCATGTTATCATCTCTTCATCAAACCTTAGTGCATAACCCCCACTGAGAAGTAATGCACTGGGAACATATTTCACATCCAAGGGGGAAGACATTTTTATGCATGGAAAAGAACTCAAAATCAAATCTTGCTGGGGGCTGTCATCTGTCCCGTAGCCAGAGCTGTTTTGTATGTCAGAAGGAAGGCTCTGTGTATGAACTGGAGTTGATTACTGGACTGGAATACTTGAGGAGTCAGTTGTAAGCAAAGAGTACACAAGTTTTCTGTCTCATGTTTCTGCATTAGCTGCCATTCCAAGAACCCCAGCAAGTAAAATTAGCAAGCAAACATGATCAGTGTAAATACATTTTCTCTGGATCTTCATTGTCAAAAATCAGTTTCTTCAAGATAGAATGATAATTTATGCTGAAACTTTGGGGAGATATTAGCCCGTTCAGAAGACATCACTGGCAATGGATGGAAATCCTGCAACGGATCACTCAGGAGTGTTGTTAGAAGAAGGGAAGCAAGAAAATCTGCCTGAAGACCACTTAGAAGACAGTTGGTTGACTCTAGCAGGGATACCCATGGGCTTGGAGCACCACTGGTCCTGGGTAATGGTTTTACATTTTTTTCTTAACAAATTATAGAAGTACTAGTATGAATGCAATGCTCTGGAATGATCTGTATGTCCTAAAATTAATATATGACATTTGTATGTTTTTACCATTACACATTGTTCTTGATCAAACAGTTTTTTTTATTGAGATCAGATTTCTCTAGTATTCAAGGGGTTGCAATGCCATCATTATAAACCAAGCTGTGTGGCTTTTGATTTAAAGTGTAATTAAGACCAAAAAACAACACAGACTTGCTTAAATATACTTGTTTATTAGACTGCTGTAGCATTTACAAATTTTTCCAGTGAAACATGAAAAAATCTAAATAATTTCTCTTACCTGCCACTGTATTAGCTAACCGTGAAGGGAGCTACTGTTTACATGCACAATATCTGACAACGATTGGGCTGCAAATTGCAGAGATAAAAATGTCCTGCACAGGTAGGTAGGTAGGATGTAACATTATCACAGCTTGGTTATTCTGCATAGAGGGTGTGGCCAAAGATCGTGAGGTCTGCCATTGTACAAAGATGGTGGATTCCTCCAGCTACTTGCATGTTCTTATTTTAGATAAAAAGGTGTTATATACATTTACATTCCCTGTATATTATGCATGTGAAAAAATATCTTTTTGTTACCTTAGACTTAAAGGGATAGTAATACTTCGTTTTAGCTTTATTTTATTTTGTGGACATTAAAAAAACATGAAGAACGATATAAGTCTTATCTCTCAAACCTTTATGGTTTAAGAGATATTCACAAGCAAAGTTTCCCCCTCCCGCCCCTTTTTCCTATTGTAAGCCATCTCTTCTCAGATGTGAATCTGGTTGTAAGACCAGACAGATAACAGCAGGGGACAATCTTCTTCCTATGAGAACAATGAAAGCCCTTCCCCCCTTGACAAGTTTTTCAGCTTTTCCCTTATCTTAATTGAAGATTGTCCCTCTCTGCAGTCTACCTGGGCACCTCCCTTCTGATCTGGCTGAACGGGGGGGATACTTTGCTTGTGAATATCTCTTAAACCATAAAGGTTTGAGAGATAAGACTTATATCGTTCTTCATGTTTTTTTAATGCCTACAAAATAAAATAAAGATAAAATGAAGTATTACTATCCCTTTAATATAAGCCTAAATGTACATACCCCCACAAGACATATAAATACCATTCATGTTTTGTGAAAGACCCTAGGACCCCTTAGCATAGTAATGTTGACAGTTTTTCAGACGTGTCAGTGCAGTTGTCTGTAAACTGTCAGACATAAGAGATCAGCCTTTCTGAATAGAACAAGGTGATACTGATCTCAGTATATTGACTGTCTTAGCTTGTCTCATTGCAATGTGCAACAGGGCTTTTTGTAGGTACTAATGTGTACTCAGTACTGGCATCTCTGTTTCTAAAAATAAAAAATGCATTATCCTATATGATACTTTTCTCCAAAAATACAAAAATGCTTGCTGTAATGGCCGTGCCTCTTTTTCCAGAAAATAGCACTGATCTGCACAAAATCAACAAAACAGTATTTGTGTAAACAATATACATATGAATTACGTGAGCAAGCCTAGGATTCTATTTTAATGATCCAGCATGAAATAAATACATTTTATAGATGGTAGGTCAAAGCACATTCTAGTTAGGTAAATAAAATTATTTCAATTTCAGTGTTCCTGTTCCTTTAACTCTTTGAGTGCCAAAGGGGGTATCCAATGCATTGAAAATCAATGCTTTGCATGCCCCTCTGGCACTCAAAGGGTTAATAAACACTTATAATTCTTCTATACAGTTGCTCTCCGATCTAGGTGTAAAGAGGCTGCTGGGAGACTTGATAGATCACAATACAATAATGATTAGCTCTAGAACAGTCAGTAACTAGAGCTCAGACTGTGAGGGTGATATAACCTTAAAGGGATAGTAATACTTCGTTTTAACTTTATTTTATTTTGTAGGCATTAAAAAAACATGAAGAATGATATAAGTCTTATCTCTCAAACCTTTATGGTTTATGAGATATTCACAAGCAAAGTTCCTCTCTCCGCCCCTTTTACCTAGTGTAAGCCATCTCTTCTCAGATGTGGATCAGGTTGTATGACAGTACAGATAACAGAAGGGGACAATTTTCTTTGTATGAAAACAATGAAAGCCCTTCCCCCCTTGACAAGTTTTTCAGCTTTTTCCATTATCTTAATTGAAGATTGTCCCTCTCTGCAGTCTACCTGGGCACCTCCCTTCTGATCTGGTTGAAGAGGGGGGGGATACTTTGTTTGTGAATATCTCTTAAACCATAAAGGTTTCAGAGATAAGACTTATATCATTCTTCATGTTTTTTTAATGCCTACAAAATAAAATAAAGTTAAAATGAAGTATTACTATCCCTTTAATGTTGAATATTACATTGAGTGCCATGGGAGCTGGTAAGAGAGGCTAAGGGCCTTGTCCCTTAAGCCTTTGAGTGCCTCTGGCACCCAAAGGGTTAAGTTAAAGAGGTACAATTCTGGAGGAAAACAATTGCAAAATGAAAATTCCACAAATTTCCCTTCACTTGAATGAGTCTTTGAACCTCTTGAATGCTAAAGAGGGCTCAGTGCATTGCTTTACAATACATTGGTTCTTAAACATTCAAGGCAAGGCTTAAAAACACCTTTAAAGGGATAGTAATACTTTAAAATTGCTAATCCCAATACTGTAGTAGTAAAAAAAGAAATTATTTGCCCCCAGTGACAGCTCATTCTCAAAGTTCTCCCCTCCCTCCCCCCTCCCTGAAGTCAGCGTTGTAGCTGACTGCAGGGGAAGCCTGTCATACGACCGCCCGGCGGCTCTGCAGCAGAGCCAAGATTGTGTTAATGCTATAAAGTTCCATCTGGACCAATGACTGTTGGTCTATATTAGACTTATGCATCTTTACCTTGATGACTATATCCCTATACGTGTTATGCCAGGCTTTACATATATGATTGTATTTTTCTACATAACCTCATGTACTCTTTCTGTTTCATAAACCTGTTTTAGCCTGTAAGCTCTAGAGCAGGAACTCTCATTGGTATTCTTTTTCATTATTTGTAAATTGTGTTTATAAATCAAATAAAGGAAAATTATAATAAAAAAAAAAAAAAAGAAAAAAAAGAAATCATTCACTTAAAAGGTCTTCCACGTGTGCTTGGTTTGCAAGGACAGGCTTCCCTTGCAACCAGCTACAACTCTGACTTCAGGGAAAGGGGAGGGAGGGGGGAACTTTGCGAGTGAATATCTCTCAAATCATAAAGGTTTGAGAGATGTCACTGGGGACAAATAATTTCTTTTTTTACTACTAAAATATTGAGATTAGTAATTTTAAAGTATTACTATCCCTTTAAATAAATCAAAATTGTCTCCCCTACCTTTAGAAGCCACCTGACTGTAGATTTGTTTACATGGTGCTTTTATGGGGTATCTCTAGGCAGGAGACAAAGCTCCCATGATGGCCTAGTAAAGCACTGATGTCAATTAGCTGTGCAGATCTCTATGAGAGATGAGTTATGAGTTATGGGAACTAGATGTATAAGCATCTTTTATTGAAACTATACTACCCCTTTAAGGACCTGATACTGAAAAGATGCACAGTCATGGAGCAAACCATTTGTAGCACAGGGTGAAATAAAAATGTCCACTTATTTAAATGGGTCTTTTAGCTTCTTGATTACTATAGTGCAAAATAATGGAGGACTTGCACTAAAAGGTGATAAATAGTGTTGAGCGAGCACCGCGATGCTCGGGTGCTCGGGTGCTCTGACCGAGCACCCCCTGCTGCTCGAGTGCTCGGCCGAGCACCCGAGCCCCATTCAAATGAATGGGAGCACTCGAGCATCAAACCAGGCACCCCCTGCTCTGATGAGCGGAGGGTGCCTGGTCAATGTCCCCCTTCATCTCCGCTATGCCCCTCTTCCACAATGTCCCCCTTCATCTCCTCTATGCCATAGAGGAGATGAAGGGGGACATTGTGGAAGAGGGGCATAGCGGAGATGAAGGGGGACATTGTGGAAGAGGGGCATAGACTCTATGCCCCTCTTCCACAATGTCCCCCTTCATCTCCGCTATGCCCCTCTTCCACAATGTCCCCCTTCATCTCCTCTATGGCATAGAGGAGATGAAGGGGGACATTGTGGAAGAGGGGCATAGCGGAGATGAAGGGGCACATTGTGACAGACGGGCATAGCGGAGATGAAGGGGGACATTGTGGAAGAGGGGCATAGAGTCTATGCCCCTCTTCCACAATGTCCCCCTTCATCTCCGCTATGCCCCCTTCATCTCCGCAATGCCCCTGTACCTCCATTCCCTGGTGGTCCAGCGGAGCGTCTTCGGATCTGTGCCTCTTCCGGCACAGATCCCCGCAACCCGAACATGTCGGGCGAGCACATGGCGGTACTCGTACGAGTACCGCCATGTGCCGAGCAGAGCGATGCTCGAGCCGATCCGAGCATCGGCCGAGCACGCTCGCTCAACATTAGTGATAAAGTGAAGAAGATGTCTCCAGTGATATCACTTCTCCAGTTCCTATGTTATTCTATGGAGCCTATGCACTAAGATTTCTCTACCTTTTATCGACTCATTATCAAGCCTTTGGAGGTTTTTCACTGAGGTGTGTTAAAGAGGTGGTAAATCGTAGATGACTTCTCCTGTGATATCACGTCCCCAGTTCCTATGTTATTCTATGGAGCCAGTGCACTAAGATTCACCCAGCTTTGGAGATCTTAGTGCATAGGCTCTGTAGAATAGTGTAGGAACTGGAGAAGTGATAGCACTGGAGAAGTCAACTCCACTTTATCACCACTTTATCACGCCTAAGTGCGTCTCCCCCAATGCCTGGTAGTCCTCTCTAGCATTTAAGATAATAAAAGCCTTTTTTATACAATAGAAATTTGGGGATTTTTTTTATGAATTCCCTCCCTACTGTACAGTTGGTTTGACCCAGAATTATTCTACTATTTCTCTGTGCATATGACCCTAAGGGCTTCATTCACTAATGGTTGATATGGGTTTTCATATGTGAAGTACAGACAATGCAATTTTACAGATCCACTCAACGTTCATTTTTGAACCAACTGATTGTCGGATAGGTGCGCAATTCAATGCAAACCTCTCTGACAGTCAAAGAGTTAATTAATTGGGGATGTGATGTAAATGCTTAATTAATAAAGCATAAGAAGTAATGACAAAATGTGCGCTTCAAAATTATACATAAGTTAGCAATGCTTGTATTTCACTTGATAATAAAGTAGATGTTTGTTCCCGATGAGGCTGGAAAATCCCATATTTCTTTAAATATATATATTGTATACTGTCCCCTTATCCCTGCATTCTCCTTTTATTATTTAACTCCTCCCCCTAATTTCCATAGCCTGTGTCCTAACCCAAAAAAATGGCCTATATTTATAAAGACAAGAAACTGGAGTTATTCTGGAATAAATCAACTGCACCAGAGAGGATAAATACAAATTCCTTAATTCCCATGAACTTGAATATAGATATTTAACCCCCTGAATGCCAGAGAGGTCTCTAACATTCAAGGGATTAAATGCCCAATTTAATTTGAGTGATTTTTATTTGTCCCCTGTGGTGCAGTTGGTTTACTCCAGAATAACTCCAGTTTTGCTTTTTGTATAACCATGGGCCATGGAGTCTTAATATCACTTATTTCTGTAGCTATACATTGTATCAGGGGTTTTCAAAAGTTTTGATGTCAGGGAAGTCTTTTGCTCCAAATGAAACCCCCAGAAATCCTAAATTTCAAACCCTTTAACATCTTGCATGCCAGTGAGTTGTTTTGCAACTGAATGCTAGCTCTGATTGGTAACAAGACTATATTATTAGGCTAAAATGTATCAGATAACAGTTACCAGGTAATTACATTTGATGATCATTTGTTTCATAGATGGCTGTAGGATGTAAGGCTTCTTTTTAATTTTGAAATCTGTGAAATGTTTAAATCGTCTGCTGACAGTTTGACGTTTGTTAACCCAGTGGTTCTCTACCAGGGTGTGCCACGGGCACCAACTTTTTAACTAAGAACACTCTGACAAAAATGTGATTGTTGCATTCCAAAGTGCTGACCTTGCAATGTCTGTCTTACAAGTCTGGCTTCTAAGCCTTGCAGGAGAGTTGGCCAGAGAGTTGGCCCGAGATTGGATTTTATCCTGAAATACAGCATTTGGTTTTAAAATGCCTTACTGCTGGGTGGTTCCTTGTTACTTAAAACTTAATGTTTTTCAGACTAAGCTTTTTATCTTTCCTCTTAAATGACCTGAACAACACCTAATTTTTCTATAAATGTCGGGGGCTCCACAATTTATCCTGTGGAAAAAGCACATTATCTAGGGGTAACTTTGGACTCTTCTCTTTCTGTCACCACTCACATCAATGAAGTAACAAAAACCTGTATCCTCTTTGTTTGAAGTATAGCAAAAATCACCCCATCTCTATTCTAAAACTCTCATGCACACTCTTATCAGTTCCCACCTAGACTACTGCAACTCCTTACATAATGGTCTGCCTGCTACCTATATCTCTCCTCTTCAATCAGTTCTTAACACCAGAATATTCTCCCTCTCCTCCAGAACAGTACTTACCCCTCCACTACAAAAAAAATCATTGTCATGGCTTCCCAACAGCAACATATAACATTCAAAATCCCCATTACCTTCAGTGCTCTCGTCCCCATCCTATATTCCATCAAATTGCAATAATTAAGTAAATAAAACATACCTTATTATTCTCATCATCATCAGCATCATTTTCTTCCTTGTATTCTTCATATTCTTCATATTCTTCTTCACATATTCTCCTTCCATATTTATTCTTCTGTTATAGACTTAACTTCAAGACTACCAACAACGTATGTTTTCAGGACATCCCAGAAGGAACACAGGTGCACTACTTAATAGTTTAGTCACTTTAATTAGTCCACCTGTGCAAATTCAGGGATATCCTGAAAACATTCACTTTTGTTAGCTCTTGAGCAACAGGTTAGGCCACCCCTGTTTTACAAGGTGTGGACAGGGACACATTTTCTTACTGCTCAAACCAAGACATGGATTCAATTACAGGCAATACATTATATAATTGATTTTATTTCAAAGATGTATAGTGAAGTCTATGTGGGAATTTTGATATAATGTAGCTGAACTGCACATGTTAAGGGTACGTTCATGCTGGTAACTTCATTGCACCATGAAGTGCAGTACTTCTGGGATAAACCAACTGTACCACAAGAGGCACTGGAAGCTTTTCTAGTATTCAAGACTTTAAAAGACCCTTTAAATCAATGGGAATTTTGGACATTTTTATTGGTCTCATATGATGTAGTTGGTCTGAACCAGCATTCATCGACTGATTTTATATATAAGGTCCTTTGTGCGTTATGAGGTTGTTCATGTCAATGCACTTGCGGCAACTCTGGTCTGACGATAGGGCGGTTGTATTAAGTGGACTTGGTGCAATTTTGGAGTAGACTAACTGCGCCAGAGGGAACAAGTAAAATTGAGATTGATTTTTATTGGTCTATTAAAGGGGAACATTCACATTTTACTTACCTACTATTGAACATATGACAACTTTGCGGTACAATGCTGCAGGACTTCCCACCTCACTCCCAGCTGCCCCAGGGAGCGCGTTCATGCTTCCCTTCGTAGTGCCATTTATGTGGTAGGTAAGTAAAATTTTTAAAAATACCAACGCTAATCTAGTTGTACTAAATAAAGACCATGCATAAAAGTTTTTATAACGCGAATGTTCCCCTTTAACCCCTTTAACTCTAGAATTCAATGCGTTAAAATTATAATTCCAATCAATTGGAGTTTGCAGAATTTGTATTTGTCCCCATGGTGCGATTGGTTTGATCCAGAATTGCAACCGTTTTATTTATTAAATCCACCTCTGAGATGCCCGATGAATGCTTGAAAGGCCTCTAATGCATTGCAAAGCCACATGTTGGAGACCTCTATAGCATTCAAGGGGTTAGATTAACAATTTAAATCACTGTAAGGTTGTATTTTCCCTCTATGGTTTAGCTGGCTTGTGCCAGAAATGAACCACTTTTCCAAATTACATCTGCATATTCTATATCTATTCTATTCTATCACATTTCCACTGTTGATTTCAACGAGACTGCAGTACTGTCACAGGTAACAGAGCGTTTAGTGAGCTTTTGATCAGCTGTTTGTGTAGAGAACAAGACATGCTGGGAGAAAAAATAGCTACAAATTGCATCAAAATGTAAAGTGCAATAAAAATAACTTGAGAAATGCAGGAAGAACCCAGGAAAAGGGTATCCTTTTTTCATATGATTTCACTGTTACAAATCAGTTATTTGACTAAATAGCGTAATACATTTTCTATGGAAAATCGATGGCTTTTTGAGAACATTCCTGAATCTCAGATTTAAATCAATGGACACTTTTATGTATCCCCCATAATGTAGTTTAGTTGCCCCAGATTTGCTCCACTTTGCTTTAATACATAAGGATCAATGTATCACTCTTCCAGTGCAGAGAGAGAGAGAGATGATTCTTTCTCTGTATAGCAAGACAGCAATTAACCCTTTGCCTTTGAGTGCCAGAGAAGTATTCATTGTATTGCAATGCATTGGATACCTCTCTTGCACTCAAATGGTTAATATATAGTATGTGTGACCAGATGTTCAAGGGCAGACACGTAATCCACTATCATTGCTGTCAACCAAAAGCTTTCACATGCATCTCACTCATTCCCTATTACATAAGTAAGGGGGATTACTAGTGTTGCAGAGGTATTACCTGGGGCACTAACTGTGTCTGTGTGTGTGGGGGGGTCTGTCTGCCTGTATATATGTATGAGTGTGTCTGGCTGTGTGTGTTTGCATGTGTGTGTTTGGGAGGGTGCCTGCCTGCTTGTGTGTGTCTGTGTGTGTGCCTGTGTGTGTGTGTCTGTGTGTGTGTATATGTGTGCGTGCAAAGAAAACACAAAAGAACTGAGGACACCAGTAGTACCTTATAAAATATGGAACAAACTGAATCAGGTAAGTATATAAGACCTAGTTACTGTACAGGTGGTTAATGTGGCCATATGCCCGGCACTGACAATATAAGCTGACAAAGAATGTAGCCTTGTTTCCATTCGGGATGTATGTAACCACAGTAAGTTACAATCAGTGCTCTTTCCATTGTTTTGTGTTTTCTGTGCCTGTCTTTATCACGGTGTCACAAATGCATGGAACAACCATGGGTATCTCTAAGTTGGATACAGGTAGACTGTCCTACAGCTTGAAGGCAGAACATCTTGATTCCTTCATGTGCCTGATTTGCTGAGGTACACATAAGTGTTACCCCAGACATGACAATTGTGAGCACACCTTCTTGGGAATATCCTTTAACCAGTTGTTTCTCTAATAGAAGTATTGCATTAGAAGGCACCCCCTTTGTGTTTCTATTTTGTGCCCGTGTAATTTAAACAGAGGTGTGGTCTTCAGACCAAATTAATTGTCCATTAAGCTAGCTAAAATAGAAAATGAGCGAAACATTGCAAATGAGAGCAAGAAAAACCCTAAACAATTCTACAAGTATATTAACAACAAAAAAGTTAAGGTTGATATTGGTCCTCTTAAGACTGAAACAGGTGAATTGATTAGTGAGGATAAAGCTATGGCTGACACCCTAAATACATTCTTTGCTTCAGTATATACAAAGGAAGCAGAAATGACAAGCTGTGGGCAAACAGACAAAACCATGGAATTTCCTCCAACATCTACATGGCTTACTGAGGACAAGGTCCAAAAGAGACTGGAAAGGGTTATAGTGAATAAAGTGCCTGGACCGGACGGTATACACCCAAGGGTACTTAAGGAACTTAGTTCAGTAATAGCAAAACCATTATACTTAATATTTATTGATTCACTTTCATCAGGCATAGTGCCCTGTGATTGGAGGAAAGCTGATGTAGTTCCATTGTTTAAAAAGGGAGCAAGATCCAAACCAGGAAATTATAGACCTGTGAGCTTGACTTCCATAGTGGGTAAGATACTAGAAGGGTTATTAACTGACAGTATTCAGAACTATGTGAAGACAAACAATATCATTAGTAGGAATCAGCATGGTTTCATGAAGAACAGATCATGTCAGACTAATTTACTTGCATTTTATGAAAGAGTGAGTAGTAATTTGGACAGGGGAATTGCTGTTGATGTAGTATACTTGGATTTTGCAAAAGCCTTTGACACAGTGCCTCACAACAGGTTACTGCATAAATTAAAAGGCTTCGGTTTGGGTGGTGTTATCTGTACATGGATTGAGAACTGGTTAAATGATAGATGGCAGAGAGTTGTTGTAAACGGACCTTTTTCAAATTGGTCTAGGGTTATAAGTGGGGTGCCGCAGGGTTCAGTCCTAGGCCCAATGCTTTTTAATTTGTTTATTAATGATCTAGAAGTGGGAATTGAAAGTAGCATCTCAATCTTTGCTGATGACACTAAGCTATGTAAGGAAATACATACAGAGCTCGATGTTTTTTCCCTACAGAAGGATTTAGATAAACTAAGTGAATGGGCAGAAAAGTGGCAGATGTCATTTAATGTAGATAAATGTAAGGTTATGCATTTGGGTTGTAGAAACAAACTTGCTGCATATACTCTAAATGGGAAACAACTTGGGAAATCCTCATTAGAGAAAGATTTAGGTGTACTGATAGACAATAGTCTTCACAGCAGTGTGCAGAGTCACTCAGCTGCTGCAAGAGCAAATAGAGTACTAGCCTGCATAAAAAGAGGTGTAGAAGCAAGGGATGCTAATATTATCCTACGTCTGTATAAATCCTTGGTTAGGCCTCATCTAGAATATGGAGTACAATTTTGGGCGCCTGTTCTAAAAAAAGACATTGCTGAACTGGAAAAGGTGCAGAGCCATGCAACAAAACTGATAAAGGGATTGGAGGATCTGAGTTACAAAGAGAGACTAGCCAAACTGGGTTTGTTTACATTAGAAAAGAGACGTCTAAGGGGTGATATGATTACCATTTACAAATACATTCAAGGTCAATACAAAGAACTATCCAATGAATTATTTATGCAAAGAGCTGAGCTAAGAACAAGAGGTCATCCATTAAGACTTGAGGAAAGGCGCTTTCGACTAAAACACAGACAGGGATTCTTTACAGTAAGGGCGGTAAGGCTATGGAATTCTTTGCCTCGGGATGTTGTGCTTGCAGATAATGTAACTGCATTCAAAAAAGCAATGGATGCCTATCTAGCACAGAACAATATTGACAGTTATGACAGATGGCTTCAAAGCAAATAGGATATTGAGCCGGGGAACTATCTGACACACACACACACACACACCTACAATGGAAATTGCTCCAGAGGGCTTTTTTGTTGCCTTCCTCTGGATCAACAGGAGTGTTATTGGCATGGGCTGGACTTGATGGACGCATGTCTTTTTTCAGCCTTATCTACTATGTTACTATGTTACCTCTTGTATATAATGAAAACTTACCATATAGAGTCTCAAGTACACCATATTCCATTTAATGTAAGGTAAAATAATATTCATTTGCCTTTTGGTTTTATTACCATTTCTTTATTGATACAGAGTTTCTAGCATATTATGTGTTTGTTAATATATATATATATATATATATATTTGTTCTATATTATGTACATTTTCCATGTTTATTTGTGGTACATAGGGATGAGCGAGCACCCCGATGCTCGGGTGCTCGGGTGCTCTGACCGAGCACCCCCTGATGCTCGAGTGCTCGGCCGAGCACCCGAGCCCCATTCAAATGAATGGGAGCACTCGAGCATTAAACCAGGCACCCCCTGCTCTGATGAGCGGAGGGTGCCTGGTCAATGTCCCCCTTCATCTCCGCTATGCCCCTCTTCCACAATGTCCCCCTTCATCTCCTATGCCATAGCGGAGATGAAGGGGGACATTGTGGAAGAGGGGCATAGCGGAGATGAAGGGGGACATTGTGGAAGAGGGGCATAGAGTCTATGCCCCTCTTCCACAATGTCCCCCTTCATCTCCGCTATGCCCCTCTTCCACAATGTCCCCCTTCATCTCCTCTATGGCATAGGAGATGAAGGGGGACATTGTGGAAGAGGGGCATAGCGGAGATGAAGGGGCACATTGTGGAAGACGGGCATAGCGGAGATGAAGGGGGACATTGTGGAAGAGGGGCATAGAGTCTATGCCCCTCTTCCACAATGTCCCCCTTCATCTCCGCAATGCCCCCTTCATCTCCGCAATGCCCCCGTACCTCCATTCCCTGGTGGTCCAGCGGAGCGTCTTGGATCTGTGCCTCTTCCGGCACAGATCCTCTTCACCCGAACATGTCGGGCGAGCACATGGCGGTACTCGTACGAGTACCGCCATGTGCCGAGCAGAGCGATGCTCGAGCCGATCCGAGCATCGGCCGAGCACGCTCGCTCAACACTAGTGGTACATTGACTGATATATCTTCTCCTTCCTCACCTCTCATTAGAAGTATTTATACCGGCTGTTGTTCTCCTCTCCTACACCTCTGATGAATCATACATAGGTATGAAATGCCTACGGTGTAGGAGTGACCTTTAAACACTCACCTTTTAGTTATTTTTTTTCTTATTTATATATTAATTTATTTTAAATGTATACCTTTAGGAAAGGAGATTCTTAATGTTCTAAACCTTAAAGGAGCAGTACATTTTTTTAATAGTAACATATATATTGTAGGGTGCTTCCTGCTAAGTAAAATAAGAATACTCCCACTGCTGGGAGAATCATATTTCCAGTGTTATTAACCCCTTCAGGACTACATGACGTACTATGACCCCTTATGGACCGATGACGTTCATAGTACCTCACATACTTTTTACTTACAGCGCTCCACCGGGAGCGCTGTAAGTAAAAATAGGGCCTAAAATTGACTGCTCCAAGACTGGAGCGATCTCTCTTAGGCCTCAAAGCCACGCTCTGATACACGCAACAGATCACGGCGCGTTGGCCAGGATCAAAGCAGTCCTTATGGGACAGACACGTCCCAGGACCACTGGTCCTTATGGGGTTAAGGGCCACACTCGTCATTCCCCCCTTACCTTTCCCTCCAGCCACCAAACCATCATCAACAAGCAAAACAATCCCCACCACCCCTCCCACCCTTTCCCCTGAAATAAACACACTGACAACATAAATAAGGTGGCATGTTTTTTACATTAGCAGGGCCCTACAGTGGTCAAATTCCAATTAGTTATTCTTTTATATTCTAATGGAGAAGAAAGTCAGTGACATACAGTTCTCCATACAATGTGAAAGAAACTGTCGAGTCACTTCCTGTCAGAGCTTCCAAGAAGTAAACACACACTAAATTCACTTCCTGATTATTTACACTGTTATGCCATTTGAATAAAACAACTGGCAGCAGTGGGAGGGACCTTGTTTTACTCAGCAGCAAAAGCTCTATAACATATATGCTTTCAATAACAAAGGTTTACTGCTCTTTGAAGGACCAGAGCGGTATGCAATGAATTGCAAAGCAAGGGTTAACAAAAGGCTTTACCTAGGTATACAGAATTCTCATGAACCATGGTTTAGGTTTATTGGTTACCTCACATTCTCTGTTTAGAGTCACTCGCATTAGACAGAGTAGATAAAGTACTAAGAGAATTGGAGCAATTCTGGAGAAACGACCCAATATATATATACCAGCAACGGCCGCGGTGCAGTCATGCACAGTAGAGACTGCCTGCGCCGTGGCTGATACGGAGCGGGGTGCTCCGACTTCAGACTATATTCCTCTCGCTCTGCTACATTATCAGCCCCAGAGCGGGCAATCTGCATTGCGCATTACTGCACGCGCGCAGCCGAGTGTACTTTGCATGATAGCTTCTGACAAAAATACATTTAGCGAATTATTAAATACTAGTTGAAGAGCCCGTTACACGGGCCACAGTGCCACTGCCAGCCGGTCGCGGGGCAGTCATGTGCAGTGGAGACTGCCCGCACCACTGCTGATACAGAGCATCCAGCTCTGTATCAGCCGCGGCGCGGGCAGTCTCCACGAGCATGACTGCAGCACGCGCAGAAGTCTCTACTGCGCATTACTTTGTCGTTACACACGTTTTAGCAAATTATTATATAGGATGATGATATATTATTCACGATAATATAAATAAATTAGCATAAAAAAAAATAAAAAATAAATAAAAAGATGACAATTCCATCTGTCAGAATAATATATATAAAAAAATATAAATTCATAAATAATCATAAAAATAACCAATAAACAGGAGACCAATGCAGTTCCAGAAAATGTTCTTAAAAAGCTCAACTAATAAATTATATATATTGTTTTTTAAATGTTTTAAGGGGAGAATCGTATGTCCTAGAGAGCTTCTACAATAAGAAATTACATGTTTACACAAATTAAAGAAATACTTCTGGTGTTGCTATGGCTATGGAGAGAGTCTTTACTCTCAATTCCTTCCACTCTGGGGTTTCAGCTGCTGAAGGACCACTAAAAGGGATAGTAATGTCACAAAAATAGGAAAAAAAAGTAAATGGTAAATGCAAATAAAAAAGACAATGAGCTTCTTCATATCTCTCAAACCTTTATGGTTTGAGAGATATATGAAAATAAAGTCCTCCACTCCCTCCCCTATCTGCCTGAGGAGCTGTAAAGCTGTCAGAGGCAGAATCTGGTCGGGCGACCAGACGAGGCTCTTCAGGAGCGCTGACATCAAGATATCTAACTATAAATACTTTATCGGAATGGTCTACAATGTGTGCTTGCAAGCCAGGCACACGTTGTAGACCATACCGATGAAGTACTTATAGTTAGACATCTCGATGACAGCGCTCCTGAAGAGCCGCCGTCTGGTCCCGGAAGAAGGATCTCACGCTGTCAGCTATACAGCTAACGCATGAGAAGGGAGAGGGAGTGGAGGACTTTATTTTATTATATCTCTCAAACCATAAAGGTTTGAGAGATAGGAAGTAGCACATTAAGTCTTTTTTAATTCCATCTACCATTTAGCTTATCGTTTTTTGGGGACACTAATATCCCTTTAACCCCTTCAGTGCCAGAGGCTCGGGCCATTTTCTGAACCCTGCAGGCCAGACACTTTTTCAACATTTTTGCTATCCTTCCGTTTAGGCTTGATTTCCTCTGGGGATTTTTAGTTACATATGGAAAACTATATATTGTTTTTTTCAGAACGAATTGAGCTTTCTTGTGATACCTTACATGAAGAGAATTTTACATCGTGCAAAAAGCTATGATGTCATAATGACAAAAAAAAGTGAAAATTTACTCATTTTGCTAAAATCACATACTATGTATCAAAAATATTTACCTTGATTGAAAAAGTTTCAATTATTTGAAAAAAAGCCTCGAGTCCCCTGAGTAAAAAAATACCAAATTTGTATAGTTTTACCTACGTCCATGGCTAGCGTAGAGCCCTAATCACCAGCAGCGCAAAATGACATTTTCAACTTTATAAACTAATATGCGCATTCTAGGGTTTTTGTGGTAAAACTACCCTAAAACAGTGGAATAACTATATAAAACTATATATTTCGGAAAAGTAGACAACCTGCCGCATCTAATGAGGGGTAACTTGCCTTCTTACCCCAAGCCTGGTGTGCACAAATGCCTCCAGAAGATGGCGCTAATGAAAAAAAAGGCATTTTCTTACATTTCTGCCCCTTCAAATGTACTGAAATTTGTGAAAACCATGGCATTTCCAACTGTATTCATTAGCTAGTGCTCTTAGGAGAAAAATGACACCCCATTGGTATGAGTTTAACTACCTCAGGGGGCGTTAGAAGTGCAAAATGACACCTACTACAACCTCAAATTTTTCTAACATTTTCTCAAACATTACTTGTCAGTACACAAATGGTTATAACAACTACAGAAGTGAAGAAAGGGTACACAAACCATACCATTTTGAAAAGAAGACACCCTGCCGCATCTAATGATGGGTGACTTGCCTTGTTACCCCAAGCCTGGAGTGCACAAATGCCTCCAGAAGGTGGCACTAATGAAAAAAAAAGGCATTTTCTTACATTTCTGCCCCTTCAAATGTACTGAAATATGTGCAAACCATGGTATTTCCAACTGTATTCATTAGCTAGTGCTCTTAGGAGAAAAATGACACCCCATTGGTATGAGTTTAACTACCTCAGGGGGCGTTAGAAGTGCAAAATGACACCTACTACAACCTCAAATTTTTCTAACATTTTCTCAAACATTACTTGTCTGTACACAAATGGTTATAACAACTACAGAAGTGAAGAAAGGGTACACAAACCATACCATTTTGAAAAGAAGACACCCTGCCGCATCTAATGATGGGTGACTTGCCTTGTTACCCCAAGCCTGGAGTGCACAAATGCCTCCAGAAGGTGGCACTAATGAAAAAAAAAGGCATTTTCTTACATTTCTGCCCCTTCAAATGTACTGAAATATGTGCAAACCATGGTATTTCCAACTGTATTCATTAGCTAGTGCTCTTAGGAGAAAAATGACACCCCATTGGTATGAGTTTAACTACCTCAGGGGGCGTTAGAAGTGCAAAATGACACCTACTACAACCTCAAATTTTTCTAACATTTTCTCAAACATTACTTGTCAGTACACAAATGGTTATAACAACTACAGAAGTGAAGAAAGGGTACACAAACCATACCATTTTGAAAAGAAGACACCCTGCCGCATCTAATGATGGGTGACTTGCCTTGTTACCCCAAGCCTGGAGTGCACAAATGCCTCCAGAAGGTGGCACTAATGAAAAAAAAAGGCATTTTCTTACATTTCTGCCCCTTCAAATGTACTGAAATATGTGCAAACCATGGTATTTCCAACTGTATTCATTAGCTAGTGCTCTTAGGAGAAAAATGACACCCCATTGGTATGAGTTTAACTACCTCAGGGGGCGTTAGAAGTGCAAAATGACACCTACTACAACCTCAAATTTTTCTAACATTTTCTCAAACATTACTTGTCTGTACACAAATGGTTATAACAACTACAGAAGTGAAGAAAGGGTACACAAACCATACCATTTTGAAAAGAAGACACCCTGCCGCATCTAATGATGGGAGACTTGCCTTGTTACCCCAAGCCTGGAGTGCACAAATGCCTCCAGAAGGTGGCACTAATGAAAAAAAAAGGCATTTTCTTACATTTCTGCCCCTTCAAATGTACTGAAATATGTGCAAACCATGGTATTTCCAACTGTATTCATTAGCTAGTGCTCTTAGGAGAAAAATGACACCCCATTGGTATGAGTTTAACTACCTCAGGGGGCGTTAGAAGTGCAAAATGACACCTACTACAACCTCAAATTTTTCTAACATTTTCTCAAACATTACTTGTCAGTACACAAATGGTTATAACAACTACAGAAGTGAAGAAAGGGTACACAAACCATACCATTTTGAAAAGAAGACACCCTGCCGCATCTAATGATGGGTGACTTGCCTTGTTACCCCAAGCCTGGAGTGCACAAATGCCTCCAGAAGGTGGCACTAATGAAAAAAAAAGGCATTTTCTTACATTTCTGCCCCTTCAAATGTACTGAAATATGTGCAAACCATGGTATTTCCAACTGTATTCATTAGCTAGTGCTCTTAGGAGAAAAATGACACCCCATTGGTATGAGTTTAACTACCTCAGGGGGCGTTAGAAGTGCAAAATGACACCTACTACAACCTCAAATTTTTCTAACATTTTCTCAAACATTACTTGTCTGTACACAAATGGTTATAACAACTACAGAAGTGAAGAAAGGGTACACAAACCATACCATTTTGAAAAGAAGACACCCTGCCGCATCTAATGATGGGTGACTTGCCTTGTTACCCCAAGCCTGGAGTGCACAAATGCCTCCAGAAGGTGGCACTAATGAAAAAAAAAGGCATTTTCTTACATTTCTGCCCCTTCAAATGTACTGAAATATGTGCAAACCATGGTATTTCCAACTGTATTCATTAGCTAGTGCTCTTAGGAGAAAAATGACACCCCACTGGAATGAGTCGACCTACCTTAGGGGTGCCAGAAGCACATCACTACACCTACCTGTTTGCTTCTTCGAAAATGGCGGCTTGTACTAAAATGTCCATAACTGTTAGAGACATGAAGGAAATGTATAAAAGGTATACCATTTTGGAAAGTAGACATTCTCCCGCATCAATTGAGGGGTCACTTGCCTTTCTACCCCCTGGGCTGAAGTGCACAAATATTTCCAAAACGTGGCGCTATGGGAATAAATACATGTTTTTTTACATTTCCACCACTTCAAAGATACTAAAATCTTTGAAAACCATAACATTTCCTGCTGTATTCAGTACCTGCTACCAACATGAGAAAAATGGTAGCCTATTTGTGTGGGTTAACATAGAATATGTGGGTGCTAGGAACACGTACGTAAACCTGACACTTTTGTTTTTGAAATTATCTGCTTGCACTAAAATGGTTATAACCATAATAGATATGCAGAAAAGGTAGAGAAACAATGCCATTTTGGAAAGAAAACATCCTTCCGCATCTAATGAGGGGTCACGTGCCTTCTTACCCAAAGGCTGGTATGCACAAATGCTTCCAGGAGGTGGCGCTAGTGAAAAAAAAAGGCATTTTCTTACATTTCTGCCCCTTCAAATGTATGGAACTTTGTAAAAACCATGGAATTTTCAACTGCATTCATTAGCTAGTGCTCTTAGGAGTCAAACAACACCCCATTGATATGAGTTGACCTACCTTAGGGGGTGCTAGAAGTAGAAAACTACACCTACTACAACCTCTGATGTTTCTAACATTTTCTCAAATGTGACTTGCCTGTACAAAAATGGCTATAACACATTCAGAATTGAAGAAAAGGTAGATAAACCATACCATTTTGGAAAGAAAACAACCTGCCGCATCTAATGAGGGGTCACTTGCCTTCTTACCCCAATACTGGTGTGCATAAATGTTTCCAGAAGGAGGCGATATAGGAAAAAAATTGAATTTTTTTACATTTCTGCCCCTTCAAATGTATGGAGCGCTGTGAAAACCATGGAATTTTCAACTGCATTTGTTTGCTAGTGCTCTTAGGAGTCAAATGACACCCCATTGGTATGAGTTGAACTACCTAAGGGGGTGCTAGAAGTAGAAAACTACACCTACTACAACCTCTGATGTTTCTAACATTTTCTCAAACCTGACTTGCCTGTACGAAAATGACTATAACACCTTCAGAATTGAAGAAAAGGTAGATAAACCATACCATTTTGGAAAGAAGACAACCTGCCGCATCTAATGAGGGGTCACTTGCCTTTTTACCCCTAAGTTAGTTGGCACAACTATTTCCAGAATGTGGTGCTACAGGAAAAAATAAAATTTTGTTTTACACATCAGTCACTTCAAAGATACTAAAATGGTTCAATGGCGTGGGATTTCCTAGGAGGACTTCTTGCCAGCCTAAGAAAAATGGTACCCCACTGCTGTGGGTTGACATACTAATTTACGCTACAGGAGCGTAGCTACCAGTGAAACAGAAATGGTAAAGCAAACAGTGTATGTGTGATTTTATGGCTAACAGATGAAAGAAGCTAGGGCGTCAGCCGGTGTACGTGCGGACCTGTGACTACAAGTGTAACAAAGTATGTGGGAGGGTGAGGGATTAGGCAGTGTGTGTGGGTATGAGCAGAGGAGCAAGGATGGTGGGGCAGTGTTTGATAGTGTGTATGGGAGATCTGTGACTACCAGTGTTGATAAAAAGTCCTGTGTGTGCCACAGGAAGGGGGTCGGCATTGAACTCCCCTCCTAGTGGCACACACAGGGTTAATTTGTGTTTTATTTTTTTTTTTTTTTATTATATACCTCATTGAGGGGCATAAGGACCCCCTGATCCCTCCCCAATGAGGTCTTAGTAAAAAAATATATATATATGTCCACAAACAGGGGACCCGGAGAGTGCCACAGGGGACTCCAGCGCATTGCAAAGCAATGCATTGGATCCTTGTGGCACTCAGAGGGTTAATTTTTTTTTAATCATTACTTGGTAATCAGAGCTTGTTGGGGGGCCATCAGGACCAATCATGATGGCCCCCCAACAATCTCTGATAACGAAGTAATGAGAAATGCCCTGTGTGTGCGCCGCAGAAGGGGGGCTGCATTGGCCCCCCTTGAGGCACACACAGGGTTAATTTTTTTTCTTTACTTTTTTTATTATGGACCTCATTGGTGGGTATCAGGACCCCTTTGATTCCCCCCAATGAGGTCTTAAAAAAAAAAAAAAAAGGAATCAAAATAAATGTCCCTGTGAGTGCCAAAGGGCTCTCCAGCGCATTGCAAAGCAATGCATTGGACCCTTCTGGCACTCAGAGGGTTAATTTTTTTTTTAATCATTACTTGGTAATCAGAGCTTGTTGGGGGGCCATCAGGACCAATCATGAAGGCCCCCCAACAATCTCTGATAACGAAGTAATGATAAATGCCCTGTGTGTGCGCCACAGAAGGTGGGCTGCATTGGCCCCCCTTGTGGCACACACAGGGTTAATTTTTTTTTCTTTACTTTTTTTTTTATTATGGACCTCATTGGTGGGTATCAGGACCCCTCTGATTCCCCCCAACGAGGTCTTAAAAAAAAAAAAAAAAAAAAGGAATCAAAATAAATGTCCCTGTGAGTGCCAAAGGGGTTTCCAGCGCATTGCAAAGCAATGCATTGGACCCTTCTGGCACTCAGAGGGTTAATTTTTTTTTTTATTATTACTTTGTAATCAGAGCTTGTTGGGGGGCCATCAGGACAAATCCTGATGGCCCCCCAACAATCTCTAGTAACAAAGTAATGATAGAAGCCCTGTGTGTGCCACAGGAGGGGGGGGGGTGCATTTGACCCCCCCCTGTGGCACACACAGGGTTAAAAAAATTTATTTATTTTTTTTTTAATAATAGACCTCATTGAGGGGCATCAGGATCCCCCCTGATCCCCCCAATGAGGTCTTTAAAAAAATAAAAAAAAAAACCCACAGGGTTACTATTGTTTTTTTTTTTTTATTATTTTTTTTTTTTTAGCTATTCAGACCTCGTGGGGGACATCAGGACCCCTCCTGGTGTCCCCTAAGTAATTGATCTCCCAGCCGATAGGCTGGGAGACCAATTTGGCGACTGCAGGAGAGCAGAAGCTCTCCTGCCTTTCACTCCTACCACCGGTAGGAGTGAATGGGACCGGGGAAACTTCCCCAACGTCATCAGTGACATGTCACTGATGACGTTGGGAGGCTTCCCCCGGTCCCGCCCACCCCTACCCGGAAGTTCGGGTAGGAGACAAGGAAGAGGAGAAGCTGCGCCTCAGCTGCGCTTCTCCTCTTCTTTTATTGATCTCCCAGCGCGATCGGCTGGGAGATCAATAACAGGGGGGACATGAGGAGTGATCCTCATGTCCCCCCACGATTGCCCACGTTTTTTTTTTTAAAAATGCGGCCACTGCATGCCGGTTATACCGGCTCATGCAGTGACCGCATTTTAGTGGGTACATTGTACGAGCTTGGCACAGCGGGTACAGCTGTCCAAACTCGTACAATGTACCCACTTGGCACTCAAAGGGTTAAGGACCATAGGTGTGTGCAACACATTGCAAACAAATGCATTGTGCACACCTCTCTGGTTTTTAGTGGGTAAAAGTGATAGGGTGTTCTAGATGGAATTAACTTAATTTTCTTAATAAATATAGAATTGTGTAATGTTCCCCTTAAATGGCCTCACAAGCCATAAAAAATGTACAGTCAATTTGTTTTTCACAATTATTTGAATATCTCTAGGAGCCTTTATATTTGCATGGTTCCTACTTCCTTTTGCTTCTTACTTTACTTATATTGTCTCTCTTCTCATATTTCTCTCTCTTCTTCACTATTCTTTTTAACTGGAAATCAATAGGGGGTTAAGGTGTACTGGTTCCTCCTCTGACCCTTACAGCCTCCTCTCCACTGTAGATTTTCCATCCTGGTGTTTGGGAGAACAATCTGTGGTCGGTCAGCACCTTTACTTCAGCACAGGCTTCTGAAAAGTTACTCTAGTAGTTGACTCCTTTCTCTAGCACTGCTCCCCAGTTCCACTTGCTAGTATCTTGGTTTTGGTCAGGGTTTGTGTAACTGCCATGTCTGTAACTTTTGGGTATATTTTTAGTAGGCTATCCCTACATCTTTCAGCAGCCAAAGATGAGTTGACATTATTTAGTAAACATGGGTCCTTTCGAATCCAGCCCTGAAGTGTGAGAAAAATTACATCTGTCAGAATTCTATTAACAAGAGTTATTATGTTCCCAATTCTTGTGCCCTCGTTTACAACAAAGATCCGCTTTCAACCTATGAGATTCAGATTCTTCTGCAGACCAAAAGGTATTTGACAGATATGGGGATTTATACTCGTCAGTTCCAACAGGTGGGGTCATCTTTTTGGTGAAGAGCAGAATAAAAGGGTCTCTGAAAATTTTTCTATAGAAAAAGACACAGCTATGGAAACAGATTTACTAACAGAGGCATCCATAAAAGCCTGGAAATGTTCTAGAACTGGGTCATCTTGAAATGACCCTTCACCCTTGATCCTTACTGGGTCAGCAGAGGTACACAATTTTATTAGGTTTGCCTTTCCTGAAGAAGAGACTGTTGGATAATCATATCTGTAATCTTAGCTTTATCCATGGCATAGCTACACAAATCAATGAACTAATGAATATAAATTACATTTAAGTGAGCAGAGAAAACAGCTAAATAGATTTGATTTTATATGGGGGTATATTTATATATATATATATATATATATATATATATATATATATATATATATATGACTACGAATTAACATAATATTAACTCAGACTGGGGTACTGTATATCTAAATATACCAATACACTTTAATAACAAATATCTTGTTTAACCATTGGCCTTAACCCCTTAAGGACTGGGAAGATCTGAGGTGGATTGCACTTAAGGACCGGAACAATTCTGATCTTTTTGACTATGTCTTTGTTCAACAGTGTTTAACATCTAAGCACTTTATTTTACACATGCACATTATATACCGTTTTTTTACGCACAAGTAGGGCTTTCTTTTGATACCCCACTTATATGGATAACCCCCCCCATTTACTTTGTTAAAATGAAAGAAAATGGTTAAAAAAATGTAAAAACCACACGCCATTTTTATTTTTGCTCTTGTGATCATTTGTGCACAATGGGTTAAATTTTTATGGAGACTACATAAAAGGTATGACCGGTCAGTCATACCTACAAAATGGGCAGTTTTAAGTGGGCACTCTCTCTCTCTCTCTCTCTCTCTGGGGCAAAAAACCCCATGACCCTCATTTACCCCCTAGTTTTCACTTTTTTGGTTAATAAAATTGTGCAGTGTGTATACGTGTATTACTTTTATCCACAACTATAAAAGTACTATTTATATTTATTTAAACTTCAGTAGATGTGTTCAGTAATTTTTTTTTTGCAACTACATTGTGTGCTGTTTTTTATTTAATACAAAGAAAAACTACAAGCTGCTGTTAGCAGGTCAAAAAAGACCTGCATTGATCCTGCCATATAGATCCAGCGCTGAAGGGGTTAATACCCCCAACTTTTGAATCCATTCATTTTTTATTTTGTCAGCTCTCTGCTTCTCTCTTCCTTACTTTCATAGTAAGGAAGAGAGAGAGAGAGGCAGAGATGAGTCACAAAGGCAGTGTGCAAGACACAATGCTTTTGTGAATGAAAATGCCGGTACATGTGATCGCTTCTGAAGCGGTACCGGAGCACTCAGTTTCAGCTTGAACTCAATGATAGCAGTGTGCACGGAGGCACGCTGCTATCATTTAACTCATGACGTGCCAGGACCATCATGGGTCCTTAAGAGAAGTCTGCCCATGATAGTCCTGGCACGTTATGGGTCATTAAGGGGTTAAGGACCGTCACGCATGTCTGGACATTAAGACAGTCCTGGTACGTCATGGAAGTTTGTGATTGCAGCACGACTGTATGCTGCACTGTGATCACAGATTACATTTATGTAAAAAAAAATGTGTCCTGGTCCTCCAAAGTGCCCTACCCCCAGACTGTGTGGTCTTTAAAGGGAAGAAAAGCATTCAGTGGACCAGCTAGAAAATTCCAGTTTGTGATTTTTGTTGTATTGAAAAAATTAAAGTCTTTTCCCCAAACTCTGCAGATTTCTAGGTTAAAATGGGAAAATACAAAGGGTAACAAGACAGAAAACACTTGTGTGTCACTAAAATGTATTAGGTTGGGATAAAAAAGAAAAAAGAGACACAGCATATATAAAAGGCAGCAGTCAGACCATTCTGTAACACTTATCCATGGGAGCAGCAAAGAAAGAGACAGTATAATAGTTACAAGCCAGTTTAAAGGAAAGGATGAACACCGATTGGTCAAGAAGAATTTCAGTGACTATCAAGTCTATTTGTTTTTCTTTATTGTTGTAAACAAGTTTTCCCATTGCGGCTGAGGATTTAGTAAAGAAAGGGTCATCAAATGAGGGGTAACATGTCATTCTCTCCCCTTGGTAAATGTGCATGAATGTTTCCAGACTGTGACAATATCAAAAATATATATTTTTTTACATTTACCCCATTTAAAACATACTGATATCTTTGGAAACCATGGAATTATCTACCATACCTACTGCCAGCCGGAAAACAGTATCTCATTGCTAAAAACTGGCATACATGGGGCATGATATTGCACCTATCACAATCTGCCAGTTTTCTTTGATGTATGATATACCTGCATCAAATGTTTATAACAAACACAAGCATGAAGAAAAGTTAGCCAAGACATACAAATCTGTAAATAAGACAACCCACCAGAAAAGATGATGGGTATCTTTCTACCCCTAGTCTAGTGTGCACAAATATTTCCAGAAGGTGACAGTATGGAAAAAAATAGGGCTTTTAAAACAATCTGCCAGTTTTGTCAGATATATGATATACCCGCATCTAATGTTTATAACAAACACAAGCATGAAGAAAAGTTAGCCATGACATACAAATTTGTAAATAAGACAACCCACCAGAAAAGATGATGGGTATCTTTCTACCCCTAGTCTAGTGTGCACAGATATTTCCAGAAGGTGTCAGTATGGAAAAAACATTTCTTCACATCAAAGACAGTAAAAACGTTGAAACACAGAATATCCTACTTTATTATATACCTACTTATGACCTAAAAACAATAGTACCTCATTGGAATGGGTTAGTATAATGTAAATAGTCTTAGGACTAGGAGCACTAAATCACACCAACTACTTTTATTTTTTGACATTACCTGCCTGCAAATTTGCCATAAGAAAATCATGGGGCCCCAGGTCTACTGGAAATAACTGGGCCCTTCCTTTTTAAGTATGACAACTGAAGGATCAAGAATAGCAGGATTGCCTGTGTCTTGAGAGCTGCAGGTTGAACACTGTTCAGCAGTTTGAGTGCCAAAAGGATAATCAGCCCCCTAGTAGTCACATGATTAATGTAGATTAACAATTGGAGTGCCAATGGGGCATTTTATACATTGTGCTTTGGCCACTCCTTTGGAACTCAAATGGTTAATCTACTTCAATCCTTCCAGCTAGAGGACTGAGCACACTTTTAACACTGAAATAGTTACTGCTGTATATTTGGGGTGATCAACCTAAGGATGTTAGCTGCAATAATTATCATCCTAATGATTGGTCCCTCAGAGCCGGACTTACCAGGGAAGCAGGCATGACACAGCACAGCAGTGAAAGAAACTGAGAGCAGGATCCTCAGCCCATCACTCATCACCACAGAGTGTTATAAGCACAAAGTTTTCTGGGGAATTATATTGAGTTTTTTTTGTCACAGTGTCATTATTTAGATACAAAGCACCCAGGACATCATTCCCTCTGCAACCCCCCACTGCCCCGCCACCACTAAAATATTCATGACAATTACAAGCATGAAGAAGAGGTAGCTGAGGCATTCAATTTTTACAACTCAGCTCACCAAATTTGGGGTAACATCCCTCTCTACCCCTAAGACCTTTTCAAAAGGTCGCTATATAGGAAAATATAGATATTTTTACTTTTCTCCTCTTCAAATACGAAAATATTTGAAAGACATTGAATTTCCTACTTTATTATGTACCTACCAGTAGCCTGAGTGGTACCCTTATGGTTTAGCTTAACATAATGTAGGGGGCTCCAGGATAACTAAACCTTGTATACTTTTGTAATCTAGCCCCTGCACTAAAATGTTCATAACTATTTCAGACATGAAGAAAAGGCAGACCATTTTGGAATGTAAACAACTGGCCATATCAAATGAGTAACCAGTCTTGCTACCCGCAGTCTAGTATACATAAATGTTCCAGAAGGTGGTGATATATTAACAATAGGATTTTTTCACTCACTGATATCTTTGAAAACCATGGAAATTCCTACTGTATTCAGTATTTACTGCCAGCCTGAGAAATGGTACCCCATTAGTATGAACTGGCATAATGTAGGTAGCACAAATCCAAGTCTACCACAATCTGTTGGGGTTTTCTTTGTGTGTTTTGTACATTTTTGAAATATGAATGTACTTTTACTGGGTGTTCAACTGATCCTCCATCACAAGTATAGTTTAAAGGTACCCTCATCTGAAAGAGGGCCTTCCCTGTTTCCTTCACATATGGGTACAGTTGACCCCTTACTATGTCTGTTAGTGTATGTATGTTTGTGTGTCTGTATATGTTTGCATGCATGTGTGTGTGTGTGTGTGTGTGTGTAGAACAAATTGGGAGCACATTTATCAAGGTGTCAATCATGTATGCAGTTGACATCATCACAGCTTATGTTGGATCATTTGTTTCAAAAAGTGCTCACACTTCCAAGTTGGTGATTGGCTTTCCAATAGAAACTAGCACTGTAGTATGAAAGGGTATTTCAAACCTGCTGATGCTTGGAAACAAAATCTCTAATGAATTTGAAGAATGTGAAACACTTTGCTAATATGAAAGATTCTGTCTTTTTTTCAGGGTTTCAAAGCTTGTTCTTTCAAAAGATGGTAGTCCCATTTTTTATTGCAAGTGGTGGTCAAAATTGGAGTTCTTTTAGAGCTCTAATCCCCCTTGCTTGACCACTTTTTTTGCTGTGCCTTCACATTGTTGGTTGATTACAAGATTAGCCAACATTGCTACCCACAGCTCAGCAGTACTTTTGTTTTCAAAAGACTTATTTGTTTTGAGAGCCTGAGATATAGTCCTAAAAGAAACAAAAACGCAAGGAGCGCCAATAGTATAATTCACACAGATTGATTGGAATACGTAAAATGTAATATACTCACATTATCCAATAGTCAGAATCTTGATATCAAGAATTCCAACCCCCAAGCATATGGAAAATTTAACCCGTTCCCGTTCGGTTGCAGACAGCGGTGCTTGATCTGATTAGGAAAGGTGGAGGCTTCAAAATGTAGTCAGCAAAGTTTTAGTAAAAACATAAAATATTAAAATAAATCATAGGCTTAATGCTTACACGTTTCGCGGTTATAAAGACCATATTATCAAAGCTTACAACCAACTGACAACAGAAGAAAAAGGTTAACACAGTATTTTCAAATGAATTGAACAGATCACCACAATGCAAGGACAAAGGAATGTCAGTATTGAATAAGGAGGCTTAATAGCGGAATTAATAAAAAAAAAAAAAAAAAAATATATATATATATATATATATATATATATATATATATATATATATATATATATAGCAGTGGTCCTCAAAATTTTTGCTCTGGTGGAAGCTTTTGTTTTACTCAAAGTGTTAGTGGAACCCTAGCAATGAGACCTTCTGAGACATTGGAAGCTGTAGCCTTCAATGAGTTAACCTAGTGTCAATATCATATTGATTTCTTAGAAGGGACTAGGTTATGCAATGCTCTTTAAAAGACAAATCTTGCAAAGACAAAAACTCAATTTGGGAAATGTTTCAGTCTTCCTCATGTCCACTGGTAGTCATAGGACCACATAAACACTCTGCTTTCTGCTATAGTATTGCTCCCTTGTCCACCATTACTGAAATGTGTTCTGTGGAACCCCTTGGACTACTGCATGGAACACTTGGGTTGCATGGAATACATTTTGAAAATCACTGATTTATGACATATAGAGGTCAAAGTTTTGGCTACAAAAGGTGCTTTTTAGCAGCTGAAACACTCACCAATATTTACCATTAATAAATCTTTTTGCATGTTTGCAACATACTTGGGTGTGGAGAGCCTTCTATCATATCTATTTGTATGTCTGTCTAGCAATCTAAAGAAAAATAAATATTTTTATTTCTCTAATATGTGATCTGTATCCATACCTAGAAATATGTGCTTTTTAGACAATGTAATCCATTTGAATATTTATCTGTATAGGCCTCTTTCTGTCTCTCTCGTTCCCTGTCACATTCGGCCATTTCTTCAGAGACAAAAGTGGATCAAAAAGGAAAGAAAAACTCACAGTGCTAACACACAATAAATATACATACATATATAGTGTAAATAAAATTAAGATGTTAAGTGAATAAGTATTGAGAAATAGCAAGGAAAGAATGGATTCTCCAAATCCCCAAACTAGGAAAAAAAACTAAAAAAAGCAAAAGAAAGAACAATCCTGCACTAATCCATACAGTTTACCTGGAAAATATGAACCCTGTGTAAAGTATGTATTATACCTATGGGTTAATTTATTTTAAAAAAAATGAGGGTTTTGGAGCATAATTTGACCAAAGTATGTTTAAAGGGATAGCAATACTTCATTTTATCTTTATTTTATTTTGTAGGCATTAAAAAACATGAAGAACGAGGCGTAACTAGAAGCCTCCGGGCCCTGGTGCAAGAAGCGCCATGGGCCCCCCCGGACCACATTCGCCCCCCCCGTCTATATTTGCACTCTCCAAAATGCCCTTATCTCCTACCTCCCTGGAGTGGCAGGAGCCCGGGGAGGTGTGTCGATCTCCCGCGCGGTCCTCTTCAGTAATGCAGAGCGCTGGGAGATGATGTCATCTCCCAGCGCTCTGCATTACTACAGTGCCAGACGGAGATCGCGGGCGGCAGGCAGAGGGGTCGCAGGGGGCGGCCGAGCCCCCTGGAGCGACGGGGCCAGTCGCGGGTGCGACCCCTGCGACCCCTATAGTTACGCCAGTGCTCAATCCTTTATGGTTTAAGAGATATTCACAAGCAAAGTTCCCCTCCCGCCCCTTTTTCCTAGTGTAAGCCACCTCTTCTCTGATGTGAATCTGGTTGTAAGAACAGACAGATAACAGCAGGGGACAATCTTCTTTGTATGAAAACAATGAAAGCCCTTCCCCCCTTGACAAGTTTTTCAGGTTTTTCCCTTATCTTAATTGAAGATTGTCCCTCTCTGCAGTCTACCTGGGCATCTCCCTTCTGATCTGGCTGAACGGTGTGGGGGGGTACTTTGCTTGTGAATATCTCTTAAACCAAAGATTTGAGAGATAAGACATATCGTTCTTCATGTTTTTTTAATGCCTACAAAATAAAATAGAGATAAAACGAAGTATTACTATTCCTTTAAGTTTGTTAACCACGCCAATGTACCTCAGTTTCAAGCAAGTCCTATCAATTACATAAATCATAAAAGAAAAATAAAAAAAATAAAAAAATTTTTTTTGAAAATTGATCCTGAGAATGCATTTTATTGTGGAAAGACGTTAGGAATTTTTACTTGTCCTGGTCATGCTGTTGGTTTGTTCTGGAATTGCTCAGTATTTTAGCTTTACAGAGTCAGAAGGATAACAGAGACCTGCTTCCCATTTGCGCCCAATATTGTAATATTATATTTATAATAATTTTCAACAAGTCAAGATAATAAGCTCAGTGCAGCAAATCACTGCACTCTGGCATTACACCTTTCTGTATGATGGAATTTAAACAATATAATTGACTTGTAAATAAGCTAGTCTGGACCAAGAACTTTAATATTTTCTTTGAAAATATTCAGAAAAGTTTGGTAGCGTAAAAAATGTGAAAACCTTCAAGTAAACCTTCCTGACTTTTCCCAGTATTGATGATAGTTCTCTATCATACAAGTGAAAAGTATTAAGATTTACATAATACCAAATGTTATAAGACCCCCGCCCACCAAGCGACCATATGTATCTATTAGTATCCATAGTAACCAAACTGTGTCCATGGTAACATTTCAGGCAGTGTACAGCTGTAACCATTAACCATTTCAATCCATATGTAGAGAAATAGATACAATTATTTCTGATGAGCACAAAATTTAGTACCTTTCACTTCCTTAACACCTTGAGCGCTAGAAAGGTCCACAATGCATTATTCCACAATGTATTGGAAACTTTTATTTTATTAAAGAACTTAAAATGTATTTGTGTAAGTTCACATAATATATTCATTACATTCAATCAATAATAAGATATTGAAAAATATGCTCAACAGCAATAGCTTGATGTATGAGAATTAACCCTTTGAGTGCCAGAGGGGTGCATAGTGTACTACAAAGCAATGTGTTGTGCTCCCCTCTGGCATTCAAAGGATTAAAAGGACAGAATTTCAGGCCTTTTTTCTTCTGAGTAAAACAAAGGTATGTTAATTGCCGGGAGTTGCTTCTGTCAAACGTTATTACAGAGCTAACATGCATTTCTTTTCAGAGTTTAAGTTCAAGATTGTGGTTTTGCCGCCAGGTGGCAGTATTAACACTACTGAGTGTGAGGAGATGAGTGTCACAGACACAGGCTTTCCTTAGGTGGCTCTTGCTAGACTTGTGCACGGGCAAAATTTTCGGTAAAATTCTAATTCGGACTAATTTTTTTTTTTCTAATTCGGATGATCTTAATTTCGGACCGGGCCTATTCGATTCGGACGAAATTCTGATTCATTCCGAATTATTCGGCCGAATTTAACATGGGTTAAATTATAGCAGTGCGCCGCCGTGCACGCTGCTATCATTATTTGCAGACAGGGTGTGCATTTAGAAAAAGATCCATCCCAAAAACGGACATTGTCGTACATTGAAAGTCTGTGCATGTCACCTCTGCTCTAGCATGGGATGCCAGTCACAATGCAAACGTCGAACATCGAAAACCAATGCCTGTCATTCAATTTAGCATGTTCGAACATCGAAACCCCATGCCTGTCCTTCAATCTAGCATATGTTTGAACATCGAAACCTCATGCCTGTCATTCAATTTAGCATATGTTCGACATCGAAAACCCATGCCTGTCACATCCTACTCAACATAAGTGGTCGACTCGAACATGGACAAACTACATGTCACATTCTATGTTAGTACATGGGTAAAGATTAAGGTTTCATTTTCTGGTACCAGCCTCCTACCCTACTGTCCCTCTTTAGTACCCAAATTCCTCTCTCTCGTTTTCCTATCCTGATTTCCCCTCATATCAGATAACTCTATGTGTATATACATTGTAGAGTTTCATACTACATCAAGAATAAACATCAATGATTGTAATGTGATAGATGTAATGTGTTAACCCTTTGAGTGCCAGAGTGGTACGCAATGCGTTGCAAAGCAATGTGTTGCATACCACTCTGGCATTCAAAGGGTTAAAAAGAAAAATTGAGACATTCTGTTGTGAACAAACTGCAACACAGGAATAAAAAAAAATGCTTGACATCTATACTGAAGAGGGGTCCACAGCATTGTCTTAGTATAGCAATATCACCGTTTTCCGTGAGTGTGCAATACAGGGCTCTACGATAATTGCTGGGCATTTCCCAATGTCATAATCAGGGGATGATGGGAGTTGTATTCTAACTACTGTTAGGAAACACATAAGTGATGCACATTCATCTCCCACCTAGAAATTATTTACACACGAGGCAACTCCCCCAAGTAATACCTAGCCCCTTTCCAAGTGAAAGGACTTCCAGAAAGGCTTCAGATCTCTTAGTGACTCACCTGTTATTGCCAGTCAGCGGGACCCGGAGAGTAGGAGGGGGTGATGCTATGGCTGCACGGCACGGTGCTCTTAGTTGGTCACTTGTCGGAATGTTGAAGCCAGCACCTTCTGGGTGGAGACACCTCACAGCAATCCTGTTCAGGACACATCATGCACTGTTGTGCACTCATACTAGGGATCCCAAATGTTTAGACTAATTTCGTACAGGGGGCACCCTCCTGTATTTGTAAAACCTCTCTAGCAAATCTGGGACGGTAGACCTATTTACTCAAGTCTTGACTTTAGGTGGGCGATAAACAATATAAAATAGGCATAATGTTTCACTATCACATAATTCACGTCACTGAAGCAGCCAGCAGGCATCGCCACTGAGTGAGCATAGGGCTGCCCGGCTGCTGACAGTCACACTGATGGGATGGGACACCCTGCAACACAGAAATGGCGGAAGAGCACAAAATAAACATGCTATGGGACGGTAAATTGCCGCCCCTGTCAAAGTGCCGCATGGGTCCATGGACCCACTGGGACCCATGTAAGGGCCGGCCCTGTATTCGAACAAATACCTAATATTTTTTTATATTTTGCACAGGAACAAATATTACTTGCTCTTGCAGTGGCAATAACTGGAACTAATGCTGGCTGCCTACCTATGCCTAGCCTAATGCTACCTGCCTGCCTACACAACAACTGTACACTCTCTAATCTCTTCTCTCTCTGAGCTCCAACAACCCAATGAGGAAATGCAGGCTGTCTGTCTGTGTGACTGTGTCATTAGTCCAACCCCCATCATGAAACGAAGAAGGCTATTCGAATACAGACAAAAGAGGGAAGTAGTGCATGAAACGGAGAATGGAATTGGACTAGAGACATGGAGGGAAAATTATGGAGGGAAAGTAATTGAGCGCGCACAGGAAGTACAAAAAAGTCCTGGTCAAAAGTAGTCAAAACTTTTGGAAATGTGTCGATTGCCGAAACTTCCGAAAGTTTCGACGAATTTCGGACCTGGGCTGTTCGGAGTTGGATCATTTTTTCCGAATGACCCTTGAGTTTCGGATTGGCCGAATGTCTCCGAATGACCCCATTTTCGACGAAATCCGAATGTCTCAGAATGAATTCGCACATGTCTAGCTCTTGCTATAGTTGCAAGTAGTAGCAAAACATCTTGAATCTAAGCTAGCAGAAAAATGTGAGTTAGCTCTGTGTTAACTTCTGAAGGAAAACTCTCCCATTACTGGGATTACCCTTGTTTTATTCAACAGGAATAATCCTACAACATACACATTTTCATAATTAGGGTTTATGGCCACATACCCTTTGAAAACATAACAATACCTGTTAACCTTTTGAGTGCCAGAGGGTCACACAATGCATTGCTTTTTTTTTTTTTTTATAATTTATTTTTAACCCATAGTAGGAAAATATGGCCCATGGGCTGATTTTCTCTGGTTCTCTGGTCCATCTGTCAAAGCACAAAGAGCTGTACTGCTAAACTGAAAAATATCATACCTGGCTTTCTCTGTAAACAAAGAGTGATACATTTTGTCAATTGGCACAACTATAAGATACAATGTTTCATTCTTTCAGAGCAGAGAGAGACAGAATTGATGAATGATCTGTTTACAGTGACAGTATCAATTCAAAGTGTGTGATTAAACAGCCAGAAAGTAAACCTTTTAATTAGACTATTGTTCTTGTGGTACCCATAATTAGTAAAAGATGATGAATGCTTTAACTCCTTGAATTCCAGAGGTCACCAAAGCATTGCAATGCAATGCACTGAGCACCTCCCTGATATCCAAGAATTTAAAAATATTAGAAATGGACCAAAGAGCTTATGACTGAAATGGTGCTACACAAGTGATTAGACAGAGCTAACAATTGAAATGGGGCTACAAAAATTATACCACAGGGCTTACAATTTAAATGTAGCTAGACAAGTGATACCACCTTACAAGTGAAATAAGGATACACAAGTGATACCACCTTACAAGTGAAACAAGGATACACAAGTGATACCACAGGGTGTACAGTTGAAATGGGTCTGTACAAGTGATACCACAGGGTGTACAGTTGAAATGGGTCTGTACAAGTGATACCACAGGGTGTACAGTTGAAATGGGTCTGTACAAGTGATACCAACCACACAGTTAACTGAAATGGTGATAGAATCCATGAAGATAAGGACATAAAAACCCTCTCCTTAATATATAGGGGTCTGATTCGAAATCGGGCATTAATTCCACTAGGTTATAAATATCCATTTTAATAGACCATTGTAGCTAAAGCGGCTTTATGTGAATAGGCTTATAGTCACTATACACACAGAGGAGCGTAGGAACATCATCTTAATGTTTGTACAAATCCCCAGGAACTCCTCAATCAAAGGCATTTACAAGCCCCCCCCCCCACACACACACACAATATCATAAATCTGTAAGCCCATGATAACCAAAGGGTGTGCTGATCAATTATATATAGTGGTCTGATAGATTAGGAATAGGGCATTAATCTGAAGTTCATTTCCAGTTTAGGCCACATTCTAATTAAGGAGATGTCCCTATGCTCCCCTTACAGGTTTATGATATTGTGTGTGTGTGTGTGGGGGTGCTTGCTGTAAATGTCTTTGATTGCTGAGGTCCTGGGGATGTGTACAAACAGGCAGCAGATATATTTGCATTATAGGGGTTGCAAACCTCCCTCCCACCATGAACTACAGCATGTGTGCTATACCAGCGGAAGATTCATCTCCTCCTGTCAACCCCCTCTGTGCTCTTAAATTCTCAGTTCCCTCTCTTTACTTTAACCTCTGGCCGTTCCAGAATGTCTGGGATGGAGGCGGATGACATTGAGTACCTGCTGGGGCATATTAGGCTCCAGAAACAGTTCTGAGGTGTAGACTGGCTTCAAACCTGACTGTGAAAGTCTTCCAGAGCTCCCTCCTCTGCAGCTTGGCAGGCAGTGCCAGATAACAGCTTCTAGCCTACAGCAGTCCTGCCAGGAGGGTAAACATGGAAGAGGACTTTCAGTTGCCCTGTAACTGTTGAGCTAGACAATAGCCCAGCTCACATCCTGCTGCAGCACTTAGCAGGAGCTATGACTTAATCCCTCCCTTCCACACATGCGCTTGTGTCAGGTCAACAGGAAGAGTCCTGGCACATGTGCTCTAAGACTACCTCATACCTTTTTGTGGCAGGGGCACTGGTGGGCGTGTACAGGCCCCCCAAATTGACTGGGCCCTAGGCACTCAACTAGGGTGCCTTGCCGGTAATCCGGCTCTGGGGCTCAGGCTAACCTGACTCATTATTTGTGTTGTTCTTGCTTGTTAGAGGCAAAGGATATTTTCTGGGCCATGAAACAATGGATGTTACTGGGGTAAATTCATGTAAGGAGTGGGGTGTAGTAATGAGGGGAGAGAAGGGCAATTAGAGTACCTTATAGAGATGTCTGGGATGTAAATCCAGCCCTTAGATGGAGTTAGAATGGAGCATGCATTTTATACTTCAGATATATAATGACAATAATGGATAGACGGTCATCTTCCATCATGATCAGCACACTGCTCAAGACACTCACGTCCCTGAATAAAATACTTGATATGTATGAAGGAAGCGTGCAGCATCCTAATATAGCCTCCCACCTGCTTTGATGAATAGTATCTGGGATTGTGATGCATCCAGATGCATTTTGGTCAGCAATCCAATGAAAGCTATATCTATAGAACAGCAACTGATGACTCTCTTATGATGTATGAATGTGAATAGCATATTGTGCAGTGTGTGATTTGGTAACACAGAGATTTTACATTAAAGTAAAACCATCATAATATTTTTATGATCCTATTTACATTTAACCCTTAAAGACCATACCACCATTTATAAATGTTACCATTTTGATGTATTTGCTCTGGAAGGTGTTTATAAATGGTGGCAGTCCTTACAATAGACTGGGAACACTGGAAATAGTGTCAACACTCCCCATCTGTATTTAAAAGGCTCAAATTAATTCTTACTAACAGCGGTGGTCTCCTGTCATTTGTGGAACAGCATGGCTTCCATTCTTACCACTGGGAACCTTGATAATGGTTTCTGTAGTACGATCTCATCTTACCTAAAGGTGAACCCTGTGTCTAGTAGGTTAAGAATTTACATTTAAATGGATATGTTCCAGAGTCAGGGGTCAGGCAACTGCTCCTGACAACCTGTACCCATTCCATTATAAAACATAAAGAATATTTTAAATTAAAACAAAAAAAAAGGTTTTGTATTTATATTATTACATTTTATTTCTACTAATAATTTCACTTTTAAAGCCATAACTTCTAAAATACATAAAAACATTCACATAAACAGGAACTAATGGGATTTATCTGGATTTTTTATCGTCAACTACACTAACTTCATGCAAAAAATGTGGACCTGAATCATGAATAAACTATTTTGTATGTTTTTTTCCCATATCATTGTACATTAGCTATCTAAAATAGGGGCTATATAATTATGTAGGGTACCAGAAGAAAGCTTACTCAGATCTGAAAAAAATTAATATATAGTTTACATGAGTATGGTAACCTGGTAAAACTTCAAACATATCATAAGAAAGGTGAATATTTACATGGTCCTTAAAAGATAATTAACACCTCCTAGTAATAACCTCCAGCTAAGCTTATTATGAACAGATAATCCTAATGACCTATATGACTTTTTTCTTTGCTCCTTGATACAAGAGATAACATCTTCAATTAGTCCTGGATGCCATGTCCAAGGAGGCAGACATGACAGTTGCTGGTGTGTGTGTGGGGGGCACTGAACCTCATAATCTGTTCACTGCACATGAAAATATTAACAGATTAAAGAAGCAGTAAAGGGTCATTAAAATACATTTTTAAATGCCTGACTGGCAGTACCTAGAGAACTCAAGCCTTACAGCTCTTGGTGATCAGTAAAGTGAGCCAAATGAAAACAGGTGAGAACTAAGCTATGGAAACCTTGTTCCTATATCTCTGAGGGCACTACCAAGCATATAAAATAGTCTTTTATTGACTATTTACTGCAGAGGGCTATACAGTGCATTGTTTTGCAATGTTTGAGAGCCCCTCTAGTCCTTGATTGATTAAACAGGCTCAATCATTCCTGCTTCAGTTAAAAAAACTAAAAGCAACTGCCATGTCCACCTCCATGGTCAGGACATCAAGGACTGACTGAAGATGTTATCTCTTGAACAGGGGCAAAGTTCATAAGGGCTAAGCAGGTACAATTCTGGAGTAAATCAGCTGCACCATAGGGAAGAAATGAAAATTCCTATTGATTAATGTCACTGGTGATGTTGGCGGCTTTTCCTGATGCCGCCCTCTCCTACCCGGAAGTTCAGGTGGGGTGGGAGCAGAGGAGCCATGCTGCTACCTTGGGTCATCTCTATTGATTTCCCAGTGTTATTGGCTGGGAGATAAATAGCTGGAGGGACATCAGTAGAGGTCCTGATGCTTCCAAATCAGGTAAGAGAAAAAAAAAGGATGTGTGCCAGAGGAACTCACAAATCATTCTTCCCTAGCCTCCTGATCCACTGCCCACTCATAGTCATAGCCCCCTCAGATTCACTTCCTGATGTCCTAGCCTGGTTCCACTGCCTGGTTGTAGTCACAGATCCCCACATTATATGACTCCCCCCTCTCCGCATTGTTCCACTGCCAACTGGTAGTCACAGATCCCCACATACAATGTCTGTTCCCAAAGCCTGATTCCACTGAGCATCATTAGTCACAGATCTTGTATTCACTCTCTGAACCCGTACTCCCAGCCTTATTTCACTGGTAGTCATGGGACTGCATGCTCCTGCAACCTCATATATATGTTAAACCATACCAAGAAGGTACCATTATTCTTGGGCTTGTAGAAATACAATAGAAATTCCATGGTTTTCAAAGAATCAAGTATCTGTGGTGGAAATGTAAAAAAAAAATATATATATTCTTTATAGCACCAACATCTGGAAATATAATAAGCCTTGGAGGAGAAATGCATAAATACCCTAATATGATGCAGATGAATGTCTACTTTCTAATATGGTATGCCATCATATATCTAATCGTTATGACCATTTTAGTAAATGTAGCCTATTTCAAAAAGAAAAAATGTAGATGTAGTTTTGTGACTCTGGCACCCCCTATGGTATGAAAGTCCATACCAACTGGGTACCACTTTTCATATATGAGCAATACCTAATGAAAGAGGTAGGAAGTTTGATAGTTTTCAAATATTTTAGCACATTTGAAGAGGAGAAAATGTAAAAAATTACTATTTTTGTCCTTTAGAGACCCCTTCTGGAAACATTTGTGATCACCAGGTTAAGGGTACAAAGACAAGTGACCACTCATTTGAGGCACTGGGTTATCTTATTTCCAAACTGTTATGTAAGAAAAATGAGAGATTGAAGTTGGGGTAGTCTGAAGGAACATAATTTTTTTTTTCAAATATAGGAAGTGCAACAAAGATGCAAAAAGGCAATTAGGTTAGCAAAAATAGATAATGGAACTCAAATTTCAAGGGACAGAAAGACAGATATCAAAACGTTTTTCGAGGGAGTGCTTTGGACCTTTCAAAAATGAGATGGGTGAGTTGATTAGAGAGAATAAGGAGAGGGCTGATGTTCAAAGCACTTTCTTTGTATTGGTATATACCAGGGAACAAAAAATGGTAAAAGACCCTCAAAAAGTAACAAATAAAACCATGCCATTATCAGATATTGGGTTAACACAAGAAAAGGTCATGGGAAAACTGAACAAAATTAAGACTGACAAAGCACTGGGTCCTGATGGTATACATCCAAGGGTTCTTCATGAACTCAGTACAGAGTTGGCAAGAAACCTCTTTTTAGACTTTAAAGATTCTCTCACCACAGGCTCAGTGCCACACAATTGACTTAAAGCTAATGTAGTGCCTTTATTTAAGAAAGGAACTAAAACAGAACATAGGAACATGGGAATTATAGGCCTCTGAGTTTGACCTCTGTAGTGGGAAAATGCTAATCTAAAAGGCTAAAACTAATCTTTTGAGCTTCTATGAAGAAATAAATATCAATCTAGATAAAGGTAAAGCATTAGATGTAGTATATCTAGATTTTGCAAAGGCATTTGATACAGTGCCACACAGGAAGCTGGGGTATAAAATAAGGAAATTAGGCCTAGGGGATAACCTTTGAAATTGGATAGAAAACTGGTTGAAGTTTAGGGAACAGTGTGTTGTTGTAAATGGAAAATTCTCCAATACAGTTAAAGTTGAGAGTGGAGTACCTCAGGGTTCAGTACTTGGTCCACTGCTTTTTAACATGTTCGTAAATGACCTGGAAATAGATATAGAAAGCAAAATATCAATATTTTTATATGATACTAAATTATGCAGGGTAATACATTCAGAATAGGATATTTGTTCTCTGCAGAGGGATTTACATAAAATGGCAGATTGGGGAAACAAATGGAATATGAAAATTAATTAGGTAAGTGTAATGTCATGAATTTGGGAAGAAAAAAAACACAATGTTACTTATGAACTTAGTGGAATAATTTTAGGGGACTCGTTCCTAGAGAAAGACCTGGGAATCCTTGTAAATTACAAACTTGGAAGCAGTGACCAGTGTAAAATAGCAGTAACAAATGCAAACAAAAGCAAACAAAGTCCTGGCTTGCATAAAAAGGTGGATAACATCATTTTGCCACTGTACAAATCATTGAGAAGACCTCACCTGGAATATGCAGTGCAGTTTTGGAAACCAGTTTGGAAAAAGGATATTCTAGGATATTCTAGACCTGGAGAGAGTACAGCGAAGAACAAAAAAATTAAGAGAGTGACTTGACGTATGAGGAACAACTAGACAAACTTGGTTTATTTATTCTAGAGAAAAGATGACCAACAGGAGATCTTCTCACAATGTAAAGTATATGAGAGGTCAATACAAGTGAGCTATTCATTCCAGGGACTGATCAAATAACCAGGGGACACCCCTTGAGATTAGAGGAAAGGAGGTTTCGATTTCAGCAGAGGAAGGGTTTTTTTACAGCAAGGTCTGTTAAATTATGGAATTCCTTGCCCAAGGATGTGGAGATGGCAGATAAAATGGATACATTTAAGATAGGATACATTTATTTCAAGAGGGAACATACAGGGTTATACTGTGTATTAGTAGGCAAAACAGGAAGTTCAGATAAAGACTAACTTATTTGACAGCAGAAAAGCTTATATAATTCTCATTTCTATAGGTTATGAGGCAAAGGTTGAATTTTTTTTTCAACTTAATTTACTACTACAATATTATTTGTCCACAACAGGCAAGGGGGAGAAAGGCAAGTGACCAATCATTTGATGCAGTGGGATATCTACTTTCAGGAAAGATATACTTTATATAGTTATTATTTCAGAGTGGTTTTACCATGTAACCAATGGAATGTGCATTTACGTTCATAGAGTTGAAAATACCACTTTGTGCTCTGGGTAATTAGGGGTCTTTGTAGGCCATATATGTAGGTAAAATCAAATCCAGACACCTGCAGATGCAATGCAAAATAATATATAAATCTATATCTATATGACTAGTATATGAACAACTCCTGCTCAGGCGCTTCTGTTAAAAATATTTAGAGATACTTTTCCTCTATGGATAGATCCCCTTTTACACCATGTAGTAAGTCAGTTTTATGATTTTGAATGCTTAATTCTAGCTTTGTTTTTTTTTTGTTTAAAGGGATAGTAATGGTTAATTTTAAGTTGATTTAATATTGTAGACATTAAAAAAAGATTAACATCAATGTAAGTCTTATCGCTCAAACCTTTATGGTTTGAGAGATATAACTTGCTAAAGTTACCTTTTCCTGGCTGTTTTACTCAAGTCTGCCATCTAGCTGACAGCTGCGGATTCCAGTCATTTGACCAGACAGAGGCTCTTTAGCAGAGCTGAAATCACACTATTTAGAAATAAATACTTCATTGGAATGGTCTACAAAGTGTGCTTGCAAGCCAGGCACACTTTGTAGACCGTTCCAAATTAAGTATTTATCTTTAGATATCGTTATATCAGCGCTGCTGGAGAGCCACATCTGGTCACGCGACCAGAATCTGCTTCTGACAGCTTTACAGCTCATCAAGCAGAAAGGGGAGGGAGAGGAGAACTTTATTTTCCTATATCTCTCAAACCATGACGGTTTGAGAGATATGAATAAGTGCAAGTAATCTCTTTTAATTGTATATACCATATAGTTAATATTTTTTTTTTCTGACATTACTATCCCTTTAATACTCTTACTTCTCTCACTCTGCTAAATATTTATTTTAACCTCTGAGTGCCAGAAAGGCATTCAATGCATTGCAACATAATTCATTGGGTACCTCTCTGGCATGCAAAGGGTTTAAGATCCCTTTCACATAAACAATTTCAATTCAGCAATGGTGTGTGAGTGATTTTGCTTGTGCAGAAAGGTAACATTGTGCCCTATGGGGCCTTTCAACTGGGTGATTATCTCTTTACATTAATCAACCAAGTAGCAGCCTGGCTTATATGCCTGGAGGCCTACAGAAATACTGATTACTCCCCTGTGGTGCAGTTGTTTTACTACTTTATTACTTTAGTTACTTTTCATACAACAGCCTCATTGTCACACAGGATCTTAGGAGGAGATAAATTTACAACACGGCAGAGTTCAAAGAATGCAGGCATACTGCTATATTTAATATGCCTGTGAGAAAGAGCCCTAAACACTTTTCTTACTTAAAGGAACACGAACACCAAAAAAATAAAGTAGGTTGATATATCTTGATATGTCAAGCACTTACAACTAGCATGTGTAAAATGTAATTATTCATATTTTAAACCCCTGAAATATAATCTTGCTTTTTTTTGCATCTGTAAATTTACCAGCTCAGAAAACATGTATTTAATTGTTATTTGTGCTGTTTATATGGAAAGATAAAAGCAAAGTCAGTTAACAAATTGTGATTAGTGCCCACTGCTCTTGTATTCAGAAATTGTGTTATAGCAGCCCATTTACAGATAATCCTGGACAATCACTGGGAGGACTGGAGAAGGCAGGAATGTTTGCTCCATCAGAAGATATGTAAGATTGGATTGTAGGCCTCAGATAGCAAAGTATTTTTACAGATGCTAACATTAAGTACATGGTATTTAAGTGTGTATACCTCCAGTTTATTTAAGAGGTATTCTTCCATTAATTACTGGAAACAACAGACTGACAGGATTTCTGGTGAGCCTGTGAATCTTCTCCGCTATAGAGATCCATTGACAGTAATCAACAAGTTCCATGTGGAAACAGATCCGGATTTACATCTCAGGAGCCTGTAGGCACTGATATCTGAAGCGCCCCCCCCCCCAATTGGCCATCTCCACAGTGCTCCAAATCTCCATATTGCCCTCACATTGACCCCCATCAGCTCCACATTGACCCCATCAGCTCCACATTGCCCTCATATTGCCCCATCATCTCAACATTGCCCCCCATCAGCTCCACATTGCCCTCATATTGCCCCATCATCTCAACATTGCCCCCATCAACTCCATATTGCCCTCACATTGCCCCGATTATCTCCAAATTAAGCCTCACATTCTCTCCCCCCCCATCAGTTTCCTACCACCCTGGTGGTCCAGCAGCAGGAGAGATCTGTACTTCTGCACAGACCTGCAGCTGCTGGAGCTTCCTCACGGTCTTCTCTTTAGTAATGCAGAGCACTGGGAGATGATGTCATTTCCCAGCGCTCTGCATTACTAAAGAGCCAGCTCAGCAGCTACAGGTCTGTGAGGCACAGCTTACAATGTGGCGGGCGGCTCACCATTCCACACCACTTTAATTAAAAAAAATACAAAATATATCCATTGCAATGGCAGGCGCCCCTGTGTAGGGTGCACATGTAGGCAGATGCCTACTCTGCCTTACGGAAAATCCGGCCCTGTGTGTAAAGCACTGGAACTAGGATATCACTAGACAGCATGTCACATACTTACCTAGAACTAGGTCCTCCATAAAAGCAGAAAAAATAGATAATGCATAAAAAATAATATGAATGTAATAATAAAAGTCTGCACAAAAACAGTTACTCCATAGACAGCAATAGCAACAGCACCATTTGATAATCACCACAAAAAAAGTTTCAGTTTAATATATAAATTTACGTAACAGGAAAATATCTACAATATATATATTTTTTCATAAGGAAATATGATCCCTCTTTTAACCCTTTAATGCCAATAGAGGTCTGCAATGCATTGCTATCAGAATTGACGTTCTATCCCTATTCTTGCCTAACACCAGTTTACCCATATTTACTATAGTTTTGTTGCTTTCCCTATGGTATGTAAACCTTTACCACTGGGGTTACATTTTTCTCATGCTGGCAGTAGGTGTTGAATAAAGTAGGAAATGTCATGCTCTTTAAAGATTTTAGTGTCTCTGAAGTGGTCGGTATAGGGATAGAAAAGGAATTCCAGTCCTCTGCCCTGTTTGTGCTCTTATAGGATATTCATATGGCATAACGTGACTTTTGGGCTTGGGGAGACTAATATTAAGAATAATTTTATACTGGATGGCTGCTACCATTATATTCTATTACTGTGTTGTCTTTTGGGGAAGCTCAGCTATCCTTGGCCTTCATTATTTTCATCCTACATTTGGATGTGTTAGCGGTTTTTATACTTATACAGCTGATGCATACAAACTGTATATATATTAGCTTTTTACTGGTACTGCAATTCAATTCTGTAGTTATAATAAGCTAGCCTGTTCTCTGAGAATGGTATATATTGGAATGTATTATGCTTTTTTGAATTTTTCTATTGTGTGTCTGTTATGCTAAAAAATTGTGTTTTTGTGACGAGTTGTTCATATTATATTCTTTCCCATAATGAGCTACATGTACTTTCCATGAAATACAATTCCGGTTCTTTTTACCCTATTTTTCTTTTTCTATATTTTCCTTTCAGTTAAATGTCAGCAGGATTTAAATGACAATACCTGTGGTTGGAGCCACAGAAAGGGTTAATGTGGGCACTTGGATGCTGGGTGATAGGCAAAAAGCTTTGTATATATTTGTTAGCACATGGCTGAGCAACCTGAGACCCTCCAGCCATTCAGGACTACAACTCACATCATCTCTATTCATTCTTTGCCTGGATGGGGGCAATGGGAATTACAATCTTTTACAGCTGGCATGCCCCAGGTTGCCCACCACTCAGTTAGGCAGAAGCAGCATAGAAACAAAGTTCTACACACATTTTCTAGTGCTGAACTATATTCATGTGGGCTATTTAACCCTGTGAGGGTTCAAAGCAATGCGGTGGTTACCCCTCTGACATTCAAAGGGTTAACCATTTTGCATATCAGACTGGTGTGCAAAACATTGTTTCACAATGCACCCTTGGCACCCTTTGAGCGCCAAAAGGTTACATTTTGGCACTAAAAGGGTTAAATTAAAAAAACAACAACACTCATATCCAATTATTTTCTAAATCATTTTTACTTATAATTCATCATGTGCAATAGAATTAATGCATATGAATTGTTTCTTAACATTTTGCATTTAACAAAGCCAATTAATTTATTTGTTATAATTTCCATTTATTCATGCAAAGATATTTAACAAACACTAAATATAGACAATGGAATGAAAACGTAATTTATCGGGGTATGTTAATCCCTTGGGTTCTATACGCATCTACAACGTATTGCAGAGCAATGAATGGTGATATCTCTAGAATGCAAGTGGCTAATAAACTGGACAGCACTAAATACCATATGGGAAAAGCGCACAGGAGGAATATAAACACAAAGGACCATAGGCACAAAGTAATTGGAGCAATTCTGTAGCTTTTTACCCCTTGCATGTTAGAGAGATCTCCATTGGAAGGGGTTTTTGGTTATTGAATCCTGAGAAAAGTAATCATATCTACTTCCAACATTTAGATTGTAAGCTCTAGAGCAGAGACCCCAATCCCTTTATTTCAAAGCATATTACCCTGTATAGTCATAACTTTAAAGCATTGTGTACAGTTGTGAAACAAATAAGCACATTTATTCCTTCATAAATCCAGATTCAACCCTTTAACCAAATGAGTGTCAGAGGGGCATGTTACAAACTGCTAAGCACCCCTTTGTCATTGAAAGAGTTAAATATTGTATATCCTACTAGTTTGTTAAAAAGGAGTTCAGCTATCCTATATAATAATTCGCTAGCAATGTTTGTCAGAAGCCGTCATGCGCCGTAGAGACTGTGCGCGTTCGGGCAGTCTCTACTGTGCATGAAGTGGCCGCTTAATCCTTTGAGTGCCAGAGAGGTACGCAGCGCATTGCAAAGCAATGTGTTACGTACCCCTCTGGCACTCAAAGGGTTAACATTATCCAGACCTTGGCCTGTATTCACGGGCTTTTACACTAGTACTTTAATATTTTGTCTTGTGTCTTCATTCTCAGTAGTAAATTTCATATTTTTACTACTTTTAGAGTAAAATATCCCTTTCCTTTGCAGGAAGGGAAATCTGATTTCCTGTGTATCATGATATTCGGCTGGATACTAAATTGTGTCCGGTTCTTTCATTGTTAGCAGTCAAGAGAGAGCAAGAGGGTTTATGAAAAATCCAGCAGTGCAGCTCCAATGGAAATAGCCTCCAATGCCAGTGGTTGTACTTCAGTGTATGCACTAGTGCATGTAATTACTGTAGTGCAAATCAGCAGATACACCCCCCCGATGTTACAACTTTAATGCGTTGCGTATACCTCTGGCACTCAAAGGGTTAAGAGACCACAAAGAACTGTGCCAGAAGGCCCAGCTACTCACTAGAGAGTGGAAAGACCATTAAAGTGGACCTGTCACCTTGATTCACGTTTACATATTTAAAAATGTCATTAAAAAAACGCATATGTGTCATGTTAGCCAAAAGACCAGCACAAGTACATTTAAGGAGATATTCGTACTTGGTATTGTATACTAATGTATCTGGGCAATACCAGTGATGTTTCAAATCATATGCCGATTAAGATTTTCAGTGATGTTTAATATGCTATTGAAGGCGTTTAGGGACATTTCATATGCTCATGAATCTCCTCCCTAAACTAAACAATGAAAAAAACCCTAATACCCCACCATCAACGTTCAGCTCTGGCATGTAAAAGCCAATCCCTGTTCACATTTTCCTCACACTGGATCGGGGAATTGCCCGTGCAGGACCAAAGGGGAATGGGGGGGGGGGGGGTTGTATTTATTTATTAGAGGCAGCAGGGTATTAGGGCATTTGTTAAAAACTTTAATTTAGGAAGAAGATGTAGGAGGACCCGGGTGAAGAAGACACAATTGGACCTCCTACATCAAGGTAAGCGTGCATGGGGTCAAGGGGAATAGGTTAGTGTTAAGACTAGGGGGAAATCAATTAACTCTTTGAATGCCAGATTAGTATGAAATGTGTTGCATACCCCCTTGGCACTCAAAGGGTTAATTTTATTTTATGCTGTTAGTGTTTTAGGGGGTGGGGTGTTAGGAGACATTTATTTATTTTCTGTTTATTGGGGACCTGAATGAATTGATATGGGAACTTTGGCTCCATATCAATTAATCCTTGGGTTACCATTGTAGGGATGCCTAGTCGTGCATGCATGTGTTTTTAATACATTTCTATTGTACTTTATTGGTTCTTAACACATGATAGGGACTCAACGCCTATGTTTGGTACGTGCTGAATTACAGACAGAAAAGGCATTCTCTTAACGTGTGTTAACAGCCATTGCATACAATAGAATAGTAAATTTATTTATTTATTTATTTAGAAAATGTTTTACCAGGAAGAATACATTGAGATATCTCTCGTTTTCAAGTATGTCCTGGGGAAATGGATGTTCTGTTCCACTGGTTTCAGCGGGCACTAATGTACTGCCCATTGCGTATTTTTAACTTGTGGTAGTTTGTCACAGCAAATTGTTACTTAAACTGTGACTTAAAACTACCTCCACCATTGTTATATAAATCTGAGTCTGTTTCATCTAATTTTTCTATCCCTTTTAAATTAAGATCAAGGATTAGAGCATTTTCATTGCGTGCCGGCAAACTCTTCAAGCACGGCTCTAGGGTCTCTGGCTATACTTTTCTGTCACCTTTCTTTCCGGATGTAACATTATCTTTGAATTGATTCAGAGGAAAATATACCCAAAGAACATTTTTAAAACAATTGCACTCTATGCAGGGCTACTTGAGAAGTTTTAATACTAACGTTAACCCCTTCAGTGCCAGAGGCTCAGGCCATTTTCTGAACCCTGCAGGCCAGACACTTTTTCAACATTTTTGCTATCCTTCCGTTTAGGCTTGATTTCCTCTGGGGATTTTTAGTTAAATATGGAAAACTATATATTGTTTTTTTCAGAACGAATTGAGCTTTCTCGTGATACCTTACATGAAGAGAATTTTACATCGTGCAAAAAGCTATGATGTCATAATGACAAAAAAAAGTGAAAATTTACTCATTTTGCTAAAATCACATACTATGTATCAAAAACATTTACCTTGATTGAAAAAGTTTCAATTATTTGAAAAAGCCCAGAGTCCCCCGAGTAAAAAAATACCAAATTTGTATAGTTTTACCTAAGTCCAAGGCTAGCGTAGAGCCCTAATCACCAGCAGCGCAAAATGACATTTTCAACTTTATAAACTAAAATGCACATTCTAGGGTTTTTGTGGTAAAAGTACCCTAAAACAGTGGAATAACTATATAAAACTATATATTTCTGAAAAGTAGACAACCTGCCGCATCTAATGAGGGGTAACTTGCCTTCCTGCCCCAAGCCTGTGGTACCCAAATGCTTCCAGAAGGTGGCACTATAGGAAAAAAATGGCATTTTCTTACATTTCTGCCCCTTCAACTGTACTGAAATCTGTGAAAACCATGGAATTTACAACTGTATTCATTAGCTAGTGCTCTTGGGAGAAAAATTACACCCCATTGGTTTGGGTTCACCTACCACAGGGGATGCTAGAAGTGCAAAAAGACACCTACTACAACCTCTAAATTTTCTAACATTTTCTCAAACATTACTTGTCTATACAAAAATGGTTATAACAACTAGAGAATTAAAGAAAGGCTACACAAACCATACCATTTTGGAAAGAAGACAACCTGCCGCATCTAATGAGGGGTGAATTGCCTTCTTACCCCAAGCCTGTTGTGCCCAAATGCTTCCAGAATGTGGCACTATAGGAAAAAAATGGCATTTTCTTACATTTCTGCCACTTCAACAGTACTGAAATCTGGGAAAACCATGGAATTTACAACTATATTGATTAGCTAGTGCTCTTGGGAGAAAAATGACACCCCATTGGTATGGGTTCACCTACCACAGGGGATGCTAGAAGTGCAAAAAGACACCTACTACAACCTCTAAATTTTCTAACATTTTTTCAAACATTACTTGTCTATACAAAAATGGTTATAACAACTAGAGAAGTAAAGAAAGGCTACACAAACCATACCATTTTGGAAAGAAGACAACCTGCCGCATCTAATGAGGGGTGAATTGCCTTCTTACCCAAAGCCTGTTGTGCCCAAATGCTTCCAGAAGGTGGCACTAATGAAAAAAATTGCATTTTCTTACATTTCTGCCCCTTCATCTGTATGGAAATCTGTGAAAACCATGGAATTTCCAACTGTATTCATTAGCTAGTGCTCTTAGGAGAAAAATTACACCTCATTGGTATGAGTTCCCCTACCTTAGTGGGCGCTACAAGTACCAAACTACACCTATTGCAACCACTAATTTTTCTAACATTTTCTCAAACATTACTTGTCTGTACAAAAATGGTTATAACAACTAGAGAAGTGAAGAAAGGCTACACAAACCATACCATTTTTGAAAGAAGACAACCTGCCGCATCTAATGAGGGGTGAATTGCCTTCTTACCCCAAGCCTGTTGTGCCCAAATGCTTCCAGAATGTGGCACTATAGGAAAAAAATGGCATTTTCTTACATTTCTGCCCCTTCATCTGTATGGAAATCTGTGAAAACCATGGAATTTCCAACTGTATTCATTAGCTAGTGCTCTTAGGAGAAAAATTACACCTCATTGGTATGAGTTCCCCTACCTTAGTGGGCGCTACAAGTACCAAACTACACCTATTGCAACCACTAATTTTTCTAACATTTTCTCAAACATTACTTGTCTGTACAAAAATGGTTATAACAACTAGAGAAGTGAAGAAAGGCTACACAAACCATACCATTTTTGAAAGAAGACAACCTGCCGCATCTAATGAGGGGTGAATTGCCTTCTTACCCCAAGCCTGTTGTGCCCAAATGCTTCCAGAAGGTGGCACTATAGGAAAAAAATGGCACTTTCTTACATTTCTGCCCCTTCATCTGTATGGAAATCTGTGAAAACCATGGAATTTCCAACTGTATTCATTAGCTAGTGCTCTTAGGAGAAAAATGACACCCCATTGGAATGAATCGACATACCTTAGGGGTGCCAGAAAAGCATAACTACACCTACCTGTTTGCTTCTTCGAAAATGGCTGCTTGTACTAAAATGTTCATAACTGTTAGAGAAATGACGGAAAGGTATAAAAGGTATACCATTTTGGAAAGTAGACATTCTCCCGCATCAAATGAGGGGTCACTTGCCTTTCTACCCCTGGGCTGAAGTGCACAAATATTTCCAAAAGGTGGCGCTATGGGAATAAATACATGTTTTTTTTACATTTCCACCACTTCAAAGATACTAAAATCTTTGAAAACCATAACATTTCCTGCTGTATTCAGTACCTGCTACCAACATGAGAAAAATGGTAGCCCATTTGTGTGGCTTAACATACAATATGTGGGTGCTAGGAACACGTATGTAAACCTGACACTTTTGTTTCTTAAATTATCTGCTTGCACTAAAATGGTTATAACCATAATAGATATGCAGGAAAGGTAGAAAACAATGCCATTTTGGAAAGAAAACAACCTGACGCATCTAATGAGGGGTCACTTGCCTTCATACCCAAAGGCTGGCATGCACAAATGCTTCCAGGAGGTGGCGCTAATGAAAAAAAAGGCATTTTCTTACATTTCTGCCCCTTCAAATGTATGGACCTCTGTGAAAACCATGGAATTTTCAACTGCATTCGTTAGCTAAAGCTCTTAGGAGTCAAACGACACCCCATTGGTATGAGCTGAACTACCTTAGGGAGTGCTAGAAGTAGAAAACTACACCTACTACAAACTGATGTTTCTAACATTTTCTCAAACCTGACTTGCCTCTACGAAAATGGCTATAACACCTTCAGAAGTGAAGAAAAGGTAGATAAACTATACCATTTTGGAAAGAAGACAACATGCCGCATCTAATGAGGGGTCACTTGCCTTTTTACCCCTAAGTTAGTTGGCACAACTATTTCCAGAATGTGGTGCTACAGGAAAACAAACAAACATTTCTTTTACACTTCAGTCACTTCAAAGATACTAAAATGGTTCAATGGCGTGGGATTTCCTAGGAGGACTTCTTGCCAGCCTAAGAAAAATGGTACTCAACTGCTGTGGGTTGACATACCAATTTGAGTGACAGGAGTGTAGCTACCAATGAAATAGGAATGGGAAAGCAAACAGTGTATGTGTGATTTTATGGCTAACAGATGAAAGAAGCTAGGGCGTCAGCCAGTGTACGCGCAGACCTGTGACTACCAGTGTAACAGTGTGGGAGGGTGAGGGATTAGGCAGTGTGTGTGGGTATGAGCAGAGGAGCAAGGATGGTGCACTGTATGTCCCCCTCATCAAAGTTTGATTCCCAGCCTGAATCTAGTGCATACTGGTACTTTGAGTCTACCAATAGGCAGTGGAAACAGGCTGGGGGTCAGGCTGGGGAATGGGACTGCCAGTTGGCTGTGGAACCAGGCAGGGGAATACGGTACATGTGTATGTGTGGGGGGGAATCGGAGGCATTTTTTGTGCATGCCACAAGGGTGCCCAATGCACTGCAAAGCAATGCGTTGGACCCTCTGTTGCACACAAAGAGTTGTTTTTTTTTAATTATTATTTTGTATTCATACCTCTTTGGGGAGGCGATGTCAGGAACATTCCTGGTGTCCCCCATCCAGGTCTAAAAACAGAATAATAAAAAAAAAAAAAAAAGTGTGTGTGTGTGTGTTACAGGGGGTCCAATGTATTGCAAAGCACTGCGTCGGACCCCCCCTGTGGCACGTGCATTTTTTGGGGCTTTTCCCCCAATATTTTTGTGTAGACCTCGTTGGGGGCATCAGAACCCATACAATGAGGTCTAAATAAAAAATAAAAGGGGAAAACAAAATAATCCTTTGGGTGCCACAGGGGTGTCCAGTGGATTGCAAAGCAATGCATTGGGCCCCTGTAGCACACAAAGGGTTAATTTTTTTATCGTTACTTTGTATTCAGATGGCCACCAAACAAGCTCTGATCACAAAGTAATGATAAAAAGTCCTGTGTGTGCCCCACAGGAAGGGGGTCTGCATTGAACCCCTATCCCAGTGGCACACACAGGGTTAAATTTTTTTTACTTTATTTTTTTTTATTATATACCTCATTGAGGGGCATCAGGACCCCCTGATCCCTCCCCAATGAGGTCTTAGTAAAAAAAAATATATATGTCCACAAACGGAGTGACCCTGTGAGTGCCACAAGGGTCTCCAGCGCATTGCAAAGCAATGCATTGGATCCTTGTGGCACTCAGAGGGTTAATTTTTTTTATATCATTACTTGGTAATCAGAGCTTGTTGGGGGGCCATCAGGACCAATCCTGATGACCCCCCCAACAATCTCTGATAACAAAGTAATGATAAAAGCCCTGTGTGTGCCGCAGAAGGGGGGATGCATTGCCCCCCCCCCCGTGGCACACACAGGGTTAATTTTTTTTTTATTTACTTTTTTTTATTATAGACCTCATTGAGGGGTATACAAACCCCCCTGATCCCCCCAATGAGGTCTAAAAAAAAAAAAAAAGTTATCAAAAAAAGTGTCCCTGTGAGTGCCACCGGGGTCTCCAGCGCATTGCAAGGCAATGCATTGGACCGTTGTGGCACTCAGAGGGTTAATTTTTTTTTTATCATTACTTTGTAATCAGAGCTTGTTGGGGGGCCATCAGGAGCAATCCTGATGGCCCCCCAACAATCTCTGGTAACAAAATAATGATAAAAGCCCTGTGTGTGCCACAGGAGGGGGGGGGGGTGCATTGGACCCCCACCTGTGGCACACACAGGGTTAAATTTTTTTTTTTTTTTTTCTAATTATAGACCTCATTGAGGGGCATCAGGATCCCCCTGATCCCCCCAATGAGGTCTTAAAAAAAAAAAAAATCCCCCCCAAAGAATAGACCCTGTGAGTGCAACAGGGGTCTCCAGCACATTGCAAAGCAATGTGCTGGGACCCTGTGGCACTCACAGGGTTACTTTAATTTTATTAATTTTTTTTTTTATTTTTTTTTTAGACATTTCAGACCTCGTGGGGGACATCAGGACCCCTCCTGGTGTCTCCCCAGTCATTGATCTCCCAGCCGATAGGCTGGGAGATCAATGATGCGACCGCAGGAGAGCAAGAGCTCTCCTGCCCTTCACTCCTACCACCGGTAGGAGTGAACAGGACCGGGGAAACTTCCCTAACGTCATCGGTGACCATGTCACCGATGACGTTTGGAGGATTCCCCCGGTCCCGCCCACTCCTACCCGGAAGTTCGGGTAGGAGAGAGGGGGAAGAAGAAACTGTGTTTCTCCTTTGTGCTTATTGATCTCCCAGCCCGATCGGCTGGGAGATCAATAACTGGGGAGGCATGAGGAGTGATCCTCATGCCTCCCCATGAGTGCCAGGGTTTTTTTTTTTTTTAATGCGGCCACTGCATGCCGGTTATACCGGCTCATGCAGTGACCGCATTTCACTCTTACGCCGTACGAGCGTGGCACAGCAGGTACAGCTGTGTCCACTCGTACGGTGTAAGTAGCTGGCACTCTAGGGGTTAAAGGGATAGTAATACTTGAAAATAATTTTATTTTATATTGTAGCCCTTAAGAAAACATTACAAATGATAGTCTTATCTCCCAAACATTTATGGTTTGGGAGATACTCACAAGTAAAATAAAGTTCCCTTTTCCTGGCTATTTCAGCCAAGTCTGCCATCTAGTGGACAGATTTGGAATCCGGTCCACAGATCAACCGCAGCTTTTTAGCAGTGCCGAGTTCAAGATCTTTAAAAAGAGCTACTTAACTGGAACGGTGTACAAAGTGTGCCTGGCTTGCAAGCACACTTTGTAGACCATTCCAATGAAGAAATTATTTTTAAAGATCGTGATCTCAGCACTTCTGGAGAGCCGCGGCCGGTCAAGAGACCAGATTCCAAATCTGAGAGCTAGAACAGTGACGTCACTCAGGGGGAAACTTTGGTTGTGAATACTCTCAAACAGACTTATATAATTTTTCATTTTTTTTAGGGCTACAATAAAAAATAAAATTATTTTCAAGTATTACTATCCCTTTAACTCCATCTATGCTGGAAGCTATGGGTATTGCTCTAGTCTGTTGTAGATATACTATGAGAAAGTGACATCTAATATATGCCATAAATTAGTGAATATTGCTTAATTACTTCCCTCACACACAAGAGCTATACATGTACAATATCCTTGAAATTATAAATGACGCTCAGCGTTACTGTACTACGCCGGATATTTCTGAACACGGTTACGGTCTATGCTATTTATATCATTGTTGCACTCTAGGCTGTTTGAAACATAGATTGTCAACAAATCTATCTAATGCATATAAGAGATCATGGAATGATATATTGAGATTGATGATAAGACTTGAACTCAGGATAATAGCTGACTATTTTTTGAGAGCAAGCAATTAACTAATGACTGTTAAGACCAGAATTAACCCTCAAAACACTGGATACTAATAGCTATATGTGGATCTAGAATCCTATAAAGAGATCACTGAAATTCTTTTTTTAGAGCTTCATTATCTGAATACTATCAAGTTAATTTGCTGACGTTTTTCTTTGGGAGCTGGTAAATAATAACGGCTGTTAGAGGAAAATTCACCCGAAAGTATGGGGTATTAATATTGGCCTGCTGAAACCAGACAGCTGAATTTACCCTTTGGGGGCCGGGAATTAATAACGGCAGTTAGACCGGAGTTAACCCTTTCAAGTATGGGGTATTAATTACTGCTCTTAGGTCTATCTTTAAAGGGATAGTAATACTTCATTTTATCGTTATTTTATTTTGTAGGCATTATAAAAACATGAAGAATGATATAAGTCTTATCTCTCAAACCTTTATGGTTTGAGAGATATTCACAAGCAAAGTTTCCCCTCCTGCCCCTTTTACCTAGTGTAAGCCATCTCTTCTCAGATGTGGAATCCAGTCCAAAGACCAGACAGATAACAGAAGGGGACAATCTTCTTTGTATGAAAACAATGAAAGCCCTGCCCCCCTTGACAAGTTTTTCAGGTTTTTCCCTTATCTTAATTGAAGATAGTCCCTCTCTGCAATCTACCTGGGCACCTCCCTTCTGATCTGGCTGAGCAGTGTTACATCAGTAAAAGGGGTGGGAGGGGGATACTTTGTCATTGAATTACTCTTGAACTACAACTCTGACAGAATTGAAATAACACTCTCCAAAGTCCAAATACTATGATGATTAATTAGAGATGCTTTTATTATGAAACATTACTATCCCATTAAACTTATGAGAGTTCAATATTTGTGACTATTTCCTAAGAGTGTCCTGTCATTTTAGAAGAACAGCTTAATGATACTTTTCTTTAGAAACATAGAATTTTATGGCAGATAAGAACCATTCGGCCCATCTAGTCTGCCCATTTTCCTACTGTAAAAAAAAAACAAAAAAAAAAACAACCTCAAACCTTTTTTGGTCCTTGGTCTTTTCTTACGTTATGGACCGCCTTATGCCTATCCCATGCATGCTTAAATTCTATCACTGTATTAACTTCTACCACTTCTGTTGGTAGGCTATTCCACTTATCTACTACCCTCTCAGTGAAGTAAAACTTTCTTACATTACGTCTAAACCTGTGTCTCTCTATTTTTAGACTATGGCCTCTTCTCCTAACATTTTCACTCCTTTGAAATATACTTCCATCCTGTACTTTGTTGAATCCCTTCATGTATTTGAATGTTTCTATCACATCCCCTCTCTCTCTTCTTTCCTCCAAGCTATACATGTTCAGATCCTTTAGTCCATCCTGATATGTCTTTTCCTGCAAACCAGTCACCATTTTAGTAGCCCTTCTCTGAATTCTCTCTAGAGTATCTATATCCTTCTGGAGATGGGGTCTCCAGTACTGTACACAATACTCTAGGTGAAGTCTAACTAGAGATCTGTAGAGCGGCATGACCACTTCCCTCTATCTGCTACTAATGCCCCTAGCTATACAACCCAGTACCCTGCTTGCATTCCCCACTGCTTTATTACATTGCCTGCCTACCTTTAAGTCATTAGAAATAATTACTCCCAAATACTTTACTCTGTTGTCTCTGACAGTACAGTACCCTTAATAGTATATTTTTCCTTTGGATTTTTATAATACAGAGATACCAGGGTTGACGTTTTGATATTACTGTTACCTGCCCACTCCTTTCTTTTAATATGTAGGTGATTTAGGTAGTCCTCGATAGCATTACGTTCACTTAGAGGAGAATACTTTATGTTTTTAAATTATTTGAGTAAAAGTGATGTTTTATTACACTGATTTTCCTAGGACTTTCTTTACACAGAACTGATCTCTTTGTTGACCAGTTGTTTGGGGTATAAAATTAATTTATCCCACCTCTGTGCAAATATATTTTTCTTTGTTGTTCTATATTATTAGTTTAAGATCTGCTGTGTCACACTACTTTGTTGCCTATATATTGTTACTTATGTTCAGGACAGCCTGATGCCTATCCCATGCATGCTTACATTCCTTCACTGTATTAACCTCTACCTCTTCTACTGGCTGGCTATTCCACGTATCTACTAACCCCTCAGTGAAGTAAAACTTTCTCAGAGAACATCAAGCCTCTTCCCCTCTAGTTGTAGATTATGACCTCTTGTCTTAATAATAATAATTTGTGATTTCTATAGGGCTTTTCTCCTTGTTAGACTCAAAGCGCTTTACAAATATACAAACAGACATAAAAATTAAGAGTTCCTTATGGTCAGATGAGTTGACTGAATGCCTGATAAAAGAGATGGGTCTTTAGCTTTTTTTTAAAAGTCTGTAATGATGGTGCCTCTCTGATTGAGGATGGTAAAGAGTTCCAGAATGTGGAGGCAGTATGGCTGAATGCCCGGGAACCTGAGGTTGTCTTAACAATTTACTTCACTCCAGTACTTTTATTGAATGTCTTTATTTATTTTATTATATGTTGGGGGTTCTTTGAGGACTGATTGGTGCACTTGAGCAGGGAGATATCAACCAGAATGCATTTAAGATTAGTATTGCAAACATCTCAGGGACAGCTAATTTTAAAAGTTCATGGCTGTGAGAATAAGGAGTGAAGAGGGAGGGAAAAAATTAGAAGTGAGGAAAAATTAACCCTTTGAGTGCCAGAGGGGTACGCAACGCGTTGCGTACCCCTCTGGCACTCAAAGGGTTAAGACGAGGGACACAGAAGCAGGAGGTGCACATCAGAAAGCTTGACCCTGCTTCCAAATACACATGCAGTCTTGAAATATGCCTATTTCCTATGTGGCTGCAGTTAAAGTGAAGATCTGGTCAGCGTCAAGGTCCTGTCTATGTTTCTTAAAATGCTTGTTCACAGTCGCTGATCCAGTTTCTCCAATGGCCATCTCATTATGATGATTTGTAATCCAACAACAAGTCACATGTGTTCTCCTCTGCACTAACAGCAGTCATAATGTTATTCACTGATCAATTCTAAAAATCCTTATAAAAAAATATGCCTTCCTTAAGGTGCATTATGCATGATTAGTATAACAATAGTGACATCTAGTGGGCCACAGGTTTCTAGTTAAACCTGCAGTAGCTGCTGTGTAAAACTCACTTTTTTGCTAATGAGCCTATTCTCATTCTGTACTGCACTGTAAAAAGTAATACCTCAGTCAAGCTAGGAGAGAAATAAAGCAAGCTGCTGCTGAAATTTTGACAAAAACTACATGTAGAGGCAGATAGATAAGTGAAGAGAGGAAAAAGGAGTCTCTTGCATTTCAAGGAGGATGTGGCTGATTTATCTGTAGACAGTAACAGATATGGACAGTAAATATATATATATATATATATATATATATATATTGAGAGAGAGATAACCATTTAATTATAAGGAAACTAGTGTAAAAAAAACCTATGTACACGGGTCAGCATTATGTGTGTTTGGGCAGTGTCCACTGCGCAATACAGCAATTTCAAATTGTGCCTTGAATGGGGGGAAAAATTCCTTCTTGATTCCAAATGGCAACCAGATTTCTCCCTGGATCAACAAGCACTAAATATATATTAATCCCAATACGAACGTACATAGCCCTCTACGTTCTGCTCTTTTATATAAGTATCCAGGCCCTTTTTAAAGGCATCTAATGTATTTGATAGCACCACCTCCTCAGGCAGTGAATTCTATACATATATTGTCCTTACCGTAAAGAATCCCTTCCGCTGCTGTTGATGTCCTTTGTACTGTTCTGTTAATGAACAGGTCTTTGGAGCGACCTTTGTATGGGACCTGAACATATTTATATATCCCCTATAAGACGCCATTTTTCTAGTGTGTACAAGTTTAACTTTTCTAGCCTTTCTTCATAACAAAACTTTCCATTCCCCTTACTAGTTTTGTAGCCCTCCTCTGCACCTTCTCTAGTTCCATAATGTCCTTCTTCAGAAAGGGCGCCCAGAATTGAACAGCATATTCTAGGTGGGATCTTACCATGGACCTGTAAAGAGGCATAATTATATCTTCCTCCCTTGAGTCAATACCCCTTTTAGTACATGCCAATATCTTATTTCTCTTTGCAGCTGCCAGGTGGCACTGAACACATACATACATATGTCAATCAGACACATGTAATATTGCTGCACTTACTAGATGATTTCTTGATTGGTTGCCCACTAGTAACTTAGTTGCATTCACAGGATAGCTCTGAGATGTATCCTCAGTCAGTGCGGGATGCTCTTTTATCGTTGCTTAATCGGTCGATACTTCACCGGTCGGGAAGTAGCGACCGATTAAGCAGAGATAACGGAGTATCCTGCACCGACTGAAATCATCTAGTAAGTGCAACAATATTACATGTGTCTGATTGACATTTGGTAGCCGGTCTCAGATTATCTGCGCTCTTGTCTTTTGTTTGTTGTGCACAGAAAACAGTGTGAGGGTGCCACTGAGGACACCATACCAAGAAGCTGAAGACTGAGTTGACACATAGACACTTTTTAAAGAAGAAATAAGATACGAGGAGGATTTGGACTGGTGCGCTGTTTTCAAAAATCTTTTTTTTCTTGTCACTGTCATGTTACTGGCAAAAATCATCCAGGTACACCGGGTTCCCTCCACCCTGACCCGGTCCCTGGCCCCACTGCCTCCAGGAGTCCATAATCACCAGCTCAGGAGCATGAAAACTGCTGCTTGAAATAAGAGAACAGGATGGTGTTAGACATCCACCGGGAACAAATGCTCCAGTAGTTGTTCGGGCAGTCTCTACTGCACATGACTGCATCGGACAAACATATATCTGTCCTTTTATATTATAGGATACCTTGACCTGAGCTGTGACTGAGAGACAGTGACAGATAGTAGAGATGGACACATACAGTACAACATACATTATTTTCATCCGGGCAAAACATCACTCCACACACAAAAAGTTTGGCTGTTTACTTGACAATTAAAAGCAATACTACTTTCCTTATGTCCAACAAATATGGTAGAGGCAAAGATAAGGGGAAAACAGTAGGAGAAATGAATGAACTTACTAGTACAGCCGTACTCCAAAAATTGATTATGGACATGGTTACTGCAGCTTGTACAATAAATGATGATGATCATCATCATCTCCGCCTCCGAGGAGGCTGTTTGTCAACATGACCTGAAATGTTTTATCAGCACCACCAGTAGGATATTTTATGCATTTTCTATGTGCAGGAATTATTTCCAGTTTCCTGAGGAAATTTGTGCAGGAAGAAAATTTGTCATTTTGCTTATCCCTGATCAAAGGTCCCGCTTTAAATCAATGGGAATTCAGGGTTTTTTCGTTTCTTCCGTATCATGGTGTTGGTTTGCTCCAAAATTACATACCTTTTCTTTAGTATAAGCATTGCAAAACGTTAATATTTCATTTAAAAAAAATCAAAATAATGGTGCCCATTATTTGAGTCTTTTGCTAGTCACAAACCCCTACAAATCATCCAGAGTGAGCACTGAGATATGGGGTGCATTCATAACCATTTTAAGCCATTGGTGGGCCCTTGACAAAACAAAAAGTAGCAGCCTCCTTAATGTCTTGGGTGCTAGAAAGTAAAGATAAACAGAACAATTCTGCACATTTACTGTTTACATGAAACAGACTTTTTTGCAGTTTCACTTATCTTTATAATGAAATCAGATATTGGGCCAAGATAAAATACTAGACCCAATCTCTGAAAAAGAGAACTCTAAGAAAAAGAGGAACTCTGACAAGAGACCAAAAAATAAAAATTTTATTAGTATCGAAAATAATAGCACAAAGAGGGTATATTAAAAACAATTAAAATACAAAAGATAGTGATAGTGCACTATAGTAAAGCCTCCCTATATGTCAAAATAAGCAAAGGAAATCCATTGCCCTAAAGTATATAATACAAATAGTCAAATATACAAGTACAAACATAAAGGCAATGATACTTATCAAGACTACGGGTAAATCAGGTCAACGTGCACGATCAGCCCCAACCTCACAACCCAACGCATGTTGCCATTCTCATGGCTTCGTCAGGGGTAATGATATATGCTGTCGAGTATAACACTATTTATAGTCAAATTAACTAATAGAATATAAATCTGAAATCACGGGACAAACTACTTAACCCCTTAAGTACCAGCGGTCCAGGGAAGTTACCTTCCCTTAAGGACCGTTTTGATCTTTGCCGATGCGCCGGTACACGTGACCTGTTACGCGTACCGGCGCGCCGCATGGAGGCCTAAGAGAGATCGCTCCGGTCTTGGAGCGATCAATTTTAGGCCCCGTTTTTACTTACAGCGCTCCCGGTAGAGCGCTGTAAGTAAAAAGTGCGTGACGTGCTATGACCGTCACTGGTCCTTAAGGGTATAAGGACCGTGATGGTCATACCACGTCACGTAGTCCTTAAGGGGTTAATATCACAACGACCGAGATCGAAACAATCCCTGAAAACACTCACCATATTGGCTACCATGTGTCATGAGATCAGAAGAAGATTTGTACCGTATACCATATAAAACAATCGCAAAGATGTATATATACATACTCCTGATCTATAAGATCTAAAAAAAAACGGCAACTATTCAAACCGGATACACAAATGCAAGTGCACTTGCTACACGGTACGTGTTACACCGTGGCTATATTTGCCAACTGGTAACATCGTACCATATCAGGAGAATAAAATTTCCAAGAAAAGGCTAGTAACAAACCCTCCATGTGGTGTACGGATCCGCCCGATCCCATGACTCATACAAACCACCAAAAACACATCCCCATTACAAGCAATGAGACCTACAGAAGCATAATAATGTATATAATAGCAAAAACTCAACCCAAATAGGTTACCTCCACCATAAGAAAGATGATACCACATACAGCAAAATGATTGAAACAATAAAGATATACATAGAAAATAAGTATATAATAACCATATCAATTATCCAAATAGTTATAGAATATAACAATATACATTAAATTAATCTCCAGAGTAACAGAAGAACAAGAATTTTTGAGGTCCTCTGTTCCCGAATAAGGTTGAGATCTTATATAAAGTATCCATAATCCAGCAACTGTTTCTTGAAGTGTGTATAAACATCAATGTAATCCTGGAGAAAACCCCAATGTTTGAAGGGAAGAGATGTAGATCTAAAAAAGAAAAAAATATATGAATATTACTATAAATTTCAATGTAAATAACAAGAAAATGACATATCCTCATTCATCCCTCCTGGTGCTCCCAACTCCATTCTTAGTTACTCTCTTTACTTCTAGCTTTCTGGTCCATTACGTGTCACATACTGTAGGCCTCTCAATCCCCCAGTCCCTGTCACTTTCTCTCCTACATCTTTCTTTGCTGCACTGATGCTCAACTGCATTACCCCACTCCCTTCTTCTCTTCTCCATGCTCCCCTACTCCCACCCTTTTTCTACAAACCTCTCCCTGTCCCTTCTTGAACCTGTCTCTCCTCACCCCATCACTCTGTGCTTTGGTTCAAATTGATTCAGATGGACCTAAACTGTATTCCAGGGCTACTGGATCCATCCACAAAGCAAATTGATACAGTGTGGCTCAGTTCTTCTAGAAAGCTGTCCAATACAGTTTGGTGGAGATCCCCATAAAATTGAAGAGGCTATAGCTACACCTGTTTTTCCATCCTACTCAATTGTGTATGAGATTCACACAACTGAGCTTACAAACTTACATTCAGCTTACATCACAGAATGTTGCATACTCAGTAGTGTTGAGCGAGCGTGCTCGGCCGATGCTCGGATCGGCTCGAGCATCGCTCTGCTCGGCACATGGCGGTACTCGTACGAGTACCGCCATGTGCTCGCCCGACATGTTCGGGTGAAGAGGATCTGTGCCGGAAGAGGCACAGATCCGAAGACGCTCCGCTGGACCACCAGGGAATGGAGGTACGGGGGCATTGCGGAGATGAAGGGGGCATTGCGGAGATGAAGGGGGACATTGTGGAAGAGGGGCATAGACTCTATGCCCCTCTTCCACAATGTCCCCCTTCATCTCCGCTATGCCCGTCTTCCACAATGTGCCCCTTCATCTCCGCTATGCCCCTCTTCCACAATGTCCCCCTTCATCTCCTATGCCATAGAGGAGATGAAGGGGGACATTGTGGAAGAGGGGCATAGCGGAGATGAAGGGGGACATTGTGGAAGAGGGGCATAGACTCTATGCCCCTCTTCCACAATGTCCCCCTTCATCTCCGCTATGCCCCTCTTCCACAATGTCCCCCTTCATCTCCGCTATGGCATAGGAGATGAAGGGGGACATTGTGGAAGAGGGGCATAGCGGAGATGAAGGGGGACATTGACCAGACACCCTCCGCTCATCAGAGCAGGGGGTGCCTGGTTTAATGCTCGAGTGCTCCCATTCATTTGAATGGGGCTCGGGTGCTCGGCCGAGCACTCGAGCATCAGGGGGTGCTCGGTCAGAGCACCCGAGCACCCGAGCATCGGGGTGCTCGCTCATCCCTAATACTCAGCCCTAGGCTCACTTACACCTTCATTAGCCTGACAGTATGGAATTTTCATTCCCATCTTCACAGATTGATCAGACTGTATGGTGTATTTCAGGTCACACGGGTTACAGAGAGGGAAATCCAGGGGGCCCCAAACAATGGTGTATGAATATATGCATTTCTTCTTGACTTGCATTAGTGGGTCCAGCACAGCTGTCCACTTTATCCTAATGTTAACGATTTAAGGACAAGTGCTTTGCAATGCATTGTTCACCTCTCTAGTCCTTAAAGAAGAACTAACACCTCAACTTACCTTACTATCATCAGAAAATCCTAATCGGCCTGCTTTACCCTTTAAGGACCATAGTGTTTAAATGCTTTGCAATGAATTGTACACAACTCTGCTCCTTAAAAGTTGAGGATTACCACAAATGTTGAGTAGAGATTGAGGTCCTACAGGTCTGCTCCCAGCTGTCATACCTGCATCCATGGGCATGGCACCTGTCAGAGACTTTGTCCTGGGGAGCATATAGGGTTACCTCTAATACTAGAAATTAACTGAAATTCTGTTTAAAATGTGTTCAAATTATCTCCTGTTAAAATATTCAGGGGCCTCTATGAGGGAGAAATAACTAACTGACAGTTATGGTGATGAATTGAGTATGCTAGACAGCCTAGTGTCTGACCAGTGATTTTATCTTATGAGAAAAATACTCCCCTATGAGAACGTCTGGAAAAATGGCAGATTTATATGACATTTAATGTCCTCTTACATACATCATTGATGACAAAAAAACTGATTATAGGTAAGATGTTAAGTAGAGTAAGAGAGCCATCTAGAGTCTCGAGAGCATCATGACTGGGATTATCCACATTCCTTGAATAATTAGGGATATATTAATATCCAATCAGGGCAGACTGATGATGTCACGGTATAATGAGATGGATCTTTGACCAATCATTAGAAAAAGGTGTGGATTACTGATAAGGCAAAAATTGTCAATATAATGCCAAGATACTGTTGGTTTAGGGTCCTTCACTTCCTGAAAAAGAGGTCCTTCACTTCCTGAAAGAAAACTCCTGGTAGATTCCTGGCAAAAGAAGGCTTTGCTGATTAAATTCCTGATCCTGCCATCTCACAGAGAAATACAAAGAAACTTTGATTGGTAACTATATCATTTATTCATTTAGATTAATTTAATCCAGAATTTTATAATTTTTCTTCTGTTGAAGAAACTTAAATAGTCTTATAATTGTCTTAAGTGGACTGGCCAACCATTTGGGATAATTTATAATAAGCTAGATTTAGCTATTAAATTCTGGAAGTAATAGAATATATAGCGTGAGTTATCTATATTAGCTAATATAAGGCTTGGTATTCCTAGAGTAATATCTTGTGGTTCTGGGAAGATTATAATAGTTAATATTTGATATAGGATATTCTTTGAATCCAGTTATTAACCCTTTAACCGCTATTTGTCTGTTGTTAGTGGTGTTTTCTTTGGAATTCTCTGTATATGTGCTAGGCTTATATTTTGTAAATTGGAGGTATTAACTCAATAGACAAAATAACTTCTGGGTGTGGCATCTATTTTAAACGTGTGGATTAACCCTTGGAGTGCCTATAGGTTTTATATATGTTGCTGTAGTCAAAATTATGATAAATGTTGCATGAAGTAATTTTAAGTAGATTATTTGTGTGATTTTGATTGACTATATTAATTGCAATTTATATATTTTATTCAGAGGTAAGCAATATTGAATTCAGTATATAATTAAATTATAGTGATTTAAATCTGGAATTCTATTCCAGTTATTCTCTAAATTTGATTATTATTGATATATGATACAAGGAATTGTTAGAGGAATTATTTAATTCATCTCACAATACCCTTTACAACATAATTGGCATAGTCTATACAGTTTCTGGGGCGGAGGTATTCTTAGATACTACTGCCAACTGAATTATATTAATTGTAAGAATCAATTAACCTGTTCTATGCTGCTGAATGCAATTATTGTTATTATACCTCTGAATATACCTATGTGTGGTTAACTCTTGCACCGCTGATAATCTTTATGATAATAAGTGTGGTTTGATTTTCTATGTACTTTTTATAATTGCTAATCACTTATATTTTTCATAGTTGCGGATACTTGTATATATATTGTATTTTAATAAAATATATATATTTTTCCACAAATATGAAGGATTGATTCTTGTGATCAATTCGTTACTGTGAAGTAGCATGTCAATACATATTAAAGATAAAATTCTCAAATTATTTTATTGTCAATTGCCTATTTAAGTGAAGAAATCCAACCTGAGTGGTTCTCTGTTTTAACCCTTTGGATACCTTCATATAAATAGCCCGACACACCCAGGTCTGACTGAAGATGTTAACTTTAGAACAAAGGGGCAAGGGCAAAATTCATAGAGGCCATTATGATTTTATGACCATAATAAGGTTAGAGGGGGTTAGTATTAGATAACTCTAACTGATCGCCCATTAAAACTGCATATACATTCATGTCAGTTCATACTAATGAGGTGCCATTTTTCTCCAGCTGGCAGTAAGTACTGAGTACAGTAGGAAATTCCATGTTTTATAACAGTCTTTGAAGTGGGGCAAATGTAAATAAAAGCCCTATTTTTCCTGTGTCGCCACTTTATGGAAACATTTGTGCGCACTAAGCTAGGTATAGAAAGGCAAATGCCCCTCATTTGATGTAGTAGCTTATCTTATTTCCAGATTGGTAACTTTGTCTAACTTTTCTTCATATCTTTAGTTGTTATGGCCATTTTAGTTTAGGTAGGTAATATTTAAAAAGAAAAATGTTAGGTGTAGTTTAGTGCTCTTGGAACTCCCTGTGTATGGCAGATTGTAGCACTGTAGTACCATTTTTCTTAAGGTGGTAGTAGATACTGACTACAGTCAAAAATTCCATGGGTTTCATAGATTTAAGTATTTTTGACAGAGTGGAAATGGAAAAACAAAATACATGTTTTCCTACAGCACCACCTTCTGGAAACAGGAGTGCTCTCCCCCCTAGGAATAAAAAAGTGCTAAAAGGCAAGTGACCTTTCATTTGATGCGGCTGGTTGTCTACCTTTACCCCATGTCTGTAATTACTATGCTCATTTTTGTGCTCCTGGCATCCACTACAATTATGTAATTGTTCTTGGGATGGCAGTAGGTACAGACTGCAATAGGAAATTACATGGTTTTAAAAGATGTTAGTATCTTTGAAGTGGTTAAAATGTTACAAAATATATTTTTACTCCTATAATGCCACCTTCTGGAACCGTTTTTGCTCACCAACTAGGCATAAAGATGCAAATGACTCCTCATTTGAAGCAATTGATTGTTTTCTTTCCTTTTCTTTATATCTATAGCTGTTACAGCCACTTTAAGACATTTGAAGTATGTAAGTGAAAGTATATATTCAATATTAGTCTGCATTGGTGGGCCCTGGGTAACATGCCAATAAAGGGTTAATGCTTTAGCTTTGGCTAAAATGTTTTAAATACAAAAAAAATAGCATAAATTCGTGGTGGGATGAATGCTACATTTTACTATTTCTATATAACTGCCAGTAAATGTTGTTCTAAAAGGATGTTGTTGCTACAGAAATAAATGTACACATAAGGGAAGTCAGCCAGGTGGTCAAAAGTTGTGTTGGTTCCTCGTCTTTGTGGTAAAATGTTCCTCTTGTGGACCACGGACTTGGGGCAGGTGGCCAAGTAGGTAGAAGGTCGAGCTTTACTGGAAATTGGTCATTTGGACCTGACACATGCTCTGGGTTTGTGGTGTCATCTAGAGGGTAAATGAGAATCTTCAAACATCAAGATTCCCATAGGATATAATTGTTAAATGACCAGGTGCAATGTTCTGTATAGCGTGATAGTCTGCATTAGGTATAATGATATGCAATGATATGCAAATGTTGTAACTGCAAGATTGTGACCTATGTCCTGGAGGTGTGATATTCCGGGATGTATGACACACCCACATATGTAGCCCAATAAAAGCTTCTGCATGCCTGAAATAAAGTGGAACTGAGATTATAGCACATACATTCGTGGTGTGTCTGTTACTTCAGGTCCCCAAGTGCCTGAGGCCTGGAGATCTGTTGAAACAGTGTACTGTCTAAAGTTGCCCCTGGGGGTTAATAGGTGAAGCACTGTATCGTGACCAGGAGAGGAAGCAAGAAAGACTGATTTTTATTTTCAGTAAGAAAAACAACAGATTTTAATAATGGTAATTTTGTGCTTCTGGCACCATCTATGGTATGTCAGCTCTTACTAATGGGGTGTTATTTCTCCTGGGAGAATGAGAGGCTAATGAATGCAGCAGAAATGCGCAGTTTTCAAAGATTTGAGTACCTTTGAAGAAGTAGAAATAAAAAAGCATGTTTTTCTTTTATTGACAACTTCTAGATATATTTGTATACACCAGGCTATGGGTAGGAAGGCAAATGACCCCTCAGTTGATGAGAGGAATTGTCTTCTTTCCAAAATGGTATGCTTTCTCTATCTTCTCTTCTTGTAGTTGTTACAAAAATGTAAGTGCAGGCATGTCACATACCCATACCAACGAGACAGCATTTTATTCAGGAGGCCTCCTGTTACCTAAACTAATATGGTATTCCATGGTTTTATGGCTTTCTGAATATGAACTTGTAAATGAGGATATTTTTTCATGTTGGGTTTTTTTTGTGTTTGTTTTTTTCACTATATCATCTGAGTAGAAATGCACATAGCCAGTCCCTGAAATTAGAATTTGTGTACTTTTATGAAATATATTATATGTAGGGTTACATGTTTTATTTCTTGTTATTTTGTGCCGGAAATGAAAAATGGTGCAAAATTAATACAAAATACATTTTTCAATTGCTAATTTTTATAGGAATGCCATTGCATATAAAGTAAAATAAAATTGGTGTTTTAGAAAGGTGAGTTAATACTAAAGTTAGAACCACAAGCATTTACTAGTGAACCCTACAAAAATACATGCCAGGACAGTTTGTCATTCACTTTACTGGAAGTTCATTAAAAAAGCTATTTCTTTGCATTCTGGGTAAAAAGAGAAATTGTGATGTTAGGGGATATCCATAACTCAATGATATAATTTGAAAGTACAGGGTCTGCTGGAAAAAGCAGTGTATGACATTTGAATGTTGTTTACAGAAAAGCACAAAAAATATACATTTTACTGAGAACTGTAGCAAAAATATGAAATGCTTAGCATTGGGTTATAAAGGGCTTAGTAGCAATGTGGTTAAAGAGTTAAAATAGACCTTGGTGAGATGAGTCTGATCTTTCATGACCTTGCCTGTGTTATGAAGATAATCCCATATAACGGGTCACTGTGGCTGTACACAAGTAGATCTTTATTACACTTGTTAGTGTTTCAGAAAACAAACTTGTTTATGCTTTACTTCCTCCTCCTCAGCCACGTGTATTTAGCCAGTGGGTATTTCTAATATAAAACTGCTCAGTGATTGACAGATACAGTTTATTTTTAGTTACAGCAGACTCCAGAATTGTGTTAATGTCATGTTGTGATGCTTTAGTGTAGGCTTGGTAGGCTGAATCTGCATATAGCTAGCTAGTTTATTTAGGATAGGATGTAGATAGCCTTGTGAAGTATAATTAAGGATTTTGTTTTTGTTATTGTTGTATTTTGTTAAATAAAGATTGTCATGGCAGGTTGGTTGTGGCCTAAGGTCAGCCTTCTGGTTAATTTTGCCCCACCTGGCAGGTCCTATTAGAATTTACATGCTTGTCATAAAGATGACTGGAATAGGTTATATGCTTGCCTTGCCTGTTGCCAGAATTGTTGGCACAAAGTTACATCTGGTTGGTTATTGATTAGATCAAAGATTGATATGTATAATGAATGTTGGTCTTGGCTCTGGCCAAGTGTGCCATGGTAGCTTACCTCCATTAAACCTTTGAGTTCCAGAGAGGTATCCAATACAACACATTGCATTGCATTGACCTTTGTACCTCTCTGGAACTCAAAGGGTTAAATATTGTGTGGGGCCAGTGGCATGATGCAAATACCTACAGTATTTTACAGTCAGGAAAACAAGTCACATTTGTGCATCAAGTCCCTTCCATGAGGTAATAAACCAACTGTAAACAAAAGATATTTAACACTTTAAGAACAGGGGCAATTTCGAATCTTAAAGCAGGCGACGGTTGGCCCGGGTCTGCGTGTTGCCTTCAAAAAGGTTTCTCTTGTGGCTCTTAGGTAGTTATTTGGTACAGTGGGAATATGAGGTAATTACACCCTACCACATCACCCTACCCCCCCCCAAAAAAAAAAGTACACATCCATTTTCTATAACCCCTATTTTGAACATAAAGTGTGGTCTTTTGGTGGATTAGGTGACAACTTGAGTGCACCTGGTTCTCTGTCAGACAATTTTTTACAGTGTAATTTTATTAAATAAAGTTTTGATTCACTTTTTTTTTTTTTTAGCCCTGTCTTGGATGTTATCCATATGTAGTCAACCACTTAAGTACTGACTTCATGATGTACTTTTACTTTGCTTATAAAGTCAAAATCTATAAAAGGAATAGTTTGATTTATCCATCTACTGAATCTCTGGCGCTGCAGGGACAACAGATTATCTGAACTGCAGAAATAGACTACCTAACTACCTAACATGTTGTAGCCAACCATGTCCAATGCTTTACTGTTTTATTATTTCAATAAATGTACTGGTTTACTTTACTAAGCTATATTGTTGCCACTAGTGTGGAACCTTTCTTTTGATGCAGCTGTTTTCACTTTGGCATATGTTTATATACTCAAGCCTCTGCTTTTAGGATAATCATGTTTTCATTTCCCAACATCAGGTAATGGATTATCTTGTTCTCTTGATGGTACATGAGCAAAGCCCCAACATTAGACACCTACATGCTATATCCCGCCCATAAGTTGGCACAAGGGAACAGTCCTGGATTCCAGTATAAGTCTTGGTTTTTTATTTTTTATTTTATTTATTTATTTATATAGCTTCCTCCCAATCCACCCATAACTTAATTCTTTATTGCTGACATCTGTAACCCGCTTGGATGCTAGTGATGTCTCTTATGCATTTCAAGGAAACGCGTAGAAGATATCTCCACCATCCATGGAGCTAATCACATCTATATTCACCTAACAACACTGAGAAACCACCTCATGCACAATCAGTGTTGACAATGAGACAATACTTTTGCAGCTGGTATTCTTCATTTATTTTACAAGCAGCACCAGGTCCGAATCAAGAGGACAGTGTTCCAATCCAGCACCAACCATATCCATTGAAGCCATTTTATCCAGATTCTTACAAACTTGGAAAAGCTTTGTTTTGAATTAATCCTAATCATGTCCATGCACAAAGTACAACAATTGAAACTGCCATTCCTTTACCTACACATGATTATATTTCACTCGGACATTCTTGCACATGTTTTTCCTAAAATAAGATACCCAAATATTAACAAAACATTATTTAGCAGTTCCTGTCCCTTTAAGATGATGAGACGCTCCAGTGGTATATATATCTTGGCAATCTCAGGTTTCAGGCTCTGTACATGAATGACGTTGAATTCCTACAATGCTGCCAATGTCGTAAGCCATGGCAGTTAAACAAGGTGCTCTGTATCACATGCACAGTATTCAGAGTGTACTGCGCTAGAGGGTTTTAAGTTTCCACAACTATTTCACTGAGCTGTTCTGCTAGGATGTAAAGTAATACCAAAACTGAAGTAACGTAGATCTAAGTTTCAGGACATACTTGAGGATTGCAATGCACCATGTGGCTCTAATTGGAATGTTAAGCCTCCTGCTACATTTCCTGTTGTAGAGACTGTTCCACTAGTTTGACTTCATACATAGATCTCTCTAGCTAGCATTTTTGTATGTATGTATATATGTATAAATGTATGTATGTATATATGTATGTATGTATGTAATACTTTATTTGTATGACACCACACAATAGGAACAATTAGCTATTGAGGGCAATTCTGGTGCAAAGCAACTACACTATAGGGGACAAATAAAAATGTCCCCAAAATCCCAATAATAGAAATAAGGCTATTAACCCCTTGAATTCTAGAATGGTTCCCAACACATTGTGAAGCAATATTGAACTGCAGTGAATATTTGCAGCTCTAAACAATGATGTACAAAAAATAAAGTAGGTTATAATAAATACAGTAATTAGAATTACAAAAAGTGCCACATTCATAGAAACAATAGGAAATAGGTCCTTGCCCCAGGAGCTTACAGTCTAATTTCAAGGGGTTAAATGCCTCATTTAGAGTGGACCTGCCACCTAAGATAAATTTAGTTCATGTCAAAGAAAAAATGCCTAGGTTTTATACTAACCATTTGCAATAATATATATTCAGAAATTAACAATTATTTGTTGATGGCACAGTTTGACACTTTATGCTGATTAGTTTATAGCTGGAACAATTATTACTACACATACTGTGCCAGGTGAGAGCTGGTAACTTGTGGCCCAGGGGACAAATACAATTAAGTGACCCATTTCTACTATCGTTCAAGCCCACAGCCCCAGCCCACCCTCTTTTCTTCATTTTTAAATTGACGTTAATGTCATGTGATACCATTTAGCTTACAGTTGTAATAGGGCTACACTACTGATACTACAGAACTTACAATTTAGGTAAAGCTACACTAGTGATACCATAGAGCTTACAAGGGAAATGTTTTGGATTGTAGTTCTGTGGAATATTTTGTGTAGCCAGGGATGTGCACAGACATTTTGGGGGGCAGGGGCTCAAATGAAAAAAGGGCACTTCTCATATTTATTTATTCAAAATATATATTTAAAAAAAGGGCACGAGGGCACTTTGGACAAAAAGGGCAGGTGTTCAAGCCCCCATTGGTGTCTATGTGTGCACGTGCCTGTGTGTAGCTCCATTTATTTATAAACTCTGTGGTATCACTAGTATAGCAGCAAGCAGGAGATTGAGTGAGGAAGTGGCCCACCTTCCCAGACATGTGACCAGCTCAGGGGTTGATTGCCCCCAGGCCAGCCCTCCCCTGCACTGTGCTATGAATTAATCTAGGCAGACCCCACACACACACTGTGGGGAAAGTTCTAATCGCATAGCAATTATATGCTTGGACATGATTATAAATAATTAGCATATTGTGGAGGGAATTTGCATAATGGGCCACACTGTGCCACCACAGTAAAGGTTAATTTCTAAAAACTATTTTACAGAAAAATGGCAAATACTACATATAGTCAGATTTTAATTTGTATAAAACAAACTAAACTTAAGGTGACAGGTACACTTTAACTCTGTATTGAAACGCGTTGCTTACCCCTAATCCTTTGAGCATTGTATTTAGAGGTGTAAGATTTAATGGGGACCATTCATCAACTGACATTTGTAGATTCTATTTTTCTTTCTTCACAGTGCTCTTTTATTTTACCATGAAAAGGGACTAAAGCGCTATGTACCCTTGTGCACTGATCCAGATAGTTCACTAATAAAAATCAATAAAGTATATAGACTAAAGAGGTTCAGCCCAAATAAAATCTAACTCTTTTAGATTACAATAATACACAGGTACAAAATATACAATTCTAGGTGATCCAAACTCTATATCCTTACATATTATGTATTTCTGAAGAAGTTATTCTTTTCAGTTGAAAAGTCCTCACACAGTCAATTTTCAATGTTACAAAAAAGATCACCACAAACGACTGACTCCCAAATCTTTTTCATTTCTGCAGAAGGTTTCTCCACTTATTCCCTTATTCACATATGGATCATTTTTGATGGAGTTTATATGAATTATATGGAGGTATACAATCAGTAATAGTCACATACAGAGTCTCTCCAAAAAAAAATATCTACTCACTCGTTTAACTCTTTATGTCCAGCGCAGAGGGATTCTCAGGTTTATGTTCCATCTTCTCCGTTTATTTAACTTTAATTTAACTTTTCATTAGTTGTCCCCCCCCTCTCAGTTCAACTATGTAGAAGGGAGATACAATAATTAATTCCCAATCTCAAATATATAGTGATGATGCATAAATATCTACTCACATATTAGAATGACAACATCCAGCGAAGATATCACTGACACTGGCAGGTACAAACACTGCAGGCCTACAAAGTTTTCTATATATCAGGACGCAGGAATTCAGGATACTACACACATCTGAGACCAGAGAAAAATAATTTGGAACCAGAGAGATACCTTTGAAGGATGTTGTCATTCTAATGTTTGAGTAGATATTTATGTATCATCGCTATAGATAATAGATTGGGAATTAATTATTATATCTCCATTCTACATACTCAGACCAAAAGAGGTAACAATTATTTATTTGCACTTAAAGTATGGCGTTAAATAAACTGAGAAGAAGGAACATCAACCTGCAAATCCCTCTGCGCTGGACATAAAGAGTTAAACGAGTGAGTAGATATTTTTATTTGGAGACACTCTATATGTGACTTTTACTGATCGTATACCTCCATATGTTTTCATACAAACTCCATCGGAGAGGATCCATGTGTGAATAAGGGAATAAGTTCAGAAACCTTCTGCAGAAACGAAAAAGACTTGGGAGTCGATAGTTTGTCGTGATCTCATTTGTAACTTTGAAAATTGACTGTGTGAGGACTTATCAACTGAAAATAATAACTTCTTCAGGGTGCCAGAGAGGTCCCTGACACATTGCCCCTCCCCTACATGTGTCTGTCTTGTCCCCACCGTGTGTCTTTCTCTTTACCCCACTCTATATGTCCCTCCCTTCTCCATGTGTCTTCCCCTCAACTGTCTCTCTTTCCCCATTCCATGTGTCTTTCTCTCTGCATTAGGGGCTTATTTATGCATTAACATACAGCACTGCTATGAAAATCCAGAATATCTAGACGGGTTTCTCATAAACACCTATACCTACATTGTATTTTGTGTGCCTCTAAATCTAGTGTCCATGCTGGATAGGCGTGGGCAACCTCTGGCCCACCATCTATTGTGCTACAAATTCCATCATCCTCAGCTAGCCAGTAGAAGGGAATTACAGTCCAACTGGGGTGTTGCATGTTACCCACTACTGGCATAAACATATATACATCAGCAGCAAACATATTTCATGACTGAGAACCTAATACTTAGTGATTTTCTGATCTGATTAGGGCACAATAGAGCAAGGGTGGTTTCTGGGCATCTGGAAACCTGTGCTTGACCTGTTCTTGCTATGGTGGAGGTGTGTTAGCAGATATGTACTATAGCCTCCCTCTGTCCATAAGCACAAGTACGGGGGGGATTTGGGAATGTATAAGCCCAGAATACTAGCTGAAATGGTAGGTTCATATGCAATGTGGCTGATGTACTAAGAAAAATGGAGCAAACATCATAGGGGACAAATAAACATCCCAAAATGTACATAATGTAAAGAAGTATTTTAACCCCTGAAAGTTAGAAAGGTCAAAAAAGCATTAGGGGGTTATGCACTAAGGAGTGACAAAGAAGTGATAAAGTGGAGAAGACTTCTCCAGTGATATCACTTCTCCAGTTCCTATGTTAATCTATTGATCTCATGTACTAAGATCTCCAAAGCTGGATAAATCTTAGTGCATTGACTCCACAGAATAACATAGGAACTGGAGGAGGGATATCACTGGAGAAGTCAGCAGTGCATGTGTTGGAGACCTTTTTATCATCCAAGGGATTAAAGGCCTCATTTAAATGAAGGAGGATTTGTATTTGTCCCATATCCTGCAGTTGGTGTGAAGCAGAATGGCTCCAGACTCTGCCTATGTATGTTTTATCCATAGTTCAAAATACTAGAGATGCCATGACAAAAATTGGTGCCCAGCGTTGGGCTATGATAAAATGGCTACCATTCTCCATGTCATATCCATGCACAAAAGGGCTACAGATATATAATATATCTATAAATATAAATAGAATCCACTATGCGATGGCTTGATTTCCATGACAGAAGCTTCACACTAGAAGAAATCTCTATTGTATATCCAGTTTTGGTGTCAGGAAGTGGGGCTCAATTGTCCCTCCAGTGTTTGCAGCTTTTTAGTTTTATCTTGATAATTGAGTCAAAACATTGGTCTATCTATATATATATAAGAAAAGACTTTGTGATTGGCAAAACACACCCAGGGGCGGCAGTAAGGAGGAGTTATTGCTCCCATTGGGTGATTCAATGGGGGTGTGATTTTTGGCCCGCCCCTACTATCCAGCCCGCACACCACTAAGGCTGAAAAAAAAAGGCCCCCACACACACATGCCCCCCACACACTGGCAGACACATACACACATATACACACTCATACAGAGACACGCACACATGCACGCTGAGCAGCTGAGGATGATGGGAACTATGCTCAAGCTACAGCTGGAAGGCCATGGTCCAAATCTGTAGTGTGCATCAGGGTTCCCAGCACATAGATACAAGGTTACGGGCTCGCTACAATAAACCACTCATATGCCGCTTCTTCATTCCCTGTCTATGACCCTGCACAGCCCTGCCAATTACTACAAGTGAGCCGATTTCTAACCAATCAGCAGGCAGGATGCTGGGGAGCTGACTTGCTAGCACAGAGAAGCTGGGAATGTAGAACAAAGGCAGGGACATAATCAGGCATTGCAGAGCAGGGCTTCAGCTGAGCTAGTAAGTGGCAGAGACATGGTTGTGACTGTATTTATATATTGCACAAAGAGAGAGAAAGAGAGCAGATTGTTTGTCAGTCTGTCTGTAAGTAGAGGTGTCAGTTACTGCAATCATCTCCATGCTGTACATAGCTCACTGTGTAGCATGTATGACAAACTATTTATATATGGTCTGGCATTGTATAGTATACAGTCTGCATGTGTCTGTGTATAAGGACTGGTACTATACAGTATAGGAAGGACAGTCCCTGTTTGAAACCCAAATCCCTCTGCTCCTTTATTTAGGACATCACACTGTGTGGTGTATATACAAGTGTATCAGATTGCTCCACATCAATAAAACCCACACTAATGTGGGTATAAACTTCTGTATATATATCTTATAAATTAGTCTGTGTAAAAATACTTTCATCTTCTTCTAAATCACTCACTTACAGAAAAAGTAACTTAACCATTTCAATGCCAGGGGGATGCAATGCATTGCTTACCCCCTGGCACTCAAAGGGTTAAAAATTCTCTACAATGGCCTGGCACTGTATAGCAGTGGTTCTCAACCTGTGCTCTCAGTGGCTATTAACAGGCCAGGATTTTTGAATTTCCTTTTAAGAGCACAGGTGAGTTAATCAATACGACTGAGCCTCTGATCAACACACTTGTGTACTAGCAGGGAAATTCCTAAGTCCTGGCCTGTTAGTGGCCACTGAGGGCATGGGTTGAGAACCTCTGCTGCATAGTATACAGTCTGCATGTGTCTGTGTATAAGGACTGGCACTATACAGTATAGAAGGGACAGTCCCTGTTTGACACCAAAATCCATCTGCTCCTCTGTTTAGGAGATCACACTGTGTGGTGTGTATATACAAGTGTATCAGATTGTTCCACATCAATAAAACCCACAGTAATGTGGATATAAACTTCTGTGTAAATCTTATAAATTAGTCTGTGTAAAAAATACTTTCATCTTCTTCCAAATCATTCACTTACACAAAGAGTAACTTAATCATTTCAATGCCAGAGGGGTATGCAATGCATTGCTTACCCCCTGGCACTCAGAGGGTTAAAAATTCTCTAAACTACAACACCAGCCACGTCCCCAGTAATACCACCTAAAACACAAGTGTCCCTCTTTGGCCATTTGAAATGTTGGGAGGTAAGTTACTTACACTGCTCACACTGTATGTATGTATGTTCTGCTTTGCATCTGTGTGTCACTGTGTATGTCAGTGCATGTGTGTGTATGTATGTGTGTTGCATGCGTTTCTGTCTATCACTGTGTGTCCCCCTGTATATGTGTGTGTTTGCACATGTGTCTGTGTATCACTTTGTTTAACTTTCTGAAACATATACCCTATGCCATATTTCACTATCATAACATTTATTAAAAAAAAACCAAAACATTCCCTGCATAACATGACGGGCAACGTCATCCCACATTTCTAGTGTGCAATAAAACAGCATTAACCGCACCCGTCCCCCCAAATAAAACTACAAGTCCCTAGAGGTGTCTCTCTTCATTTTATGCATCATTGTTAGACCTACAGCATGATAACCCTTTGAGTGCCAGTGAAGTATTCATTAAATAGGGCTTCCATAATCAGCTATTTTGAAAAAGTATGAAAAACACATACTGCTGGGTTTCATTTTAACCAATGCAGACCTCCAGGATGTATTTATTTTCATTGGCTGATTATAGAATCCAGACTTGTTAAAGATCTACTTACAGAACTTAAAAGAATGGGCATAACCATGAGGTAACTAACACACACAGTGAATGTCTCAACGCACAGGCAATGGCCTGATCATAACTAGACATTGTTTATTCATCAATGAGTGACGGCCAGATAGACGATCAAATTCCACGCACCAGCTTCACATTGGCGTATTCCATTCTAGGCAATACCTGATATGTGTATGTATCAATGGAATGTTTGCATTTTCACAATTTTTCATCGAATTTCCCTGCTCTGCATTCACAAAAGGCTGGGAAATACAAAAGATTGTTTAGAAATTCCCTAAGATTTATATTAATGATACATGGAAATCTGGAGAGGAGCAGTGTATTTGATCTCTGCTTTTCTTGCAGCTTGATTTATTTTTTTCGCTGGTGATTTATTCAAGGTCTTGAAAAAGCTTCTGCATTGATGGCTAAATCTGTGAATAAATCACTGTGTGTTTTCACATTACCTCATGGTTGCGCTAGTTCTATTAAAGGATATATACCAAGCAGTCTGACTCAGCCACTGTTGGAATGATAAAGCTGTGATTATGTGCTACTGTGGTTCAAAGGTTCTGTACTTTATATATTGTTCACAGGTAACAAGATACAGGGGACATGATATCCACTATAAATTAAACATTAATTTTTGAAATAATTGATGCATTATATTTTCTGTCCATACCATAATCAGTATGCATTTGTTTTGAGCTGTTAGTTTACCTTTAAATCCCTACAGTCACTTGTGAAGCCCCACCTCCTGCCAAACACAGCGATCAGTTTACTGACATGTAAAATGGCTGATACAGTAGGGATAATTTTGGTGCTGTAATTCCCTCCCTAGTTATTAAGTGTGTCCTTAATAGAGCAGAGTTAATTACACAACATACTTTTTCTTTAACCCTTTGAGTGCCAGAGGGTATGCAACGCATTGCAGAGAAATGATCTGCATACACCTCTGGCACTCAAAGGGTTAAGATTGACTGTTGTAGAAGTAAGTCCTTGAGGACCAGAGGGGTGGGTAACGCAAATAAAGCAATGTGTTACACAACTCTCTGGTCTTGAAGAGGTTAATATAAAGAAACCCAGTGCTTATGTGCAATAAATTATTTTTTTTCAGCCAGGAACACAGCAGCGTCATTATCTGCAGCCCATGAGCTCAGTTCACGCATTCACTGCTTTGTGTAGCTCTTTAGTTTTCAAAACATTTGTAAGGAAATTCCAATTGCCAGTTGGCAGAACGTAGTATTCCCACAGCAGCTGCAATGTGTTACAAAAGTGATTTGCTACATAAGGTCAGGGGCTGACCAATCATGAGTTATTTATATTCAAGCTGGGGCTCTTGAAGAATTTTGATTGGACAATGAGGACCAACGCCTCTTTTAAAGCAGAGTCTTAAGGACAAACAAGCATTTTCCAGGAATTTGTGGTATTGTTGTCCCTGTGAAATGTCAGATTTTTTTTTTGCGTTTTAACAAAATACTTCTAAAAGGAACAGTGACTAAAAAAAAAAAAAAAAAATCAGTTAATACACCAAAACGTAACTAAACAACATAATGAACAGGCGTAGCTATGGTAAGAATTTCAAAATCATCTCAACAACAATTTTAACCCCTTGAGAGCAAGACATATATATGCAATGTATTGCAATGCTTTGTATACCACAGTGGTCCTCCAAGGTTTAAAGTGAGACTATCACCTTAATATAACTAAGGCAATCTTGCAAAAAAGAAAGTTCACAACTACCTATACAATATTATAATTTTATGCAAAGTTAAAAAAATCCCTGTTCATATGTGAGCAAGGAAACTGCCATTGTGTTGTTAAGCACTCTCACTGTCAGAGAAACACCCTGGAGGGACTCATTATTACACTGTCTCTGCAGACAGCCCCAGTGTAGTTAATACCTTGATTTCCAAAGATTTGCACACTTATCTGACGTTGAAAGAGCTAAACATACATTTAACAATTTGACTCTAATTCTTTCAGTGCCAGATAGGTCTGCATACACCTAACGATCAAAGGATTTAATCCTTGGTGTTTCTGACTTGTAATTATACTGGCTGTACCCACAATTCAGAATGTGGGAGTTGCTAGCACAGCTGAGAAGTCTTCAAAAGGTGGTACTCTAGGCTGTTTCCTCCTTTGCCAAAAGGGGAAATCGGGCTCTGAGTACCAAGCAATGTTCACAGTGCCTTATAAAAGGAGAATATGCAATAAGTAAGTAAGTGTTATAATAAATATATTATATGGTGAAACATTGTCATATTCATAGAAACAATTGAAAATAGGTCCTTGTCCCAAAGAACTTACAATCTAATTGGGTAATAGGCGATGGACAGACAGAAATGAGGGTGTTTGTGATGTAGAATGCAAAATTTACAAACAAAAATCCCCTATGCTAATATTAACCCACTTAAAGGGATAGTAATACTTCGTTTTATCTTTATTTTATTTTGTAGGCATTAAAAAAACATGAAGAACGATATAAGTTTTATCTCTCAAACCTTTATGGTTTAAGAGATATTCACAAGCAAAGTATCCCCCCCCGTTCAGCCAGATCACAAGGAAGGTGCCCAGGTAGACTGCAGAGAGGGACAATCTTCAATTAAGATAAGGGAAAAAGCTGAAAAACTTGTCAAGGGGGGCAGGGCTTTCATTGTTTACATACAAAGAAGCTTGTCCCCTTCTGTTATCTGTCTGGTCTTACAACCAGATTCACATCTGAGAAGAGATGGCTTACACTAGGTAAAAGGGGCGGGAGGGGGAAACTTTGCTTGTGAATATCTCTTAAAGGGATAGTAATGTTTCATAATAAAAACAGCTCTAATTAATCATCATAGTATTTGGACTTTGGAGAGTGTTATTTCAATTCTGTCAGAGTTGTAGTTCCAGAGTAATTCAATGACAAAGTATTCCCCTCCCACCCCTTTTAATGATGTCACACAGTTCAACCTGAGCAGAAGGGAGGTGCCCAGGTAGACTGCAGAGAGGGACAATCTTCAATTAAGATAAGGGAAAAACCTGAAAAGCTTGTCAAGGGGGGCAGGGATTTCATTGTTCTCATAGGAATAAGAGTGTCCCCTTCTGTTATCTGTCTGGTTTATGGACTGCATTCCACATATGAGAAGAGATGGCTTACACTAGGTAAAAGGGGCGGGAGGGGGAAACTTTGCTTGTGAATATCTCATAAACCATAAAGGTTTGAGAGATAAGACTTATATCATTCTTCATGTTTTTTTAATGCCTACAAAATAAAATAAAGTTAAAACGAAGTATTACTATCCCTTTAAACCATAAAGGTTTGAGGGATAAGACTTATATCGTTCTTCATGTTTTTTTCATGCCTACAAAATAAAATAAAGTTAAAATGAAGTATTACTATCCCTTTAAGACTGCTATTTATCCCTTTGATGGAGATGGCAAAATTGAATGAAAAAAGAGCTAGTAATAAAGTATGGCTGAGAACTGACAGACCATAGCATAAGAACTTTTTCAGATTAATTACAGACAATTTCAGTTACCACAACTTTTTGAACATCTCGCCCTTAGTAAAAAAAAAAAACCCAGACCACACTGTGCAGTTGCAAATGGCTCCTGTCAGGTGTCTGGGGAGGAATAAAAAAAAAAAAAACAACCTCATGTCTGGCAACTGGTTTAAAGCAGAACTACCACCCCCTACAAATATGGCCCCAAATAATTACCCATCTGGCAACTAGATGCTCAGTAGCGCTAGTCGCCAGAAATATTACAGCATTAATGAGAATTATACACTGCTCCTGGACTGACAGGCAGGAAACAGCACAGACATCTTTCCATAGTGACGCCTGCACTGTCAGTCCCAGCCTGCTCTAGGAGGCGTTGCTAGGAGCCGTTCGGCTCCAAAAGGGACTGACAGTGCAGGAGCGCAGACGTCACTATGGAAAGATGTCTGCTCTGTTTCCTGCATGTCAGTCCGGGAACAGTGTATAATTCTCTTTAAGGCGGTAATAATTCTGTTGACTAGCACTACTGAGCAGCTAGTCGCCAGATGGATAATTATTTGGGGCCATGTATGTAAGGGGTGGTAGTTCTGCTTTAAGTACAATCCAAATGCATGTGGCTCCAAGCCACAAACATTGTGTGTTGCACATGGGGGGATATGCACTAAGGCGTGATAAAGAGGTGATAAAGTGGAGATGACTACTCCAGTGATATCACTTCTCCAATTCCTATGTTATTCTATGGAACCTATGCACTAAGATTTCACCAACTTTGGAGATCTTAGTGCATATGTTCTATAGAACAACATAGGAACTGGAGAAGTGATAAACTGGAGAAGTCATCTCCACTTTATCACCTGTATATCACCACTTAGTGAATCTCTCCCAAGACCTCCTTATATTCAAAAGGGAATATACAGAGTTATACTGTTTATTAGTAGGCAGATCAGGAAGATCTGATAAAGACTGACTTATTTGGTAGCAGGAAAGCTATAAAATTCTCAGTCACTGGGGTATGAGGAGAAGGTTGAACTTGATCAATTTGTGTCTTTATTCAACCTAATTTACTATGTTACTCTCTTTCAGGCTTTCAGGTCTGACATTGAGGCTCTACAGGGCTATATAGAGAATAAACTGTAAGACTTGCAGCCAGGGGAGGATCCTGTTCAGTAACTGGTCCGTGGGATTTTTTTAACATCGGTCCAGGACAACCACATATATTTTTTATCTGTCCCCTCCACAGCCTATACTTTTCCACATTCTTTCCACTAGACCTTCCTTTCCCTGTCTTTTCTCCATTAACTCACCAACGTCTTGTTAGCCATGTTACACTCTCTTACATTCTTCCCACTTTAACCATTTTTCACCTGGTGGTCAGTATGTTTGGTTAACAGTAAAGCTGGGACAAGGCTGGGGGTCAGTATGTGGTTATATGGCTTCCAGGGCAGTGGGACAAGACCGGGGGTTAGTATGTGTGGTACATTGGCTACAATAGTATCACTAATGTAGCCCCATTTCAATTGTACGCTGTTTGGTATCACCAATGTAGATCCATTTCAGTTGTAGGATCTGTGGTATCACTAGCGTAACACCATTTCAATTGAAAGTTCTGTGGTATCACTTGTGTAGATCCATTTTGATTGTAACCTCTGTGGTATCATTAGCGTAGCTCTATTTCAATGTTAAAGGGATAGTAATACTTCATTTTAACTTTATTTTATTTTGTAGGCATTAAAAAAAACATGGAGAATGATATAAGTCTTATCTCTCAAACCTTTATGGTTTAAGAGATATTCACAAACAAAGTATCCCCCCCCTGTTCAATCAGATCAGAAGGGAGGTGCCCAGGTAGACTGCAGAGAGGGACAATCTTCAATTAAGATAAGGGAAAAAGCTGAAAAACTTGTCAAGGGGGGAAGGGCTTTCATTGTTTTCATACAAAGAAAATTGTCCCCTTCTGTTATCTGCCTGGTCTTACAACCAGATTCACATCTGAGAAGAGATGGCTTACACTAGGAAAAAGCGGTGGGAGGGGAAACTTTGCTTGTGAATATCTCATAAACCATAAAGGTTTGAGAGATAAGACTTATATCTTTCTTCATGTTTTTTTAATGCCTACAAAATAAAATAAAGTTAAAACGAAGTATTACTATCCCTTTAAGCTCTGTGGTATCACTAGTGTAGCTCCATTTCAGTTGTATGCTTTATGCTATCACTAGTATAACTCAATTTCTACTGTAAGGTCTGTGGTATCATTAACCCTTTGAATGCCAGCAATGCATTGCATACCCTTGTGGCACTCACAGGGTTAATATAGACACATTACAATTGTAAGCTCTGTGGCATGACTTTTGTAGCACCATTTCAATTGTAAGCTCTGTGGTATGACTTTTGTAGCACCATTTCAATTGTAAGCTCTGTGGTGTGACTAAGGTAGCCTCATTTCAGTTTTAAGCTCTGTGGATCACTAACACTCAATGTTATAAACTTGTTTTTCTCATCTACCAGAGGGCCCCACCTCCTCTCTGCACTTACTATTCATGCTTTGTGTGGATCATAATGGGCCATCACGTCATGCCTGTACAGTTGTCACAAGCACTTATGTGCAATTAGCAGTGGCAACTGTGCAGGTAAGGTGTGATAGACCAGTTCGATCCACACAAAATGCAAACAGTAAGTGCAAAAGGGAGGTTGGACTTCTTAACTGTTTGTGAGCCAGAGAGTTTTGCAAGGTATTGCTTTGTAATGAGTAATGATGAGCGAGCACCCCGATGCTCGGGTGCTCGGGTGCTCTGACCGAGCACCGCCGGAGGCTCGAGTGCTCGGCCGAGCACCCGAGCCCCATTCAATTGAATGGGGAGACACGAGCATTACACCAGGCACCCCCTGCTCTGATGAGGGGAGGGTGCCTGGTCAATGCCCCCCTTCATCTCCGCAATGTCCCCCTTCATCTCCGCAATGTCCCCCTTCATCTCCTCTATGCCCCTCTTCCACAATGTCCCCCTTCATCTCCGCTATGCCCCTCTTCCACAATGTCCCCCTTCATCTCCTCTATGGCATAGAGGAGATGAAGGGGGACATTGTGGAAGAGGGGCATAGCGGAGATGAAGGGGGACATTGTGGAAGAGGGGCATAGCGGAGATGAAGGGGGACATTGTGGAAGAGGGGCATAGACTCTATGCCCCTCTTCCACAATGTCCCCCTTCATCTCCGCTATGCCCCTCTTCCACAATGTCCCCCTTCATCTCCACACTGTCCCCCTTCATCTCCGCAATGCCCCCTTCATCTCCTCAATGCCCCCGTACCTCCAGTCCCTGGTGGTCCAGCGGAGCGTCTTCAGATCTGTGCCTCCTCCGGCACAGATCCCCGCCACCCGAACACGGCGGGCGAGCACATGGCGGTACTCGACGAGTACCGCCATGTGCCGAGCAGAGCGATGCTCGAGCCGATCCGAGCATCGGCCGAGCACGCTCGCTCAACACTAGTAATGAGTTGTTCACCCTTCTGGCACTCAAAGGTGTTATGCAGCCACCTTGTGTGTGTGTGTGTGTGGGCTTCCAGTTTTCAATGTGCACCCCAATCACAGATGGATAATTGTGTATATTTCTTTGGTGAGCCACACAATTACCTCTATTTGTTTAACTTCAGAAGGTGTGGTAACCAGCCCAGGAGTGCTGTAGTATTAGTGTCCTTATAACTAATCTCTGTGGTCGTTCTTCCATACAACGGCCTAACCAGATGTCCATACACCTAAGCTCTCAGTCGGAACTGCAGAAGCTGCCAGAGAAGGACAGAAGTGGTCATCCACTCCTGCTTGCAGCTCAGTCAGACACATGTGTGGGCTACAAGACTTGCAGTTCAGTTTCTTCTCTCTGGAACAAAATAACTCTTTCCAGACCACATTCATTTGCCCCACTGGTCCACCAGGGCCCTGGGTTCATCATCTGGTCGGTTCCTAGGACAGCAGAACTGTTCATAGGATACTATCCACATTATAGTGGCTCTTTAACCCTCTCAGTGTCTCCGTGTGACACTCAAAGGGTAGAGTGGTATTAGGGCCGTGTATACTGTTAGATGTAGTAAGTGATAAAATCACCTAATTAAAGATGAGTGAGTGGTTGATAACATTTATAGAGCAATTTGTGTCTGATCCACAGAAGTTGTATTTTGTGCCAGTTGTTCTTTTGTGCACGCTGTTGATCTGCAGGTATGGAGGTATTCACACTATGCTTTCACAGTCACATAAGCATGACAGCTATGGCTGGTACCACGGTTGCATTTGCAGTACAAATTAGCAACATTTAGCAAGCAATGTATGAAGTGATAATATCCGGATGGGGCACATGCTAAGATGTAAATAAGGATAATTTTAGCATTGCTGCTATGATAGATTTCTCTAATTATTCATGCTTTCACCATAGGGGATGTATTAACATTCCCATGACCACATTGATTTAAATTGGACTTTTAACTGCTTCGGTGCTAGAGAAGTTTCCAATGCATTGCAGTGGAATGCTCTGGAGATCTCTCTAGCATTCAAGGGGGATCTAAGCCCAGTTTAACCCTTTGAGTGCCAGAGGGGTATCCACGCAATGCATTGGATATCCCTCTGGCACTTAAAGGGTTAAATCAATTAGAATTTTTATTTGCCCGCCTACAGTGCAGATGGCTTGTTCCAAAATTGTTGCAGTCTTCTCTGCACAACAGCCTCTTTGTGGTGTCATTTGAGTTGTAATAACTTGTGAATGAACATCTCCCAGTAGTGGAAATGCCCTCGTTTTACACTGCAGGAAAATGCCTACAATATACACTTATTTAATAAAAAATGTGTTATTCATTTATTGCCTACTGTGAAGAGATGTGAGCTAAATATAAGCCTAATATAGGGATAAGAAAATGCAGGCAACACATTTGTAAAAATAGATATACCTGACTGCTGTATAAAGGACTCTACCTACTGTATGTACCAATGTCAGGGGTGGGCACCCTGAGGCCCTCCAGCTGTGGAAGACTAAAATTCCCATAATCCATGGCTGGCTGGGGATGATGGGAGTTGTATTCCTCCACAGCTGGAGAGCCTCAGTTTGCCTACCCCTGACCTATGTAATAGGCACTAATGTGGAATATATTACTGTAGACCTGGATTCCATTGCAACTGATAACGTCATCAAACGTTTTATCTACTGATTTCTCTATGGACTCCAGTAATAGCCCTTATCAAGCCAAATGCAATCTAGGCCATAGACTATTTTATTTCACACGTGCATTTGTGAATGTTTAAATTAATTTGACCCTTTAAATGCTAGAGCTGTCTCCAGTGCATTGTAAAGCTTCAATGGCATTCAATGGGTTGACAGCAAGTTGTATTTAGCATTACTGTTTTTTAAACCTTTGGGGTGCCAGAGGGCATGCAAGGCATTGAGGAGCAGTGTGTTGCTCACGTGTCATTCCTTATTTGAAAGATGCTAAAACAACAAAATATCTCTTAATTAACGGTTATATAAGAATGTCGTTTCATCCCCCACAAGGGGTGAATGGCTGGCTCGCCTGTCTCAAGTGGTGACACTAGAATGTAAAGTATGTAGTGGACTGGAGGGGGATCAGGTGTCCAGGGAGATAGCTGATCTATGGTGTAAACTGTGCCTATTGTAATTCTGGTTGTAGTATCATTATTATATCCTTGGAAAAGCAGTGGCCCTCTGTTTCTTATTTTTCCTCCTTCTTCACACCACCTTATCCCCTGCTTAAAGGGATAGTATTGTTTCATAATAAAAGCAGCTCTAATTAATAATCATATTATTTGGACTTTGGAGAGTGTTAATTCAATTCTGTCAGACTTGTTGTTCAAGAGTAATTCAATGACAAAGTATCCCCCTCCCACCCCTTTTACTGATGTAACACTGCTCAGCCAGAGCAGAAGGGAGGTGCCCAGGTAGACTGCAGAGAGGGACAATCTTCAATTAAGATAAGGGAAAAACCTGAAAAGCTTGTCAAGGGGGGCAGGTAGACATGTGCGAATTCATTCGGAGACATTCGGATTTCGTCGAAAATGGGGTCATTCGGAGACATTCGGCCAATCCGAAACTCAAGGGTCATACGGAAAAAATGATCCGACTCCGAACAGCCCAGGTCCGAAATTCGTCGAAACTTTCGGAAGTTTCGGCAATCGACACATTTCCAAAAGTTTTGACTACTTTTGACCAGGACATTTTGTACTTCCTGTGCGCGCTCAATTACTTTCCCTCCATAATTTTCCCTCCATGTCTCTAGTCCAATTCCATTCTCCGTTTCATGCACTACTTCCCTCTTTTGTCTGTATTCGAATAGCCTTCTTCGTTTCATGATGGGGGTTGGACTAATGACACAGTCACACAGACAGATAGCCTGCATTTCCTCATTGGGTTGTTGGAGCTCAGAGAGAGAAGAGATTAGAGAGTGTACAGTTGTTGTGTAGGCAGGCAGGTAGCATTAGGCTAGGCATAGGTAGGCAGCCAGCATTAGTTCCAGTTATTGCCACTGCAAGAACAAGTAATATTTGTTCCTGTGCAAAATATAAAAAAATATTAGGTATTTGTTCGAATACAGGGCCGGCCCTTACATGGGTCCCAGTGGGTCCATGGACCCAGGCGGCACTTTGACAGGGGCGGCAGTTTGCCGTCCCATAGCATGTTTATTTTGTGCTCTTCCGCCATTTCTGTGTTGCAGGGTGTCCCATCAGTGTGACTGTCAGCAGCCGGGCAGCCCTATGCTCACTCAGTGGTGATGCCTGCTGGCTGCTTCAGTGACGTGAATTATGTGATAGTGAAACATTATGCCTATTTTGTATTGTTTATCGCCCACCTAAAGTCAAGACTTGAGTAAATAGGTCTACCATCCCAGATTTGCTAGAGAGGTTTTACAAATACAGGAGGGTGCCCCCTGTACAAAATGAGTCTAAACATTTGGGATCCCTAGTATGAGTGCACAACAGTGCATGATGTGTCCTGAACAGGATTGCTGTGAGGTGTCTCCACCCAGAAGGTGCTGGCCGGGCTGAGCTTCAACATTGCGACAAGTGACCAACTAAGAGCACCATGCCGTGCAGCCATAGCATCACCCCCTCCTACTCTCCGGGTCCCGCTGACTGGCAATAACAGGTGAGTCACTAAGAGGTCTGAAGCCTTTCTGGAAGTCCTTTCACTTGGAAAGGGGCTAGGTATTACTTGGGGGAGTTGCCTCGTGTGTAAATAATTTCTAGGTGGGAGATGAATGTGCATCACTTATGTGTTTCCTAACAGTAGTTAGAATACAACTCCCATCATCCCCTGATTATGACATTGGGAAATGCCCAGCAATTACCGTAGAGCCCTGTATTGCACACTCACGGAAAACGGTGATATTGCTATACTAAGACAATGCTGTGGACTAGTGTTGAGCGAGCACCCCGATGCTCGGGTGCTCTGACCGAGCACCCCCTGAGGCTCGAGTGCTCGGCCGAGCACCCGAGCCCCATTGAAATGAATGGGGCGACACCAGGCACCCCCTGCTCTGATGAGGGGAGGGTGCCTGGTCAATGCCCCCTTCATCTCCGCTATGCCCCCTTCATCTCCGAATGCCCCCTTCAGCTCCGCAATGTCCCCCTTCAGCTCCGCTATGCCCCTCTTCCACAATGTGCCCCTTCAGCTCCGCTATGCCCCTCTTCCACAATGTGCCCCTTCATCTCCGCTATGCCCCTCTTCCACAATGTCCCCCTTCATCTCCTCTATGCCATAGAGGAGATGAAGGGGGACATTGTGGAAGAGGGGCATAGCGGAGATGAAGGGGCACATTGTGGAAGAGGGGCATAGCGGAGATGAAGGGGCACATTGTGGAAGACGGGCATAGCGGAGATGAAGGGGGACATTGTGGAAGAGGGGCATAGAGTCTATGCCCCTCTTCCACAATGTCCCCCTTCATCTCCGCAATGCCCCCTTCATCTCCGCAATGCCCCCGTACCTCCAGTCCCTGGTGGTCCAGCGGAGCGTCTTCGGATCTGTGCCTCTTCCGGCACAGATCCCCGCCACCCGAACATGGCGGGAGAGCACATGGCGCTACTCGACGAGTACCGCCATGTGCCGAGCAGAGCGATGCTCGAGCCGATCCGAGCATCAGCCGAGCACGCTCGCTCATCACTACTGTGGACCCCTCTTCAGTATAGATGTCAAGCATTTTTTTTATTTCTCTCCTGTGTTGCAGTTTGTTCACAACAGAATGTCTCAATTTTTCTTTTTAACACATTACATCTATCACATTACAATCATTGATGTTTATTCTTGATGTAGTATGAAACTCTACAATGTATATACACATAGAGTTATCTGATATGAGGGGAAATCAGGATAGGAAAACGAGAGAGAGGAATTTGGGTACTAAAGAGGGACAGTAGGGTAGGAGGCTGGTACCAGAAAATGAAACCTTAATCTTTACCAATGTACTAACATAGAATGTGACATGTAGTTTGTCCATATTCGAGTCGACCACTTATGTTGAGTAGGATGTGACAGGCATGGGTTTTCGATGTCGAGCATATGCTAAATTGAATGACAGGCATGAGGTTTCGATGTTCGAACATATGCTAGATTGAAGGACAGGCATGGGGTTTCGATGTTCGAACATGATAAATTGAATGACAGGCGTGGGGTTTCGATGTTCGAACATGCTAAATTGAATGACAGGCATGGGTTTTCGATGTTCGACGTTTGCATTGTGACTGGCATCCCATGCTAGAGTAGAGGCATGCACAGACTTTCAATGTATGACAATGTCCGTTTTTGGGATGGATCTTTTTCTAAATGCACACCCTGTCTGCAAATAATGATAGCAGCGTGCACGGAGGCGCACTGCTATAATTTAACCCATGTTAAATTCGGACGAATAATTCGGAATGGATCAGAATTTCGTCCGAATCGAATAGGCCCGGTCCGAAATTAGGATCATCCGAATTAGAAAAAAAAAAATTCGTCCGAATTCGAATTTTACTGAAAATTTTGCCCGTGCACAAGTCTAGGGGCAGGGCTTTCATTGTTCTCATAGGAATAAGAGTGTCCCCTGCTGTTATCTGTCTGGTCTATGGACTGCGTTCCACATCTGAGAAGAGATTGTTTACAGTAGGTAAAAGGGGCGGGAGGGGGAAACTTTGCTTGTGAATATCTCTTAAACCATAAAGGTTTGAGACATAAGACTTATATCATTCTTCATGTTTTTTAATGCTTACAAAATAAACTAAAGATAAAATGAAGTATTACTATCCTTTTAACTCATCCTTCAGTGTCCCGTCTTCCGTGGTTATCATTCTTTGGCACTCTCCTTTGCTTATTGTGTGTCAGTTGCATGGCCCTCTGGAGAGGCTGTCTGACAGACATCTTTACCTGGATGACCTGGATAGTAAACTAAATATATTGTTATACATTAATATATTGTTATATATGTGCCGCATATTTTTTGAAGCTCTACAAAACAAGCCCTTGTGCTCCCATAAGTTAGAGCAGGCGCCTGTCACAGAGCACTGTAATTCTAACTGTCTGATTGTGCAGTTGACTATTTATTTAAATTGGGCTTTTAACCCTTTCGATGCTAGAGAGGTCCCCGACACATTAATTAGGTTTCCCATTAGAAAGAATTGTAAAGTAGATACTGACCACCAAAAATGTGGTGTATCGCATTGTGTTTATCACAAAGAATTGTGTCTCTGTTCAGTTTGATATGTGTAAAAAGTGGCAACCCTACATGAGAACCACAGAACTGTACTTAAAGGGATAGTAACACAATATACAAATCAATATATATTGTAGGGTTTATCCTCCTGAGAAAAACAAGGGCATTCCCATTGCTGAGTGGTGTTTTATTCAAAAGTTATTACAGCTCAAACCTGATTTTTTTTTTTTGGTGCAGTATCTCAATTACATGAAATTGTACGGTGGCGCTGTTGCTACACCATCCAATGGACAGCTCTGGTCAATTGACCATAAACCTCCATACGACGGTGTAGAAACAGCACCACTGTACAATTTCATGTAATTGAGATACTGCACCTAAAAAAAAATCAGATTTGGGCTGTAATAACTTTTAAATAAAACATCACTCGCTCTGGGAATACCCTTGTTTCGCTCAGGAGGATAAACCCTACAATATATCAATTTTACCTACTAAGTGTCACTATCCCTTTAAATAACTGAGATTTTATGAGGCTGATGGACTAAAAAGAACTGGGGAGATGCACAGAGGTGTGATAACGAGGCGACAACTTCTCCAGTGTGATAAATTCTCCAGTTTCTATGTTATTCTAAGGGAGAGCTTTAGTTCTATACTATAGGGGGGATGTAGTAAGTTGTGATAAAGAGGAGATAACTTCTGCAGTGTGATAAACTCTCCAGTTCCTATGTTATTCTATGGTGCTCATGGGCTTTATAGAATTACATAGGAATCAGACAGTTTATGACATTGGGCAAGTTAGTTCCTCTTTATCACTTTTTTATCATACCATAGCACTCTGTATTTGTCCTCATTAACCCTTTTGGTCCTTAAGGGGTTAGTAGCAACAGATTTGTAAAGGGACAGTAAATATTTTAACGACAAAAATGTTTACCTTGCTGAGTAAAACAAGTCTTCTTCCATTGCAGGAAGATTTTTCATTAAAAAGTTATTGCATCTCAATTTATTTTAATAAAACTGTTAGCAACAATCTTAATAACTGTCAACAACAAAGCTTTTTATTATACACTCTCTGGGAGAACTTGGGTCATTAGCGTGAATATATGAATCTGTCATCACAAATAATTCTCTGAGACTATACTTTGGCATACAAATCAGGTGCCTGCACATCAGGGTGCAAGTGCATATGATTGATTTAGTGCATATCAGCACACACACAATCCAAAATTGTTAGAACCTTTAACCCCTTAAAGACAGCGGGGTCCGGAGGTGGGTCACTTTTTTTTTCATACGAAGTGATCTGTGATCACACTAAATTGTGATCACAAACTTCCATGACATGCAGGACCATCACTGGTCCTTAACACCCGGACAGCCGTGACAGTGCTGGTACATCATCAGGCATTAAGGGGTTAATGCAAGAAAGCAATGAACCCACCCAATGAAATGGAGAGGCGACTGGAGTCATTTTATGGTGATTTTACTCTGAGTCACATAGTACATGGTGTTGACCCACTGAATGTCCCTTTGGCACTAAAAGGGTTAAACAAGGAACAGAGGAACGTATACAGCAAGACACTTTCCCCCCTACTGCCCCCCTTTTCTTGCAAGCATCATAAAGAGGAAAATAAAGAGGAGAATATTGCTTAGTACATAGGTGATAGAAAGGTGCAGCATGCAAAAATCTGTTCCAGAGCTTGTTTTAGTATTGAGTTATATTAGCAAATACTGCCTATTGATTGCCCGTCTCCATGGCAAGTAATAGGAGTAGCATTATCTTGTGACCACTGTAGAAAATCGCAGTTGAAAGGGATAGTAACCCTTAATATGCAAAAATATATACATTTTAGGGTTTATCCTCCTGAGTAAAACAGGGGAAATCCCATTGTTGAGAGGTGGTGTTTTATTCAATAGTTATTGCAGCTCAAACTTGATTTTGTTAGGAGCAGTATGTCAATGGCCTGAAATTGTAAGGTGGCACTGTTGCTACACCGTCCTATGGACAACTCTGGTTACTTGACAATAAACCTCCATAGGATGATGTAGGAACGGCGCCACTGTAACATTTCAGTACATTGAGATATTGCACCTAAACGATTCAAGTTTGAGTTGAAACACCTCTCTGTATAAAACACCTCTCAGTAGTGGCAGTACCATTGTTTTACTTGTGATGATAAATCTTAAAATATAAATCATCTGAATACAAGAAAAAAAGAGTCAGAAGAAAGGGTGAACTAAGTACTTTATTTATTAATGCACAGTGAACAACCGAACTTCTATACAGAAGACCCATTCGGCATATTAACCATTTTAGCCAAAGGTATAGTCATTTAATACCTAACTTTTATTAGTCTAATTTAAAACAAATGGAATGTGGTAGTACTCTTGATAATTAGAGATGCTTAATAAAAAACAATCTTGTAACCATTCAAAGGTGGGAACCAGATTAACTAGTACCAGATAGGGCATGTAAATCGGCCGCCTTATGTCACTCAGAAAACCACATAGTATAAAAAATCATAACTGTGTGTGCATAGGAGCAAAATAAATCTACCTGTCAGTGGCAGTTATCTCGTTTAATCCCACTGGTAGATATAGGCAATACAGTGTAAGGGTTAAATGTGAAAATCGTCTAATAGAACTGCCCCTTAAACTAAAGCTAAAAGACTAAATTCATTGTCTATAGTTTGATACAATGTATTGGGACTGGGTAATTCTATATAATGATACGTTCTGTGCTAAACACAAACAGTAGAAAATATATGATTAAATATAGTTGCTCACTACTATGCTTCAATGCTGAATGTATGGATGAGCTTGAGAAAGTGAAGTGGGTGTACTTACACAGGAACTCACTGAGCCTTAACCCTTTAGTGCTTCTCAATGCAGAGTACCCCTCTGGCATTAAAAGGGTTAAGAATCAGCCTCTGTTCCTGAAGACCTTGGGGGGAGATGCACTAAGGAGTGATAAAGAGGTGAAAAAGTGGAGATAACTTCTCCAGTGATATCACTTCTACAAGTCCTGTGTTATTCTATATAGCCTGTGTACTAAGTGCATTGGTTCTATAGAATAACATAGGAATTTGGAGAAGTGATATCACTGGATATATTATCTCCACGTTATCACTTCTTGATCATGCCTTAGTGCGTACCCCCCACCCCCTTGGTAATCCTTTCCTATATAATAATTCACTAAAATGTGTGTAACAACGCAGTCATGTGCAGTAGAGACTGCACATGACGAGGCTGATGCAGAGTGGGGGTGCTCCGAAGGAGAGTCCCGCTCTGTATCAGCCGCGGCACGGGAGGTCTCTGCTGAGCATGACTGCCCCGCAACCGGCTGGCAGTTGCACTGTGGTCCGTGTAACGGGCTCTTTAACTAGTTATGAATAAAAAAACGGAGTGTTCGGGCGAGATCCGGAGAGCTCCTAGGTGTGTCTACAGTACAGAGCTCAGCAGGGAAATCTGTGTAACACATATATATGTAATTTAAAAATTTTTATGGGGTTATTCACTAATATAGAGGTTACAAAGTAGAGATAACTTCCCCAGTGATATCCATAGCTGATAACGTTCTGGATTTACCCAGGAGACTCCGGTTTTCACACTGCATTACTAGGTTTCTGGGACAGGGGCTGATTCTCCAGATGTGGGGAGTGTCTACTAAAACTCTACCCACTTCTACTCTTTCTCAGTCTTTTGATGCAAATAGCTTCATTTTTCTCCCCCCACTGGTGCCACAGGACTCCCCTCCAGGGAAAGCACAGAACAGAGTTCCCAGGTATGTTGATGATAGCACTTCTCCAGTTCCTATGATATTCTATGGATCCTATGCACTAAGATCTCCAAAACTTAAAGGAGCAGTAAACTTTTTTTTAATGAAAAAAATTATATTGTATTGATTTTCCTATTGAGTAAAATAAGGGTACTCCCACTGCTGAGAGATTTATATTTCCAGAGTTATTACAGTTTAAACCCATGTTTTTTTACATTAGCAGTGCCCTCTAGTGGTCAAATTCTTATTAGATTTCCTGTTATATTCTAATGGAGAGGAAAGTCAGGAAAGTCAGAGACATACAGTTCTCCATAGAATGTGATAGAAACTGCCTGTCACTTCGAACTATCAGGAAGTAAACACAATAAATTCACTTCCTGATTAATTGAACTGATATACATTTTTAATAAAACATCTGACAGCGGTGGAAGTGACTTTGTTTTATTCAGCAGGAAATGCTCTATAAAATATGTGTTTTCATAAATAAAAGTTTACTGCTCCTTTAAAGGGGAACATTCACATAAGAAAAACTTTAATGTAGTGGTTTAAACCACCACAACAAGATTAGCAGTGGTTTTTTTTTTGTTTTTTTTTAAATTTTACTTACCTACTATGGACGATCTTAAGAGATACAATGGGGCACTTCTGGGTTCTGTGGCACCCTGTATGTGCGGCACAACGCTGCAGCACTGCAGGACTTCCCACCTCCCCCAGTGACACAACTTAATTATCAGGGTAATCGGAGCTTGCTGTAACGCTCGCCCACATAAATGTCCCCACAAAGGGAAGCGTGAGCGCACTCCCTGGGACAGCTGGGAGGGAGGTAGGAAGTCCTGCGGCGTTGTGTCGCAGTACCCGGAATGCCACATTTTAACCCTTAAGATCTTCCAAAGTAGGTAAGTAAGATAAAAAAAATACTGCTAATCTTGTTATAGTGGTTGAAACCACTACACTAAAGTTTTTCTTATGTGAATGTTCCCCTTTAAGAAATGTTAATGAATTGGCTCCATAGAATAATATAGGAACTGCAGAAGTGATCTTAATTTTATCACATCTTAGTGTATAACCCCCTAGTTCTCCTTTAACCCATTGGATGATGTATCCAGTGCAATATAATCTCTTACCAGGATGCCTAATATATGATTCAAAATTACAGCAAATGCTGGACATTGCATTGAAGTTCTGATTCTGTACTGATTCTCTCCAAATTGCTCTCAGATAACCACTGGCACTTTGAGTAGTTGGCACCCATCTAGAAGGTTTGAAAACAGTACTCAATGTGCCTCTATGAAGTTTGGGCCTGCCAAAAACTGACCACATAAAGCAATCACATGGGCATTGTTGTACTCCTTGTCAAACTCAAAGGCAGTATTTGGTAATAATGGGCAGGTTTAGGCCTGTGGCTACCAGTGATGATTTAGCAGTTTTAAAAATAAATGCTTCACTACACAGGATTCATCTAGAAAGTCTCTGTAACAGCAAAATGCTGTTCAGCCCTTTTTGCTCACATAGGAGCAGTATGCGCTGTTACTTCTTAACCCATTGGGTGCCCGAAGGGTACGCAATGTGTTGCGTATCCCTCTGGTATTCAAAGAGTTAAAGAAAACTGTATATCTTAAAACATTTTTCACTGTTTAATACCAATTTAAATTATGGCATATTTCTATTTAACTGAATAGATATTTTTTAAGTTTCTCCTTACTGAATTAAATTCTTATACTGAATCGGACTTCAGATTTAGGTCAAAACAAATGCACCATAGAGGAAAAATAAAAAATATTTACCAATATCTCATGATTTGAAATAAGGCCAAAACTAAGCACACGTGGAAGACCATTTCTTCTTCCATAACGCGATCTCCACTCTGCTGCAGAGCCTCCGCCAGTCCCGGGACAGGATTCCTCGGCTGTCAGCTAGAACTCTGACGTCAGGGGAGAGGGAACCTTGAAAGTGGATACCTCTCAAACCATAAAGGTTTGAGAGATGCCGCAGGGCTGATTTAACTCTTGAGATTGTTGCATTTGGAGGTATTTATCTCTTAGGTCTCTCATCTGAGTGGGCTCTTCTACCATTGGTTCTGCATCTGCACCACCATGCTTACTTCCATTAATAAACGACGAGGTCTTTCAAGTACTGGCAAACCTCATCTTCCTCTTGACTGCCTTCAATCTCCCCCAAGACTCTCTCTGCCTTACTGGTAAGAGTTTGTCTGGTCTTGGTGAGGAACCCTGCCCCGCTTTCTTCCTGGCACTTTAGAAATTGTCACACTTCAATAAGACGAGCTTTCTCTAGCTGCAGTAGCGTTGCGCTCACTTCGTCTTGCAATTGCTCCATTTTCTAAAGTTATTCTCAGATGACTTTCTAGTGACGTCTAGATTCGTCTCTGGTAAAAGGAGTAGTCTTTCTTGCTTTAATTTACTCCTCCTGGCTGGCTCGCCAAAATATGTTGCATTTTTAGAATAAAGAGATTGAGCTTATTCTGGTGCAACACATTTATTTTGTTGTCTTCATCTGAAAACAGATAAATGACACTGTTTTACTCTGGGCATTCTAGAACTCTGTCTCTCAACTGAATTCAGTGGTTGCCTCAGGATTACTTAGCCGCTAACTATATATAACATTATTATATAACATCATTATACATTATCTTTACAATTAACAATTGGTGCAAACATATCTAGAATTAGACAATTCTATCCGGCATAATACAATATTCTCTGGAAAAACATACTGTGTCACTTTAAATCTCTGTTGGAGTTTTGTCCAGAACATTTATTATAAACAGCAAACAATAACATTCTGCTTGACTTTCTCACAAATAAAATATATTTTAAACTACTTCTGGATACCAGTGTTGCTTGTACATAAGGTCTCTATTGCTTTACAACATGTGTGGCTGCAGCAAATACATTTAACAACCTGTTTACAGACTAACTCCGCTTTTTCTTTGTTAATCTGTCCCCATCTTCTGCTAATGGAGCAAATAAACTTATACAGACATTAATAACATTACCACAGTTTACATTACACATTATACAAGACCTATCTTAATAAACTCTGTTCCATACAATATTATTTCACATCTAAATGATCGTACTAACATTTCTCACTGACCCTTATACTTGGATGGTTTTCTGCCTACCTGAAAACAGATAAATGACACTGTTTCACGTGTTTCACATAGGATTTTTAATTAAAGTGTTTTAGCCCCTGGTTGGATTTATTCCACCTAGTGGGAGTGTTGTTTATGTTGTATTAAATAGGGGATATATTTGTGACATTCGACTAAAAATCATTGGTGTGTGGTGTTACAAATACAGCTACTGTTTTCCCTACAAATTGTTACACCCAGTAGTGTGGTTGCATTGTATTTGTTGGATCTGTGCGGTTTTGGGGATTGAGACTAGTGGGGTAGGTCTTTGGACTTGCGGGTTGTCTCCTTTGGGCGGTACAGGTGTACGTTTACTGCTTACACACTATTTGGGTAAGGAAGATGTACATTTTGTAGGAATAAAACTATACTTTTATTTAACTTTGCTTTTTCTGTGGTTCTGAGTCTGTGCTGGTTCTCTAATATCTTGAACGCTGACCGTGTATGTGTAGATAAATGACACTGTTTTACTCTGGGCGTTCTAGGACTCTGTCTCTCAACTGTATTCAGTGGTTGCCTCAGGATTACTGAGCCAATTGTAACGGTTTTCTGACACTCAGACCAGGGTATGAAGTAAAAACACAGTTTTAATGAAACAGAAAGTAAAACAATGCCCCTAAGGGCCAGCACAGGAATAGCAGTAATGGCAATACTGACAAAGTGAATGCACACAATGGTAGTAATAGGTGCTATATATAGATGGGGAATATTCCCCAAGGGGTTAACAAGTGCAATAGGAGAGATATAATCAAGATTGGCCAATGCCCAGGATAAATAGCAGTCTCTGGAACACAGTCTCTCTGTAACTGGATAGGAGTAAAGTGACTGCACTGAATTCACTCTCAAGTTGGTATAGGAATGCGCCCCAATGCCCAGAGCTGAGCCGATACCACCACCGTAGGCTTAAGAGGAATGCTACTGCCAACGCTGAAGTAATCAGAACCAGAATCGCCCTTAACTGGAAATAGTAGTAACCCTGATTGTGCCAATTGGATTGTGCCCTGACACCCCTTGGGTGCCTATACTGACGGTTACTGCACAAGCTGTAATTGAGCCGGCACACTGGGAAGTGCAGTGGATAGTGTACCTTCTAGCTTATGTAGGCCGGAGCCAGAACACCCCTCTGGTGCCGTTCTTAATGCTCACAGTCGGAGCGAACAGACTACCAGACTTTGAACACCGAGCTGACAGGTCTCAGAGAGAGGATGCTAGGCAGTAATAGAGGTACTCAGAGTAGAGGCTCAAATCAGTAACCGTATGCTTGGCAAGTGATATAGGAGGCACGAGACCGGTGACTACAGGCACTGCAAGGGTTAAGTGGTTCTGTACTGGAGCGAGCACCTTGGCAACCAGCAGAAGGCAAAGCAACCTCAGGCTACAGCTAGCAGATAATGAGAGGAACAGTGAGTCACTTAAACCGTTCAGAATGTCGCCGGAGCGACCGGAATGGTAGAGGAACACCAGAACAGCAGGCAGAGCCAGAACGGCAACCGGAACAGGATCAGCACTGCAGCAGACACCACAGCCGAAGAACAGATCAATCACGGAGCAGGATCATCAGCCAGAACCGGGTCGAATCACGGAGCAGGATCATCAGCCAGAACCGGGTCGAATCACGGAGCAGGGTCGTCAGCCAGAGCCGGGTCGAATCACGGAGCAGGGTCGTCAGCCAGAACCGGGTCAAATCACGGAGCAGGAACAGGAGAAGAGTCAGACAAGCCGGGTCGGTACACAGCAGACACTGGAATTCAGCAACAAGACGCAGCAACAGGAACACCATGAAAGGGCAACTGACAAGTGCCCAAACTCCAGCATATAAAGGCACATCCTGGGCGGGCCAATCAGCCTCCTCCAATGCATGGGCAAATCAGTCAAGACTGACAGAAAATCACAGGGACCGTGATACCACTAAGGTGTGCATATGATACCAAGTACAGTTACTGTGTCTGAGAGCCTAGCAATCATCACCTGCTGGTAGGAGGTTAAAACAGCAGCAAAAGAACTATAGACAGTGCAGTCATGGGATTTCCAATTCTAACAATAAAAAATGCTTAATACTTGATTCTGCATACTATATTCTCTTGGGGTAAAATGAGTTTAATACCCATTTAATACACAGAGTGCCACACCTCCACTGGCTCAGCTGGCGGCGGCAGGAAAGCATAGAGAAACAGCTACCCCGCCATACCTTTCGGGCCGTTGCCCGAGTCTGAATAAGGGAATTTTGAACAGAGACTATTTTTTATATTGCCAGTCTCTGTTGAAAATGGATTCCAGGCTCCAATTGGCTGGGATGCGTGCTTGCGTACTTCCCATCAATTAGCCAATAGCTATATATCACCTTTGACTGGACCATCAATGGCACAGTGACTTCACAGTTTTATATGCTGATAACTTATTTTTATGGCAAGTTTGATATTAATTTACTTTGCCCCGGCAGTGCACTTTGTTTTTTTATTTGCTTCTTTCTCGTTTTACCTTAATTGAATTAATAAAGGTTAAATTTTATTCTGTTATTCTTTTTTGTACCTATGTCCCATTACACTTATTGTTGCTTGCAAGCTTAGCAGGGTTTTCTTTCTTTTTCTCTCTGTTAGAGCACCCCAGAATGAAGTCTGCTGAAACTCCTAACAACAAACTGACATGGTGCATGAATGACACATTAAATATGGATGTTCTGCAGTGCTCTAATAGAGAAGCAGACAGCGTGGTAACTTCACAATTTCTACACTCCCTAATTGAACCTATATCTGAATAATCCCTTTCACCTATAGTCCAATTAACTGGCTAGGGCCCTGGAGAGAATGGAGGGTATTAGTTTTAAGCTGGCAGGGCATCACAGGATCGTTTTTCAACACACCCTTATTTGCTGGCAGTACCTAGTGCCTTGCATTGCCTGCACAACCAGTAATTCTGTCCATGATTTGCAGTATAATAGATAAGATAAATGGCACAAGGGAAGCGTTTGAGGGCCCTGATGAGGTCTTAGGCCTCAGGCAGCAATGTGATCCAGCAGACTGGCGTAGCTACCGGGGTGCAACCGGGGCTCAGAACAAATAGAAAAAGAAGAACAAGTAACTTCCACCACCACTAGTCATTATGTTATTACAGAATTCTTCTATGTGCAGCCTACTCACAATTACTGAGTTCATAGAAAAATAATTCCAAAACGTGCTTGTGGAATGGCAAACTAGCCAAAATGTTCGCAGTTGACATGCTGTCCTATTTGTTTGTTGAGAAGCGTCATTTTAAAGAAATTAAGTCATGTGTTCCGCTGAGCTGGCGTGTCTCAAACCACAACTATTTTTCTAGTATGGCTGTGCCAGAGTTGTATAAGCTACTGATTAGTCTGGTGGGCAAAGAGCTGGAATCATGCAAGAAAGCTCACCTGACCACAAATATGTGGACAAGTGGGCCAAGTACAAACTACATGACTGAGAATGCTTAATGGGTAGTCTTCCCATCAGCAGACAGCAGCATGCAGCAACAGCAGCATGCCATCCCCACCACCACTGCTTCTGTCAGCATTAACAAAGTCCAGCTGCAGATTAGCTCATGCCATCCACTTGCCACTTTATTTATGGAGAGCTTTGAAAGACAGTCCCACAGAGCTGTAAATGTCTTAAAGAAACTAAAGCAACTGATTTATGATTGGCTTGTACTCCACTGCTTGAAAGTTGGCTTTTGTGTCTGAGACAATAGCCACAACACCATAGCTACCCTGAGAATGTCCCATATGATACATATACCTTGCTTCACCCGTGTCCTCAGCCTAGTTGTATGTCAGAAACTGAAACTGTCAGAAACATGCTGATTATTGCCCTCAAAGTCTGTGCACATTTTTTACTTGCAATGTATTATTTGCTATACAAGAGCATAACTACCTGAACCATAAACAGCTGAAAACGGAGGTCCCTAGATGGAGAAATGTCACATTGTACATGCTAGAACTCCTGTATGAGCAATGGCATAATCACAGAAAATCATTCTGATTTCTCAGGGGCAGCAACAGGGTAACATAGGTGGTGGTGGTGGTAAGGTTGGACATGGTGGTGGGGTTGAATGTTGTGGTGGTAGCGGTGAATATGGGTTTGAACATAATGTAGCACAATGGAGTGGCCCCACTGTAAGTCAGATGGTTACTGCCTACCTGCAGGATAGCTATGATCTAGGTAGAAATTATGACCCACTGGAGTACTGACAAACAAAACAGTTAGTGCATACAGCAGTAGTTGTTTGGGCTGTAGTGGAAACTCTTAGTTGTCTGCCAGCAAGAATATAGTCAGAGAGGGTTTTCAGTGCTCCTGGTTATATTGCTAATATAACAATGTGGGTAAACTAACTTTTAAAAATGGACTGGCATATAATATCATCTGATTATCATGTAGTAGAAGTGGAAAGAAACATGCAAGCCACAGAAGCATATGGCACAACTAACAGCAGCACTGATGATGAGTAGGTATTTGCATAGTTGCTGTGCCACTGCCAGCCACCAGGAGGGACTGGTGCTATAGTCTCTGTCTCCAGTGCCACAACGCCACCATTCTCATCAATAACGTTTAAATCAACATTTTATTCTCAAATTACCTGTATGTCAAAAATGTATTTCAAACTTTTAATAACTATTGTTTGCAGTCTTAATTATAGCAAGAAAAGCCTTAAGAAACATAGTTTTCAGGTTTACATAGCAATCCAAACCTTGCAAAATATTATGGGCAGGCTAGTATGGTGTTTAGAGGTCCACAGAACCATACAGATGAATTTAAATAGAGAGATGGATAGAGAGAAAGAGAGAGAAACATAAAAATGCGAGACACTATTGCAGGCAGGGGAAGTTAGAGTGGTACTGCTGTTGTGGAAGACGATTATTCCACAACAAGGAGAATCCCAGAGGATTATTCCACAATCAATCCCAGAGAGCTCCACAGAGCCCACCTAGGCCAGTAGTCCCACCACCAGAAGCATAACACTAGCAGTGAAGTGAAGTGATATATTAAAGAGAGCTCAGCAATGTGTCCCCATCCCCACCACTGGGTGCTCCCAGTTTCAATCCCACAGACACTACCATGTTTGACTCTGAGTCCCCTACCATGTACCTCTCTGAGTGCCCCAGCAGCCCCAATATGAGCACAGTGCAGCTGCCTCATACTGATGCATCTGCACTGTTTGAGGAAGTGTCACCTGACCATGCATGCCCCACAACCAGCACAGTGCATCTGCTTGAGCCTGAGGCAGCTGTGCTGATGTCTAGTAGAGTGAGAGCAGACTTACCACCAGTACTGCAAGAGGAGGTAGAGACTGGTTGTGTTAGTTGTGATACCCCAATGAGTTTTATTGATAGTGGGGCATGCATGAGGCAGAACAGCATGATACTCATCATTCTGCTGCTGATGCATCTACCTTGGCCACCATGGTTGCACGTATTGGTGGTGGGGGTAGTGGTGAGTAAGATGATGATGAATTTCCACCTAATGGTAGTAATATGGTGAAGGTAAAGGTGGAAGAAGATGTTGCTCTTCTTAATACTAGCAACAGTAGTACTAGTGAGGCATCATATGTGCAGCAGTGCCAAAAAGAACAGCAGCAACAGCACAAGAATGAATTTCAGGTGGTGACAGTCAACAGTCCAATCCCTCTCCAAGTTTTCCTGCCTGAAATCATGGGTATGGGATTATTTTTCTGAATATTCCAAGCAGATAACTGAGAGGGAACACTGTTTTTATTAAGTGTAGATTAAGTCAGTCACCTACCCACAATCAAGTAACTGGTTTATGTTATGTTATGTTATGTTAGGTTATAGACAAAGGCTTCAGGCAGTGACTAACAGCACATGATTTCTTGGGGGACAGTTTAACATAAACAGCCGCACTATGAGGTTGATGTTGGTAATATGGGTGAGATTTATGAGTGCTCACGTACCACTTGTGAGATCCCAGTGTTTACCCTTCTTCCCAGTGTTTGTTTCCCCAACTCTGTACAATGCAGTTGTTGAGAACAGCTCAGTCTCTAAACCCAACCAGCTGACACCCAAAAGATGCAGTCAGTAACTGATATCAATAGACAACTAAACTATCTTAACCCTCACCTTTAAGTAGGGAAGATTATTTTATTCTTGACAGTTCATTGGAAAATGTATAAAATCCTTTTATTTCTTTGTACCACAGACACCAAAAGTTGACTGTAAGATTATATAAAGACTGGGATGTTGGTGTTTGCATTTGAAAACATATGTGAATATCTATAAAACCAACCAGGGTGTGTTGCTGAAATCAGTAATCATTTGTTTTACAGAATCACAGCACACTAATACATTAATTTATTTATCATTTGCATAATATCTATAGTTTCTGAATTATTTGTTATAGTTGTTATTTGCTGAGCACCAGTTTCGGTCTGTGTAACTGATGCTGGACCCCTGTTTTATGAAATTGTTTGGACTACAATCTTACATGGGCCTGCAGGGGTTACATTGTTGTATTTTTATGAGGCCTTATGGCCTCCAATCGTATGTATCCCACTGTCTGGTCCAGGTTTCATTAGATGTTACTTCCCTAGCCCTTTACCACTGTTGTATATTCACCATTGTTGTCTGTGTGATGAGATAAGTCTGGTGCCATGGTTATCTGTAAAACCTGCTTGCATGTCACATCCCCCTTCCCCTGGCCATGTGGCTATATAAAGCCTGGCAACCTCCAATAAAAGACCTTGGGGGGTTATGCGCTAAAGCGTGACTTCTCCAGTGCTATCACTCCTCCGATTCCTATGTTATTCTATGGAGCCTATGCACTAAGATCTCCAGAGTTCTAGAAATCTTAGTGAACTGGAAACATAGAATAACATAGGAATCAGAGAAGTGATATCACTGGAGAAGTTATGTCCGCTTTATCACTTCTTTATCACATATTAGTGAATCTTTCCCAAAGTGTTCGTGGACTACAACAACTTGTGTGGTGTGTCTTCTTCCAGGAATGGTCTAAAGAGTCCCCTTTGACTCCCATTCCTCTGATCCTGATGACTTGGACTGACTCGGTTACCTCTTTGTTGCCGCATCACAGAGAGAGAGAGAAGCCCGGCATGACGGCCAGGGAATACAGTGGTCTCCTGATTCCTATTACAGTCTGTATTTCTCTCTAACATCCTTACATTGACCAATAGTCTTTATCAGCGTGAATGTGATAAGGTATAGAGTGAAAGTGTTTACTATGATTATAAAGAGACATATAAACATATTGAATATAGTAAAATATATCCAGCTTAGCAATACACTGGAGATTTCTCTACAATTCAAGGTTTTAATGTTGAATGTTTTTTTAATATATTATGTTTCAGGACTGTGCAGGATCTTTTGCTACCCTGCAATGTGTGTTTTTAATATGCATTCTCTGGTCTCATTATTAGTTCATTTGCTGCATTAGAAATGTACAGTGAAAGTGCACACCTCTAACAAAACTTTAAAGGGATAGTAATACTTCGTTTTAACTTTATTTTATTTTGTAGGCATTAAAAAAACATGAAGAATGATATAAGTCTTATCTCTCAAACCTTTATGGTTTATGAGATATTCACAAGCAAAGTTTCCCCCTCCCGCCCCTTTTACCTAGTGTAAGTCATCTCTTCTCAGATGTGGAATACAGTCCATAGACCAGACAGATAACAGAAGGGGACACTCTTATTCCTATGAAAACAATGAAAGCCCTGACCCCCTTGACAAGCTTTTCAGGTTTTTCCCTTATCTTAATTGAAGATTGTCCCTCTCTGCAGTCTACCTGGGCACCTCCCTTCTGATCTGGCTGAGCAGTGTTACATCAGTAAAAGGGGCGGGAGGGGGACACTTTGTCATTGAATTACTCTTGAACTACAACTCTGACAGAATTGAAATAACACTCTCCAAAGTCCAAATACTATGATGATTAATTAGAGCTGCTTTTATTATGAAAAATTACTATCCCTCTAAGGCATCACTGGATGCCAGGAAAAGTATATAAGTATGAATCACAATATGTATGATAAGTATATGATAAGTAAGATCACAATAACAAAGGTTTGAGAATACGTACTTTACCATAGTAAAACTGGCTTTTACATTGAAAGAATGAGGGAGATTTAATTGAAAAGAAGCATTAAAATGGCTGCATGATTGTCTCTGGTAGTTATAAAGGTATTAAGGACAGTTTAGGAGGATATAACATCATGTAATGTGTTTTTTCTTATAAAACAGAATAAGGAAGTTTGTGAGAAGTGGTGCAGAATATTTATAAAGAAATCTCACTTTTTATGACAATTTAGCAACAGAATTTTCGCCAGATATTTAAGGCTGTGTCTGACCTGTTCTTATTTTTTATGGTCACCATATTTTACGGATCTGTTGACTAAAACGAACAAGGACACTTTTTACATATCTCCCCCAATGTAAAGTAGTAAAATAATCCAGTATATTCACTGAAAAGACAAAATGTACAAAACTGGGTATTGGTCAGTCCGTAACATGAACTAATTCATGTGTGTGTGTTGCATGCTAAGAGAATACATGACAAACAGTGGAAATACAGGACATTATGATAATGGTGACCTGAAACTTTAGCCTATTAAATTAGTCTTGGTCCCCTACATTGCGTAAAAATGAGTTGCATATGCCTTTGGCACTCAATGGGTTAAACGTGTGAATAAAAGTTTTTACTTGTTGCAATGCTTCTGGAACGGCTTTCTGATCTGAGGGGAGTCAGCATGAATTACTGAAAATGGGCAGGAGGGGGAACTTGTATCTGGATTTTTAATGAAGGTAAAGGATTTTCAGAACATACTATTCAGTGTAAAAAACTAAAATGAACATTCGGATGTATATTTATTTTTTGCCCATGCTATCCCTTTAACCCCCTTATTTTGCAGTGCACTGGGGACCACTCTTGCATTCAAGGGGTTAAGAGACCTATTTAATTTAACAGGAATTTTATGTGTCCCCTATGCTGCAGCTGGTTTACTCCAGAATAATTGCAGTTTGCTTTTATAAATCTGGGCCAATGTCTCAGAATCAATACACTTACTGTGCTATAAAACATGTTACTGCCTTTACAGCCCTATAGCCAAGATTTATAAAAGCAAACTGGAGTTATTCTAACCAACTGTACCACAGGGGACAATTAAAATGCTTGTTAAATTAAATTGACCTTTTAACCCCTTAAATGTTAGAGAGGTCTCCAATGCATTGGAGACCTCTCTAGCATTCAAGGGGTTAAAAAGCTCTATTCAAATGCATGGGAATGTAGGAATTTAATTTATCCCCTATGATGCAGTTGGTTTACTCACCCTAAATAAAGTCCCCCCCAATAATTAGACATATAGAGATAAGCTTAGAAATAGTACCATCATCAAGCATAAGTACCACTAGGACCAGCGGTCCTGGGACGTTTCCGTCCCATAAGGGTCGCTTTGATCCTTGCCGACACTCCGGTACACGTGACCTGTTGTGTGTATCGGTGCACCGCTTTGTGGCCTGAAAGAGATCGCTCCAGTCTTGGAGCGGTCAATTTTAGGCCCCATTTTTACTTACAGTTCTCCCTGTGGAGCGCTGTAAGTAAAAAAGTACGTGACGTGCTATGACCGTCATCGGTCCTTAAGGGTATAAGGACCATGACGGTCATAGTACGTCATGTAGTCCTTAAGGGGTTAAGAAATCCTTCCTCTTCTGAGACTGGCGGCCAGGCATCCATGCAGACATCTTGGCTTAGAGACATCTGTGTGCCTGCGCTGTTTTTCCCAGTCTCCTTCATGGTACCTTAAGGTAACAGGAAGGGTCTGACAGCACAGGCTCGCAGATGCCTCTAAAGCAAGAAGCCTGGACGTAACTCTCAGAAGAAGAAGGATTAATGCAGGACTTATGATCAATAATGGCAACATTTCTAAGCTTATCACTATATGCCTAATTATTGGGGGGGACTTTATTTAGGGTGATTGTTCCGCTTTAAATATGTGCCTACTTCTCAACCATGTATACGGATGATAAACAGAAATGTTTTACTTTTTTTCCTTCTTATTTTTGCAGTAGTGACAGAGTAATGTAATACCTTTGTGTACTGAAATGTTAGGCAGGGTTCCCGGGTTAGCACGTGAGTATGAAGTCATTGGAGTCATGGCATAATGTAGGAGTTGTTTGTGAAATGCTGACATTTAGCTTGGAATGATATCAAAACAGCTATCTTATCTTATGCATTTTAATGTGATTCAGTGAAATCCTCAAATGCCTCTTCACATTGACGTACATGTATGAACACAACTGTGCAGACTTTTCAGGAGCAAATGACAGTTTCTAGGCTCCAAGTGGGCCTGCAGCCTCTTTGGGACTATGATTCAGAAATGTTGGGCCTTATTCATCAAGCTGAAGAGGTGCAGTGCCATATCAACTGTACCATAGGGTTGAAATAAACATTTTGGAAATTCACCTTGATTTTAATGTGGTTTTAATCTCCTGGATGATAGAATGGGCTCCAAAGCATTGCTTCACAATGCAATGAAGACCTTTCTAGAAATTAAAAGCTCCATTTAACCCTTTGAGTGCCAAAGAGGTAGCCAATGCATTGAAGCACAATGGGGGTTATTTACTAAGGCGTGATAAAGAGGTGATAAAGTGAAGAAGACTTTTCCAGTGATATCACTTCTCCAGTTTCTATGCTATTCTATAGAGTCAATGCACTAAGATCTCCAAAGCTGGAGTAATCTTAGTTCATTGGTACCATAGAATAACATATTAACTGGAGAAGTGATATCACTGGAGAAGTCATCTCAGCTTTATCACCTCTTAGTGAATAACCACCAATGTGTTGGATACCTCTCTGGCACTCATACGTTTAAAGGAATAGTAACAGTTACTGTGTAAAAAATATATTGTAGGGTTTAGTCTCCTGAGTAAAACAAGGGTTTTCCCATTGATGAGAGGTGTTTTATTTAAAAGTTAATGCAGCTCAAACTTTAATATTTTAGGTGTAGTATCTCAATGACCTGACATTTTACAGTAGCGCTGTTGTTACACTGACCAGAGTAATCCATAGGATAGTGTAGTAAAAGGGCCACTGTAAAATTTCAGGCCACCACTGCACCTAAATAATTCAACTTTTAGCTGCAATCACTTTTGAATAAGACACCCTTGTTTTTCTCATCAGGAGACACCTTAAAATGCAACATGTTTACATATTATGTGTTACTATTCTTTCAAATCAAAGAGAATTGTAATTATAAGGGAAATTTGCTCACTACAGTGCAACTGGTTTGCTCCTTAATTTGCTGTTTAAGGACCAATGTGCATGAAAATGGCCACTTCTAGAATTTACCACCTCATCATCCAGCTAAAGAGGTCAACTTCTAGATCAAACCAACTGCACTAAAGGGAAGTTTGAAGATGTTTTATTGGTACAGGTGGTTTGCTCCGAAATTGCACCTTTTCAACTTGCTAAAAATGGCCCTCTGCGTTGGAAATGTGGATGTGCCCATTATATGTTACCTGGGGGGATGCACTAAGGAGTGATATAGAGGTGATAAAGTGAAAACGACTTCTTCAGTGATATCACTTCTACAGTTTCTTTGTTATTCTTTGGAGCCAATGCACTAAGATTTCTCCAGATTTCGTGATCTTATTGCCTAGACTGTATAGAAAACAGTATACACTGTAGAATTAATCTCCACTTTATCACCTCTTTATCACTCCTTAGTGCATAACCCCCAGGTGTTGGTTACTTATTGTCTGGGAGCTAAAGCCCAATGATATAAACTCCTTACTTACTTTTCATTTACACAAGAATTGGCATATCTAAAGGGGTGCCTAAATCTATTGTGCTGGCGGCATTGTGAGTGTACATTTATGTATGGGCACATCTGCATTCATGCATGTGCATAGGTGGAGATACACTTATTGTGTGCAACAAGATAGGCACTCAGTATGCAGCGCTAACCCAACTGTGTCATACTTTTCCCACTGAAATACACATCAGGTATGTAAATGAAAATGATCAATGCATTTCATTCTTTATTGCAGAGGTAGATAGCCTTAATTCTTTAGCCACTGTTCAGTTGAGGATGAATGGAGTTGTAGCCCAACAAAATCTGTAAGATTATGAGCTGCCCAACCTTACTTTACAGTGAATAAATGATCAGATGCTGTAATATACTTATCCTGGTACACTGACTGCAGTACCCAGGCATAATATATGGCAATGAATCAGATAGAGGGTGTGAGATGGCATCCTTATGCAAAGCAGCAGGGCAGAGTTCTTACACGTTTTTCCTACAATGTTGTGGGAAGATGAAAGATTTATGATTTCCTTACTTATTAAGTGATCATTGACAACTTTATGAAGAACTATAACAAATTACTTAACTTTATTACATGCAAAACTCTATGATATATGTCTTAGTTGTGTCAATTTTCTATAATAAAAGGAGTGTAATTCAGTGTATGCAAAAGAAACAACTCAAGAGGACACCACTTCAATATCTAATAAATATGTCTACTCACAGTACAAATGGATGGATCACAGCTCTTATTGTACTTGTCAGGTCACTGTTGTATATACTACACAGCAATAACCGTTTGAGCCTGCATCCATTTATTTTGATGACTCCATGATTATCCTATGGGGATGTCTAAGACTGTGCTCATTAGTCTCTTAACTTTCTTGTAATTCAATGTCCCTGGTTTGTTCTGAAAAAGCTTGTTCCTTTCAAATAATTTTTCAGCAAGCTTTTGATCCTTCCACCTACACTGATTCTGATACTTGTGGTGATATATAAATAAACATATTCATTCATTTTATTTCAAGGGCCTCAGGGTAAAGTGAGATCATTGCATTATTACCAGAGGATAAGTACAAATTAATCACACACTGGGAAGGGGACCCTACCCAAAAAGCTTACAGTCTAAGGTAAGTGGGCATTTGGTCTATAATTACCATAATATGGTATCATTTGACATTTGCTAAATGAAGCTCAATAATTAGGATTCAACCAAAACATTAAACTTTTAAAATGGATACTTTTATAATACAAAAGGCTGGATTCTATTGTAGGTGCAAAATGTTACCACCTGTTTTATCAGCCAGTTTCCTGTTGAAGTCGATGGGGAAACATGGAGGTAAAAGCAGAGAAAGAATTAGCACCTGCAATAGAATCCAGGCCCAAAAAGCAGTATTAGAAGATATTCAATGGAATGTAATCTTCAAAGATAAAAATACACAAGAAAGATAAATATATTTGTCAATAACATTACCAGTAGGAAAAAGAACAAGAGGAACAAATTAAGAACAATGTGGCTTTAAAATATGGTTTGCAGGAAAATGAGGAATAAGAAGCATACATTTCAATTATTTAGATCAGAAGTGTCAGATGCAACATTTAAACATATAGAGAATGCAATAGAAACTGCAAGCAATTAGGCTAGCTACAATTGAGAAAAGAACTACAAAAAAGAGCGTGAAAAATCCTAACAATTTTTACAAGAATATATAGCAAAAAACTGAAGGCTTATATCTTGCCACTTAAAATTGAAGCAGGTGAATTAATTAGTGATGATAAGACAATGGTAGATTCCTTAAATACATTCTTTTCTCCTGTATATACAAATATACAAAAGAAGCAACAATGATAGCTTTGGACAAAATGAGAATCACAGAATTTCCACCATCATTTACATGGCTTACTGAAGACAAAGTCCACAACACACTAAAAATGGTTATGGTGAATCAAGCACCTGGATCTGATGGCATACACCCAAGGGTATTCAAGATTAGTTGCATTATAGCAAGACAGTTATACTTAGTATGTATTGATTCACTTTCAACAGGCACAGTACCTGGTGATGAAGAAAAGCAGATGTAGTGTCATTATTAAAAAAGTAGTGGGTGAAATATTAAAAAATAGTATTAGTAATGGGGGTGGAGCTTGGAAGCCAACCTGAATGGCTGCATGAATGATTTGCTCCATGCATCACTCAGGAAAATCTTTTCACATGTATGAGTAGCCTTCTCTCTACACCCTCAGAGAGGGTACACTTCTTATTGCTGCCCCATATAATAAGATAAGGAAAGCCTGTCCTGTGAAGTCTGAGGAGATAACGAAATATCTGCCTGAGATGTCCCGCAGCTCTGCAGCCTTGCTTCAGGGCGTGAACACTGAGGGCTGACCTCTCAAAAGCTTGAATCCACCAGTTGGAAGCTGAGACACAAGGTCTTGAGGCTGGTTACCTCACTAACTAAAGTTATAAATGAGGTGCCACAGTGTTCACTCCTTTGCCCAATGTTTTTTTAACTAGAAGTGGATATTGAAAGTAGTGTCTCAATCTTTGTTAATGAAACTTAACTATGTAAGGCAATGCATAAGGAGCAGGATGTCATTTCTCTGCAGAAAGAGTTGGATGATCTGAGTGAATGGGTATAAAAGTGGCAGATGAAGTTTAACAGAGATAAATGCAAGGTTATACATTTTTTTTCCATAAACAAGCATGCTACATATACACTAAATAGGAATCTACTTGGGGAATCCATATTAGAGAACGATTTGGAGTAATGATAGACCATAGATTTCACAACAGTGTTCAGTGTCACTCAGCTGCTACAAAAGCCAATAGGGTACTGTCATGTATAAGAAGATTTATAGATGGGAATATAATTCTACCTCTTTATAAATCCTTAGTAAGACCTTATTTAGAATATGGAGTACAGTAATTTTGGGCACCATTGGAAAAAAAAATACTTTATTGAACTGGAGAAAGTATAAAGATGTGCAACAAAACTGATATAGGGACTGGAAGATTTTAGTTATAATACGAAACTAGCAAAGATGGGTTTGTTTACATTAGAGGAACAAATGTCTCATGGTGGATATGACTACCATTTGCAAGTATATTCAAGGCCAATGCAAAACAACTCTGTGGGGAACTATTTAAGGAAAGAGCAGAGCAAAAAACAGGGGGTCATCCAGTGACTAAAATAAAGGTACATTTGACTAAAATAAAGGAAGAGCTTTACAGTAAGAGTTGTAAGGTTGTATAATTCTTAGACTCAGGAGGCAATGTTTGCAATTGCGGATACTGTAGATGTTTTCAAAAAAGGATACCTGTGTAGCTCAGAACAACACTGAGATTTATGACAGCTGGTTTCAGTGTAGATAGGTTGTTGATCCAGGGAAATATCTGAAAGCCTTTTGGTGTCAGGACGCATTTTTTACCCACTTCGGGCGTAATTAGAAATGGCTTCAATAGAGCTTTTTGTCTTCCTCTGGATGAAGGGTATTTGGCAAAGGATGAACTTGAAGGACAGATGTGTTTTTTCAGCCTTATCAACTATGCTACTATGTTACACATCCTTTGCTGTGATTTCCTTCACCTATAATCATGTACTTCCTCTAACATTACATCCTTTATTATTACAGTCATCTACCATCACTTTCTACATCTACAGTTGCAGAGTTTGTCAAAATTTTCCAAAATGACCATGTCCTTTTCCAACTTTTTCATACTTCCTATAGCACTGTATCATTCTCCATTTTACCTCTTAGCCTTTCCCAGATCATCACACTCTTCCTTCCATGGTACTTTTCCACTGTCACCACATATTTAGCTACAATCATATAATTTACCCTGAATCACATAATTTCCCTACCATCAGATTCTTCATCTACCTTCACATCATGTTCTTTCCTTTTCCTCTACAATCACACCCTTCAAATCCTTTAGCTACAATAACATAATTCATCTACCATTAAATCCTTCCCTTGCTATCAAATCCTTCCACATATCACACGTTCAGCTTTTCCCAGCCATCACATCCTTCCCAAACCCATACCATTACATCCTACTGCTATCCTCATATTCTTCATCTACCAACACATCCTTCAACCACAATAATATCCTGCATGTCCCATAACATCATTCATCTGACATAGCAAACTTCCTTAACCATCATGTCCATCCCTTAAGATCACAACTTTCAGCAATGATCACAAACCTATGCTACCACCACATCCTTTATCTAGCATTGCAACCTTCTCACATCCTTGCTTCCATCAAACTTATTTCCCAAATGAAGCCTTCCTTAACCTCCAGTGTTCACAATGCATTAGAGACCTCTCTTGCATTCAAAGGGTTATATTCCTATTTAAATCAATGTAAATGTTCATAAATTGTATTAGATCATCTTCATGGTGGTGTTGGAGAAAGGCTTTTCCTAGGAGAGACCTGAGGAGACACAGATATGATGCTTCTTCCTGCTGGTATCTGTTGAGAGGCGCTGTATGACACCTCCAGCCATCATTTCATGTGAGTGCATATTTATTATAGCCATGTTACATAGCAACATAGTAACAAAGTTGATGAGGCTGGAAAAAAACCCTGCGTCCATCAAGTTCCATCAGTTATCAACCCTGTTGGTCTAGTGGAAGGCAAAAAACAAACAAACAAATAAAAACAAACAATGAATCTATTTTTCATGACTTCAAATGGCAGTCAGCTATTTCCCAGGATCAACATCTTATTCACTCTGAGCTACAAAAGTATCCATTACGTAATGTAACTTAAAAGCAACTACAGTATCTGCAAGCACAGCATCCCAAGGCAAAGAATTATATAACTTTACTACCCTTACTATAAAAAGCTCCTGCCTTTAATTCAGGCTTTGGCCCTAGAAACATCTCCCCAATTATGAGTCTATATGCTCTTCCCTCAGCTTGTGTAAAGTTAATGGTTATCTCTTTGACCCATTTACAATCTCCAGCAGTACCAGACGGGGCTCTTCGCTCTCACAGATAATTTTTGTACTTGCTCTAGTATCTCTGCGGAGTAGCATGCACATCTTTTGGAGTATCTTAGGTCTCCTGATACACCACTCCAGTACAAAACTTGTCAGTTATGCGGATTATATTCTCTTTTTCATCCCTTCTCCTCACTTGTCACTGTCTGCACTAGTTGACTTTCTTGAGAGATATATCACAATTTTGCCATTTAAACTCAATTTTGATAAATTGAAGGGTATAAACCTATAGTCTACAATCATTTAGAATTTGCAATGTCAATTTAAATTCAGTTGGGCACAGCATTCTATTAAATATTTGGGTATACATCTCACCAGTAATCTTTCCATACTCCCCAGATTCAGCTTTAATCCCCCTTTGTGTTCAGTTGGTTCTGATTTGGCCACTTGGAATTCCCTGTTTGTATACTGGATGGGAAGGATCGATCTAATTATGCTCAAAGTCCCATAGCCTAGGGTCAGTATTCAGTACCTGTCACCAATTTTTATAGGGGGTTTAGGTAAGCTAATCATCCCAGTTTACTATAAGGCTGTCATCTTATCTATGTTGTTTGATTTTCTTAAAGGGATAGTAATGTTTCATAATAAAAGCAGCTCTAATTAATCATAGTATTTGGACTTTGGAGAGCATTATTTCAATTCTGTCAGAGTTGTAGTTCCAGAGTAATTCAATAACAAAGTGTCCCCCTCCCGCCCCTTTTACTGATGTCACACTCTTCAGCCAGAGCAGAAGGGAGATGCCCAGGTAGACTGCAGAGACAGACAATCTTCAATTAAGATAAGGGAAAAACCTGAATAGCTTGTCAAGGGGGGCAGGGATTTCATTGTTTTCATGGGAAGAAGAGTGTCCCCTTCTGTTATCTGTCCAGTCTATGGACTGCATTCCACTTCTGAGAAGAGATTGCTTACACTAGGTAAAAGGGGCGGGAGGGGGAAACTTTGCTTGTGAATATGTCATAAACTATAAAGGTTTGAGAGATAAGACTTATATCATTCTTCATGTTTTTTTAATGCCTACAAAATAAAATAAAGTTAAAATGAAGTATTACTATCCCTTTAAGGCTGATCCAGGGGAAATGGATCTCATGTTTCATGGCTTCTGCTCCTCATATTGACCTCTCACAGGGTCTCACAGGGTTATTGTTATTAATAAATATTTTATGCTTATTATCCATGATACGATCAATTTTGGAATTTCCTTATTTTACCTTATAAGCAGTTACAGCGGTCGCATTTGGTGAGTGGAATCTATTTATCCTACAGAGGTATTTTTATCCCACGGTATTACTCTTAGATGATTTCCTCTTGTGTTCCTGCTGTTTCTATAGGATATCCCGATGTCCTGAACGTTCTAATGAGGAAGATTTTGATGATAAAGGATACCACCGAAGATTTCCTTTAGTTTTTTGTTTATGGGCCCATTTTACTGCATTTCTTGTGACTAGTATCGCTTATGTTTGCCTCATTGACATACAGATGCTTGTCTTAGATCTTAGATGTTTTTTGCACTTCTGGTATTTTATTTACTGTTGAACTCTCACAGGCTTTCTGGCTCATCCTCTCTAACTTCCCAGCTATCTGTATGAAACATGTAGTGCTTGGCCACTTGCTTTCAATATGAAGTTAATAGATCGTTTAAATTATCCCCCTTCCCCTCCCCTCCTTTCTCAGTCTTCCATAATACTGAGTTTCCATCAGGTCAATTTGGAGATTCTTTAAAAATTTGGAACTCACGAGGCATTCATACGCTAGATAAATTACTAGTGGATTCAGGTACCACTCCACATGAAACATTAAATAGGAACTTTTATCTCCCTTTTAATACCTCTTGGCAATATAGGTAAATTCATAATTTCCTGGATAAACTAGCATCTCAAGGATACTTTCTCCAGTCTGATACCCCCTTTGAAAGGCTGATCACCTCAGCCACTATTCACAAGACACAGTATTAAAAGTTTACTTCATCAAAGATTGGGAGTCTGAAATATCATCCTCTCTTGCAAGGCCCACCTGGTTAGCAGTCAGATAGACCTTATGGAAATCAGCTAGAGATATAGCAACCAGGGCATGTAACTACAAACTTCAAACCTGGTGGTACTGAACCCCACTCCAGTTGTAAAATGTTATCCTTCTTACGCTTCCTCTTTGGCTCAATACTACACATTTGGTGGCTATGTCCAATGATAGTAATTTTTTGATCTGCTATAAACCACAATTTAAATATTATATTAGATTGTACATTACCCCTTGACCCTTTAATTTTCATTTTTGCTTCTAATTTTCCATTGTTGATAATACTGTTGAATAATGCCTGCACGCTATTTCTTATACTTACAAACACAAAAAAAGTGTCTTATCCTTTAGTTTTAGACTTCTTATCCTCCCTACTTGTGTCATTGGTATAACGATAAAAATTACTCTTTCTAGAGAGATTTCATACATTACCCACTAATTCTTTGGAGACATTTCATGCTCTTTGGTCTCCTTGGTCCTCATATTATGTATCCCAGTGCATTACTAACCCTTTCAATATTTAATTAGAGACCCCTCAACTTATTATTTCTGGGCACTCCCTCTGGGAACAACTCCAGGTTAGATTTTTGTGCTGACTGTGAAGGTCACTCGCACAGGACCCTACACACACACACACACACACACACACACACACACATACACACACACACACACACACTTACCCTCTGCATTTCATCCTTCTGAGGTAGGTGGAATGGGTACCCAGGAAATAAATGACAAAGACAGACAATCTCAATTTATCCTTCCTGGTAAAATACTGAGACTATTCTACTAACCTATTTTGAGTGTGAAGTGAATAGGTTAAACATAGCAACCTAATGCTTTGCACACCAATATGGCACTTAAAAGTTGAAATGCCATACAAAAAAACAAACAGAATGATGTTAATGGTGCAAAGCTCATGTCAGCCACATTATATTTGCTTATTTAAGCGAGGCAAGAAAGTTGCAGAATGTCACATTACAAAAATAGGTGTGCCTCTGCTGACCTTTGTCACAGTGGGCACCAGAGCATTGTGAATCAATGCTTCCCTGAGGTTTGCCAGTTATCTAAATATAAGGATGGTAAAAATGGGATGTGCTGATTAATGAAACAAAAAATGTTACAGTGCCCACCTGTACTGTATGCATGTATGTATCTGTGCAGTTACAAGGCTTTTGTAAGGGAAGTTCAGAATTATTCTGGTGTGAATGTCAGTATGCATGTTGTCACTGGGAGGAGTCCTTGAGCAGCTTGAAAGAAGATATTTGAAAGTGATGAGTGCTGATGATTGGCGGATGGTGACTGGGGATGCTTTTAATAGACGAGAAGAAATGTAAGGGGGAGCAATGTTTACAAGGAACAAGAGGTATGTTTTGTTACAGCATGGATATTGGGGGGGTGGAATCTGGGAAAACACCAATGCAGAGAGCTTTGGTTAGAGTTTATGATAGAACTAGTGTAAAAGCCCGTGTACACTGGCCAAGGTCCAGATGCTTTGCAATGCATTGCGTACCCCACTGGCACTCAAAGGGTTAAGAGGCCAGTCCTGCTGTGCATCCTGCCACTGACGCAGTCATGCACTGTAGAGATGTTCAGAAAGCACAGAATTCTCCCAGCATTCTGTGCGTTTGGGCAGTCTCTACTGCACATGACGGCTTCTGACAAACATCCTAGCGAATATTATATAGGATGGTCAGGGCCGGATTTACATCTCAGGAGCCTGTAGACACAGAAATCTGAAGCGTGCCCCCCCCCAAAAAAAAGAGCGTTTTAAATAAATCCAATGCATTTATATACACAAACCCTATAATCAGCCTATCACTATCAGACTCTCAAACAAAGAAACAATCACTGTTTCGTGCCAACCCAGGCTGTGGACGGGATCCGTTCCACTGTGACCCCTCTACCTCACACTCATGGTTTAGATGGAGTGACATTCTGAAGTGCATGTCCTCTATACCCCTTCAATGCCTGTGAGATATTTAGTGCATGGCATCTGTGGGATACAAGGGGATAATCATTTGAGTGACTGATGACATACATTTCTAACCCTGTAGGCATTTAGGGGGTTTCCGTATTTGTCCAGAAACAGAGTGATGCTGATTATAAGGCAATGGGTGGCATGGGTTCAATTGCTGTCTGCTCTGTTGTTTATATCTGCATGTCATGCCATGTCTTGTTTTTCATATGTGTAGACTCACACTGTACAAACAGACTTGAATCTGTTCATTGAGTGATGGGGCAAGAAAGGATCTGCACACTGAATGACAGGACAAGACAAGACCTGGAAGGACCTGAAATGAAGAAGAGGTCCACAACATAATCGTTGAAGGCATACTGATATATTAAATATATGCTTTATTTGAGCATATTAACAACTGGAACAGTGGAAAAAATCCACCAGAAGACTGCCAAAAACTGTGTCCTCCATGGAGCTGGTCTATGCTCCCAGACCAAGGCATTCAAGTTGGTTGTCAGCGGTTAACAGAGCGATCACCTGCGGGTGTTGGTTTGGAAAAAATAAAGCATAATCGAGCATAATAATTAACTGATTTAGCTTTCCAAAATGGTTTCAAACTTGGTTCTCCATCCAGCTATTTACTAATTATAGATGTGTGCCTGCCTCTGCGTGTGTCATTGATTAAAAGTAAAGCTGTCTCATAATAACCTTTTCTGTGCCGAAAGGGTTAATATGCATATTTTTATCAGGCAGCTTCACTTTTAATCAATGACACACACAGAGGCAGGCACACATCTATAATTAGTAAATAGCTGTATGGAGAACCAAGTTTCAAACCATTTTGGAAAGCTACATCAGTTTATTACTACTTTCGATTATACTTTATATTTTCCAACCCAACCCCTGCAAGTGATCGCGCTATTAAAAGAAGCAACACGAAAATCTTGCTTTGATATGCAGGGGAAGATTTTCATGTCGCCCTTTCAACGCGGTGACCTACTTAATGCGGCTCCAAGCAGCGCACTCTTAAAACTGTGCTGTTTTAAAAGTGAACCATGCAGGCTTACTTACCTCAATCAAGGCGGCAGGCTGGGTTAAATAAACAGCGTGAGCCTGTGCAACTTCTAGTGTACTCTCTAGTACACAGAGGCAGGCAGGCAGCTCCTGTTTGTCCGTGGGCTGCACTGAGCGTCTGGGAGGAGGTGGGGCAGTACTGTTCCGAGCAAGTCAGTGGTGACGTGAGGATTATAAGTGCAGCCTCCGTGACACTGACTCCAGCTCCTGTCTCTCTTCAAATAAGTTCTGTGTCACACTGTCACAGTCACATCCGGCTGGCGCAGCATACCCTCCCTCCCCTCCAGTCCACCAGGCATGATGAATTTAAGGAAAAGGCTGGCTATTTTTTTTAAATAAAAAAAAATAAATAAAAGACTATCACAATGACAGGCGCCCCTCTGTGGGTTGCGCCTGTAGGCAGATGCCTACTCTGCCTTATTACAAATCCGGCCCTGAGGATGGTCAATTATGAGGGTATAGAAACAAAAAGGAAGGAGACCCAGGACTTATCACTAGTGTACACCCACTGCAAGTTCATGGAGGGAAATTATTAACAAAAGAAGCATTTAAAGTAAGAGAGAGAGCAGGCAATCCATTCTAGACCTATGTCACAGATGCCAAGGGTATGCAGTGTGTCTAGTAGGAGTGTGTGATTTTCAGTCTCAAAAGCAGCAGAGAGATCTCGTGGGATTAGTATACTGTAATGGCCTTTGTCCTTTGTGTAATTTTTTTTTTTACATTGAGGGTACTGTAGTATGACCATATTTAATCCTTTTAGTGTCAGAAAGATATCCAAATGCATTGCAGTACAATGTGTTGGATAGGAGGAGAGGTGAGGAGGCAAAGCGGAGTCTTATGATGTAAGGGTAAGAGGAGGGTAGTGTCGAACTCTCTGACAGTAGCTGATCACAAGGGGATTGTGACCCAATCAAGCAAAAGGGAGTGTGAGGCAAAAGGGAGTGTGAGGCATTCAGGTGAAGGGGAGTTTGAGTCAATCAGAAGAACAGGAGGAGAGCCAATGAGGAGAAGGAGAGGTAGGGTGTAGAACAGTGGGTCTCAACTCCTGCCCTCGGGACCCACTAACAGGCCAGGACTAAGGGATTTCTCTGCTAGAGCACAGGAGTGGTGATCAGAGGCTCATTCACATTGATTAACTCCCCTGTGCTCTAACAAGGAAATCATCAAATCCTGGCCTGTTAGTGGGTCCTGAGGACAGGAGTTGAGAACCACTGGTGTAGAGGAAGAAGTTGTGTAATGTGATGGAGGGTGAAGTAATGTACATGGATAATGGGAGGCAAGGTGTAGAGGGAGGAGATGTGTAAAATGATGGAGGGGGAAGTCCTTGCAGACCCCACCCACCCACCCACCCACTCCTTGGAAAATTACTCCTCATGCTTACACCAATGGGACAGGCAGTATAGAGATATATAACTCCTCCTTACTGTGCTCCTATGTGTGTGTCTGGCTTTGGACAAATCTTGTAGGTCACATGATACTTCTTTTTATATATATATATATATATATATATATATATATATACATGTGCCAGGTCCCATAGGGTATACATACAATTTGTAGTTCAAGAACCTCACAGGACAGTAAGTCCTCTGAGTGCGGTTCTTCAACTACAATCTATAATTATATATATATATATATATATATATATATATATATATATATATATATAGTAATTGTGATTGGAATGCACACACTGGGTGCTCATCAAAGAGAAAAGATGGTACATACAGTTCATGAAGAGAGACGGCACTCACAGGATTTTGGTTGAATGTAAAATGCTGTTACATGCTTACTGGAATCGACGTTTCGGCTAGCAATCTTGATAAAGGCTACGTTGCTAGCTGAAACGTCGATTCCAATAAGCACGTAACAGCATTTTACATTCAACCAAAATCCTGTGAGTGCCGTCTCTCTTCATGAACTGTATATATATATAATTTTTTTTATATAATGGCACTTAACTGCTACTTTAACATAGTCCATTGACTGTTCCCATTGAGTATCCTCCGACTATACTCTCTGCAAACAAATTGCCATGTTTAACAGATTTGTGTGCAGCATCATTAACAAGCATCACACATAAACTAGAAAGTACAGTGCTCAGCCATGTGACAAAGAATCCCCTGTTTGTCAGACAATGCTGGCTGCTTTAATTTAGTGGACACAGCAGTGCTGCAGAGAGGAACCGCAAACATGGGATGAACAAGGGAGCTGGATTACCTTCACAGACTCTCTAATGAAGCAATTTAAAGAGACATAAACATACCTGAATAGGGCTGCAGCATGGGGAGAGTCAAACAAATTCTACAATCCTTGAAGTATAACAGCTTTCTTTCAGAATCGGAAGTTAAAAAGACAACGGTTTGTAGCTTTTCTATATTGGCTTGTTTATTTATTAATTTAGGGTCTTATTCATTAAGATAACTAGAAGCAAATAAATGCACCATAGAGGGAATGAAAATACCCATTGATATAAAAAAAGGGATTTTAACCCATGAGTGCTAAGCATTGCTTCACAATGAGTTGAAGACCTCTCTAATATGCAAAGGGTTAAAAGCTCAATTTTAATCAATGGGAATTTGATATTTTTTTTTCCTTATAGTGATGTTGGATTGCTTCAGAACTGTTCCCTTTTCACTTGAAGAATGTATGTCTGGGTATGATGGGAGTTGTAGTCCAGTAACAATTTGTGATTTACAGGATGGCTGTTCATTGGGTAGGAGAACAAGGACAGGATAGAGATATAGGTCCATGGCATTGGGTGGGGGGATAAGTGGAACAGAGATGATGGATTATCAGAAAGTGGGGGAGATGGCAGCAGCAGACATAGGCCTAGAATCCAATGCAGGTGATGTATTCTCACTAGTAACATCTAGCAGAGTCACATTGATGTCTCAGGATACATTTATAGATACATTTCTTGATAAAGTTATCAACTACAATGGAATCAGGCAGTAGTGAGGAAGATGGGGATGACAAAAGATGGGAATAGCTTACTAGGGATGCAGAAACTATGGGACAGATATGGTAGTAGAGAAAGTAGGGCAGGTGGGAAGTCAGAAATGTTGATTGAGATGGGTCAGAGATACAGGGGTGAAATGAGGGGACAGACAGGGAGAGTGGGGAGAGAAAAACAGAGACAATGAATTGGACAGAGCTAAAAAAAGGGGGACACAGCATGGGGAAAGTGGGAAACAGACACATGGAGGGAAGGGAAATGTATTTAAAGAGAAGGGGAAACAGAATGAGAAAGGGGAAGGTACAGAAGTGGAAAGAGTAAAAGTAAAACGATAAATAGCCCGTCATTTGAAGAGACGGTCAGGGATTTTGAAGGTTTTGCATAGCCAACAGCCAATCAGAATGCACGACAAGCTGACCAACTGGGTTGTTTCAATCAAAGGTCACAGTATAGTACATGGTTAGTGTTATGCCGACTGGATGGTTGTTCATACATTCTGATTGGATGATGTCATTCTTTGCTTACAGATTGTCTGTTATTCGAAAGAGTAGACTGATTATCAGTGTTCAATAAAGGATTACTTATGTTTTTAGCAAAGCAAGATATACAGGGTTAAAACAATTAATTAATAAAGACTCTTGTACAATGTTGATTATGGATGGGCAAAAGTCTAGTTTTTTCCCACTGGACTTTTCAATGAAAACTCACAATTTGCAGCTTTTTTCCATGGAAATTCCCATGTATAGACATCCCATAAAATTCTGCCTTTTACCTAACCCCAAGAAAATGTGTGTGAGAATTTGTATGTTTACACCTATGCTTAACATCCCCTGACTTGGTTTGTGGGGGTCTATGTTGTGGTTCTATAGCTACCACTACAGTGGGACAAGATGGGGGGGGGCAGTATGTGTTATTCTATGGCTACTAATGCAGTGGGACAAGGCTGAGGGATCAGTACGTGGGATTCGTTGACTACCACAAGAAAAGACTGGCAGGTCAGTATGTGTGTGGTTCTATGGATACCAGTGTAGTGGGACTAGTAGCTGGGTGGTGGGGGTCAGTATGTGTGGTTCTAAGGCTACAGTGGGACAAGGCTGGAGTCATTATGTATAGTTGTATGGCTACTGAGGGACAAGGCTAGGAATCTGTATATACACTATGGAAGAAATTGGAAAAATGGCACTTTTCACTGGAAAGTCTGCTTAAAGGGATAGTAATACTTCATTTTAACTTTATTTTATTTTGTAGGCATTAAAAAAACATGAAGAATGATATAAGTCTTATCTCTGAAACCTTTATGGTTTAAGAGATATTCACAAACAAAGTATCCCCCCCCTGTTCAACCAGATAAGAAGGGAGATGCCCAGGTAGACTGCAGAGAGGGACAATCTTAAATTAAGATAATGGAAAAAGCTGAAAAACTTGTCAAGGGGGGAAGGGCTTTCATTGTTTTCATACAAAGAAAATTGTCCCCTTCTGTTATCTGTACTGTCATACAACCAGACTCACATCTGAGAAGAGATGGCTTACACTAGGTAAAAGGGGCGGGGAGGGGAACTTTGCTTGTGAATATCTCATAAACCATAAAGGTTTGAGAGATAAGACTTATATCATTCTTCATGTTTTTTTAATGCCTACAAAATAAAATAAAGTTAAAACGAAGTGTTACTATCCCTTTAAGGTGAAATGTGTAATTTTTTTCTCTCTTTATGAAAACTTTTGTTGCATCTCTAATGTTGATCCAGAGAGTAATATGGTCACCTTTTGTAATAGGGATGGCATGTTTACCTTATTAACAGCTTGAGAACAAGAGGCATGTTCAATGCATTGCTTTGCACTGTGTTGCACACCTTTGATGATGAAGAGGTAAAGCAGAGCTTGAAATGATTTTGGTGTTTTCATCATGTCCCGGAGCAACAGAAACTATATCTGTGAATTGTTGAACTTGATGGACATGTCATTTTTTAATTTTAATAACATATGAAACTATGTAAAAAAAAATCATGTTTAATTTACTCTCAGCAACAATATGCACTGAGGACATCTCTGTCTCGAAATTGTTTTATTGATGATTCCCAAAATTTTGGCAAATGATCCTTTCCTGTTTAACTTTTATTAGCTTATTTCCTTTATTGCTTTGCATTGTATTACCAGCCTTACTGCACAAGGGTTATTATTATTATGTATTTATAAAGCGACAACAGATTCTGCAGAGTCGTATCTATCTATCTATCTATCTATCTATCTATCTATCTATCTATCTATCTATCTATCTATCTGTCTGTCTGCCTTTGGTCCTCAAATGATTACTTATTTTATTTGGATGCCTTTTACATCTCTACAAAATGTGAGGTTGTTCAAGGCACATAAGTAGCAATTTTTGTATCTTTCTTGGCCTGGTAGAGTGGAGAATCGATAATAGTAAATGACAATCTGACAGCTGAGGATGATGGGACTTTAAAGTGGAACTACCACTCTTCTTCGGTGCTGCTGAAAAGGCTTTGAAACTCATCTATATTTATGTTAGCTATTCTTTATTTAAACAATATTTTATAAGCTATTTCGTTTTAGTTGTCAGTTTATGCAAATGGGCCAGTACTTCCTGGTAGGAAGTAGCAATTGGAAGGGAAGGTGGCCTGTTGGTATCTGACAAATCAGGCTGAGCCAGCCAGTACTGCTTCATTTGCATAAAGTAAAAAATAAATAAAGCTAGATATCTCGAGAATATAGTTGTGAATAAAGAATGACTAACATAATATATAGCTAAAGGGTGGTATCATGTTAGCTGTAGAAAAATCAAAAGCCTTCCCCTAGAGCCACTCATTTAGCAAATAAAAGTATCATTTTCACAATACTAGTCTCCAACCTGTTAGTTATTGTGTATTCAGCCTTCATTCTTATTTTGCCTGAAGAAGACACCTGGAGCTCGATTTAATAGACCCCGGTAAAAAAAACAAAAAAAAACAACAGGTGACGGTAGTTTTTAAAGCACGGTAAGTCTTTCAATTACCTGCGCTGTGAAAAAGTTCTGCATGGAAAAACCCACATTGGGCGCTAAATTTTGTGCCCATTGGAAGCAATTACAAAGAGTTTGAATTTCCAATTCTATTTCAAGAGTTGGGCTCTAACATGCATTAAGGGACTCCATTTTATCACCAAAAATCTGCATCAACTTTTTTTGTAGTAATGTCCTCTAACGCATGTTTTAAGACTACTGATGCTGGAACTGAGAGGGAAAAAAAACTGAAAAAAAAACTTAAGTGACCAGCGGATGTATTGATATTGGGCCATAAGCACCATACCAATAAATCCAAATGACTGAAAAAATGTGTGTAATGAAACAAAAATTAACCCTATGAGGGCCAATGGGGTATGCAGTGCATTGCAGAGCACTGCATACTCCACTGGCACTCACAGGGTTAATCCAACTAAAACTAACAGCATCCCCTGGAAATACACACTTATCTGTAAGTCTGCTGCCTGGCGGTCATTCAGTTCAAGTCTTCTTCTTTAATCTTCTACCTTGCTTCTACATCTATCTTCTTATCTTCATACTTCTACGCTGCTATAGTAGAATGCCACAATGAATAAAAAGTGTTTCCATGTGTACAGAAGATATGCCCCACAGTGGCAGGAAAGTAGAGCAAAAATCCCCCCCCCCCTTTAGATACCTCTCGGGCCATTGCCCAAGCCATTCTAAAGAACATTTTAACATATTTTAAAATATATCCAGTCTCTGGTCAAAATGGTACCCAGGCTTCCAATGGCTGGGATGTGGGGTTACGCACCTCCCGGCCAATCAGCGTCTAGCTGAAGGCATGATGAAACCCGTTAGAAGCTGACTGGCTAGGAGGTGCGAAACCCCACATCCCAGCCAATGGAAGTCTGGGTACCACTTCTTCAGAATGGCTTGGGTAATTGCCCGAGAGGTATGTAAGGGGGGATTTTTAATTTGATTTCCTGCCGCTGGCAGAGGCGGTGATGTACAGTTCAGCCAAATCTTTGGAGGCACATATTCTGTGCACATGGATATACTTTTTATTCATTGTGACATTCTATTTTGGCAGCGTAGGAGAAAGAAGATGAGAAGATAAGACAGAAGAAGATACAAGATAGAAGATGACAGGTAAGTGTTATACAGCTCTGGGGTACAGGTGTTAGAATAGCGTTATGGCTACTATTGTTTCACTTTCTGGTTAGGTGTAGTGTATAGTTAGTGTTTGGGAGGGTTACTATATTTTAACTCACGCTTAGTGTTTGACAGTGTGTCAAACATGAGCATTAGCCATTTTCCTTTTATGTTCCCATTTCTCAAGCTATTTAGTGTGAGTTTTGGGAACAAAAAACCCACAGTGAATGTTGGGTCAAAAGTCTGGTTTTGTGTCCCAACATTGGTTGGGGTTCCTGTTGTAGGGTAATTTCTACAGAAACACAGTGTGTGTACCGCCCAGTATCCATTGTTGCCCTACCAACAATTTTATTGGTGACTATTAAATCAAACCCCTAGTGTTTTGAAAGCTTGCATCCTAGAGCCACTCAGTTGCCAAAAAAGTATCATTTTTACTCTACCAGTCTCCTAACATACGACAGGTGATTTTGAAAGCTCTAAAATCGATTGTCGTTATTACGTGTTAGTTCACCTTTAAATCTAATGATATCTGGAGAAATGCACATTTCCCACAACTGTTCCTTACCTCTGAGAGTGTCAGCAGTCACTGAGCCAGCTTACCCTGGACTTGTAAATCAATATATTTGTTATGCAAAAAAAGCAAATGCTGAGCAATTTGGGGGCAATCCAGCTGCATTATGGAGGCAAATTAAAGTTCCTGGAATCCTCATTAATTTAAATAAGGGTTTTCACTATACAGAAGCTAAAGAGTTAACATTTTCATAACCTCTGCCCAACACTCCCATTGGTCTTATAATATCACATCTTTTGTTTTCTGCATAAAGCCCAATATGACATAAAAGGGAGGATCACTGATCTATAGTAAGGACCTTGCATGGAGATATGTGGGCAATTTAAGTCTGTCTTTATACACTCACCTTCATTCCTATGCAAGACATCCATCTCAGCAAGCAAATCATCTAGTGCAATTATTCTCAGGCCGTGTTCCATGGATCCCCAGAGTTCCCTGAAACAATACAAGGGCTTCCACCAAACACATATCAATATTGGCATATAAGGGAGAAAAGGTGGAGTGGAAGATAGAGGGCCGTACTTATTCCAACTGTGAGGCAAACCAGCTACCCCAAAAGATGTCCTATTGATATGAATCAGATTTTTAGCCACTTTGCAATATGTTGGAGACCGTTTTAGCATTCAGTCGGTTAAACGCCTTATTTAAATCAAGTGGCATTTGGAGAATTGTTATTTCTTCCCTGTCGTACATATGGTTTGGCCCAGAATTACTCCACTTTTGTCTTTCTGGTGTCTATTTGTTTTCTGAGGCCTAAAATCTAGTCTTACATATGTTCTGAGTTAGCAGCCATTCATGCCTTTTACTGAATCTCAAGTACCTTTGCAGCATAGCTGGGATCTTCATCCTCTTGAGTCCACAGAGAGATCTCATGTACGGCAACCAGGGGTTTGTAAATGACGCTGTTCGTGTCATAAAGAGAGTAGAGCTTAATCAAGTGGGTGGGATTTGCCATCATTTTTTGTCATAAAGTGGGCAGGAAGTAGGTGTGAAGTGGGCAGAACAGGGTGAGAAGGAGGAAAAGTGACAGGTAGTGCGAGGAACAGGGTGAGAAGGAGGATAAGTGAGAGGTAGTAGGAAGAACAGGGTGAGAAGGAGGAGAAGTGAGAGGTAGTAGGAAGAACAGGGTGAGAAGGAAGAGAAGTGGAAGGTAGTAGGAAGAACAGGGTGAGAAGGAGGAGAAGTGGGAGGTAATAGGAAGAACAGGGTGAGAAGGAGGAGAAGTGGGAGGTAGTAGGAAGAACAGGGTGAGAAGGATGAACAGGGTGAGAAGGAGGAGAATTGGGAGGTAGTAGGAAGGACAGGGTGAGAAGGAAGAGAAGTGGAAGGTAGTAGGAAGAACAAGGCGAGAAGGAAGAGAAGTGGGACGTAGTAGGAAGAACAGGGTGAGAAGGAGAAGTGGGAGGTAGTAGGAAGAACAGGGTGAGAAGGAGGAGAAGTGGGTGGTAGTAGGAAGAACAGGGTGAGAAGGAGGAGAAGTGGGAGGTAGTAGGAAGAACAGGGTGAGAAGGAGGAGGAGTGGGAGGTATTAGGAAGAACAGGGTGAGAAGGAGGAGAAGTGGGAGGTAGTAGGAAGGACAGGGTGAGAAGGAGGAGAAGTGGGAGGTAGTAGGAAGAACAGGGTGAGAAGGAGGAGAAGTGGGAGGTAGTAGGAAGAACAGGGTGAGAAGGAGGAGAAGTGGGAGGTAGTAGGAAGAACAGGGTGAGAAGGATGAACAGGGTGAGAAGGAGGAGAATTGGGAGGTAGTAGGAAGGACAGGGTGAGAAGGAAGAGAAGTGGAAGGTAGTAGGAAGAACAGGGCGAGAAGGAAGAGAAGTGGGACGTAGTAGGAAGAACAGGGTGAGAAGGAGAAGTGGGAGGTAGTAGGAAGAACAGGGTGAGAAGGAGGAGAATTGGGAGGTAGTAGGAAGGACAGGGTGAGAAGGAAGAGAAGTGGAAGGTAGTAGGAAGAACAGGGCGAGAAGGAAGAGAAGTGGGACGTAGTAGGAAGAACAGGGTGAGAAGGAGAAGTGGGAGGTAGTAGGAAGAACAGGGTGAGAAGGAGGAGAAGTGGGCGGTAGTAGGAAGAACAGGGTGAGAAGGAGGAGAAGTGGGAGGGAGTAGGAAGAACAGGGTGAGAAGGAGGAGGAGTGGGAGGTATTAGGAAGAACATGGTGAGAAGGAGGAGAAGTGGGCGGTAGTAGGAAGGACAGGGTGAGAAGTGGGAGGTAGTAGGAAGAACAGGGTGAGAAGGAGTAGAAATGGGAGGTAGTAGGAAGAACAGGGTGAGAAGGAGGAGAAGTGGGAGGTAGCAGGAAGAACAGGGTGAGAAGGAGGAGAAGTGGGAGGTAGTAGGAAGAACAGAGTGAGAAGGAAGAGAAGTGGGAGGTAGTAGGAAGAACAGGGTGAGAAGGAGAAGTGGGAGGCAGTAGGAAGAACAGGGTGAGAAGGAGGAGGAGTGGGAGGTAGTAGGAAGAACAGGGTGAGAAGGAGGAGAAGTGGGAGGTAGTAGGAAGAACAGGGTGAGAAGGAGGAGGAGTGGGAGGTAGTAGGAAGAACAGGGTGAGAAGGAGGAGGAGTGGGAGGTAGTAGGAGGAACAGGGTGAGAAGGAGGAGGAGTGGGAGGTAGTAGGAAGAACAGGGTGAGAAGGAGGAGGAGTGGGAGGTAGTAGGAAGAACAGGGTGAGAAGGAGGAGTGGGAGGTAGTAGGAGGAACAGGGTGAGAAGAAGGAGAAGTGGGAGGTAGTAGGAGGAACAGGGTGAGAAGGAGGAGGAGTGGGAGGTTGTAGGAAGAACAGGGTGAGAAGGAGGAGGAGTGGGAGGTAGTAGGAGGAACAGGGTGAGGAGGAGGAGAAGTGGGCAGTAGTAAGAAGAACAGGGTGAGAAGGAGGAGGAGTGGGAGGTAGTAGGAAGAACAGGGTGAGAAGGAGGAGGAGTGGGAGGTAGTAGGAGGAACAGGGTGAGGAGGAGGAGTGGGAGGTAGTAGGAAGAACAGGGTGAGAAGGAGGAGGAGTGGGAGGTAGTAGGAGGAACAGGGTGAGAAGGAGGAGGAGTGGGAGGTAGTAGGAATAACAGGGTGAGAAGGAGGAGGAGTGGGAGGTAGTAGGAAGAACAGGGTGATAAGAAGGAGAAGTGGGAGGTAGTGGAAGAACAGGGTGAGAAGGAGGAGAAGTGGGAGGTAGTAGGAAGAACAGGGTGAGAAGGAGGAGGAGTGGGAGGTAGTAGGAAGAACAGGGTGAGAAGGAGAAGTGGGAGGTAGTAGGAAGAACAGGGTGAGAAGGAGGAGGAGTGGGAGGCAGTAGGAAGAACAGGGTGATAAGAAGGAGAAGTGGGAGGTAGTGGAAGAACAGGGTGAGAAGGAGGAGGAGTGGGAGGTAGTAGGAAGAACAGGGTGAGAAGGAGGAGGAGTGGGAGGTAGTAGGAAGAACAGGGTGAGAAGGAGGAGGAGTGGGAGGTAGTAGGAGGAACAGGGTGAGGAGGAGAAGTAGGAGGTAGTAGGAAGAACAGGGTGAGAAGGAGGAGGAGTGGGAGGCAGTAGGAAGAACAGGGTGATAAGAAGGAGAAGTGGGAGGTAGTGGAAGAACAGGGTGAGAAGGAGGAGAAGTGGGAGGTAGTAGGAAGAACAGGGTGAGAAGGAGGAAAAGTGGGAGGTAGTAGGAAGAACAGGGTGAGAAGGAGGAGAAGTGGGAGGTAGTAGGAAGAACAGGGTGAGAAGGAGGAGGAGTGGGAGGTAGTAGGAAGAACAGGGTGAGAAGGAGGAGAAGTGGGAGGTAGTAGGAAGAACAGGGTGAGAAGGAGGAGGAGTGGGAGGTAGTAGGAAGAACAGGGTGAGAAGGAGGAGGAGTGGGAGGTAGTAGGAAGAACAGGGTGAGAAGGAGGAGAAGTGAGTGGTAAGTGGGAGGAACAGGGTGAGAAGGAGGAGAAGTGTGAGGAACAGGGTGAGAATGAGGAGAAGTGAGTGGGAGGAGCAGGGTGAGAAGGAGGAGAAGTGGGCAGAGTTTCACAGGAAACTCAGCACCACGGGAGAATCAGCCTCTGTCCCCAGAGATCTGGTAATTAACACTAAAAACCGGAGTCTCCTGGATAGATCCGGAAAGTTCCCAGGTATGCTTTGTAGACTTAAAGGGATTGTCTGTAAATGGGCTGAGATAAGATAACAGATTTTCTAAATACAAGAGCAGTAGGTACTGATTACTGTGTATTAAAGGGGATGAATCACCTTACTAAGTTTGCTTTAATCTCTTTCTTTTAGCTACTCTAACAATGCTGTGTTTTGGTTGTTTTTTTAACGCTATAGAAATGCAGTTTGACAGCTTAGTTTTCCCCTGTGACATCTTGTCCTCATTCTGATCAGCATCACGCGTGACGACGAGAATCCAGGAGAGATCCTCCTCCACGCGGGTCTGTCTGTAAGCTGGAGCACTCTCACTGGCAGAGATCGATATCTAGCCAATGAGAATGTTGCAGTTTACAGACAGACCAGCGTGGAGGAGGATCTCTCCTGTATTCTCGTCGGCACGCGTGGTGCCAATCAGAATAAAGAGAAGACGTCATGGGGAAAAACTAAGCTGTCAAACTGCATTTCTACAGTGTTTAAAACAAAAACACAGCATTGTTAGAGTAGCTAAAAGAAAGAGATTAAGGCAAACTTTTAGTAAGGTGATACATCCCCTTTAACTGAATTTAGCTCTTGTGTCTATTTAAAAACACAATTAACCCTAGACACCTCTCAGGCACTCGAAAGGCTTACAGAAATATTATCTGAATAGGATGGTTTACACACACACACACCAAGGACACAGTACACACAATAGGATAGTTTATTATGATGGAAGTGCTCTGAAACCAAAAGTGAAGTGGCCGATGTACTTAAAGAATAAATGAAGGTTCACTGCAGAGGTCACCTTGATAAGAGGTACCTTTGCCATCTCGTGTTCCTCTTGGATGTGAACAAGTCAGCTAGGTCTGATGCTTTTAACATATCTTATTCCTTTGACAGTGCATTAAGATGTCTTCATTTGGATGTTTCCTAAAGATAACACTGATCTAATCAGAATGCAGGTTCATCTTCAGGTTGACCGATATCTTAGATTTCAAAAGTCTCCAAGATACAAAACGGGCAGGAAATGTCATCCAGATCTTTCATTCTTACTAAATTCTTATTTTGACAAGCTCCAATTCTTTAATGATTTGAAGAGTTGCTGCAATATACAGATATATCTCAGTTGGTCAATGCACCAGCTGTAGAACCTGTTCATGCCAGTTCAGGGTCACCGGCTCTAGTCCCAGCAAGGTCATCTCAGCCTTTCACCCTTCTGACGTAGATAAAATGAGTCCAGGACATACCTGAAAATGAGAAACTATGTCATTGTATTGTTCCTGGTAAAGTACTTTCACGGATTTTTTTTTATTTTTTGTTCTACACATGCAGACTGGTACCTATATAAAAAGTAGCTATTTTTATATAGTAGACACCTGCTCTTAGCACAGGCCCCATAGGTGGTGGAATCCATCTCTTGGTGCTACGTCTGCCTATCGTCTATATGCTGAGCTATCTACTTTTAAAATTCTCCCATCTACTTTACTTACACTAATAGGAATGGAGTGTGAGTATTTCCTCTGAACATTGATTCATATTCATACATGGGAACTTAAAGAAAAGCTGACCCTGAGATTGTAAAAAGTTCCAAAGAAGAAAGGAGGAGATTTATAAATGTGGAGTATTTGCGATAATTTTGCGACAGAATTTTCACCAGAATGTTAACTGCAGGTAAATGCTGTCCTAAACAGTCCAGGTATTAACATCAGAGTAACTACACCATATTTATAAAAATGCCTTAACCTTAAGGACTGGTGATATGCCAGGGCCGTCGCCGGTTTTTATACCCTTAAGGATCGGTGACGGTCATAGCATGTCACATACTTTTGACTTACAAAGCTCGTGCAGGTGTACTGTAAGTAAAAGCGTGGTATGAAATTGCCCGCTCCAAGACAGAAGAAGTTTCTCTCAAACCCCTGCTCGGCACGCTGGTACACACAAAAGGTCACGTGTGCCGGTGCGTCGGCAACGATCAAATCGGTTCTTAAGGGAAGGTAACTTCCCTGGATCCCTGGTCCTTACGAAGTTAAATCACTTATATATCAGCCCTGAAGTTCTCTCCAGTTACCATGACTTAGACCGTTCCTTAAAAAGTGCTAAGAATGTTTTTATAAATCTCCCCCAAAGACCCATAATTATAAAAGTAGAGTTATTCTGGAGTAAACCAACTGCACCATAGGGGACAAAAAAAATTCCCACTAAATTAAATTGCGTGTTTAACCCATTGAATGCTAGAGAGGTCTCCAATGCACTGCAAAGTAATGCATTGGAGATCTCTCTAGCATTCAAGGTGTTAAAGTGTTAGTAATGTCCCAACATTATTTGTAATAGATTTGTAGAATCTAAAAAAAAATCACATTGCCACAAACCCCATCTCTCAAACCTCTATGGTATGAGAAATATTGGCAATGAAAGTTCCCCCCTTCCTCCTCTTCTCCTGACGTCAGCATCTAGCTGACAGCAGGAGATCCCAATACGGGGATCAGCAGGCGGCTCTGCAGCAGAGATGAGATTGCGTTATCTATAAAGAAATCATTCACTGGAAATGTCTACAAAGTGTGCCTGGTTTGCAAGCAGACTTTGTAGACCTTTCCAGTGATGTAAATCTTTTGCAATAACGGGATTTAGGCTCTGCTGCAGAGCCTCATAGTGTCAGCCGACACGGACCCCCTTCTGTCAGCTTTACAGCTGACATCAAGGAAGGGGGAACATTCATTGCCAATATCTCTCAAACCATAGCGGCTTGAGAGATGGGGTTTGTGGCAATGTGATTTTTTTTAGACTCTACAAATCCATTACATATTATGTTTGGACATTACTAACACTTTAAAAAGCTCTATTCAAGAGCATGGGAATTTAGGAATTTTTGTTTGTACCCTAGGGTGCAGTTGGTTTACTCCAGAATAAATCCTTAATGTGTAGATATAGACCATAGTTTCTAGGTGAAATGTCCATGTTTGCTCCAACCCAGAGGTATGCCAGTCAGCCCTAAAGGAACCATTAACATGCTACAGTTCAGAGATACACACTGACAAGCAGGGTGTTTCCTTTTGCATTTCTGGTAGAATTGGCACCAATTCACAGACTGGTGCAATTCCTATATTAGAGACACTGGACTCTCTCACCCAGAGAAATTGGTCCTTCAACTTGAGAACCTAAGATTTGTCCCAGGATATGCACATATTAAAATGATAGTAATGTCTTAAGTCTTAACCCTTTGAGTGCCAGAGTGGGTATGGAACGCATTGCAAAGCACTCAAAGGGTTAATGATGGTAGAGTGGGTGAGGAGATATGAACTAAATCAATCTACACACACCTAGGTACAGACAAATTATTTTGATTCTAACAGTAAATCTAGTGGATTTTTACACCTCCCCCCGTGTGTTATTCAGAATGTATTATATATTTTTTTCAGTTGTTCAGCTGAACTAAGACACACAAAAGCAGATCTTATGATCTTTAACCCTATGAGTGCCAGAGAGGTATCCAACGATACCTCTAAGACACTCAAACGGTTAACAGAAAGAGTCGAGGTTGCAGAGGTTTTTACAGTTTGCAAGTAGAGGATGCTCAAGTCACAAACCTAAATAAAACAGAAATAATTAAAGAGAAAATAAATCAATACACGCTACTTTAAGACACAATAAAAATAAAATATTGCTATTCCTTTAAAGGGATAGTAATTCTTCATTTTATCTTTATTTTATTTTGTAGGCATTAAAAAAACATGAAGAACGATATAAGTCTTATCTCTCAAACCTTTATGGTTTGAGAGATATTCACAAGCAAAGTTTCCCCCTCCCGCCCCTTTTTCCTAGTGTAAGCCATCTCTTCTCAGATGTGAATCTGGTTGTAAGACCAGACAGATAACAGAAGGGGACAATCTTCTTTGTATGAAAAGAATGAAAGCCCTTCCCCCCTTGACAAGCTTTTCAGCTTTTTCCCTTATCTTAATTGAAGATTGTCCCTCTCTGCAGTCTAACTGGGCACCTCCCTTCTGATCTGGCTGAACGGGGGGCGGGGATACTTTGCTTGTGAATATCTCTTAAACCATAAAGGTTTGAGAGATAATACTTATATCGTTCTTCATGTTTTTTTAATGCCTACAAAATAAAATAAAGGTAAAACGAAGTATTACTATCCTTTTAACTCTTGAGGACTAGAGGTGTGTGCGATGCATAATGCGTTGCACATTCCATTGGTCTTCAAAGACTTAACAAAACATAAAAATGTTTCTTGTTAAAGCTATATTAAAGGGATAGTAATGTCTACAATAAAGTAGATCTCCGAGTCTTCTCTACTGTAACAGTTTGAGCTATGTGTAAAGGGATAGTAATGCCTTAAAATAATAACCAGTAGTATTGTAGCTAAGGAAAAAAGAAATCCATTGGTGCAAGTTCTATCTCTCAAACCTTTATGGAACGTTTTAAAGTTCCCCTCTCCCTGATTCGAGTCGGCTCTTCAGCAGAGCCAAGATACTGAAATCTAAAAAGAATGACTTCATTGGAACGATCTACAAAGTGTGCCTGGTTTGCAAGCACACTTTGCAGACCATTCCAGTTAAGTACTTGGTTTTAGCTTTTGGTGTCTCCGCTCTGCTGAAGAGCCGCCTGACGGTCCCCGGACCAGGATCTCCTGCTTTCAGCTAGATGCTGACATCAGGGAAAGGCGAGGGAGAGGAGAACTTTAAAATGTTATATCTCTCAAACCATAAAGGTTTGAGAGATAGGACTTGCACCGATGGATTTCTATTTTCCTTAGCTACAATACTCCTTGATATTATTTAAGCTATTACTAACCCTTTAGTAACTTACTTTTCTGTAGTTCAAAACATGTTCAGTGTAAAAGGATCCCGCTCCTAGCCACCTCCCCATGGAGCTGCAGTCCGGTAGTGGGACCGGACAGATGCAGCGAGGGAAACTTAAGTCAGTAAGTATACAGAATACCCTGCCGCCCCTTGACGAAGGCAGACAGGATTTTCGGTTGCTTACTGAAGTTTGTCCCTCACCGCTCTCTATCTGGACCACAGTTAGAGGAAACGTGACGTGGCCAGAAGGGGCAGGAGGGGGATCTTTTTACATTGAATATGTTTTGAACTACAGATAGGGTTGCCACCTTTTCTTAAAAAAAAATACCGGCCATGGCATTCTCTCCATAGACTTAACATTGGACAGAAGCCAATTTTTTACCGGCCTGCCAGTAAAATACCGGCTGGATGGCAACCCTAACTACAGAAAAGTAAGTTATTAGACATAGCACAAAGTGTTCTGTTTACAATAGAGAAGACTTGGAGATCTACTTTATTGTAGTCAATACTATCCCTTTAATGCTTTGCTTTCACTTTATTACAATGCACTGTATAGTATTGGATCGGGGTGTCCAGGTTTTTTCAGTACTGGGTCACATGATCAGAAATCCATGTGTGTGTGCAGGCCGCATTAGGTTTTTTCTTGAGAACAGTGGTGAAGTATAGCCTGTTATTTTGGAAATATTAACAATAATGCAAAAAGCACTGTATAAAAAGCACTGTATAAAAAGCAGTCTATACAATTTTTAATACATTTTGAAGTGGGAAAAGTAGAGGTATGTCACTGGTGCAAAACAGGAGATAGGAAAGCAAGACAGGGCACAGGGGAGCAAGAAGAGGAAGAAAGGGGTAAAGAAAAGCAAGACAGTGGCAGAGGTGAGGGAGATGGGTAAAGAGGATTTAAGGTTGTGACACAGGAGCATACCTCCCAAGTGTCCCTCTTTAGGAGGGACAGTCCCTCTTTTAGACCAAAATCCCTCTGTCCCTCTTTCCCACCCTGATGTCCCTCTTTTTAGGAGATCAGATTGTGTGGTGTGTATATAAGTGTATCATATTGCTCTACAGCAATAAAACTCAAATTATTGTTTGTTTAAACTTCAGTATAGGTGTTTATAAATTAGTCTGTTTGTAACACATTGGTCTTGCTATAAGTCATTTATTAGGTTACACAAAGAGGTATCAGTAGGTCATGAAATAGTCTAAAGATTCTCGGTAATGCCCCACCCACCAGCCACGCCCCCAGCAACACCTGCTAAAACTCAAGTGTCCCTCTTTGGCAATCTGAAATGTTGGGAGATATGCAGGAGTGAGAAGGATACAGTGGGCAAAGACTGGCACAGGGGAGCAAGATGGGTACAGAAGTCTTATCATTCATGAATGCCAGTGTCTACCTGCTATATCACTTTAGCAAACAGTTACAGGAAAAACTAGATTTGAGGCCCACATTTTCCCCTTCCACTGACCTGTACACAAGGCCTCGCCATGTGCATCGAAGGTTGAAAAACTAGAAGACAGGTAATAAAGTAAAAATGAGGGTAATGAGGGCTGCATCCAGGGGTCAGATGTGTGACATTCAGCCAAAGGGCCACATGTTGGATGCCCATGCGTTACAGTGTGTCTGATATCAGTCACACTCTTTAATATTCACTAGTTTCTGGGTAATTTGTTTATAAACAGTATTTGGAATTTCTCAGAAACTTGTGGATATTATAGAGCATGAACTCTTTAAGCTTTTGAGTGCCAGAGTTGTACACAACGCAATGCAACGCAACTTGTTGCATTCCCCTCTGGCTCTCAAAGGGTTGATATTTAAAAGTGCATTGCATTAAAGTACTAACATTACTATCTCTTTAAATGTATATATTTTTTCCACCTAGATACACCCATCAGGGAATTACAGATGTGAGACTGAGTCCATGTAAAGGGAGTTTTTGATGACTGTTAGTATACAGTGGATGCTGCTGTGTGCATTAACACCATACCATGCCATTTTCCCTAATGGTATTTACACAGTGCCACAAATGAGGTCAGCTGTGGAGTTGTGCAGTACAGATGGATGGTCTTACATGAAATATCCGGTCTTATGTAAAGTGTAACCATAACCCTTTGAGCTCCAGAGGGGTACCCAACACATTAAGGACCAGAGTGGTATGAAATTCTTTACTTCAGTACCATAGAGGTGTACATGCATTGCTCTGCGGTGAGTTGGTCACCCTTCTGACACACAAATGATTAATAGAAATAATACCAATCCTTTCAGTACTCGTGGATTTGGAGAATATTGCTTGCTCTGGGGATTTGGTTGCTAATTTTCCAATGCACCTTTGCAGAGCTAGTCTCTAATGCCAGCTGGTGCACTGATGGGCATGCACTGTAGCATATGATCACCGTAGTGCATACTGACAGACACACTCCACCAACCTTAGACTTTGCCAACAATCCCAGAGTGCCTCAGAGCGCCAAAGTTCTCTAATGCATGGAGTAGTCTTAAGACGTACAGAATGCCCTCTGGTCCTCCCCTTGGCTTATGCGGCATTAAGGGGAGGCATTATGGTATAGGTAGCTTAGTAGACTGGCATCAGGCAGGAGAGGGGACTTGGCAATGCATTCCGTACCATTCTGGAACTCAAAGGGTTAAGCCTTTTAATGCCAGAGAGGTATCTAACACATTGCCTTTCTGTCACTCAGAGGGTAAATGCAGAACCTTCATTGTACAATAACTCCAGTATCATTTTATTTTGACTTTACATATTCTGCAAGTGCATAATATTCATATTCAGTTATACTGGGCTTTTAAACCCTTGAATTTTTTGAAATATGATGGAGAACTCCTGGATTCTGCAAGTTAAAACCACCATTTAAGTTCATCATTTTATTTCTTCCTTTGCCTCAGAATTGCACCACTTTTTTTTTGTGCACCAGTGTCGCTATTTTCACCGCAAGCGTATTCCTCTTTCATTTGCTTCAGAGCATGCCTCCCTTTACACTTACAGATCCACCTTATCTCACTGGTTTCTAGAGATGTGTCCAACACATGGGGGAGATTCACTAAGCGGTGATAAAGTAGAGATGACTGCTTCAGTTTAACATTTCTCCAATACCTATGCTATTCTATGGAGCTTATGCACTAAAATCTCCAAACTTGAAGATATCTTAGTGAATAGGCTCCATAGAATAACACAGGAATTGGAGAAGTGATAAACTGGAGAAGTCATCTTCATTTTATCACCAATTAGTGAATCTCCCCCCCTTTTATCCAGGTCCAGATTTACATTCCAGGCATTCCTAGGCAGGCACTCTAGCCACCCTTAGCTCAGAGAACGGCCACACCCCATACCTCACATGACCCCCGCCTCCAGTCCCATTCAAGGCTGGCACCGCCTATAGGCGAGGTAGGCGCCGGCCTACGGCGCACATGTACTGGGGGTGTGGGCATGCAGCAGAGAAGAGCTGCGCCCGCACGCACCACGCCGGGAACCGCAACACAGTCAGGTCTGTGTCACTACTGCGCTCCTTCATCGCGGTCGGCTATTTAGTAATGCAGAGCGCGCTGGGAGTCATGATCTCCCGGCGCATTCTGCATTACTGAAGAGAAGACTGCGGGGGAGCTCCAGCAGCTACAGGTATGTGATGGGGGAAAGTTGGAGCTGATGGGGGGCAAGTTGGAGCTTATGGGGGGTAAAGTGGAGCTGAGGGGGCAAAGTGGAGCTGTTGGGGGCAAGTTGGAGATGATAGGGGCAAGTTGGAGCTGAGGGGGAAAAGTGGAGCTGGTGGGGGCAAGTTGGAGCTGAGGGGGCAAAGTGGAGCTTTTGGGGGCAAGTTGGAGCTGAGGGGCGCAAAGTGGAGCTGGTGGGGGCAAGTTGGAGCTGAGGGGGCAAAGTGGAGCTGGTGGGGCAAAGTGGAGCTGGTGGGGCAAGTTGGAGCTGATGGGGGGCAAAGTGGAGCTGATGGGGACAAGTTGGAGCTGTGGGGGCAAAGTGGAGCTGGTAGGGCAAGTTGGAGATGATAGGGGGGCAAAGTGAAGCTGGTGGGGCAAAGTGGAGAAGTGGGGGCAAGTTGGAGCTGATGGGGGCAAAGTGGAGCTGATAGGGGGCTAGCTGGAGCTGAGGGGGCAAAGTGGAGCTGGTGGGCCAAAGTGAGGCTGATAGAGGGCAAGTTGGAGCTGATGGGGGCAAGTTGGAGCTGAGGGGGCAAAGTGGAGCTGGTGGGGCAAGTTGGAGCAGATAGGAGGCAAAGTGAAGCAGGTGGGGCAAAGTGGAGTAGTGGGGGCAAGTTGGAGCTGATAGGGGCAAAGTGGAGCTGGTGGGCCAAAGTGGGGCTGGTGGGGCAAGTTGGAGCTGGTGGGGGCAAGGTAGAGCTGATAGGGGGCAAGTTGGAGCTGAGGGGGCAAAGTGCAGCTGGTGGAGCAAAGTGGAGCTGGTGGGGCAAGTTGGAGCTGATAGGGGCAAGTTGGAGCTGAGGGGGCAAAGTGGAGCTGTTGGGGGCAAGTTGGAGCTGAGGGGGCAAAGTGGAGCTGGTGGGGGCAAGTTGGAGCTGAGGGGGCAAAGTGGAGCTGTTGGGGGCAAGTTGGAGCTGAGGGGGCAAAGTGGAGCTGGTGGGGGCAAGTTGGAGCTGAGGGGGCAAAGTGGAGCTGTTGGGGGCAAGTTGGAGCTGAGGGGGCAAAGTGGAGCTGGTGGGGGCAAGTTGGAGCTGAGGGGGCAAAGTGGAGCTGGTGGGGACAAAGTGGAGCTGGTGGGGCAAGTTGGAGCTGATGGGGGGCAAAGTGGAGCTGATGGGGACAAGTTGGAGCTGTGGGGGCAAAGTGGAGCTGGTAGGGCAAGTTGGAGATGATAGGGGGGCAAAGTGAAGCTGGTGGGGCAAAGTGGAGAAGTGGGGGCAAGTTGGAGCTGATGGGGGCAAAGTGGAGCTGATAGGGGGCTAGCTGGAGCTGATAGGGCAAAGTGGAGCTGGTGGGCCAACGTAGGGCTGATAGAGGGCAAGTTGGAGCTGATAGGGGGCAAGTTGGAGCTGAGGGGGCAAAGTGGAGCTGGTGGGCCAAAGTGAGGCTGATAGAGGGCAAGTTGGAGCTGATGGGGGCAAGTTGGAGCTGAGGGGGCAAAGTGGAGCTGGTGGGGCAAGTTGGAGCAGATAGGAGGCAAAGTGAAGCAGGTGGGGCAAAGTGGAGTAGTGGGGGCAAGTTGGAGCTGATAGGGGCAAAGTGGAGCTGGTGGGCCAAAGTGGGGCTGGTGGGGCAAGTTGGAGCTGGTGGGGGCAAGGTAGAGCTGATAGGGGGCAAGTTGGAGCTGAGGGGGCAAAGTGCAGCTGGTGGAGCAAAGTGGAGCTGGTGGGGCAAGTTGGAGCTGATAGGGGCAAGTTGGAGCTGAGGGGGCAAAGTGGAGCTGTTGGGGGCAAGTTGGAGCTGAGGGGGCAAAGTGGAGCTGGTGGGGGCAAGTTGGAGCTGAGGGGGCAAAGTGGAGCTGTTGGGGGCAAGTTGGAGCTGAGGGGGCAAAGTGGAGCTGGTGGGGGCAAGTTGGAGCTGAGGGGGCAAAGTGGAGCTGGTGGGGACAAAGTGGAGCTGGTGGGGCAAGTTGGAGATGATAGGGGGCAAAGTGAAGCTGGTGGGGCAAAGTGGCGTAGTGGGGGCAAGTTGGAGCTGATGGAGGGCAAAATGGAGCTGATAGGTGGCAAGTTGGAGCTGAGGGGGCAAAGTGGAGCTGGTGGGGCAAGTTGGAGCAGATAGGGGGCAAAGTGAAGCTGGTGGGGCAAAGTGGAGTAGTGGAGGCAAGTTGGAGCTGATAGGGGCAAAGTGGAGCTGGTGGGCCAAAGTGGGGCTGGTGGGGCAAGTTGGAGCTGGTGGGGGCAAGGTGGAGCTGATAGGGGGCAAGTTGGAGCTGAGGGGGCAAAGTGCAGCTGTTGGAGCAAAGTGGAGCTGGTGGGGCAAGTTGGAGCTGATAGGGGCAAGTTGGAGCTGAGGGGGCAAAGTGGAGCTGGTGGGGGCAAGTTGGAGCTGAGGGGGCAAAGTGGAGCTGTTGGGGGCAAGTTGGAGCTGATAGGGGCAAGTTGGAGCTGAGGGGGCAAAGTGGAGCTGGTGGGGGCAAGTTGGAGCTGAGGGGGCAAAGTGGAGCTGGTAGGGCAAGTTGGAGATGATAGGGGGCAAAGTGAAGCTGGTGGGGCAAAGTGGCGTGGTGGGGGCAAGTTGGAGCTGATGGAGGGCAAAATGGAGCTCATAGGTGGCTAGTTGGAGCTGATATGGCAAAGTGGAGCTGGTGGGCCAAAGTGGGGCTGATAGAGGGCAAGATGGAGCTGATAGGGGGCAAGTTGGAGCTGAGGGGGCAAAGTGGAGCTGGTGGGGCAAGTTGGAGCAGATAGGGGCAAAGTGAAGCTGGTGGGGCAAAGTGGAGTAGTGGGGGCAAGTTAGAACTGATAGGGGCAAAGTGGAGCTGGTGGGCCAAAGTGGGGCTGGTGGGGCAAGTTGGAGCTGGTGGGGGCAAGGTGGAGCTGATGGAGGCAAGTTGGAGCTGAAGGGGGCAAAGTGCAGCTGGTGGGGCAAAGTGGAGCTGGTGGGGGCAAGGTGGAGCTGATAAGGGGCAAGTTGGAGCTGAGGGGGCAAAGTGCAGCTGGTGGGGCAAAGTGGAGCTGGTGGCGGTGGGGCAAGTTGGAGCTGGTGGAGGCAAGGTGGAGCTGATAGGGAGCAAAGTGGAGCTGATGGGGCAAGTTGGAGCTGATAGGGGGTAAGTTGAAGCTGACAGGGGGCAAGTTGGAGCTGGTGGGGCAAAATGGAGCTGGTGGAGGCAAGTTGGAGCTGATGGGGCAAAGTGCAGCTGGTGAGGGCAAGTTGGAGCTGGTGGGGGGCATCTCTTACAGGCATCTCCAGATCAGGGGCAGACTGACCCAGGGGGCAGAGAGAGGACAATCATAAAAAGAGGTAACAATCATGAAAAGAGGTGGGGTATAAGTAGGCGGGGTATAAAGGGGTGTGACACAAGGGGCAGAGTCAAATGGGTGGCAAAAGTAGGTTTTGCCTAAGGTGGCAAAAATCCTTGCACCAGCCCTGGTCCCATTCAGTGTTTCCTGGTACAGAAAATACACTTGGTCTATAACAAGGAAGAAAAAAAATCTTCAACCCCATGTTTGTTAGAGATCTGCAAAACATTGCGGAGAGAACTCCCTGGCATCCAAGGGGGTAATAAAAGCTTGTAAAGGTATATAAAACAGGAGCAGGGACACTGTGATTACTCTGGCCACACCCACAATTCAGAATGTGGGTGTGGCCAGTACAGCTGAGACACACACAGAATTTGGAGTTCTAGGCAGTTATCTGCTTTGTCTAATGGGAAATTCAGCCCAGTCGGTTTGCAACCAAAGACCACTCTATTATACAAGGGGTATTCTATTTTTGTTTGAATATCACTGTATACGTTATAATAAAAATATGCAGAAATTTGGTGGAACTGATATATGCTGCCTTTGGAGTGAATCTGGCTGTCTGTCACTACCTGAGGCAGTCTTTTCTACATTGTTTTGGTAACACTATATTGTACTCAAAGGGTTAAGCTTGTGAAAATAATATCATATTAACTGGATGACTAGTATTTTTTTTCTTAAATACGTGACCTAGCTGAGATTTACAGTATTTGTTAGCATAACTAGAACACATAAGCCTCCAAGCTACCAGTTCCTTAAAACGAGTCTGTGGTAGTCTGAGCTGATGCATTGGCCTGAGCAGAAGTAGCTTCGTGATTGGCTGGCTCGGTCACCCCAGCCTCCTCCCTCCCTCCTCCTATGTCACAAATAAGATCCAGCATGGTGACTAGCTACTACACTCATTTCCTTAAACTAAAGGGGCCCTTTAGGGCTGAAACTGCAATTGAATTCATACGGGCTTATTTTTCCTTTCAATGCATTTGTTTTACGTGTTTTGCAAATTACGACATGAACATGTAATACCACCTTCAAATCTAACATGAGTGAGTTTAACCCTTTGAACGCCAAAGGGGTATGCAATGCAGGTTAAGGCATACCTCCCAAGTGTCCCTCTTTAGGAGGGACAGCCCCTCTTTTAAAGCCAAATTCCTCTGTCCCTCTTTCCTACCCTGATGTCCCTCTTTTTAGGAGATCAGACTGTGTAGTGTGTATATAAGTGTATCCCACTGCTCTACAGCAATAAAACTCATATTATTTTTTGTTTAAACATCAGTATATGTGTTTATAAATTAGCATGTGTAATTAAAATACTTTGGTCTTGTTATAAGTCATTTATTAGGTTACACAAGGTGGTGTCATTAGGTCGTGAAACAGCCTAAAAATTCTTGATAATGCCCCTACCACCAGCCACACCCCCCAAAACACCCCCTAAAACATAAGTGTCCCTCTTTGGGAATTTGAAATGTTGGGACGTATGGGTTAAGGGCCCTTTAGGTATAAAAGCAGACTGAAGAAATTCTGGGGTAAACCCAACTGCACCATACAGGCCTGCCACTGGAAATCTTCGGCCAAACATAAAGCCAGTGGGCCCCCACCTCATGCATTTGCACTGTATCCTGGAAGTATATGAAAATATGGAGCACATGGAACTGCACCACTAGCTGTATGATATGAAATGGAGGACAGAGTATCAGAGGTGCGCTCCAGTTCACTGATAACTCTTCCTACAGAATATACATAGACAGCAGGCCCAGTAGGAGATCCTCCATAATCCCCAGGGCCAGTCTAGCGATATCTCCAACACATTGTGAAGCACTGCTTTGGTGATACCTAGCAGTCAAGGCTTTAACTGTTTCAGTGCCAGAGGGGTACGCAACGCATTGCAAAGCAATGCGTTGCGTACCCGTCTGGCACTGAAAGTGTTAACACACCAGTTTAGCACAATGGGAATTTTTTTTTACCCCTATGGTGGAAATAGTTTGCCACAGAATTGTCCAGTTTGCTTTCATACATAAAGTCAATCATGATCATAAGGAAAGTGTAGTCATTCCCTAGAACACTAACTGGGTGCAAATAAAAATTTCCTAAATCCCCAATTATTTAAATGGGTCTTTTACTAGGGAAGTCTCCAATGCAAGGCTTGGCATTGAGTTGGAGAGCTATGTAGTGCTCAAAGGGGTTAAAGGCTCCATTCACTTCAGTGGTAACTGCGATATTTCCCCTTTATGGTGCATTTGGTTTACCCCAAAAGTCCAAAGGTTCTCCTTCATACATTAGCCTGAATAAAGGATAATACTGTCAAATCAGCGGAGTAACTAGAAGTCACCGAGCCCTGGTGCAAAAATTGCCATGGGCCCCCCAACCACATTGCCCCCATTGGTCACCTCTCCACATTGCCCCCAATGTCCATCTCTCTACATTGTCCATCTTGCCACATTGCCCCAATGTCCATCTCTCCACATTGCCCCCAATGTCCAATTCTCCACATTGTCCATCTCGCCAAATTGCCCCAATGTCCATCTCTCCACATTGCCCCCAATGTCCATCTCTCCACATTGCTCCCAATGTCCATCTCTCCACATTGCTAACAATGTCCATCTCTCCACATTGCCCCAATGTCCATCTCTCCACATTGCCCTCATTGGCCACCTCTCCACATTACCCCCAGTGTCCATCTCCTACCTCCCTGGTGGTCCAGTAGAGTTGCAGGAGAGGTCTGTGCTTCCTTTTGCACAGACCTCTATTAGAAGCTGGAGCTCCCATGCGGTCCGCTCTACATTACTAGAGTGCCGAAGACAGAGAGGGCGCTCAGCTGCTAATAGAGTTCTGTGCTGAAGAAGGCACAGACTTCAGCAAGTTGCGGGCGCCAGGTGGGGGAGTTGCATGGGATTGTCTGGCCACTGGAGTGAAGGGCGCGGTCGCATTTGCTACCCCATGCGACTTCTATTGTTACGCCACTGTGTCATATATAACATGAGGAAATGTAAGAAACCAGAGGGAAAGTGAGAGGTTATATTGTCTTATTCTCCCAGAATTCTTAGGAGACAAATTATAGTAAATAGACTGCAGGGATCTATTGAATGTTGGATCGAGCATATAAGATATCAGGCCTTACATTCAAAAGAAAATGGTGGAATTCTGGGGTTAATCAACTGTATCATGGAAGAGGGGGGATTCAAATTCCCCAAACTCTCATTGATTGAAATTAGGCTTTTAACCCCATAAATGCTAGACAGGTCTCCAGCACACTGGGAAGCAATACATTGGGAACCTCTCTAGCATCCAATGAGTTCATTTAAATCAATAAGATTCTTTTTGTCCTCCCCTGTTGAGTAGTTGGTTTGCCCCAGAAACTTTTGATTTTATTTTTGAACACATGGTCCATCCAGGCTGCTCAGACGTAGGGGTTGATTTTTATAAAACTATTTTTAAAGTACAAAACAAGGAATAATGATTATAACTATGTCCTCAGTATTTAAGAATGAAAATCATTTTGCACCCAAAATTGAAGGTTTCTTATTAAAACATATTTTGTTTGGTATTAAAATGTTCCGGAACCTACAACTGCATGTTTATGTTGTGTGACTCTTTGAACATAGTACAGGATTTTTTTTTTTTTTTTTTTTAAAGGAATCTGACTTTCTTAGTGTTTTGGCAAAAAAACAAAAAAATGCAAATTCTAAATACATAAATACATTTACTACAATCAATGCTTGTATCCCTGGGGGTACATAGGCCTGTGATCCCATTGTATCGGAAGCGCAGTACTTGCATCAGCTTTGGAAATGTAACATAGCTTAAGTGCCATCTTTTAACCCTTTCAGTGCCAGAGGGGTATGCAATGCATTGCAGAGTACCCTCTGGCACTGAAAGGGTTAAAAGGATGATCTGGCAACCCTAATGCAATGCATGCCTGACTTTTGTCCCTAGTGGTCCGTAATACACCAGCAGTAAAACCTGTACTACAGAATCCAAACTACACATCTACACCAGCAAATACATTCCAAACACATAAATACTGCCTGGATTACCAAACTAAATCAATGTGTTGGGAAGCTCAGAACCTATGACCTTTCTGATGAAAATGACACAGAATATAGGTTTACTAGTTGAGCAGCCTGTGTACACAGGCCACAGTGCCAGGCAGCAATGGTGCGCAGAGAGGACTATGGTCTGAATTCAGAGCGCCCCATGACAGCAGCACGCGCAGCAGACTGTACTGCGCATGACAGCTTCTGACAAACATACATTAGCAAATTATTATATAGGATGTTATTAAAACCAAGGACAGCAAGATCCAGTAACAAACAGCAGTATGTATAAAGAAAACAGGAGCAATTCTGGGGTAAACTAACTACACTGTAGGGGACAAATAAACATTCCCAAATTCACCATCAATTTAAATGGTTCTTTTGACCCTCTGAATGTTCGAGAGGTCGCCAATACAACACATTCTCTCTCTCTCATTCAAGGGGTTAAACACCCAATTTAAATCATTATGAATGTTTATTTCTCCCTATGGTCCAGTTGGTTTGCCCCAAAATTTCCTCCTTTGCCATGATAAATACAGCCCTTATTGTTCCAAAACCAAGGCCTGTCCCTGGAAATAAGGGACATTTGGCAGATATGATGTAGTGGTACTAAGATCCATATAAGAAATCCGTTCTCATAAAATAATGCTTACTTTCATTGGAGTTCACATCTTCCCTGCACTGTCAGGACCTTCCGCCTACAATATTGCCCTGCAAGGACCTTGAGATCCTCACAGGGCATTACCATTGGCTGTCGGTAGAAGGTCCTGACAGGGCATTGAAGGAAAAGGGGGCGGCAAATGCAAGAAAGCCGCCTGCAGGGAAGGTATCGACTCCAGTGAAAGTAAGCATTATTTTATGCGAGCGGATTGGGGGGAGGAAGAGAAGGTATCTGGAAGCCCTCATATTTTTTTTACTAAGGGAGAAAGCACGATTGCGTATTATACATAGGCACACTTGTTTTCCCCTAAAATATTGGGTATAATATACACCTTCATATTATACACAGTTGCGTATTATACCTGAGATTTTACAGTAGTTATTCTGGAGTAATCCAACTGCACCATAGGGGACAATTAAAAATTCCTTGTAAATTAAATTGGGCTTTTCACCCCTGAATGCGAGATAAGTCTTTGCCAATGCATTGGAGACCTCTCTAGCATTCAAGGGGTTAAAAGGCTCTGTTCAAAGGGAATTTATGATTTTTTTTTGTCTCTTATGTTTCAGTTGGTTAAATCCAGAATAACTCCAACAAATATGGGCCTAAGAGCCATACCAGTACAAGTAATAATGCAATTGGGCTGTACAATGTGCTTACTAACAATGCATTAGGATGACCCAAGACCCAGGCATTTTGCAGACCTAGCAGTTTCTCTGGCCATAATGTCTGCAGGCTGGCCACATAGGCCACTATGCAAACTTTCCTTAGTTATCACTATCACTAGTGACAGGTAAGTTTCCTTAGTTACCGGTAGGGTTGCCACCTTTTCTTCAAGAAAATACCGGACATGGCATTACCTCCATAGACTTAACATTGGACAGAAGCCAATTTTTTACTGGCCTGCCGGTAAAATACCAGCTGGGTGGCAGCCCTATTTACCGGCTACCATTGCTAGTGATTGGTAAGTTTCCTTAGTTCCCAGCTGCCATCACTAATGACCAGTAAGTTTCCTTAGTTACCACCTACCATCGCTAGTGACAGTAAGTTTCCATATTTACCGGCTACCATCGCTAATAATGGTAAGTTTTCTTAGTGACTGGTTACCACCACTAGTGATGGTAAATTTCCTTATTTACAGGCTACCATTGCTAGTGACTGGTAAGTTTCTTAGTTACCGGCTACCATTGCTAGTGATAGGTACATTTCTTTGGTTACTGGCTACCATCACTAGTAACAGGTAAGTTTCCTTATTTACAGGCTACCATTGCTAGTGAATGGTAAATTTCCTTAATTCCTAGCTGCCATCACTAACGACCAGTAAGTTTCCTTAGTTACCGGCTACCATCGCTAGTGATGGTAAGTTTTCTTAGTGACTGGTTACTACCACTAGTGACTGTAAGTTTCCTTATTTACATGCTACCATTGCTAGCGACTGGTAAGTTTCCTTAGTTCCCAGCTGCCATCACTAACGACTAGTAAGTTTCCTTAGTTACTGGCTACCATCGCTAGTGACAGTAAGTTTCTGTAGATACCGGCTGCCATGGTTAGTGATGGTAAGTTTTCTTAGTGACTGGTTACCTTCACTAGTGACAGTAAATTTCCTTAGTTATCAGCTACCATCACTAGTGTCAGTAAATTCCCTTAGTTACTGGCTACCATCTCTAGTAACTGGTAAGTTCCCTTAGTTACTGGCTATCAGCACTAGTGACCGGTAAGTATGTTGCATCACTTGCATGACTGTTGGTAAGCATAGGGTGCATTATAGTTACTGTACAATGGGATTCTTCAATGTACTTTTGTAGCAAAAAAATCACAGGAGTGATACAAAGATGATACTTTTTAATGGCTAACTGAGGACATAGAAAATGCAAACTTCCAGGACACTAAGGCATGAGATTTTTTTGCTACTGAAGTACATTGAATCCCCTCTACTCTACTGGCTACCACCATACCACTTTTTTTCTGGGTAACAGCACAGCAATTGTACTACTACAGAACAGTCAATACCTCCCAAGTGTCCCTCTTTTAAAGCCAAATCCCTCTGTCCCTCTTTCCTACCCTGATGTCCCTCTTTTTAGGAGATCAGACTGTGTAGTGTGTATATAAGCGTATCCCATTGCTCTACAGCAATAAAACTCATATTATTTTTTGTTTAAACATCAGTATATGTGCATACCTGGGAACTTTCAAGATGAGCTGACCCTGAGATCTTTGAAATATTAACCCTTACAGCTTCCAATAATGTAGATTTTATGCGATATGTGCCTGCTTGCTCTAACACAGAGGTGCTCCGGTCCGTGTGCGAGGGACCTTTAACATGCTACAGTTTGGACATCTCACTGCCTGAACACAAACAAGACAAGCAGGACATCTCCCACTGTCTTTCTGGTACAAATGGCACCATTTTACAGGCTAAGGAAACATTTAATTGGGGAAATTCATATAAGAGGTGACACAGATCTCTCTCACCCTGAGAATTTGGCCCTTCACCCTGAGATTTAGGTCAAAACCCTGAGTCTCAGGGTCAAACCCTGAGAGTTCCCAGGTATGTATATGTGTTTATAAATTAGTATGTGTAATTAAAATACTTTGGTCTTGTTATAAGTCATTTATTAGGTTACACAAGGTGGTGTCATTAGGTCGTGAAACAGCCTAAAAATTCTTGATAATGCCCCGCCCACCAGCCACACCCCCCAAAACACCCCCTAAAACATAAGTGTCCCTCTTTGGGAATTTGAAATGTTGGGACCTATGCAGTCGCTCGTATGACCTACCTTAACCCTTTGAGTGCCAGAGTGGTACGGAATGTATACCCCCTGGCACTCAAAGGGTTGATACAACTTCTTACTGCTCCTGTAAATGTGATAAAAACGGTATTTAATAATAGGCTGTAAGCCGCCCGTCGTTCAGCACAGTGGCAAACATTCACTTTAAATGAGCCTTACAGAATCGAATGTTGCTTTACTATTGGAGGCTTGAAATGCTGGCACATCATCAGAAGGGGCTGTCCTTTACATCAGGCTGGTGCATTGACTGATGTAGGTCGGAGTACTCCCTAATTCCCCCTGCTGCTGCTGCGGCTGGTGCTGTTATTCTTGTGTGTGGGGCCGCAGAAAGCAATAACCTATAGATCGGAGCTGCGGGGTGTCTTCTGATCAGGGCTCTTAGCTGGGCACCGATGCAAGGGCATCACATGTAAGTTACACTGCAGTTGATTCTGTTTGCTATTGGCGTTAGGTCTGACCACAGCTAGGGGCTAAAGGGTGATGGTGAGATGACTTCAGAGATTTTTCTAAAATTGTCGGTGCGACTTATCACCCATTGGATGCTAGAGAGGTCACAATTAATTGATTAGCAATGCGTTGGGATGCCCTCTAACGTTAATTGGGGATAAGAAAACATTATAGACTGCAAGCTCTTGCGAGCAAGGCCCTTTGGCCCATGTTTGTAAAAGCTGGAGCTATTCTGTAGTAAACCAGCTGCACCATAGGGGACAAAATGAAAATTACTAAATTCCCAAGCAACTGAATATAGCATTTTAACCCGTTCAATTCTCAAGAGGTCTCCTCTGCATTGCTTTGCAATGCTGTGGAGACGACCACTCCAGCATTCAAGGGGTTAAAAGCCTATTTTATTTTAACATGATTTTTTATTTGTCTCCTGTGTTGCAGTTGGTTTACTTCAGAATAACTCCAGCTACTTTTTATAAATATGGGCCTCTGACCCTTGTTTACTGGTGTTTTCTGTTTGTATTGTCTCGTATGTTTGTTTTCTGTTGTACAGCGCTATGGAATTGGTTGGCGATATGTAAACAAAGGAGAGCAAACATAATGACATCTATCCAGGAAATGCACAGACTAGTGGGTGGGGAGTTTGGTTGTATTTATTGTTTTCAGTTATTATGTTTATTTCTATGCCGTGAAATCAAGAAGGCATGTAGGTCTTGTGAATTATTATTAGACATAATAATACACACTCGAGTAGTAGAGCACCATGTTATTACCCATGTGAATGGCAATTGTTTACTGTGGTGATACAAACGTGGTATTTTCTCAGGCAAATCTTGTATCAAGTGATCAGTGGGCAGCAGTTTCATGGCTGTACTGTGGATTTGTAGGGGTAGGGGTGCTGGGACTGTGCTGTGGGTGTATGGGAGAAGTGCTGTCACTGTTCTGTGGGTATGCGGAGGAGAGCAGTGCTGTGGCTGTACTGTGGGTGTGTTGGGGGAGCAGTGTTGTGTCTGTACTGTGGGTTTGTGGGGGGGGGCAATGTTGTGGTTGTACTGTTGGTGAGTGGGGAAGCAGTGCTGTGGCTGTACTGTGGGTGTGTTGGGGATCACTGTTGTGTCTGTACTGTGGGTTTGTGGGGAGGGAGCAGTGCTGTGACTGTACTGTCGGTGAGTGGGGAAGCAGTGCTGTGGCTGTACTGTGGGTATGTGGGAGGCAGTGTTGTATCAGTGCTGTGGGTATGTTGGGGTAATAGTGTTGTGGCTATGCACTGTGGAAATGTGGGGATCAGTGTTGTGACTGTACTGTGGGTATGTGGGGGAGCAGTGATGTGACTGTACTGTGGGTATATGAAGGAGCAGTGATGTGACTGTACTGCGGGTATGTGAGGGGGCAGTGCTATGGCTGTACTGTGGGTATGTGTGGGAGCAGTGATGTGTCTGGGCTGTGGGTATGTGGAGGAGCAGTGACGTGACTGTACTGTGGGTATGTGGAGGAGCAGTGACGTGACTGTACTGTGGGTATGTGGGGTGAGCAGAGCTGTGTCTGTACTGTGGGTATGTTGGGGAGCAGTGCTGTGACTGTACTGTGGGTATGTGGGGGAGCAGTGCTGTGGCTGTACTGTGGGTATGTGGGGGAGCAGTGCTGTGACTGTACTGTGGGTATGTGGGGGAGCAGTGCTGTGGCTGAACTGTGGGTATGTGGAGGAACAGTGATGTGACTGTACTGTGGGTATGTGGGGGAGCAGTGATGTGACTGTACTGGATTTATGTGGGTGAGCAGTGATGTGACTGTACTGTGGGTATGTGGGGGAACAGTGCTGTGTCTGTACTGTGGGTATGCGGGTGAGCAGTGATGTGACTGTACTGTGGTTTTGTGGGGGGAGCAGTGCTGTGTCTGTACTGTGGGTATGTGGGGGAGCAGTGTTGTGACTGTACTGTGGGTATGTGAGGGAGCAGTACTGGGGCTGTACTTTATCTATGTGAAGGAGCAGTGATGTGACTGTACTGTGGGTGTGGGAGGGAGCAGTACTGTGGTTATACTGTGTCTGTGTGGAGGAGCAGTGATGTGACTGTTCTGTGGTTGTGTGGGGGGAGCAGTGCTGTGTCTGTACTGTGGGTGTGTTGGGGAGCAGTGTTGTGTCTGTACTGTGGGTTTGTGGGGGGGGGTGCAATGCTGTGGGTTTGTGGGGGGGCAATGTTGTGGTGCTGTGGCTGTACTGTGGGTGTGTTGGGGAGCACTGTTGTGTCTGTACTGTGGGTTTGTGGGGAGGGAGCAGTGCTGTGACTGTACTGTCGGTGAGTGGGGAAGCAGTGCTGTGGCTGTATTGTGGGTATGTGGGAGGCAGTGTTGTATCAGTGCTGTGGGTATGTTGGGGTAATAGTGTTGTGGCTATGCACTGTGGGAATGTGGGGATCAGTGTTGTGACTGTACTGTGGGTATGTGGGGGAGCAGTGATGTGTCTGTACTGTGGGTGTGTGAGGGAGCAGTACTGTGGCTGTACTGTGGGTATATGGGGGAGCAGTGTTGTGACTGTCCTGTGTGTATGTGAGGAACAGTACTGTGGCTGTATTGTGAGTATGTGGGGGAGCAGTGATGTGACTGTACTGCAGGTATGTGAGGGGGCAGTGCTATGGCTGTACTGTGGGTATGTGTGGGAGCAGTGATGTGTCTGGGCTGTGGGTATGTGGAGGAGCAGTGATGTGACTGTACTGTGGGTATGTGGGGTGAGCAGAGCTGTGTCTGTACTATGGGCATGTTGGGGAGCAGTGCTGCGACTGTACTGTGGGTATGTGGGGGAGCAGTGCTGTGGCTGTACTGTGGGTATGTGGAGGAGCAGTGATGTGACTGTACTGTGGGTATGTGGGGGAGCAGTGCTGTGACTGTGGGTATGTGGGGGAGCAGTGCTGTGGCTGTACTGTGGGTATGTGGAGGAACAGTGTTGTGACTGTACTGTGGGTATGTGGGGGAGCAGTGCTGTGACTGTACTGTGGGTATGTGGGTGAGCAGTGATGTGACTGTACTGTGGGTATGTGGGGGAACAGTGCTGTGTCTGTACTGTGGGTATGTGGGGGAGCAGTGCTGTGACTGTACTGTGGTTAAGTGGAGGAGCAGTGATGTGACTGTACTGTGGGTATGTGTGGGAGCAGTGCTGTGTCTGTACTATGGGTATGTGAGGGAGCAGTACTGGGGCTGTACTGTATCTATGTGAAGGAGCAGTGATGTGACTGTACTGTGGGTGTGTGAGGGAGCAATACTGTGGTTATACTGTGTCTGTGTGTAGGAGCAGTGATGTGACTGTACTGTGGTTGTGTGGGGGGAGCAGTGCTGTGTCTGTACTGTGGGTATATGGGGGAGCAGTGTTGTGACTGTCCTGTGTGTATGTGAGGAACAGTAGTGTGGCTGTATTGTGAGTATGTGGGGGAGCAGTGATGTGACTGTACTGTGGGTATGTGGGGGAGCAGTGATGTGACTGTACTGTGGGTATGTTGCAGATGCAGTGCTGTGTCTGTTCTTTTGGTATTTGAAGGAGCAGTGATGTGACTGTATTGTGGGTATGTGGCGTGGGAGCAGTACTGTGGCTGTACTGTGGGTATGTGGAGGAGCAGTGATGTGACTGTATTGTGAGTATGTGGGGGGAGCAGTGCTGTGTCTGTACTGTGGGTATGTGGAGGAACAGTCATGTGACTGTACTGTGGGTATGTGGGGGGAGCAGTACTGTGACTGTACTGTGGGTATGTGGGGGGAGCAGTGATGTGACTGTGCTGTGGGTATGTGAAGCAGCAGTGCTGTGACTGTACTGTTGGTATGTTGCAGAGCAGTCCTGAGGCTATACTGTGGGTATGTGATGGAGCAGTGATGTGACTGTACTGTGGGTATGTGATGGAGCAGTGATGTGACTGTACTGTGGGTATGTGGGGGAGCAGTGATGTGACTGTACTGTGGGTATGTGGGGGAGCAGTGCTGTGACTGTACTGTGGGTATGTGATGGAGCAGTGTTGTGACTGTACTGTGGGTATGTGGGGGGAGCAGTGATGTGACTGTACTGTGGGTATGTTGCGCAGCAGTCCTGAGGCTATACTGTGGGTATGTGATGGAGCAGTGATGTGACTGTACTGTGGGTATGTGATGGAGCAGTGATGTGACTGTATTGTGAGTATGTGGGGGAGCAGTGATGTGACTGTACTGTGGGTATGTGGGGGAGCAGTGCTGTGACTGTACTGTGGGTATGTTGCGGAGCAGCTCTGTGTCTGTTCTTTGGGTATGTGAGGGAGCAGTGCTGTGGCTGTACTGTGTGTATGTGAGAGAACAGTAATGTGGCTGTACAGTTTTTTGTATGTGGGAACAGTGTTTGGTAATACTGTGGCTATTACTGTACTGTGTACTATGGCTAGTACTGTAAGTGTACACTGTGTATGTGGAAAAGCAATGCTGCGCTGTATTGTGGGTATCGGCGATGAAGCACTGTGATTGCTGTGGGTATCACAGAGTATCAAAGCACAGCACTCAGACCCATAGCTCTGACTGTCCCTGTTTCCTGTAGCAGCAGAAGGAGGCAGGGAATGCAGGCGGGTGTTCTTGTCTTTTTGTCATGTGTGTATATTTTCTTGTATTCATAAATTGCTTCCCATTTCTGGGATTTAACTGGATGCCTGCTATGGCACGTTTTTACCTGCTGATTTAGGGGAGGTGTCTGTATTGCCTGATCTCTCAGAGGCAGGTGACTTGGGTGAAGTCACACATGACTGGTAGGGCAGAGAGGTGAAAGGCTCTCCACCTTGTTGCTTCCCACTCTTGCAAGAAGACTTGCTACCTCCTCCTTTCAACTCATTGCACTGTAAGTGGAAAATAGACTTTATACTTCCCACCTTCTGTTATATATAAGTAACTCTTACAAGCATACCTGGGAATCTCTCAGAGTTTGACCCTGGGACTTAGGGTTTTGAGCCAAATCTCAGGGTGAAGGGCCAAATTCTCAGGGTGATAGAGTACAGTGCTACCTACAATCCTATATAATAAAAGGCCAGAAAGTTTGTCACGATGCAGTCATGCGCAGTGCCCGTGTTCGGCCAGTTTCCACTGCGCATGATTGCATCGAAGGAGTGAGAATGCGCAATCTCGTGGAACAGTGAGGTTACGGCAGTACGCAGAGCAGGTCCGGATAATGTTAACTCTTTGAGTACCAGAGGGGTACGCGCAATGCTTTGCATACCCCTCTGGCACTCAAAGGGTTAAGAGGCCTGTTCTGCTCTGTGTGCTGCTGTTACCTCACTGCTCCACGGCCTGTGCACACAGGCTTTTATACTAGTACTAGTTGAACAGCCCGTTACACGGGCCACAGTGCCTCTGGCAGCCGGTCGCGGGGCAGTCACGCGCAGTAGAGACTGCCCGCGCCACTGCTGATACAGAGGTAGACGCTCCTTCGGAGCGCTCAGCTCTGTATCAGCCGTGGCGCGGGCAGTCTGTACTGGGCATGACTGCCACACGCGCAGCAGTGTCTACTGCACATGTCGGGCGTTACACACAACCTAGCGAATTATTATATAGGATGTTATACAGCAATAAACTGCTTCTCTAAATTGGCTCTATTTCTACCAGAGAGGCAGAAAGAGAGAGAAGCCTTGCTTTCCTTGTGTGTGAACAGACAGGGAGATCTGTAATTTATAGTATGATACAGGCTCCCTTTGGACTAATTAGAACACCTCTGGATTAGAGCACACAGGGACATATTGCCTTGAATCTATGCTTTAGTGTACTTTAAGAGTTAACCCTTTCTGTGCCAGAGGGTTATGCGTACCCCTCTGGCGCTAAAAGGGTTAATATTTCAAAGGTCTCGGGGTCAGCTTATTTTGAAAGCTGAGAAGAATAGACTCTTACGCTCAGAAGAAAAAATGGAGTACATGTGGGGCAAACCAACTCGGAGACGTCTCGAAAAACCAGGTGTTTAACCCTTTGTGCAAACCATCTGTCCCATAGAAGATAAATAAAACTCTCATTGATTTAAAATGGGCTTTTAAAACGTTTAATGTTAGAAGTTTCCAAAACATTGCTTCTCAATGCACGAGAGATGCCTGTAGCTTTTGAGTGGTTAAATCCTTTTTAAATCAATAGACATTTTATTTGTCCCCTATAGTGCAGTTCATTTGCTCGTTTCTACTTTTGTGCAAATGTTCCAGTGTTTTTAACCATTTGAGCGTCGGAGGGATGCCCAACACATTGTGAACAGTTTGATTTTGATGTCAGTCAGTCCCTACTGATGTATTTGAGCCAGAGGTGTAAAAACTAATTTAATTTACCCTCTTAAAGGGATAGTAATGTTTTTAAAATAAAAGCAGCTCCAATTAATCGTCATAGTATTTGGACCATGGAGAGTGTTATTTCAATACGGCCAGAGTTGTAGTTCAAGAGTAATTGAATGATAAAGTATCCCCCTCCCGCTCCTTTTACCTAGTGTAAGCCGCCTCCAGTTGAGATCCAGATGAATCAGTGTGTGATAACTGTCTCATTTCATTTAGAGAACATGATACTGTATTCATGTACTTCAAATGTAACCCGATGGAACATAAAAACATTGAAACAAAACTGCATGTAGCTAATTGAAGCAGCTTCTGTAATGTCTGGATACTGGGGCTGTCAGTAACATCCTTATGTGCTCTCCTAATATCAAATGGAGATCACTGTCACTTCTGCTAGAGCTCTCTGTCATTATAAAGGATGGACGCATGTATGTATACTGCATTTGAATTAAGGTCCAGTTTAGGGACATGCATATATGTGCCTAAGGACTTTAGCTGGTTAAAGGGATAGTATTACTTAAAAAACACTAATCCCTATGTTAAATCCCTTGAATAAAGATGAAAAATGCCCCCAGCGGCATCTCTCAAACCCCAATGGTTTGAGAGATAACCACTTTCAAAGTTCGCCCCTGGTGACGTCAGCATTCTAGCTGATAACCTGGGGCTGTTCAGCAGAGCCGAGATTGCGTTAATAAAGAAGAAATCCATCACTAAAAAGGTCTTCTACGTGTGCTTGGTTTGCAAGCACATGAAGAAGATCTTTTAAGTGAAGGATTTATTTTTTGTTAATGCGATCTCGGCTCTGCTGCAGAGCCGCAGACGGTCCCGGGACCGGATTCCCAGGCTGTCAGCAAAAATGCTGATGTCAGCCAGGGAAGAACTTTGAAAGCGGTTATCTCTCAAACCATAAGGGTTTGAGAGATGCAGTTGGGGGCATTTTTCATCTGTATTCAGGGGCTTTAACATAGGGATTAGTATTTTTAAGTAATACTGTCCCTTTAAGGACATTTAGTTATTTTTCACTTCTGATTAGGCCAAGCAGCTGTCCCATCGCTTCTTCAGTCAGTGTCTCTGAATACCCTTTAACACTGAACCTAAGATGTTTGAAAAGCTCTGTACACTTTAAATAGAACTAGAAATCACCTATCTGCTAATCTACTAAACATGTGCTTTGTAAATTAATACGATACAAGGATCCTTCATAATTCCTAATATTTCAAATGGCCAAAGGTGGTTTTGCTGGGGGAGCGAATGGTGGACAGGGCACTACAGAGAATTATTAGGCTATTTCATGACCTATTGCCAGATATTTATGTAACTGAATAAATGGTTTAGAACAAGATCAAAGTATTTTATTTCCACATACTAATTTATAAAAATATTTGGGGGAGGCTTAATTTTCAGAATATCGATGAACAAATTCCATTTGGCAAAGAAAATATTCACCAAAATTCTAACAAACCGAACTGGGAGGGGCAAACAAAAGAAATGTACCTAATGATTCGGGCAAAATGGATTTTTTTTGTTGTACATAAGTCTATCATTTAGCTTGATGATAATAAGAAAGAGGAAAAAATAGAAACAATATTTTTCATAGGTCTTCCTGCGATAATTTGTATACAATTTGTGCTTCTGAAAAAAATACCCCCAATTAAATTATATTCATTTACTTGTCCTGAATTTGGGAGTGTCCCATATGTCTAATATTGTAATCCTTTTCACAGTGACAGGGCAGATATTACAAGTTGATCACCACTATCTCAAAGATGTAAGATTTCAAAATTTGACTTAAGCCTAAACCTGACCTATGTAAAGACTAATCCTACCTAATTTCCACTACTATTTCTGTGATAATGTTTCCCCCTTTGCCCCTCAGTTGTCCCTTTGTATTTTCCCCATTCACCCTTTCTGACCTTGTCATCCCCCTTCTGTGCTTGGTCAGGTGCTCTCCTGCTTGCTTACTTTCCTTTGATTATTAACCCTTTCAGTGGCAGAGGGGTGCCCATCGGATTGCTTTACAATATGTTGCCTACCCCTTTGGCATTCCTAGGGTTGATGCGACATAACTCACATACCATCCTCTCCTCCCTCCATCAACTCTCTTACTCACCTCCAATGAACAAGACTCTCTTATGGAGCCAGCAGTCAGATCAGCGTAACTGGCACCATGCTTGGATTGGTGCACTCTTCCTCGGCTGCTGTGCCTCCTCCTCCTTTCAGGAGCTTTGGACTGAAGATGGGTAGGTCCTGACAGGGCACTACCATAGTTTCAGTGCACATTGAAATTGTGGTAGTGCTCTGTCAGCACCTGAAGGTCCTGAAAGGCCACAAACCTATGTTCAGTGCAGCAAATCATGCAAGGTGGAGGTACAGCAGAGGACGAAGCGGATGGCAATCCAAGCATGCCGCCCTCTGTGCTGATCTGCCAGCTGCCTCTGGAGGGTCAGATTCTGGTCAATGATGGTGGATAAGAGAGTAGACGAGTGGGAGGAGGGGATGGTGTGTAACATATGTGACATCAACCCTTGGAATGCCAGAGGGGTAGGAAAGACATGGGAGTCCTAGTCATTGGAGATGGGAATAGAGAGGGAAAGTGGATGCAAGCATAAGGGTATTGCCAAGGGATTGGGCTTTGCCCCTTATGTGTAAACGTGTTTGTGAGCTGTGCTAATACTCATGTCATCTCCCTGCTCCGTGCACTGACTATGTCTACCTCAATGTGTGTCAGAACTGGTTTTTCAACTTCCGTGGCAGAACTGAGACCATTTTTCATCACATAGTTGTAGGCATATTCAGTGCATGGAGCAGAAAGATTACACCAGTATAGCACGCTGGTAGAGAGAGACTGGATAAATAGGAAGGAGGGTAAGTCCTTGCAGAGATTTTGCCATGAGTGGCTGGGGGGGGTCGCAAAATCAGCCCCCCCCCTCTGTATCTTGTGGGCAAGCAGTGTGGAGAAGATTAGAATATCTCCTCCTTACTGCCACATCGGGGTGGGGCTGGCAGGGACAGAGAATTTTGGTCACGTGCCAGACTTCTTCTATTAATCTAGATATACTGAAGTTTAAGTAAACATTAATGTGCATTTTATAGATTTGGAGCAATGTTATCCACTTATATACACACCATACAGTGTGATCGCCTAAAAAGAGGATCACCAGTGTGGGAAGGAGGGACAGAGGGATTTGAGTCTAAAAGAAGTACTGATCATCCTAAAGAGGTAGACATGGGAGGTATGATCTTACTTTTAATAATTTGCAGAAATGGTTATTAATAAAATTATAGCTGCAAAGCAAACCACTTGATCCTAAATTTCAGAGTTAACAAAGTATAACCATTTGAGTGCCAGAGAAGGGTTGCAATGCTTTGATCACCTCCTCTTGCACTCATATGGCTAGGAAAGTATAATCAATCTTTGCATCTTCAGCTGTTGGGAACTACAACACCCATCATCCTCAACTAGCTGCTGACCAGGTTAAGAGGAAGGAGTCAAATATGTGACGTAATTGTCTGGAGAGAGGTGAAAGCAAGCAAATGGATTAATCGATCCAGTAAAAATGACTGTTGCATAGTGGTATGTGGAATGCAGTGAGTAAGGCAAGCAGTGATTGGCTGAGCACACACTCAGTCATGATCGGATGATCCACAAATATCATAGGATTACCCTGTGCGCAACATGCATAAAAATAAAAATGGATCAGTTCTGAGGCAAACCAACTGCAGCATAGGGACAATTAAAATTGCCAGTGATTTAAATGTGACTTTTAACTCCTTTAAAGTGGAACTTTCAGATAATAGCAAGTTGCCATGCATTTATTAAATGCATGGGGACTAGCTTGAAAATAGATGTCTTACCATAAAAAAATAGATGTGTCTAAAGAAATCCGTCCTGTTTCGGGACTGACGGGCAGGTTAGTGCAGTGTGTGCGCCTGCACCATCAGTTCTTTCCTGTGACCATATGGTGCAAAGCAGTCTACTCAATGGAGACAAGATGTCTGTGCTCTAGCCTGGGTTCCGGTCTCCAAACGGGATGGATTCCTTTAGACACACATATTTTTTTATGGTAAGACATCTATTTTCAAGCTAGTCGCCATGCATTTAATGAATGCATGGCGTCTTGCTATTATCTGAAAATTCCGCTTCAATTCTAGAGAGGTCTCCAACTCATCTGGCATCTCGTAGCAGAATATGGTTTGTTAACCTGTCTAGCTGTTGTTTCATGACTGAGGATAACCGGCCAGCTGGATTACCGCAGATTAACATCCCCTACCATAAGCACATGGCTGACTGATGATGATGGGAGTTGTAGTCCAATAACAGTTGGAGGGTTGCAGGTTTCCCATCTTTAGTTAGAATTTATTGGATTATATTCTTGCAACATTAGATGAATGTTCAGCTGACTGAATAGGCTGCTCCACTGCCAAATAGTGAATTTCAGTAGACTGGAATATATCCAAGAGAAATAGCCTAGGTATGAGACGTAAGTCCCTTTAAATGTATTTATAAGCAAATCTAGGAAATAAAGCCATGTGTGTATGTTTCAGGGAAGACTAGAGAATCTCTATTCCTCTGACAGGGAAATGAATGTGCTTATTTTTGCTTTGTATAGAGTATACTTTGTATAAAAGCTCCTCGCTTAATGATAAAAACACAGCTCTGCACATTTTTCATAAACTTATAAAGGTCCATTTCTGGAGCAACCCAAAATGATTCCAAGGGGGAAATTAAAATTATCATTGATTTAAATTGTGCTCTTAACACATTGAATGCATGAGAAGTCATCAACACCGCATTGCATAATGCTTTGGAGGCATCCAGCAGGTTCAAACCCCCTTTTAAATCAATGAATCAATTTATCTTGATGAATAAGGAACTGTGTGTTTTCATATGTGCTAATGACAAAAGTTCAAGAAGGAAATAGCTGTCATTCTTCAGACAGGCAGACATTTTTATTTTAAAGGAACAACACCACCTATTTCTTAAAAAAAAAAAGAAATAATTTATATCTAAATAACATAAAGCGCTAGCCTGCGAAGCTCCCTGTGTGCGAAACCGCACATGCAGGAAAGATGCAGTCATGTGCAGTAGGGACTGGCCGAACACGCTGATCCGGAGTGGGGAGCTCCTGATGGCTCACCGCCTGTCTGTGCTTCCGGCTCCAAGGCAGCAGCCGAGGCCGCAGCGGGGCAACAGCGGAGGCAGCAGCGGAGCCTGTGTATACGGGCTTTCCTACTAGTGTATATATATATATATATATATATATGGATTATATTATACTAGTTGAAAAGCCTGTGTACACAAGCCACAGTGCCACACAGCAATGGCCGCAGTGCAGTCATGCACAGTACAGACTGCCCGTGCCGCGTCTGATACGGAGCGGGGCGCTCTGAATTCAGACCGTAGTCCTCTCTACTCACTGACTCTACTGCGCATGACGGCTTCTGACAAACACACACTATCCGCAACTATTATCATCCACACACAAAAATAGAGCAAATCTGTGTCTTTTGCTCTGTATTATATGATCCCTGTGATGTATTCCCAGTAGATCTGTGCTGGGTGTAATAACCCTCACAAAATTGACCAATGCAGGAGCTTCATCTTGGGCCTCAGCAGAGATTTGAATCGGTCATATGCGGCTCCGCCATGCAACCCACACATGCCCAGTTCAGCCGTGTATCACACATTTGCAACTCAGGAGTGCTCTAAGCATGCGAGCAAGTAACATTTATGGGGTGCATGTTCACCACTGTAATTTTCCTTGCTCATGTTCGTGGCAAACATTAATTCATGCATGCATGGGCATTTAAATGTCCAGTCATTGGGACAACTGTCAGGACATGGTCAGGGCAAGGGGCAAACCATCAGGACTGTCCCTATAGAATTAGAACAGTTGCCAAGTATGTATGCATCAATGAGTGAATATTAGCTTTGGTAGATTTTCTGTTCTTATTGTCCAAGCTCGGGGTGGAGACATACACATACATTACATGAGTATGCGTGTTCATTACCAGAATTACCAAATTTTTTCCATATTTTAAACGTACTTCCCAACCTCACATTCACAATGCAGGGAAATATAATCAGTCATTTAGCAATGCCCAGAAGTATCTGTCAATGATCACATTGAAGATCTGTGTAATTTATGTTCTGTTCTTCTTGCACCTTGATGGGATTTGGGTAAAACACACATAAATATAAAGCGCTTCTATAGTTACGTTTTAAAAAGGCTCTGTTATTTGACATTTTTATTTTTAGCCCTAAACTTTTGATTGCAGCAGCAAAATTGCATTGGATTCTCAGTCATTTCAAACCCTGCATGGGTCATAAACATTTTGTTGGGTATTTTTCAAGTATGAAACAGCTTAAGAAATACATTTTCCCACTTGCCACTAGAATACATTTAAGTCATGTGTATATCTCAGACTTGTAGAACTGGAGATAGAGTTTAGAAACAAGCAAACAAGCAAACAAAAACACCAGAAAATGTATTGCCATAATGTAATGGGTGGACATGTGCATCCTTAATAATTTGTCAAAATATCTGAGGTGAAAAACAAAACAAACAGCACTTTACCTTAAATCTAACAGACTTTAATGAAATTTGGCTCATTATTTGTGCCTGAGGCCTAGTGCTACAACTAGAATTCTTTGATAGATGGGCCCCCCAAATATCAAGTTGTGAGCAGAAATCCATGTTATGCAGTCACCAATTCATCCTTAGATAAATAGACCTGTAGCATACTGGGGCTTAACATTTGCCATTTCTTTCATAACTGACTTTGGCAAATTATCCAAGATAAAAGGTGATTACCCCGAATGTCATGCAGCTAATATGTGCTAATGCTGCCAAAGTGAATCTGCAGATCATATCTCCTGAATTACATGCTGTGGTGTATTCCCCACTGGAAAAGTACAACTGGAGTCATAGATGGGAACATTGTTGCTCGGTGCCCCTGGAAATTTCCACAGTGTTTGTGCAAGTGTCCAAATATTGCTTTTCATGTAATAAAGTCCCTCCAACCACGCACCTTAATCAGAATGGGCAGGTCAGAGGAGAGGAGTAAGTGGGATTAGTGGGGGGACGTGTGTGGAATGAGGCAGAAAGTGGTTAAGATGGGTCAGGAAGTGGACTGAGTTTTGGGGAACTTTCAGAACCAGAGAATGCGGCTTAGTCCAAAAGACCCGTTAGTGAAAATTACCAAAGTTCCTTGGCCAAATCTGGAGAGTTTGATTGAAGTTAAACAAAAAAATAAATAAAACAACAGCCAAAAAACTCTAATATGATTCTGGAGGAGGAGATGGATTAGATTTATTTGTGTTTTGCATTACTGTTGACTATCTGTCCTGAAAATTGTTCTATGTATGAAAATTCTTCTATGTATGCAGTATATGAGCTTTCATTCTCCTGTGTCTTGTTAACTTCAAGTACAAAAAAGATATATAGGAAATAACTGTAATTTCTCTTCATCGTCCTTTGAGAGCTATAGACAAGGTGTTCCAGGAGTGCTTGTTTTAAAGTCTTAACCCTTTCAGTGTCAGAGGGGTACGCAACCCATTATTTTAATGAATAAGTGCAGAAAATGACTTGCGTATATCCCTCCCACCGACATTAATAGACAAATTTATCTAAAAAAAAATGGGAGCAAATGAGGACCAAAACAATTGCATCACAAATATAAATAAATTAAAACGCTCTGTTTGATCCTATAGAAATTTTTAATTGATACATGAGGTACAATTGTGTGTTTTTTTAACTAAACTTTTATTTAGTCATTTAATAGGTCATATGTATCAGGGCAGAATTTAGTAGATCTGAAGGAAATCAATTGCATGGCATATATAAAATAACAACTTTTTTATGTATATGGTGTATGTTTTCCTTAAAATTCTCTGAATGATCTTGATACATAGGCCTTAGTACAGTGATTCTCAACCAGGGTGCTGTGGTGGACATCGTCATGGTGCCCCGTGTTTTCTATGCGAATATTGACTTATAAATAAAGATTTATAGAAATTGTTATGCACAATATGTTTTGTTTTGTTATTATGTTATGAGATCTATGTAGTCTATTCTTTATTATTCCCTTGATAAATTACATTACATATTTTAGGGGTGCCCTGACAGTTCTAGATTGTGTTAGGGGTGCCTTGAGCAAAAAAGTTTGAGAACCACTGCCTTAGTGTGTAATGACACACATCTAGGTCTATGCTATATACAAATGAATGGAAGATACATTTCTAAGAGGCTGATTTCAAGGGGAAGTATGCTCCTGGATTAAGTGAGTGTTAGGTAGTTAACCAGAAGTAATTGTAATAGTGTAAGTTGTTTTTAAAGGGTTAGTAATGGCATATATAAATAAAAAGTATTATTGTAGATATTGAAAAAATAAATCCATTGATGTGGGTACGATCTCACAAACCTTTATGGTGTGAGAGATATAAGGTGATAATGTTCCCCCCTCCCTCCTCTTTCGTTGATGTCAGCATCTGACAGAAGAAGATCCTGGTCCTGGGACCGGCAGGCGGCTCTTCAGCAGAGCCGCGATAGCGCTATGTAGAAAGAATTACTTCATTGGAATGGTTTACAAAGTTTGCTTACAAACCAGGCACACTTTGTAGACCGTTCCAATTAAAGCAGAACTACCACCCATGAATAAATCTGGCCCAAATAAATTCCCATCTGGTGACTAGCTGCTCAGTAGTGCTAGTTGACAGAAATATTACCTGGTGTTTGAGAAATGTACACTGTTCCTGGACTGACAGACAGGAAACAGCCCAGACATCTTCCCATAGTGACGTCTGCCCGACTGCGCTGTCAGTCCCTTTTGGAGCTGAACAGCTCCTACCAACGCCTCCTAGAGCCGGCTGGGACTGACAGCGCAGGCGCACAGACCTCACTATGGGAAGATGGCTGCGCTGTTTCCTGCCTGTCAGTCCAGGAACAGTGTACAGTTCTCAAACACCAGGTAATATTTCTGTCAACTAGCACTATTGAGCAGCTAGTCGCCAGATGGGTATTTATTTGGGCCAGATTTATTCATGGGTGGTAGTTCCACTTTAAGTATTTCTTTCTACATAGAGCTATTTCGGCTCTGCTGAAGAGCCGCATCGAGTTGACCGACACGAATCTCCTTCTGTCAGCTTTATAGCTGACATCAGGGAAAGGAGATGAGGGTGGAACTTTAAGATGTTATATCTCTAAACCATATAGGTTTGTGAGATCAGACTACAATAATACTTTATATTTATGTATGCCATTACTAACCCTTTAATTTGTTTAACACAATGATCTAGATAGGTGTCTTTTATATAGTCATATCTATCTCTGTAAGGCATCCCTTACACGTTGCCAGCAATTTGCCAACCCTGCATGATAATGATTAGATTCAACCCCTCTCCCCTTGCATACTTAATGCCTAGTGCACTTTGTGATGTGTCTCCATCGTCAAGGCAATATGCTCATACTCATCGTTAGACACACATTGCCATAGCACTGCCCCTTACTGCATCTCCCCCAGCTGTCATTATTATCTGTTTCGTTCTTTCCTGATAATGTGTCCAGTACATATCGACAGTATCTGCCATCAAGCTGCCAGAGGCATAGAATTCCACGTCCTTACTACAGTCACTTGCTGTAGTCAAAAGCTGCTTTTCACTAATCTTATGAAAATACAATACTTTGAATATTTTTATTTGTTTGATGTTGGTCACTCTTTTCAGAACTGACTAGTTTAAAAGTTATCATCATTTTAATTTCAAACCCCCACCTCTTCCCTGATGTCAGCCCATTATGAAGGGAATGGGCTGTCCTGCTTGATCGACCAATGGAGCTCACTTTCCCTGACTACTCTATCCGGTGCTCACGCAGACGGAGCTGTTTCACTGTGTCCCGAGCACTAACCGTGTTGTAATCACTTGGAATATGTACGTGCTACATGTGGTGTAGATAGGTTGCCCAGAATTGTTCCACTTGTGGCTTTGTGCATTTTGCCCTAAAGATATTTGATGTTTTATTTATTTGTGCCTCAGAGATCCTGAGAAGGAAAGAATTTGGGAAAAAGAGATGTGTTTGTCTACTGCCTTATTAAGGAATATGAAGAGTCCTGTTGTGGGGGTATTTATTCATTACGTTGATGTATCCAGCTGGCTGTCACTATGAGGTACGAGTGAGACTGGTGTATTAAAGGGATAGTAATGTTTCACAAAAACAGAAGCTTCAATTAATCTTCATAGTATTTGGGCCATGGAGAGTGTTATTTCAATACTGTCAGAGTTGTAGTTCAAGAGTAATTGAATGATAAAGTATCCCCCTCCCGCCCCTTTTACCTAGTGGAATTTGGTCCCTGAACCAGACAGCTCACAGCAAGGGACAATCTCCTTACTATGAGAACAATGAAAACCCTGCCCCACCTGCCTCTGAAGATTGTCCCTCTCTGCGATGCACCTGGAGACCACCTTTGTGCTCTGAGGTGAGCAGTGTTACATCAATAAAAAGGGCAAGAGTGGGATATTTTATCATTCAATTACTCTTGAACTACAACTCTGACAGTATCGAAATAACACTCTTCATGGTCCAAATACTATGAAGATTAATTGGAGCTGCTTTTATTGTGAAACATCACTATGCCTTTAAAGGGATAGTGACACGTAATATGTATATATGTAAAAAAATATATATTACTCAGGTGTATCCACCTGAGTAAATAAGGGTACTCTCAATGCTGAGAAGTGTTTTATTCAAAAGTTGTGCGTGCTCAAACTTGAGGGTTTTAGGTGTTTTATTCAAAAGTTGTGCGTGCTCAAACTTGAGGGTTTTAGGTGAAGTATCTCAATGGCCTGAAACATTATTACAGTGCTGCTGCTGCTACACCATCCTATGGACAGCTCTGGTCAGTTGATCTAAATCTCCATATGATGGTGCAGCACAGTGCCACTGTAAAATTACAGGCCATTGAGGTACTGCACCTAAAAAGTCATGTTTTAGCCACAATAACTTTTGAATAAAACATCTCAGCAATGGGAGTACCGTTGTTTTACTCAGGAGGGTAAACACTACAAAACATATTTTTGTACATATTAAGTGTTACTATCTCTTTAAGTGAAAGTGGAACATTTCTGTAATCTACCAACTGCGCCACAGTGAAAGAAAAAGCTTTCCATTGAGTTAAATTCATTTTTTAAAAGAGAACTCTCACCCCTATAAAAGTTAGGTGTATTAGGTAAAGTATATATCGATAATGTTGAAAACGTTATTTATTTAAAAAAACAAGCAAAAAAACCCACGGTATTTGCACCCTACTTCCGCATACACTGGTCTTGCCGCTCCGCCTCTGCTCCCTTCCCACTACCCAGCCTCCTCTGATGACAGAGGCTTTCTGCCTGTAAGCTGTAACGATCTCATCAGCTAGATATTGATCTCTGCCAATGAGATCTCTCCAAATAGTGTTTTTTTTTTTTCAACATTATCGCTATATACTGTACCTAATACGCCTGATGTTTATAGGGATGAGAGATCCCCTTTTATACACTTGAATGGTAGAAAGATCTCCAATCCAGCATTCAAGGGGTTAAAAAATCCCATTTAAATCGATGTGACGTTTGCTAAATTTTCTGTCCAGTTTTCTTAGAACATCAACCTTGTTTTTAATAGTTTTAGTATCCATCTTACTAAATAGATCGGACGTTTACCAAGTAAATGTCACAGTGTTTAGATGAGATTGTTGCTTGTTTTCATGTGATGACGCTGTACTGTACACGTGACTCTTCTTTGTATTCAGACAATTGAATCTTGGCTCCAGATGATTTGTTTATGAACTGGGTTGTACTCAGTTGTACGCTGCTCATCTTTTGGTGTTTGCTGTGCATGGGTTATTCTCATCCCAAGTGGAATTTATCTTTTATTAGCTTTTCTAATGCTGAATATAAATTTCAAGGGAGATAAGACCCCTCCCTCGTTGACCCTTCCAAATGTAAAGGAGCAATACACTCTTTTATAAAAAATAAAAAAAATATATTATTTTTTATTTTCCTTCTGGGTAAAGCAGCTGTACTTCAATTGCTGGAAGATTTAAAGGGATATTATTGGATAGTTTTAAGTAAATATAATATTGTAGATAGTAAAAAAATAAAGTAATTGAGGCCACTCTGATCTCTTTGTGGTTTGAGAGATATACGACTACAAAGTTCCCCCCTCCCTGCTGTTTCACCGAAGTCTGCCTTCTAGCTGAGAGTAGCAGATTCTGGTCCCAGGACCATCCTGCGGCTCTTCAGAAGAGCCAAGATAGAGCAATATAGAAATAAATACTTCATTGGAACAGTCTGCAGAGTGTGCCTGGTTTGCAAGCACACTTGTAGACCATTCCAATTAAGTATTTATTTCTATATTGCGATATTTCTGCTTTGCTGAAGAGCCACAGGGTGGTCCCGTGACCAGAATCTGCTACTCTTAGCTAGAGCCTGACGTTAGTGAAAGAGGAGGGAACTTTGTAATCGTATTTCTCTCAAACCACAAAGGTTTGAGAGATCGGAGTGGCCTCAATTACTTTATTTTTTTATTATCTACAATATTAAATTTACTTAAAGCAGATCTACCACCCCTAAAGAACTTGAGCTCAAATAATTCCCCATCTGGCGACTAGCTGCTCAGTAGCGCTAGTCGCCAGAATTATTACCTTGTTAAATGGGATTATCCATTCTTCTTGGGCTGACAGGCAGGATGGAGCACAGACATCTTCCCATAGTGACGCCTGCACGCCTGAGTTGTCAGACCCTTTTGGAGCCAAACTGCTCCTAGCAACGCCTCCTAGAGCCTGCTCCTACTGAGCAGCTAGTTGCCATATGGGGAATTATTTGAGCTCAAGTTGTTTAGCGGTGGTAGTTCCGCTTTAAAGCTGTTTTCTCAATGTGCACTCTACATTAATATATTAAAATGTTGTGTAGTCCTTTTTTGAAATAAGCTTCTAGGTTAGGCATAAACAGTGAAGCAAAATATTACCCAGTGATGTCAAGACCAGGGGAGATGGACTGCGCATGTCATACTTCTTACCTTCAGGTGACGTAGTCACTCCCACTGGTCCTGTCGATCCAGCCTGTGTCTGCCCCTTCTATAGCACATGACCTGGCACGCACTAGCCTTTTAGCACATTCAGGTCCCATCAACTCCCATCTCTGGCTGGCTGGAGATGATGAATGTTGTAGGCCTCAATAGTTGGAGGGCCTCATCTTGACCACAACTAATCTACACCATGTATTATTTTTGACATCTTAAATGTAAACTATACCTTAGGAAAAAAGTGGTTCTTAATTTATTTAACAGAATGATTTTGCCTAAGTAGGTGTTCTTCAAATATCAGTCATTTATATCTATACAGTTTTAACACATAATAACTGTTGTAGTCTTTTTAGAGTTCAGCTGCTTTGTTCTAGGTGAAGTACATTCTCGGTTGGGCAGAGGCCCACTTTCTGTCCATCTCAGACTTTCACATTCCAGGTGTAGAAAACATTTTGGTGGACTTTCTAAGTCGCCATGACATAGATCCAGGAGAGATGGAACTCAGTCCGAAAGTATTCTGCCTGATTGTGTAGCAGTGAGGTGTGATGAAGACAGACTTCATGGCCCGCAGAGACAACAGGAAGGTTCTGACCTTCTGCTCCCGAAGTGGAGATCCTCTGGCCTTTACAATAAATGCAATATTTATTCCTTGGAACTTCCAGCTTGCTTATGTTTTTCCTCATACCCAGGCTACTCTGGAAGGTCGAGATGGATGGCACGACCGTCTTTCAGATGGCTCCTTATTGGATAGTAGGGTGTGTTTTGTGGACCTGATCCACTCCACCTTCCTCCCAGGCCAGACCTCCTGTGACAAGATGATGTGGAGAAAATGACATTGATGGCATGGCTCTTGAAGCCAACATCCTGAGGAAAAAGGTTTTCTCCACTGTGGTCATTTCCACTACGATTCAGACCTGAAAGCGTTTCTTCTCCAAGGCCTACCATAGGGTATGGTCTATTTTTCATGAGAGGTGCATGTACAAGGCTTTGTCCTCACAGGAGTTTGACCTCCCCTTGGTGTTATACTTTCTCCAGGATGGTGTGAACAAAAGGCTCGGCTTGAGCACCTTGAAGGTTCAGATTTTGGTGCATTCTCTGTTTTTCCAGAGACATAGTGCCACCATTCCAGATGTCAAAGTTTTTTCTTCAGGGGATAGCTCATGCCTTCCCTGCTTTTAAGGCTCCCACTCTTATGTGGGTCCTTAATTTGGTTTTGGGAGTTTTGCAGAGGCCCCACTTTGAGCCCCTTGCTTCCATCCCTCTGCTTCAGTTGAAGCACAAGCTGGCTTTTTTCAAGCAAAAAACCTCCTGCTGGCCGCTAAAGTTACAGGAGTTTTGGCCCATATAAAAATAAAACAAATGCCACAAGTTGCAATCCAATTGACTGTGTTAGCCCTAAAAGATCCTATAAGGGACTCACTTTAGTGCAGGAAATTTAAAAGCAAGGTTTTTCTGATTAAAGCCCCTTATCGGATCTTTAGTCAGCAGAAGCAGCAATTGAAAGCTAAAAAAAAATGAAATCCCCAGTGAATATACCGACATGGGGCCCTACACCCCACATCAATACTTCCAAAGTACCTAAAGAATGTTCAGTGTTAGTAGAATTAACCCTGTGAGTGCCAGTTGGGTATAATTACCCCATCGGCACTCATAGGTTTAACCTGATTAAATAACAAAGCAGCAGCCCCTGAGAACAAACACTTACCATTAATCCTGATGTGCAGCGGGGTCCTCAGCATCCTGGTCAGCTACTGTCCATCTTCTTTCTTCTCTTCTTTCTTCTTCCATGTCCTCCGTCTTCTTTTAGCTGTAAAAAAATAAATGCCATACATAAAAGTATCCTGAAAATACGCTGCGCGTTTATGCATAGTTTAACCCCATGTATTAGTGTTCAGGTGAACGTCAAATAGCATGCCATCAATTATTAATAATGTTGCCACTTTTGCTAAAATAATTATTCTGTTCTGTATTAAATATAAAAGTATTATTTCCTTTTTCTTCACCACTGTGTGTGGCCGCGGAGGCTGCTGTGGTAGAGAAACTGAAGTGCAGCATAGACCCCCCCCCCGCGCTATTACTTCACAGGCCGATGCCCTTTCCACACGGGGGGAATTTGAACAGAGCCTGCCTTTATGTATGGGCAGTATCTGTTCCAATTCCCTCACAGCCATTGGCTGGAATGTGTGCTTACGCACATCCCAGCCAATCAGCTTCAAGCACCTCCTCTCGCAGCTGATTGGCTGGGATGTGTGTAAGCACACATCCCAGCCAATGACTGTGAGGGAATTGGAACAGAGACTGCCCATATATAAAGGCAATTGCTGTTCAAATTCCCTCAGTGTGGAAAGGGCATCGGCCCGTGAGGTAATTGCTGGGGGGGTCTATGCTGCACATCAGTTTCTCCACCATCACCAGCAACGCGGCTTCACACAGCGGCGGAGAAATAGGAAATGATAAGTATTTTTATACATAACGGAGTAGTTATTTTAAAACGGAGTAATTATTTTAACAAAAGCGGCAACATTATTAATAACTGGAGGCATATTAGTTGATGTTAACCCACACACTAATATATAGTTTAACCCTCTGAGCCCCAGAAAGGTGTGCAATGCAACATTGCATGCCCCTCTGGCACTCAAGGGTTAAACTATACATAAATGTGTGGCTTATTTTCAGGATATATTTATGGCATTTTTTTTTTTTTTTTTTAGCTACAAGAAGACATAGGACACGGAGGAAGAAAGAAGATGACTAAAGAAGACAGAGAATAGAAGAGAAAAGAAAAGAGGAACAAGATGGAAGATAGGAAACAGACAGTGGATGACAGATAAGTGTAACACAGATAAGCTAACCATCGGCGCTGTGTCAGGCACCAACAGCTTTTTTCCTTTGATGTTTTCAATATTGCCGCTACTCAGCTGTGTTTTGGGAAATGAACTCACAAAATGGACCTTTGGCCACAAGACCTTTTCTGCATTTAGCTGGAAGGGCAATTTAATACCTCGTTAGCACTTTTTGCTAAAGGGCCGGTATCCAAGTTTTCCCTACCGTCTGTTTTACTGGGCTCAATTAAATCAAGGCCTTAGTCTTTCAAACCACATTTATTGGTCTTTCATAGGGACTAGACAGTACTTCGAACCTCTCAGGAGTTTCTTCCTAAGTTGGTCTCTGAGTTCCACATCAGTCAGGAGATTGTTGTGTCTTCTTTTTGTCCTGACTTTAAGTCTATCAAGGAGAAGGATCTTGATTCGTTGCATGTTGTTTATTGCCTTAAATATTATGTGCACCGTGCTGAACCTTTTCTAAGGTTGACTCTCTGTTTGTCATCCTTGAGGGTCCTAGGGCAGGTCAAGCTGCTTCCAAGGTCACCATTGCCTTTTGGATCAACGCTATCATATGCCATGCATATAGGATATGATTAAGGGATTGTTTCCCGAAACGAGTTAGGGCGGGTCAACCTGTTGTGCCCGTGCCGATGTTCATTTAATGTTGGAGATTTTATCTTTACAAATAAAAGTTTATACTTTTTCAATTCTGATTGATTTCTTGGCACATAAAGATGAGTGGATCCGTTTGAGCACTCCCGGCCTTTGCCTTCTTGTTTGCTGAAGCCCGTGCCAGGGGTTGTTGGGAGTTGCAGCCGGGTCCACGTGGGCCTTTGAGGCCGGGTGAGTGTATATTGCTTATGTTTAAGATGTGTATATTTGGCAACTGTAGCAACCCAATTATTGTTTTGGACATGTTGATGTTCTGGCTTTTTTCTGAAGTCAGCTTTGGCCGGAAGACCCTGCAGGCAATTCTGCCTGTCTAGGGACCTGCACACTTGGTTGCCATACTGTTGTTCAGTTGTTGAGCCCCATTAGCTCTTGTTATTGTGTGCTGTGTATGTTCAGTGTCCAGTGACACTTACTGCTTGGGTTATCCAGATGCTGGATAGTCCTTGGGAACTCCGGTATCATGGGGATGGGCGTGAGGTACTTTCTCTTTTTTCCAGCCTCTAGGAGCTTAGTGTTGGTATATCCCCATGGATATCTGTGTTCTATATAGGAAGTAAGAGACAATAGGATTTTAGTGTTCTTACCTGTTAAATTGTTTTCTTTTTAGTCCATATGGAACACTGGTCTCTCTCCCAGAGAAAAGGACCTTTGTTTTGATTTTGCCTGCCTGAGCTGTGTTGCCCTTGTAGAGTCTTACTTCTCCTAGGAGGTTTTCTTCTTCTTCACTTGGTTGCCTTGTTATGTGGCTTCGGCCACATGATTTCTGGTTAATTACAGGGCGGGGGAAAGTTTTGACCTGGAGGAGGAGTCTCCACCCACAAGACTCTGTCTTTGAGATGTGTCTTGCCCTCCAAAAGGAGGGACTCATCCCCATTGTTCCTGTGTTCCATATGAACTAAAGAGAAAAGGATTTAACAGGTAAGAACAATAAAATCCTATTATGACCTAGTGCTATGTAGCCCTGGTTTTCGATTATTGTGTGACTGTGTGATGAATGCTAAAACGAGATATAATACCTCCTTGTTCCTTTGCTCAAGAGTCAAGACATCTTCCGTCAGTCCTGGATGCCATGAGTGACTGAGTGTAACAGTTTTCTGACACTTAGACCAGGGTATAAAGTAAAAACACAGTTTATTGAATCAAGGAGTAATACAATGCCCCTAGGGGCCAGCACAGGAATAACAGTAATAGCAAACACGGACAAAGTGAATGCAATACAGCAATAGAATAATGGGTAATGAGTGGATGGGGAATAACCCCGAAGGGTTAACAAGTGCAAGAGGAGCAGGGTCGTCTACCAGAGCCGGGTCATTCACGGAGCAGGATCATCAGCCAGAACCGGGTCAATCACGGAGCAGAGTCGTCAACCAGAGCCGGGTCATACACGTAGCAGGATCATCAGCCAGAACCGGGTCAATCACGGAGCAGAGTCGTCAACCAGAGCCGGGTCATACATGTAGCAGGATCAGCAGAAGAGTCAGACAAGCCGGGTCGGTACACAGGAGAACTGGAACACAGCAACAAGGCGCAGATACTGGAACACCACGAAAGGGCAAATCACAAGTGCCCAAGCTCCAGTGTATAAAGGCACATCCTGGGCGGGCCAATCAGCATCCTCCAATGCACAGGTAATTCAGTCAAGATTGACAGCATAGCACGGGAACCGTGATAGTACCCCCCTCTCAAAGACCCCCTCCCCTGCCGGAGGGTCTTGGTTTCTGAGGGTATTTAGAGTGAAAGTTGCGCAACAATCGTGGAGCATGGAGGTCTTTGTGGTCAACCCAAGAGCGCTCCTCAGGCCCATATCCTTTCCAGTGGACCAAATATTGCAACTTGCCTCTAAATCTCCTCGAGTCAATAATGCTCTGAACTTCATATTCCTCTTGGCCCTGCACATCCACTGGCCCAGGAACCACCGGAGTGGTAGTATAATGATTGCAAACCAAGGGCTTTAATAGTGACACATGGAACACATTGTGAATACGCATAGTATTAGGAAGTTCCAAAGCGTATGCCACAGGATTGATTTTGCGAATAATCTTGAATGGCCCAATGAACCGGGGGGCCAGTTTGTTCGAAGGCATCTGCAGGTTGAGATTCCTGGAGGAAAGCCATACCCTATCCCCAACCTGGAAGGAGACCGCTGGCAGCCGTCTGCGATTGGCATGCCGCTGGTGTCTGTGGAAGGACTGACTGAGGGACCTTTGTACCTGTGCCCAAGTGGAGCGGAGCTGCTCCATGTGCTCATCCAGAGCCGGAATCTGCTGGGACTGAAATGAGTCTGGGAGTAGACAGGGCTGGAACCCATAATTAACCAGGAATGGAGAGCTCCCAGATGATGAAGTAACCGTGCAGTTCCTGGCGAACTCTGCCCACGGCAACAGGTCAGCCCAGTTATCATGATGATCAGTTACAAAGCAGCGTAAAAACTGCTCCAGTCCCTGATTGGCACGCTCAGCGGCCCCGTTGGTCTGGGGATGGTAGGCGGAGGAGAAGGATAATTGAATGCCCATCTGGCCACAGAATGCCCTCCAGAATCTCGACACAAATTGACTCCCCCGGTCTGACACAATTACTCTGGGCACCCCGTGCAAGCGGAATACTTCTCTGGCAAAAATACATGCCAATTCCTGGGCCGAGGGAAGGCCAGAGAGGGACACGAAATGAGCCATCTTAGATAATCTATCCACCACCATCAGGATAAACGTATAGCCCTTGGAACTCGGCAACTCTCCCAAAAAATCAATAGAAATATGGGACCGAGGACGATCACCATTTGGCACTGGTTGGAGCAGGCCCACTGGGAGATGTCTGGGAGTTTTGGCACGGGCACAGATGGCGCAAGCAGCAGTGAATGCAGAGCAGTCGGCTTTCAGGGAGGGCCACCAGAATGTGCGTGATAGTGACCATGCCAACTGATCTCTGCCAATGTGCCCAGCTGCCTTAGATGAGTGGTAGGTCTCAAGTAATTGGGTACGAAAGGGTTTGTCCACAAAACACCTGCCAACTGGGGTTTCAGGAGGTGCCCGAGCTTGTGACGCCAATATTTGCTCTCCCAGTGGCGAGGTGATGCTGGTACGAATAGTAGCCAGAATCCTGTCTGGCTGAATTATGGGGACCAGGGCCTCATCCCTCTCAATGTCTGTGCAGAATTGTCTAGAAAGAGCATCCGCCCTAATGTTTTTGGACCCTGGCAAGTACGATACTATGAAATTAAATCTGGACAGGAATAGGGCCCATCGAGCCTGGCGAGATGACAGCCTTTTGGCCTCGGATAGGTAAATCAAGTTCTTATGGTCAGTGAGGATCAACACTGGTGCTGTAGTGCCCTCCAGAAGATGTCGCCATTCTTTTAATGCCAAGATGATAGCCAACAGTTCCCTATCACCAATTTCGTAATGGCTTTGGGCACTAGACAGTTTTTTTTAAAAGAACCCACATGGCCTCAGGTTACCCCCCTCCTTGGGGCGTTGGGAGAGAACTGCCCCTACCCCAACCTCGGAGGCATCAACCTCTAGCGTAAACGGCAGGGTGGGATTAGGGTGGGATAGTATAGGAGCGGATGCAAATGCCTTTTTGAGGGTTTCAAAGGCTATTTCAGCTGCCTCAGACCATTGAGAGGGATTTGCGCCCTTATGCGTCATGGTTTTGTAATGGTAGAAAAGTTATGAATAAACTTTCTATAATAGTTGGCAAAGCCCAGGAACCTTTGGATAGCTTTTAACCCCTTGGGTCGTGGCCATTGAAGAACTGCTGCCAACTTCTCTTGGTCCATAGCTATGCCATCCTTAGATATAACAAAACCCAAGAAGGGTACTTGGGAGCGATGAAATTCACATTTTTCTAGTTTGCAGAACAATTTGTTCTTGCGTAATCTAATCAATACCTCCGAAACATCCTGGATGTGCTGGGTTAAATTAGCAGAATGGATCAATATATCGTCCAAGTACACCACCACACAAGACTGTAGCATGTCGCGGAGGATATCATTAATGAACTCCTGAAATACGGCAGGTGCATTACATAATCCAAATGGCATAACTAGATATTCGTAGTGGCCTGACCTAGTATTGAATGCCGTCTTCCACTCATCACCGGCCCTTATCCTTATTAGGTTGTAGGCAGCACGAAGATCAAGTTTCGTAAAGATAGAGGAGCCTTTCAACCTGTCAAATAACTCTGTGATGAGCGGAATGGGGTAAGCATTCTTGGCAATCAACTTATTGAGTCCACGGTAGTCAATACACGGTTGTAATTCGCCACTTTTCTTTTTCACGAAAAAGAACCCTGCACCTGCCGGAGAGGATGATTTACGAATAATCCCTCGTCTGAGGGTATCCTCAATGTATTCCTCCATGGCCCTAGTCTCCTCACCGGACAATGGGTAGGTCCTACCCCTTGGTGGCACGACTCCCGGGGGCAAATCAATGGCGCAATCATATGGCCGATGCTGCGGCAATGCGCTAGCCTCACCCTTACTGAATACGTCACTGAACTTGCTGTATTCAGCTGGCACAGAAGGAGAGGTACACATAATCTTGACTGGGTGAGATAGACAGTGACCAGTACAATACTCAGACCAAGACTTAATCTCACATCTTTGCCAGTCAAACTGGGGATTGTGCAGCAACAACCAAGGGTACCCCAGAATGACCGCATGATGGGGTGAATGTATAATTTGAAAACGTACCCCCTCTTTGTGGAGAACCCCAATAGCCATAGTGATGAGAGTAGTCTCCATGGTGATAAGTGCTGGTTCTAGGGGTCTGCCATCAATAGCCTCAATGGCTAGCGGAGTATCTCTTTTAGACAGCGGAATATTGTGTCTTTCAGCAAATGCCCGGTCCATGAAATAGCCTGCTGCACCAGAATCTACCAGGGCTAGTACCTCCACAGCTTGATCACCCAAGAGAAAACTCACCGGTATGGTGGGTTTCGTGGAACAAGGATCTGAGGACGACTGTACACCACCTAGGGCCTGTCCCCCAAGGTACCCTAGGTGCGTGCGTTTCCCGGACGTACCGGACATGTGCGTAGTAAGTGCCCATTTTTACCACAATATAAACATAACCCTTGTCTTTTGCGGTAAGCCCTCTCCTCCTTAGATAACCTAGTAAATCCAATCTGCATAGGCTCCCCTGTTTCAGGTACCCCGTCAGGAGGAATGGGAGGAGAGGGTGGGTTAAAAGACTTCTCGTGCCCATGGGTCTTGGAACTAGCCCTCTTTGCCAAGCGCCTTTCGCGCATGCGGGTGTCAATGAGTATCACATAATCTATGTACTCATCTAGGTCAGTAGGTACCTCCCTGGCAGCAATCTCATCCTTGATGGAATTGGATAGGCCTTGTGAAAAGGCTGCCAGGAGTGCCTCATTATTCCAGGCCACTTCTGCAGCTAATATACGAAATTCTATAGCGTAGTTGGCCACAGTGCGATCGCCCATCTGTATTACCATCAATTTCTTAGCCCCCGAGGTGGCTCACCCCAGTGTCTCTGCGAAACTGTCTGACAAATTCGTTAAAACTCAGAGTACAGGGTTTGGCCTGCTCCCATAAAGGATTAGCCCATGCCAGAGCTTTACCAGTTAACAGAGATATCATGAACCCCACTTTGCTACGGTCATTCGGAAAAGCATAGGGTGTGAGTTCTAAGAAAATCTCTAGTTGGTTAAGGAAACCTCTGCACAGTGTGGGTTCGCCACCATATCTTAGCTGTAACGGCACTGCCGCCGTGAGACTTCTAGAAGGAGCCAACAATTGCCCAGTAGCATTGTCCGGTGTCATGACTGGGGGGACCACCGGATTTTGATTCGGTTTCTCGAGATGTACCGTACGTTCAAGCAAGGTTTGCATGGCCAAAGCCAATTGATCTAGGCGTTGCTCGTGAACATCCATCCTCCAATGGAGGTTCTGTGTATTACTGTCACTCTTCCCGTCTGAGGTCATGGCCCTTTCGTACTGTAACGGTTTTCTGACACTCAGACCAGGGTATAAAGTAAAAACACAGTTTATTGAATCAAGGAGTAATACAATGCCCCTAGGGGCCAGCACAGGAATAACAGTAATAGCAAACACGGACAAAGTGAATGCAATACAGCAATAGAATAATGGGTAATGAGTGGATGGGGAATAACCCCGAAGGGTTAACAAGTGCAAGAGGAGAAACTCAGTCCTAGTTTGGCCAACGCCCAGGATATATAGCAGACTCTGGAACACAGTTCTTGAGTAACAAAGCTGGAACAAAGTGTCTGCACTGAAATCACTCTCAAGTAGGATAGGAAGGCACAAGTGCCAGAGCTGAGTAAATACCACCGCCGTGGGCTATAGAGAAGTGCTATTGCCAAGCTGAAGTACAAGAACCGGAATCGCCCTTCACTGAGAATCGGAGTTAACCCTAGGTGCGCCCGAAGGATAATGCCCAGACACCCCTTGGATGTCAATACAGATAGCGGCTGCACAAGCACTAAGAGCCGAAGCACTGGATAGTGCAAATGGATAGCGTACCCTCTGAACGTATGTTAGGCCGGAGCCAGGACACCGCTCCGGTGCCGTATGTAACTCTCCCAGCAAGAGCGACTGGATACCAGTGCCAATAGGCGCGGTCACGGTGCACACCGAACACCGGACAGGCAATGCTCTGCAGAAGGTAGTGAGGCGTATCAGAGGTACGAGAGTAGCGGCTCTAAGGATAACCGTATGCTTGGCAAGATAACGGGGCACAAGACCGGAGACTACAAGGCACTGCAGGAGTTAACAGGTTCTGTACAGAGAGACAGCAGCAGACAACGGATGGCAAAGCAACCTCAACCTCAGCTAGAGCAGTGAGAGGCACAGTGAGTCACCAAGTGATCAGAATGTCGCGGAGGCGACCGGAGCAATGCAGGAACACCGGAACAGCAGGCTGGAGCTGGGCGATAACCAGAACCGGAGCACAGCTGGAAGAACAGGATCAGTCACGGAGCAGGGTCGTCTACCAGAGCCGGGTCATACACTGAGCAGGATCATCAGCCAGAACCGGGTCAATCACGGAGCAGAGTCGTCAATCAGAGCCGGGTCATACACGTAGCAGGATCAGCAGAAGAGTCAGACAAGCCGGGTCAGTACACAGGAGAACTGGAACACAGCAACAAGGCGCAGATACTGGAACACCACGAAAGGGCAAATCACAAGTGCCCAAGCTCCAGTGTATAAAGGCACATCCTGGGCGGGCAATCAGCATCCTCCAATGCACAGGTAATTCAGTCAAGATTGACAGCATAGCACGGGAACCGTGATACTGAGATAGGAATAGCACCACCTTGTGACCATAAAATAAAACTGTTAATTGAACCCCCCCCCCCCCAAAAAAAAAAAACGTTTGAGCCGTAATAGCTTATTAATGAAATATCCTAGCAGTGGGAGTACCCCCAGCAGGAAAGGCTGTATAACATATAATTATACAAAAAGTTTACTACTCCTCTATTTTACACTTAAATTAATGACTCATTAGTCTACTCCACTGACATCCCAACACTCAGGGCATCTGTGAATTAACTTGTGTCTTTAATGTGTTTGACAGAGTAGCTATAGAAAGGGCTCATTGCTAAAGACAGAATGGTATCACCCTCGCATAAACAAATCGGTAAGAACTAAAATAATAGATACAAGTATAGTTATGTTGCACGATTGCATTTAGTAAAGACAATATTTTTTGGTCATAGTACACCTTTAAAATCACACAGAGGTCAAGCAGCCTGCTCATAGGACACATACATTGACATAGATTTATGCTTAGACAGAATGCAAAACATTCAGCAGAATGTGCGTATTTACACACTTAAAGCGGAACTAACACCGCTAAGAAAATTTGTAATAATTCCCTATCTGGCGACTAGCTGCTTAGTAGCGCTAGTCACCAGAATTATTACCTCTTTATGGAGAAATATGCAGTCATCCTCGGCTGACAGGCAGGACGGAGCGCGGATATCTTGTCCTAGTGACGTCCGCACGTCTGCGCTGTCAGTCCCAGGCAGCTGTAGGAGGCGTTGCTAGGAGCCATTCGGCTCCGGAAGGGACTGACAGTGCAGATGCACAGACGTCACTAGGGCAAGATATCCGCGCTCCGTCCTGCCTGTCAGCCGAGGATGACTGCATATTTCTCCATAAATCTGGACAGGAATAGGGCCCATCGAGCCTGGCGAGATGACAGCCTTTTGGCCTCGGATAGGTAAATCAAGTTCTTATGGTCAGTGAGGATCAACACTGGTGCTGTAGTGCCCTCCAGAAGATGTCGCCATTCTTTTAATGCCAAGATGATAGCCAACAGTTCCCTATCACCAATTTCGTAATGGCTTTGGGCACTAGACAGTTTTTTTTAAAAGAACCCACATGGCCTCAGGTTACCCCCCTCCTTGGGGCGTTGGGAGAGAACTGCCCCTACCCCAACCTCGGAGGCATCAACCTCTAGTGTAAACGGCAGGGTGGGATTAGGGTGGGATAGTATAGGAGCGGATGCAAATGCCTTTTTGAGGGTTTCAAAGGCTATTTCAGCTGCCTCAGACCATTGAGAGGGATTTGCGCCCTTATGCGTCATGGTTTTGTAATGGTAGAAAAGTTATGAATAAACTTTCTATAATAGTTGGCAAAGCCCAGGAACCTTTGGATAGCTTTTAACCCCTTGGGTCGTGGCCATTGAAGAACTGCTGCCAACTTCTCTTGGTCCATAGCTATGCCATCCTTAGATATAACAAAACCCAAGAAGGGTACTTGGGAGCGATGAAATTCACATTTTTCTAGTTTGCAGAACAATTTGTTCTTGCGTAATCTAATCAATACCTCCGAAACATCCTGGATGTGCTGGGTTAAATTAGCAGAATGGATCAATATATCGTCCAAGTACACCACCACACAAGACTGTAGCATGTCGCGGAGGATATCATTAATGAACTCCTGAAATACGGCAGGTGCATTACATAATCCAAATGGCATAACTAGATATTCGTAGTGGCCTGACCTAGTATTGAATGCCGTCTTCCACTCATCACCGGCCCTTATCCTTATTAGGTTGTAGGCAGCACGAAGATCAAGTTTCGTAAAGATAGAGGAGCCTTTCAACCTGTCAAATAACTCTGTGATGAGCGGAATGGGGTAAGCATTCTTGGCAATCAACTTATTGAGTCCACGGTAGTCAATACACGGTTGTAATTCGCCACTTTTCTTTTTCACGAAAAAGAACCCTGCACCTGCCGGAGAGGATGATTTACGAATAATCCCTCGTCTGAGGGTATCCTCAATGTATTCCTCCATGGCCCTAGTCTCCTCACCGGACAATGGGTAGGTCCTACCCCTTGGTGGCACGACTCCCGGGGGCAAATCAATGGCGCAATCATATGGCCGATGCTGCGGCAATGCGCTAGCCTCACCCTTACTGAATACGTCACTGAACTTGCTGTATTCAGCTGGCACAGAAGGAGAGGTACACATAATCTTGACTGGGTGAGATAGACAGTGACCAGTACAATACTCAGACCAAGACTTAATCTCACATCTTTGCCAGTCAAACTGGGGATTGTGCAGCAACAACCAAGGGTACCCCAGAATGACCGCATGATGGGGTGAATGTATAATTTGAAAACGTACCCCCTCTTTGTGGAGAACCCCAATAGCCATAGTGATGAGAGTAGTCTCCATGGTGATAAGTGCTGGTTCTAGGGGTCTGCCATCAATAGCCTCAATGGCTAGCGGAGTATCTCTTTTAGACAGCGGAATATTGTGTCTTTCAGCAAATGCCCGGTCCATGAAATAGCCTGCTGCACCAGAATCTACCAGGGCTAGTACCTCCACAGCTTGATCACCCAAGAGAAAACTCACCGGTATGGTGGGTTTCGTGGAACAAGGATCTGAGGACGACTGTACACCACCTAGGGCCTGTCCCCCAAGGTACCCTAGGTGCGTGCGTTTCCCGGACGTACCGGACATGTGCGTAGTAAGTGCCCATTTTTACCACAATATAAACATAACCCTTGTCTTTTGCGGTAAGCCCTCTCCTCCTTAGATAACCTAGTAAATCCAATCTGCATAGGCTCCCCTGTTTCAGGTACCCCGTCAGGAGGAATGGGAGGAGAGGGTGGGTTAAAAGACTTCTCGTGCCCATGGGTCTTGGAACTAGCCCTCTTTGCCAAGCGCCTTTCGCGCATGCGGGTGTCAATGAGTATCACATAATCTATGTACTCATCTAGGTCAGTAGGTACCTCCCTGGCAGCAATCTCATCCTTGATGGAATTGGATAGGCCTTGTGAAAAGGCTGCCAGGAGTGCCTCATTATTCCAGGCCACTTCTGCAGCTAATATACGAAATTCTATAGCGTAGTTGGCCACAGTGCGATCGCCCATCTGTATTACCATCAATTTCTTAGCCCCCGAGGTGGCTCACCCCAGTGTCTCTGCGAAACTGTCTGACAAATTCGTTAAAACTCAGAGTACAGGGTTTGGCCTGCTCCCATAAAGGATTAGCCCATGCCAGAGCTTTACCAGTTAACAGAGATATCATGAACCCCACTTTGCTACGGTCATTCGGAAAAGCATAGGGTGTGAGTTCTAAGAAAATCTCTAGTTGGTTAAGGAAACCTCTGCACAGTGTGGGTTCGCCACCATATCTTAGCTGTAACGGCACTGCCGCCGTGAGACTTCTAGAAGGAGCCAACAATTGCCCAGTAGCATTGTCCGGTGTCATGACTGGGGGGACCACCGGATTTTGATTCGGTTTCTCGAGATGTACCGTACGTTCAAGCAAGGTTTGCATGGCCAAAGCCAATTGATCTAGGCGTTGCTCGTGAACATCCATCCTCCAATGGAGGTTCTGTGTATTACTGTCACTCTTCCCGTCTGAGGTCATGGCCCTTTCGTACTGTAACGGTTTTCTGACACTCAGACCAGGGTATAAAGTAAAAACACAGTTTATTGAATCAAGGAGTAATACAATGCCCCTAGGGGCCAGCACAGGAATAACAGTAATAGCAAACACGGACAAAGTGAATGCAATACAGCAATAGAATAATGGGTAATGAGTGGATGGGGAATAACCCCGAAGGGTTAACAAGTGCAAGAGGAGAAACTCAGTCCTAGTTTGGCCAACGCCCAGGATATATAGCAGACTCTGGAACACAGTTCTTGAGTAACAAAGCTGGAACAAAGTGTCTGCACTGAAATCACTCTCAAGTAGGATAGGAAGGCACAAGTGCCAGAGCTGAGTAAATACCACCGCCGTGGGCTATAGAGAAGTGCTATTGCCAAGCTGAAGTACAAGAACCGGAATCGCCCTTCACTGAGAATCGGAGTTAACCCTAGGTGCGCCCGAAGGATAATGCCCAGACACCCCTTGGATGTCAATACAGATAGCGGCTGCACAAGCACTAAGAGCCGAAGCACTGGATAGTGCAAATGGATAGCGTACCCTCTGAACGTATGTTAGGCCGGAGCCAGGACACCGCTCCGGTGCCGTATGTAACTCTCCCAGCAAGAGCGACTGGATACCAGTGCCAATAGGCGCGGTCACGGTGCACACCGAACACCGGACAGGCAATGCTCTGCAGAAGGTAGTGAGGCGTATCAGAGGTACGAGAGTAGCGGCTCTAAGGATAACCGTATGCTTGGCAAGATAACGGGGCACAAGACCGGAGACTACAAGGCACTGCAGGAGTTAACAGGTTCTGTACAGAGAGACAGCAGCAGACAACGGATGGCAAAGCAACCTCAACCTCAGCTAGAGCAGTGAGAGGCACAGTGAGTCACCAAGTGATCAGAATGTCGCGGAGGCGACCGGAGCAATGCAGGAACACCGGAACAGCAGGCTGGAGCTGGGCGATAACCAGAACCGGAGCACAGCTGGAAGAACAGGATCAGTCACGGAGCAGGGTCGTCTACCAGAGCCGGGTCATACACTGAGCAGGATCATCAGCCAGAACCGGGTCAATCACGGAGCAGAGTCGTCAATCAGAGCCGGGTCATACACGTAGCAGGATCAGCAGAAGAGTCAGACAAGCCGGGTCAGTACACAGGAGAACTGGAACACAGCAACAAGGCGCAGATACTGGAACACCACGAAAGGGCAAATCACAAGTGCCCAAGCTCCAGTGTATAAAGGCACATCCTGGGCGGGCAATCAGCATCCTCCAATGCACAGGTAATTCAGTCAAGATTGACAGCATAGCACGGGAACCGTGATACTGAGATAGGAATAGCACCACCTTGTGACCATAAAATAAAACTGTTAATTGAAACCCCCCCCCCCCCCAAAAAAAAAAAACGTTTGAGCCGTAATAGCTTATTAATGAAATATCCTAGCAGTGGGAGTACCCCCAGCAGGAAAGGCTGTATAACATATAATTATACAAAAAGTTTACTACTCCTCTATTTTACACTTAAATTAATGACTCATTAGTCTACTCCACTGACATCCCAACACTCAGGGCATCTGTGAATTAACTTGTGTCTTTAATGTGTTTGACAGAGTAGCTATAGAAAGGGCTCATTGCTAAAGACAGAATGGTATCACCCTCGCATAAACAAATCGGTAAGAACTAAAATAATAGATACAAGTATAGTTATGTTGCACGATTGCATTTAGTAAAGACAATATTTTTTGGTCATAGTACACCTTTAAAATCACACAGAGGTCAAGCAGCCTGCTCATAGGACACATACATTGACATAGATTTATGCTTAGACAGAATGCAAAACATTCAGCAGAATGTGCGTATTTACACACTTAAAGCGGAACTAACACCGCTAAGAAAATTTGTAATAATTCCCTATCTGGCGACTAGCTGCTTAGTAGCGCTAGTCACCAGAATTATTACCTCTTTATGGAGAAATATGCAGTCATCCTCGGCTGACAGGCAGGACGGAGCGCGGATATCTTGTCCTAGTGACGTCCGCACGTCTGCGCTGTCAGTCCCAGGCAGTTGTAGGAGGCGTTGCTAGGAGCCATTCGGCTCCGGAAGGGACTGACAGTGCAGATGCACAGACGTCACTAGGGCAAGATATCCGCGCTCCGTCCTGCCTGTCAGCCGAGGATGACTGCATATTTCTCCATAAATAGGTAATAATTCCCTATCTGGCGACTAGCTGCTTAGTATCGCTAGTCGCCAGATAGGGAATTATTACAGACAAAGTTTCATAGCGGTGTTAGTTCCGCTTTAAATTTGCAGATATTTAAATATTGTTTAAATCACTCGAGTGTCCATGAGAGATTAACCCTTTGAGTGCTCTGCAATGCATTGCACACCCTTCTGGCACCCTTCTGGCACTCAAAGTGTTAAATTACAGAGTTCTTTTTTTTATGTCTGTATGCTGAAATCTGCCTGTTTTACATACATAAACCTGTACCCAAGAAAGACTGGAGGAGGCATAATTATTCTCCACTTTATTGTAATTTAATTAATCTCTTGAGTGAGTGTGAAGCAATGCTTTGTAAACTTCTCTAGCATTCAAGGGGCTACATTCCCCATTTCAATCTATATTAATGTTTAGTTCTCCCCTTTAGTGCAAATGTTTTGCGCAGTATTCCTCCATGAGATGGTTCAGTTGGTTAACCTTTTGAGTCCCAGAGGGGTACGCAAAGCATTGCTGTTCAATGCGTTGCGTACCCCTCTGGCACTCAGAGGGTTAATGCACCAGCTGTAGAATCTCTTCAAACCACAAGGGCACAGGTTCTAGTCCTGACAAGGTCAGCTCAGCCTTTCACTCCTTCTGAGGTAGATAAAACGAGTCTAGGACAGACCTGAAAATGAGAGACAATCTGAATGTATTCTTCCTGGTAAAGTACTGTCACAAAAAAAAATTTCTTCTGAACGTACAGCTCTTGGAACTGCTGAACTAGCGCTATTGTAAAATATATAATCACACGCTCTACAGTCAACCCTGTGGGTGCCCAAGAGATATTGAAATGCAATGTTTTGGATACTTTTCTGGCACTCAAAGGGTTAATTCACAGCACAAATAAGTTTATTGTGTATAGAGAGTGGGCACCACATGAATGTCGGTTGAATCTGATTTTTGTCTGTTCCACAGAGAACATATTGTTGAAAAAACTAAATGACAGTTGATTATAACGTTTAAAATATTTACACATAATACAGGCCTTGGGGGTTATTATAAACTAAGGTGTGATGAAGGTAAGATAAAGGTGAGATAATCTGTCCAATTGCTGTGTTATTCTCTGGAGCCTGTGCACTAAATTCTTCCAAGATCTCAGTGCAAGAGGAATTGCTGGACCTCCTGCTGTTTGGAACTACAACTTCCATCATCACCAGCAAGACATTGACTGGTTTGAATTGATGGGATTTGTAGTCCCCAACAGCTGCTGGTCCAGAAATTGGCACCTGTCATAGTGCATAGGTTCCATCTATTAACATAGGAATTAGAGAATTTCTTGCAATGGGTAGTTTATCTCACCTGTATCTCAATTTATCGCATGTCTTCTCCTGGACCTTGATAACATTACATTATAATTGTGCCATGTAGCCCAATTGCATCATTAATAGTAGAGAGATTAGCACAATTACATCACCCAATACATCGTGCTTTACTCTTGAGACCTTGGTTTAGCTCCCTCAGCCAATACCTAGCAGTGCACCCGAGTAATTGCCCAAACTCATTAGTCTTCTGGAAACAGGAACAGTTCAGGTTTTAAAGATATCCTTAATTAAGTATTAAGTACGGGATAAAGCAATCAAAATGTCTGAGCCACTGGTGACCCACCTGTGATCAATCCTGGATATCCTGGAAACCTGAACTGTTGTGTCCCATTGAGAATCACAGGCCTATAGAATAAATTACATTCAGAGGAAGAAAGAAAGAGAGAAGAGTCCTTCTTCACACTCATACTGACTGTCTATGTAGCCTCAGTTTTTCTTGTACGCAAATAATAGACTTGCTTTTTTATGGAGCCTACAATTTATTAGATGTATCACCGTCTGTCAGTGTTTTTTAAAAAAAGTAATTGAGGGTTTTCCTATCTGTCTCTGGTCTAGCAACGAGTAGTAGTAGTAGTAGTAGTAGTAGTAGTAGTAGAAGTAGTGGTCTAGTAGAAGTAGTAGTGGTAGTGGTAGTAGTAGTAGCTGCAGTAATAGTAGTAGCAGTAGTAGTAAAATTAGTAGTAGGAGTAGTGGTAGTAGTAGAAGTAATAGTGGTAGTATCAGTGGTAGTAAAATTAGTAGTAGTACTAGTAGTAGTAGCAGCAGCAGCAGTGGTACTAGCTCTACTAACCCTACTCCTGCCTAATGCTAATTCAGTAAGCTACATACATCAAAAATTCTCAAAGGCGCTTGCAGTGAGGCAGTCAGTGGGAGTTTCAGGTCATTCCTTTACACTACTGCTTGTTTAACATCATGTAGTAAACACAGAGGAAATGGTGTAAATTGCTAAATTGGTAATGGCTTTGGTGTTTTTTTTTTTTTTTTTGCCTTCCTCTGGATCAACAGGGGAGTTTTGGCTGGACTTGATGGATGCATGTCTGTCTTCATCCACGTCAACTATGTTGCTATGTTACTATGTAACTTTAGGCCATTCTCCTGTGCATCCTATGGGGCAGGAATAAGGGAGTTGTTGGCATTAAAACCTTAGTGAAGATTGAATGTGTCTTCTGATATGCTCTGCAGCGTTTATATCCTCTAGTGCATATCCTGAAGTGCAGTGGAGTTACACTTGTGGATTTGTACACTCAGCCTTGCACGTTCACCTCACATCTACGCAGATCTTCAACAATTATGATAATTGGCATGCCTGCTTACTCACATAAAGCTGCCCGTCAGGTAAACACACACTCAGATTCACTTGGAGATCCCTTTACTCCCTCGTCTGTATTTCTAATATTACTTTGCCAGCTGATTTTGCTTACAGTTGGCAGCGGTTCTCTATTAGTGCTGCAGGGCCCTCTGAACAAGTTGGTGGCACTAATCAGCCACTTATACTGCTTATATTATAGCGCCACCAGTGCAGCACTCACTCACTCTCAACTCACATCTCTGCAGGAAGACGTTAACAGAAACTGTTCTGAGGGTATATACATTAGGATATGAAACATGCCCATTTTCCTCCTATTTTTTCTCACAAGTAAATGAATCGTTCATCCTTCCTGATAACCCCTTTGATGCTAGAGACATCTCCCGAACATTTTTAGTCAATTCATTTCATATGTCTCTAGCATTTTAGAAGATGAGAGAAGATAAGCAAAACTGTCAGTTAAGTCTGTTTCTATTTTGACTTTTGTGGGGAAAATTCCTCCTCTCTGTAGGAAAGGGAAGCACAGAATTGTATTAGTTGTCCCTCTAGTTTAGAAGTGGGCAAAATACATCCCATCAGCTGGATTTGGGCTGCTGGCCACTTTTCTGTGGCCCTCGGGTCTTTCTGACTGTACTGCCTGCTGCAGTATTGCTTGACAGAATAATAGAACTTACCTTGTTCTCTACAAAGGAAGAGTGATACTTTTATCACAAAGCAAAATACTGATACAATGTTTCATTCTTCCACACCAGAGAGGCCCAGAACTGATACATTCTTTGTGCATTATTTGTGACTCTTGTGTAATGTAAATAAGAAATATGGGTAAGCATTGGTGAGGGGGAGTTGCATTGTACCTTAAGGTACAGGAAGTGACTGATGGCGCAGGAGCACAGATGTCGCTATAGCAAGACGCCTGCCTGTGCATCTTAGAACAAGGTGGATTTTTCAATAGCGCTGAACTTATTCAGGATACTACTACTATTGCTATGCTTATTGCTATGTGCATAATAATTTGGGGGGCACTTTGATTTTAGTGAAAGTTCTGCTTTAATGTAATTTCTGTGTCTGTCTCCTATTTTTTCTTAATTTGTGGACTAGTACCATAAACTATATACCACATATTCATGGAGATGTCTAACCATGTATTTATAAAAAGGCATAGTCATGCTGTCTTCCCATGAGTCTATGCCCTTTTATTTCACATAAGTTACTTGCTTCTTTGTTTAAATAAGGCGTAGGAGATATGGTGTAACTTTCCTCTATTTTTCCTGTACTTACTTAGTTGTAAGGGACTTGCTGTCATTAACCCTTTGAGTGCGTGAAGGGTACCCAATGCATTGTGAAGTAATGGATTAGATACCTCTCTGGCAGTCAAAGGGTTAAAACTCTAAAGACAGTGGAGTGTGTACGCTGATATGCACTACAGAGATCATAATATATTGCATACCAGTGCCACTGGAAATGGAGGATAACCCCAGTGGAACTGCAATGGTATTATAAACAGGTCAAATTACTATATAAATAAAGCTATGTATAAGCTGGTAAAAAAAAAAGTGACCTGGGCAGGAGCACTGGGATTGTGTTGACCACAGCCACCTATCAGCTCAGTGGTAGTGGCCGGTCAAGGCTGAGGTGCTCCTAAGAATTTGACATCCTTATTGTTTATCTGCTTTGTGTAATGGGGAATCCATTTTTCACTGAACTGTATTTCCATAATGCCCTTATTGTAATTCTTCCTCTGCTTGCTAGAGATATCTAACATTGGTGACATCTTTACCATCTAACGAGTTAAAGGAGCAGTATATTTATGAGAACACTTATGTTATGGGGAATTTGTTATTGAGTAAAACAAGGTTGCTCCTACTGCAAAGAACTGCTTCATTCAAATGTCAGCACAGTTCAGACTGTTTTTTATGTATTACACTGTTAGCAACAGGACCATCTGGTGTCCAGACAGTTCACTTGGTGATCAGACAGTTATTCTGCTTCATTCAGTGGGAGGGGTGAGCAACTGGTTGCAGTTCTCTACAGAATGTGATCATAACAGCTCCACCACTTTTGTGTTTTTTCTCCCAGGCTCAAACCATGAATTACGTGGGACAGTTGGCTGGCCAAGTATTTGTTACTGTGAAGGAACTGTACAGGGGGCTGAATCCTGCCACATTATCTGGATGCATTGACATTATCGTTGTACGGCAACCCAATGGGAACCTACAATGCTCGCCCTTCCATGTGCGCTTTGGGAAAATGGGTGTTCTGCGCTCCAGGGAAAAAGTGGTAAGATAATGATTACCTGCTCCTAAGTTGACTCCATATATCTTTAACCCTTTGAGTGCCAGAGGGGTACAGAACGCATTGCTTTGCGTTGATGCTTTAGACCCCTTGGGCACTCAGAAGCATAAGTATACCATTCATGTGTTGCTGCCAATTAATTTGAAACATCTTAATTTTCCCTCTAGGTGGATATTGAAATAAATGGAGAATGCGTGGATTTACATATGAAATTGGGTGATAATGGAGAAGCGTTTTTTGTTGAAGAAACTGAGGGTAGTGAGGTAAGAGATGAAAAGTGTTGTCATATTTAAAAAATATATATAGTGGAGTTTAAATCGGAACTACCACCAGACAAAATCTTTAGCCAAAGTGTGGTGAAAAGACAGTGTTGCATGGTATTGACTTCCAATTGACTTCAGGTTAGACACTGGTGCTGAGTCAAAGGTGCTACCGCTAGGTCTTCTGAACAAGATCCCTGGCAAGGTGTGCATTAGAGACACAAACACAAGATTGGTTGCTTATGGGAGATCCAGAATTCACTCAGTAGGAATAGTAAGGTTAACAGGAACCATCCCATACATACATATGCATACTGTTATACAATGCTGCACTGTGCCTCTGATGGAAAAGCAGCATATCAGGAACAAGACTGACTTTGTTTGCAAAGTTTACACAGTGTCTAAACAGGATGTCAACATCAAAGATGAACTAGTAAAATGCTGCACAAGTGCATTCCAAGAGGACAGTGTAAAGGAACACATCACAGCTATGTGAACACAGATGTTGCTCCATTTATACATGGATACAGAGGAATCCCATTTGCAGTACTTAATAGGCTCAAACACTGTTGGACTATTTATATGAAGGTATCCAAAAGGTTAAAACAGAGAACCACTCAGGTTGGATTTCTTCACTTAAATAGGCAAATGACAATATAAAATTATTTGAGAACGTTATCTTTATTATGTATTGACACGCTACTTCACAGTATCAAGAATCAATCCTTCATATTTGTGCAAAAATATATATTTTATTAAAATATAATATACTATATATATAACAAGTATCAGTAGCAATGAAATATATAAGTGACTAGCAATTATAATAGGTACATAGAAAACCAAACCACACTTATTACCATGAGGATTACCAGCGGTGCAAGGGTTAACCACACATAGGTATATTCAGAGGTATAATAACAATAAGTGCACTCAGTAGCATAGAACAGGTTAATTGATCCTTACAATTAATTATAATACAGTTGGCAGTAGTATCTAAGAATACCTCCGCCCCAGAAACTGTATAGACTATGCCAATTATGATGTAAAGGGGTATTGTGAGATGAATTAAATAATTCCTCTAACAATTCATTGTATGATATATCAATAATAATCAAATTTAAGGAATAACTGGAATAGAATCCCAGATATAAATCACTATAATTTAATTATATACTGAATTCAATATTGCTTACCTCTGAATAAAATATATAAATTGCAATTAATATAGTCAATCAAAGATTATACAAATAATCTACCTAAAATTACTTAATGTACATTTATCATAATTTTGACTACAGCAACATATATAAATCCTATAGGCACTCCAAGGGTTAATCCACTTGTTTTAAAATAGGTGACACACCCAGAAGTTGTTTTGTCTATTAGAAGTGAATACCTCCAATTTACAAAATAGAAGCCTAGCACATATACAGAGAATTCCAAAGAAAACACCACTAACAACAGACAAATAGCGGTTAAAGGGTTAATAACAGGATTCAAAGAATTTCCTATATCAAATATTAACTATTATAATCTTCCCAGAACCACAAGATATTACTCTAGGAATACCAAGACTTATATTAGCTAATATAGATAACTCACGTTATATACTGTATTACACTGATTGGCACAATATAACAATTTCCCAATAAATATATATAGATTATATTACTTCTAGAACTTAAGAGCTAAATATAGCTTATTATAAATTATCCCAAATGGTTGGCCAGTCCACTTAAGACAATTATAGGACTATTTAAGTTTCTTCAACAGAAGAAAAATTATGAAATTCTGGATTAAATGAATCTAAATGAATAAATGATGTAGTTACCAATCAACATTTCTTTTTATTTTTCTGTGAGATGGCAGGATCAGGTGTTGTCAGGAAGTTAGTCAGCAGAGCCTTCTTTTACCAGGAATCTAAAAGTTGTTATAAGTTTTCCTCAGGAGTCAAGAGCCCCAGAACTAAGAGTATTTTGGCATTATATTGTCAATTTTTGCCTTATCAGTAATCCCCACCTCTTTCTAATGATTGGACAAAGATCCATCTCATTATACCGTGACATCATCTGTCAGACCTGATTGGATACTCATATCTTATGCTAATCAAAGAAAAATATCAACATTATGAGTATTTTACAATATAAATGCTGCAGATGGCGCCATTATGCTATATTAAAATTTTACAGGTGACACCTCACATGGCATATATCAAATTGAAGAGAGAGTTCAAAGTTTATCAGAGACCCCATAAACCAGTCATTTTGCTATGTCTTTCCCATAAGGAGGCTATGTCCATCTCAGACTTTTTGTCTCCAATTGAACATCAATCGCCCATTAATATCACTTAGTTATTTCTCCCCCAAAGAGGCCCATGAGTATTCCTTTGTCTTAAGGATGAAATAATCTGAACACATTTTAAACATAATGTTCAGTTAATTTCTACTATTAGAGTTAACCCTCTATGCTCCACCAGGACAAAGTCTCTGACAAAACTCTCTTAATGCAACTGCATAAGAACCACGTTATTGCCAAATTGAACACCCTTCCAGACTGGGTGATCAGCCTAGTTTTACCAGAAAAGACAAATGGCATGATGAGGGTATATTTGGGACCCCATGACCTCAACAAGGCAAAAAATGGGACATCACTTCAACATCCCTACTGCAGAGGATTTGCCAGCAAAAACCTATCCACAATTCTGGATGAAAAGGACAGATACTGGCAGGTCATACTGGGCAAGGAGTCATCCAAATTGTGTACATTTAAAGGAATAGTAATGTTTCATAATAAAAGCAGCCCCAATTAATCTTCATAGTATTTGGGCCATGAAGAGTGTTCATTCAATACTGTCAGAGTTGTAGTTCAAGAGTAATTAAATGATAAATTATTCTGCCCTTTTACCTAGTGTAAGCCACCCCCCTCAGATGTGGAATCTGGTCTTGAGACCAGACAGTTCATTGCAAGGGACAATCTTCTTGCTGTGAGAACAATGAAAACCCTGCCACACTTGACAGGTTTTTCAGGTTTTTCCTTATGCTCACTGAATATCTGTGATCCACCCAGACAGTCTTGCTGCTCTGAGGTGAGCAGTGTTACATCAGTAAAAGGGGTTGGAGGAGACACATTATTATTCAATTACTCTTGAACTACAACTCTGACAGTATTAAAATAACACTCTCCATAGCCCAAATACTATGAAGATTAATTGGAGCTGCTTTTATTTTGAAACATTACTATCCCTTTAACTTCCCTTGGGGAAGATTCTACTTTTGTAGGATGCCGTTTGGTATTAAACAGTGAGTGAATTTTTCCAGCTAAATAATATGGGGGTAGTTCAGAGTGTCCCTGGTGTTCCCATAATAGCAGATGACATGATTATTGCTGCAGTGCCCCAAGAAGGATATGACTGTATCCTGAGCCAGATGATGAATACACATGGAACTAAATATACAGCTCAATATGGTCAAAATTAAATTTAAAGTATCTGAAGTCTGGTACATGGGACATGTCACACCTAAGTGAACACAGCTAAATGTCTGATTCTAATGACAGAAAAAGGTCTCCAAAGACTTTTGGGCATGGTTAGGTATCTAACACTGTACAAACCTGCGGAGGAATAGGTAACTGTACATCTATGGAAGCTGGTCTGTAATTATGTTCTTTAGCAGTGGAGTCCAGAGCATACCGAAGCAGTGGAATTCCTGAAGCATGAACTGATCAGGCCCCATTCTTAAGATTTTTTGGTAAAAAAAAAACTGTGGGGATTCAGACATATGCATGTAAAACAGGCCATGGAGCTTGTTTACACTAAGAGAGTTGCCCCTAGCCTAGGTGTCAAGAGCAGTATCCACCACAGAATAAAATAATGCCCAGTCTGAAAAAGAACTGCTGGCCTCAATAAGAAAAAGAAGTTTCCCCAGAATATTTTTTAAAAGCCAGTCAATTTGCATTCAAAACACAATCTGCTGGAAACAGTCCTCATTAAGCCACTCAACAATGCACCATAAAACTTCAGAGAATGCTCCTTCAATTACAATAAATGAGCTCAACATTGAATATAATCAGGGCGGATCTATGACACTCTGGATAGGTCTGCAGTGGATCCACCAGAGCAAGAGGAGATCATGCTTTCTGAAGAGAGAGTTTTTTTAATAATCTAATAGCATCTGCTACTATTGGGGCAGAGATGCTGTCTTACCCACATGCCTCCATGTCAGAATACATTGTCTTCAATGTCATAAAGGGCTACTGGCCATTGGCTGTAAACTATGCATTGCGTACCCCTCTGGCACTCATCCTATATAATAATTCGCTAAATCGTGTGTAACGCCGCGACATGCACAGTACACACTGCTGCGCGTGCTGCAGTCATGCGCAGTAGAGGCTGCCCGTGCCGCGGCTGATGCAGAGCTGGGCGCTCCGAAGGAGCGTTCAGCTCTGTATCAGCCATGGCGCGGGCAGTCTCTACTGCGCGTGACTGCCCCGCGACCAGGTGGTAGTGGCACTGTGGCCCGTGTAACGGGCTGTTCAACTAGTAGTGTTATATTATACTTTACTCCTTGACACAATTTGATGGAAATGTCTCTAGCATCCAAGGGGTTAATTTGCCAGGGAGATCTCGTAGCAATGCGTTTACAACTAAAGCTATTTGCTTTCTTTAAAAAAAATTGACACAACAATAGGCCTGTAACCTTTTAGTCATAATCTATTTGTACAGTGTCCCTTCTCTCTGACATTATCCAGAGTACAGACTGACTGCATGTGTTCAATACCAAAGTGACAGTGTTGTTGCTACTTTCTATTGGCAAATTACCCATAGTCCTTGTGTGGGGAGAAAGTCAAGAGCTGGCAGAATGTTTCTTGGCTTGTCCCGTGATATCATGACGTTTGAGAGACTTGTTCATTGGTATGCCAGTTTTCTGTCCTGATGCCCACATGTGCCGCATCTTCAGATCCATCTACTTGCCTGAGCTATGTATAAAATCAAAGTGTAGCAATTCTGTGTCAACACAGTGAGTTAGTTATTAAATGGCTAGCCAGTACAGTCTCACTGAGTCTCAAAGCGGAGACAGCTTGGGGCAAGACTACCGGCAATGGAAGGCTGTCCTGATCTGACCTTAGCCCTTCTAGTAAATGCTAGAGGGGCAGTGGCCCATGGTACACATGGGAGTAATGTATCAATGGAATAGTTTCTTATAGTCCTTCTCCTTATACATCACACAAGAGGAAAGGTTGGCGGTAGCCTCCCATATTGCTGCCCATCTTCCATTTTCTCATGTAAGCCGTCCCCTTGCCCTGTGAAGTAGTCTAATGTAAATAGTAAGACATAAGGCCTTGTGAACACATGAATCCAAACAGGTCAGTTTTGAAAAAAAGTTGGGGGTGGGGTTATGAGTTATTTTAACCAAGTGAGTCATAGGAAAGCTTAATGAAAATAGTCCCTAGATGGTGGATTAGGGATGTCCTTTAATTGAAAACGGTGCTGTTCTTAAAAAAGTCTCTGTACCTGCATATGCCTGAAATCTCATAGGTTCTCAAGGAAAGGGAAGTATGGCTCGGGGTAGGGCTTTATTTCACATGATAGGAGTCAGGGAAGAGGGTCTGAAGGTGAGTATGTTTAACAGTGATCTTGAGCAAGATGGCAAGAAAATTAATTGTTGCTTAGTAAAATAGTTTAGGAGGAGGCCTGTCTGGTCGTGGTATCCACATGTAAAATGGGATTGAATTGGGTGACATAAGGTCATTTTCTTGGTCTAACCAACATTTGGTGAAGGCAGAAATGTGTCTGGAGTTGACTTACCTGAGCTGCATAATAGTAACCCCTCAAATGAGATAGTCCCAGGCCACCTCACAGTTGTGAAATATAGTGGGATATCTGGTGACTCTTGGTCGTTTATGACTCCACATAAATCTATCTATCATAAATTAGAGGGTCTTGAAGTTATGGGGTGGAAATAGAGATGGAAATGTCTGGAAGAGAGATACAAAAATACACTTTATATGTCAACAGTGCACTGAAATACCTAGTTCAATACATGAAAGTGTGTGCATTTTCCAGTTAGCTAGGGTACCACCTTGGCATACATTATAGTCTGTTATTTCACCCTTGTACCTCCATCACTGAACCAAATTCTCGAGCCCGGGAGCAGGATGAAGTATTTTATATGTGGCTTGTCTGATTGAGGATGTACTGCTGACCAAGTTCTAGAGCATGTGATTGATAATATTACTATCCATTATTTACATTCCATTTGAGGAGCTTGTCTGGGTGCATTAGAGCTGTGCTTTGTGTGTGTGAATGGGGGGGCTATTAGACTTTGTTATTACAAACTTCTGCTGTGTTTCCTGGTAAGATTGGATCTCACCTACCATTTTTGGGATTGAGGTTCTCTTTCCCGCATGTCCTTGACTCCATGTACACTCATTCAGCTATACAGTACTATTAGTATATAATGTTATATAGCATTATGCTGTAAGCCATGTTTTGTTTGCACCTTATTACAAAGCACTTTACTAAATCACTTCAGAGAATCAATACCAGATTACGTCTTTCACCTGTGGAGTCTGTCGTGCTTACTTACACTCTCCAGAGTTTGTGGCTGGCACTAACACCAACGTAACAAGCGTTTAACTAGTATTACTTGCAAGAGGTGGGGTCTTAAAGGTACTAGCAGATGTTCATTCTTGGTTCGCTGTTTTTTTGCTGCCTGAAGCTGTTTGCTGCCTGTAATCCCTATTAAAATATTCTAAACTAGTTGAAGAGCCCGTTAAACGGGCCACAGTACCACTGCCACCTGGTCGCGGGGCAGACATGCGCACGGAGCGTCCAGCTCTTTATCAGCTGCGGTGTGGGCAGTCTCTACTGCGCATGACTGCAGCACGCGCAGCAGCGTCTACTGCGCATGACGCGGTGTTACACACGTTTTAGCGATTTATTATATAGGATGAACCCAGCTTCAATCTCATTACTTGTGTTATGGCAACTCATCACAATGCATTTTATGAATTAACATTAACAGAGATAACAACTTTCTGGTGGTATGTGTCCCCTTCATTCGATCATGATAAAGTGGACTTGTCCTCTCTGAAGAATTTTACTATGCTATATGTGATAAGAACTATGTGTAAGGGCTGCTACAAATATCTTCTTGTGTGCACACACACTTTTCATTCCAGCTACGATTTCTATCAGATTACTCCAGTTCTAGATTGCTTAGTCAGCTTTTCAGATCAAGAAGTCTTGGACTTTACATTTCTATAAAAAATCAGTTTCATATCCCTTTAACCCTTTGAGTGCCAGAGGGGTATCTGAGTTAGCTACCCCTGTGGCAATCAAAAAATTAAGGACCATAGGGGTGGACCGTGCTTTGAACACCCATCTGGTCCTTAAAAGGATATTATACATATTCAGGTATGCCATTTTATATAATGTCCATTTTTATTTTTTTTTATTTTGTAACCTTTTATTGTTATTATAGGGGTCTATCCCATCACACCTGGCCACGTCTCCTATCTTATTTGATGGTGGTGCTCTAATGGAGGCACAGCTGAAGAGGAACTCCATGGACTGGTCAAGGAATATTGATGTTTCAGGATCCTCGCAGGCACCAGTCAGCACACACTCGGCTCAGGCCAGCACAGAAACTGTGACAGTCGGCTCTGGGAAGAAAAGGAGGAAAAGGAGGAGGAAATCAAAGCTGGATAATATAAAGAGAGAGGGCAATGGTGATACCACTGAGGATGAGGACATGTTCACTATAGACATGAGTTCTGACGAGGAAGCCGAACCATTGGAAACAGCCAGGTTTGTTTATATAAGATTACTGTGCCACCTATGCATAACCATGTAACAAACCAACACACACATAGTGCATAGAAATGGGGAACATTGTTTGATTTACCAAAATCACTTTATCCCTTTAAATGCTAGAGAGATCTCCAGGATATTGCATTACAGTATGATAAAGAGAGAGTGGACAAAGCTCAGTCTAACTCCTTAGTAAGGTGCATCAACCTTAACTGTGACCCATACACCCTATATGGTCATCCACAATTCTGAGAGGTATTTCTGAGTTCTGGCCCAAATTTTCCAATAGGCAGAGTAGGTAACTGATCAGCTGTGTTGGCCACACCCACACTCTGATTTGTGGTCATGGCCAGGGCAATCTCAATGTCCCTGCACCACCTTTTCCAGGCTACTATTTAGGCTCTTAAATGCTAGAGAGATCTCCAATACATTGAAGATCTCTCTAGCAACCAAAGGTTTTTTGTCCTTGCTTGTAATAGGCCATGGGTATATTCTGTTCCAGGAAGCAGTGGATGGGACAAGGGACGGGGCCATGTGAGGAGTTGGGGTGTCTGGCCATGGGCAGAGCTAAGGGAGCCTATAATGCCTTGCCTAGGGCACCTAGGATGTAAACCGGCCCTGTCCTGCCCAGGCACTCACACCATCAGCATCAGAAGCCTGTCCACATGGGGCTCCCATAACCATCCAAGACATAACCACCTCCCAACAATGGTCAAGGAAGAGCCGATCCCCGGCAGTCTGCCCATCTATACAAGTAGGAGGGAAATTAATTCATAGTCTGTCTTATGTACTAAAAAAAAATCATGCTAGGCCAAACCAACTTACCATAGGAGGCAGATAACATTTCCCCAAATTCCCATTGATTTAAATGTGACTTTTAACCGCATGACTACAGACATCTCTCTAGCATTATAGGGGTTAAAAGCCCAATTTAAATCAGCGTGATTATTTCTCCTGTTGTGCTGTTTTGTTGGCTTCGACTTGTTCCATCTCTTATTATGAAATCTGTCTAATGTTGCACATGACACAATCGTTATACCCCAGCCATTTCTCTCTTCTCCCAAATGTACAAATTAGCCAATCACATTTAACCCTTTGATTGCCAGAGGGGTACATAACGCATTGTGAAGCAATGCTTTGCGTACCCCACTGGCACTCAAAGGGTTAAATCCAACTCTATCCTGCAGCTAGCCCCACCTATCCCTATCATGCCCAGGCCTGCATAATCACTACCCTAATACTATATCAGTATTCTTTGCATTTGTGGTTCTTGCCAACACTAAGGGCGAGATGTCCAGAACGTGGTGTCTGTAATCAGAATACAAAAGTTCTTATTCCATGGTCCGCCAATTCTCAGACAGGTTTCCGTCATTTTTTGCATCTAATTCCAACATCTCCACCAAAGGGAAAAAGCGGCCTTAAAAGTGGGTGTGGTTTAGCGCGAGATATTCAAAAAGTCTTCATAATGAAAACATTGTCAGCTCAGGAGTTGGTGGTAATAGATGGACAATATTATCAGAAGTAAATCCGTCATGTTTCATAATAAAAGCAGCTCTAATTAATCATCATAGTATTTGGACTTTGGAGAGTGTTATTTCAATTCTGTCAGAGTTGTAGTTCAAGAGAAATTCAATGACAAAATGTCCCCCTCCCGCCCCTTTTACTGATGTAACACTTTTCAGCCAGAGCAGAAGGGAGGTGCCCAGAGAGGGACAATCTTCAATTAAGATAAGGGAAAAACCTGAAAAGCTTGTCAAGGGGGGCAGGGCTTTAACTGTTTTCATTGTAAGAAGATTGTCCCCTGCTGTTATCTGTCTGGTCTTACAACCAGACTCACATCTGAGAAGAGATGGTTTACACTAGGTAAAAGGGGCGGGAGGGGAAACTTTGCTTGTGAATATCTCTTAAACCATAACGGTTTGAGAGATAAGACTTATATCATTCTTCATATTTTTTTAATGCCTACAAAATAAAATAAAGTTAAAAAGAAGTATTACTATTCCTTTAAAGTGGATGTGTCACCTATTTAAAAGATAGCCTAAATTTGTAAAGTATTCGATATGTAGCCTAACTATTTAGGCTATGTTATAAATAGGTGACACATCCACTTTAACGACAGGCATGGAAGCATGGCCGTTGGTTATCCCTTTCAGTGCCATAGGGGTACAGAATGCATTGCTTTGTTAAGGGTTAAGGGTTTTTAATTTTTTTTTTGCTAAATCAATTCAGTGTGCAGCTGCGCGGGGACCCCTGAATTCCATGATAACCAGGACCGTCATGGGTCCTTAACACAAGTTTACCCATGACGGTTCTGGTACATCATGGATCCTTAAGGGGTTAACCTTCTTAATGATACATTGGATATGATTGAAATTTAGATGTCAAAGCAGAGACAAAAGCAGGAACATCAAACCACAGGGACATGGATCCAGCACCAGTGAGTGTTCTAGGAAATCTGTGCTTTGCAATGTGTTGTGTGCCCCTCAGGTGCTCAAAGGGTTAAATGCGTGTCCCAGACTGAGAGGGCAGGTTGTAGCTTACAGCCTGTACCTCTTACAAAAATAATAGTATACATGATTGTCTATTTAGTAAATGTCATGTGTTTCTTATTCTTTTATCACCATAATTGCCAAACTACACCAAAATACTACACATTTAGGGTGTATTTATAAAATGCTGAACTAACAAAATTTAATTATGTACAAACAATATGAGACAGAATCATGAAGAGATGGTTATCACTTTCTAAATACCAGCGAGTGATTTTCTATAATTATTTTCTACTTATGTGCCACACATCAGCACCAAGGCAACTATGTAGTGTGAGTTCTTCCATTCCATTATCTATAGAAGTAAGGGATGCATATTTATCTATGGTACCAAATGAAAGCTAATTCTAATAAGGAAAAACAATGTATAGTTTGCATGGTTCTAATAAAGATAAAATGGTGAAATTGCATTTAACAAATCCATAGTAAGAAATGTGGTATTTGACATGGTCATTATTGTGCGTAACAGCCTGATCATTTAAGGTTTAACTCCTTCAATAGTAGAGCATTTTCAAATGCTTTGCTCTGTTAACACATTTACGCTTTTCTAGGAGTTCAGCAAAATCTTTTGTATGTGAGTGACATCTAGTGACAAAACTTGGTATTGCAGAGGAAACTTCTAATGCAATAACTGACGCTTTGTTGCAGAACAGTGCCATGAAGACAAATCTGACTATATTTTTCTCGGTACCCTTATAGGTCATTTTTCAAGGACAATGAATGGGACAAATACATGCAATCATACAACTAGAATGAAAAAAAACAAGCATATTATGTATAAAAATTTCAATAAACATTCTCTTGAAACTCAAATTACAATTTCTATCCAAGTCATCAAAGAAAAAATGGCTACTATAATCCACTAGTTTAGATGTATTGTTGTATATAATATTTTATGTAAATGCTGCTTTCTGTTCATTTTGTAAAAGGGATAAGCAGTTCAAAGCCAATGTTTCAAACATTTGCATAATATTACTGACACATCTCAGGCCTGCCCCTCCTAGCTCCACCCATGACAACACCCACTACTCTGAACATGACTCCACCCCCTTTGCTGACCCTTGTGAATCCACAAAGGCTTTTTATTAGCTCTTATGCACAAAATGATTATATGAATACCTATTAAATGGGTTTAAACAGATACCAAAGGGTCCTGCGCAAGATAAATATATATATATTTTTTTACAAATGCTGGCTTGGTGTACAGGATACCTAAATGTATATAAACCCATTTCATTTTAGGCTTTAGTTTTCCTTTAAAAACTAGATCAAGGAAGCGCAAACTAAACTGAGGCTGATGTACAAATTAACACTGGAGCAAATTCCATGGCAAACCAACTGCACCAAAAGGGACAATATAAATTCCCATTCATTTAAATGGGAACTCTTTAACCCTTTAAATGCAAGAGATGTTTCAGATGCATTGCAAGCACTCATGGGGTTAAGTCCCTATTTAAATAAATTTGATTTTTTTTTCATCCCCCATTGTGCAGATGATTTGATCAAGACTTCATCCACCTACTTTGTGCATACAGCGTCAGATGTGTTCCAGGAATATATTAGCGATGACAATTAGTGGTTGAAGCTACAGTAGGGGACATTTATAAAAAAATAATTCTTAGTACTTTTTTTAGGGGATAGAAATGTTTCACAAAAAAAGCATCTCCAATTAATCTATATAGTATTTGTGCCATGGAAAGTGTTATTTCAACAGTGTCTGAATTGTAGTTCAAGACTAATTGAATAATAAAGTATCCCTTTCCTGCCCCTTTTACCTAGTATAAGATGCCTCCACTGAGATGTGGAATCTGGTCCACAGACCAGACAGCTCACAACAAGGGACAGTCTTCTTACTGTGAACATAAGGAAAACCCTGCCCCCCTTGACTTCTTTTTCAGGTTTTTCCTTATGATCACTGAAGATTGTCCCTCTCTGTGATCCACCCGGATAGTCTTTCTGTTCTGAGCTGAACAGTGTTACATCAGTTAAAGGGGAAGGAGGGGGATATTTTATCATTCAATTAGTCTTGAACTACAACTCTGACTATGAAGATTAATTGGAGCTGTTTTTTTTTGTGTGAAACATTACAATAACTGGCAATATTGTCAGGTCTGTTTTTTAAATAAGTAATGGCATCATTATAAATATGGCATTAGTGATGTGATGTGATGGTAACGCCTGGAATGGTTGTGAACAGATTAGACCTGGCATTAAGAATCTGGAGAAAATTCTGTCAAAAAATTGTAGCAGTTAGAAAAATTTCTTTATAAATTTTCAACAACATAATTTTCATAAGCTCTAATTTTTCCAAAAAACAGCTAAATGGCATTATAGCCTCCAAAATGTGTGTAATCTTTTTAAACAGCGACCTTCTTGTTTTATGCCACTTTTACTCTACGCCAGTTTTATAAATCTTCCCCCATTGTAATTTGCACCTGGTTGAGAAAAATTGATGTATTATTGATATTGTAAATGTTTCACCCCATTTCTAGGTCCTCTCTTCCCAGCAGCTACAGTGACAGAGTCTCAGAGGTGAACCCATCACAGGCTACTCTGTTCTCCAAAACGGACACCTACCCTCATTCTGATGGAGAGTGGTGCTCAGTCCAGAGGTGTGTAACATGAGACCAAAAAACCTTGATAATTTTATTGGTAAAGAGTGGTACAGTGTTAGCTGTGAATAACTTTTACTGGTTACCTGATCAACAGTGATGTTATGCTCACTCAGACACAATAACTGTTAACCCTTTGAGTGCCAGAGGGATATGCAACTAATTGCTTTGCAATACTTTGCATACGCCACTGCCATTCAAATTGTTAGTGTTTCACAACCAGGTATAAAATCCTATATAATAATTTGCTAAATGTATGTTTGTCAGAAGCTGTAATGCGCAGCACAGTTGGCTGTGCACGCTGCAGTCATGCACAGTAGAGACTGCCCGCGCCGTGGCTGATAACGGAGCGGGGTGTTCCGAATTCAGACCGTAGTCCTCTCTACACGGGCAGTCTCTACTGTGCATGACTGCACCGCGGCCGTTGCTGGGTGGCACTGTGGCCCGTGTACACAGGCTCTTCAACTAATCTCTATATAACAGAATTGGACCTCATCTGTAAATGGAATTTTCACTATTTTCTCTAATCTGCTCATACCCACTGAGGCTTATGCATAAAGTAAAAGTGGTGTAATTATGTAGTAAACAAACTACACTATAGGAAACATATAACATAATTACCATTGATTTAAACTGGGATTTTAAAGGGACAGTTCCATCTTGTATTGAATTTTCATATTCTTCAAGTGCATAACGTAAAGTCAAATTGCTCAGTGCTGCAGGGAGACTGCAGCATTGTATACATAATTCTGATTTTAAAGTTCCTGAACAGAAAGCTCCCTGGGAACCAATTTCAGCTAGATCCCTGGAAAGGTCATAAAAGTTTTAAAAAAATATATAGCTGAAGATGGAAAAAAAAACAAAAACGTACAGACAGTCTGACTTATCATTTTATGCACTTGTGGAATATGTAAAGTGAAAATAAGGTGGAACTGTCTCTTTAACCCCTTGAATGTTAAAGAGGTGTTCAAAGTGTCTGTTTATCATTCAGGGGGATCAAAGCCCCTTTAAATCAGTTGCAGTTTTTCTTGGTTCCCTAAGATGTAGTTGGTTTTCCCCAGAACTACACCACTTTACTTAGCGCATCAGCCTCAGTGCCCCCTAGTCACTCCTCTGTAGCAGTGGTTTTCAAATGACGGGCCTAATGTATCAAGTTAATGAGGGGCAATGCTGGAGGAAAATCCTGCAGTGAAGTAGAGACCTTGCCAATTCCTTGAATGCTAGATAGGTATCCAGTCATTAGAAATTTCTCCAGAATTGAAGAACTTACACTTTTTGCCCAGTTGAAGTCTGTGGAAATTTGTATTTCCAGCCTGTGGCATAGCTGGTTGCCTCTGAAGTTACACCATTTTGGTTTTATGAGTAAGTCCCTCTGTTAAAGGAGAAGTACACCTCCTAATCAATAAAAATTATATTATTATGGGCAGAAAATCCTAATAGCTCATATGAATTTCACCCTTGTTCATTTGTTCACTAAATAACATCTGCAATTAGTCTTGGGTGTCTTGTCTGTGGAGGAGGACATGACAGTTGCTAGTAGGGCCATAGAAGACAATCTCCACATGATCCACTGGACAGTTTTGGCCCTCAGAGGATCAGAGGGGTGTGTAGCACATTGTTTTATTACTTAGTAATGTTTCATTAGAACAGCAGCGAAGACTGTTCTTTATAGTTAATACTACCATTCTCCAATGTTGCCACTTCATAACTGTCTAGTTATGCTGAAATTATATTATTAGGTTTACTCCTCCTTCTCCTTTTCCCGGCGTCAGTCGTCACATAAATGAGTACATCCCTCACATTTTTGTAAATATTTTTATTTTATCTTTCATGTGACAACACTGAAGAAATGACACGCTGCTACAATGTAAAGTAGTGAGTGTACAGCCTGTATAACAGTGTAAATTTGCTGTCCCCCTCAAAATAACTCAACACACAGCCATTAATGTCTAAACCTTGGCAACAAAAGTGAGTACACCCCTAAGTGGAAATGTCCAAATTGGGCCCAATTAGCCATTTTCCCTCCCCGGTGTCATGTGACTCGTTAGCTTTACAAGGCCTCAGGTGTGAATGGGGAGCAGGTGTGTTAAATTTGGTGTTATCACTCTCACACTCTCTCATACTGGTCACTGGAAGTTCAACATGGCAACTCATGGCAAAGAACTCTCTGAGGATCTAAAAAAAGAATTGTTGCTCTACATAAAGATGGCCTAGGCTATAAGAAGATTGCCACGACCCTGAAACTGAGCTGCAGCACGGTGGGCAAGACCATACAGTGGTTTCACAGGACAGGTTCCACTCAGAACAGGCCTCGCCATGGTCAACCAAAGAAGTTGAGTGCACGTGCTCAGCGTCATATCCAGAGGTTGTCATTGGGAAATAGACGTATGAGTGCTTCCAGCATTGCTGCAGAGATTGAAGGGGTAGGGGCTCAGCCTGTCAGTGCTCAGACCATACGCTGCCACTGCATCAATTTGGTCTGCATGGCTGTCGTTCCAGAAGGAAGACTTTTCTAAAGATGATGCACAAGAAAGCCCGCAAACAGTTTGCAGAAGACCATCAGACTAAGGCATGGATTACTGGAACCATGTCCTGTGGTCCGATGAGACCAAGATAAACTTATTTGGTTCAGATGGTGTCAAGCGTGTGTGTCGGCAGCCAGGTGAGGCATACAAAGACAAGTGTGTCTTGCCTACAGTCAAGCATGGTGGTGGGAGTGTCATGGTCTGGGCCTGCATGAGTGCTGCCTGCACTGGGGAGCTACAGTTCATTGAGGGAATCATGAATGCCAACATGTACTGAAGCAGAGCAGGATCCCCTCCCTTCGTAGCAGTATTCCAACATGATAACGACCCCAAACACAACTCCAAGACGACCACTGCCTTGCTAAAGAAGCTGAGGGTAAAGGTGATGAACTGGCTAAGCATGTCTCCAGACCTAAACCCTATTGAGCATCTGTGGGGCATCCTCAAACGGAAGGTGGGGGAGTGCAAGGTCTCTAACACCCACCAGCTCTGTGATGTCGTCCCGGCGTCAGTCGTCTTTGGCTCAGATCTGACAGCGGATCATGATGTGGGACAATCTTCAGTCAGTATCAGGAAAAACCTGCCCTCTTTCTTCAAGGAGGGTAGGGTGTCCCTTATACTGACAGAGGGAAGATTGTCCCTCGTTGTGATCTGTCCGGTTTTCAGATCTGTTGGGGGGGATGTGGCTTATTCTCAGGAAAAGGGGCGGGAGGGATAAACCTCATAATATAATTTCAGCTTAACTAGAAATTTATGAACAGTGGCAACAATGGAGCTCAGTAGTATTAACTATGAAGAACAATCTTAGCTGCTCTTCTAATGAAACATTACTAACCATATAAAGGTTTGTTTCTTAAAGGGTTAATTAGGATCATGCAATATGTCCATGTCAGGTTAAAAAAAAACTGCTGGCAATTGTCATGTCTGTCTGTTTAGACCTATCATCCAGGACCGACTGAAGATGTTGTCTCTTGAAAAAGTCACATGGGCAAATTTAATAGGGGTCATTAAGATTTTTTTTTGTCCGTTGTAAGGTAAATGGAGGTTTTAATATGAGGTGCTACTGCTCCTTTAAATAGAACCTAAGCATTCACTGAGGAAGTACAAGGGCTTCCAAGATACAAATGTAAGTAATGGTTGACACTGGGGCAAGGCTTGAGTGGCCATTAGTCTTTATGTGTTTCTGTGCCTGTCAGTGGTTGTGTGGATGACTAAAACATTCCAAAGAGTATAGTTCAGGGGTTGTCAGCCCATGCCCTCAGTGGCCTCTAACAGGCCAGGATTTGAGGATTGCCTTGTTAGAGCACAGGTGAGTTAATCAATGTGAATGAGCTTCTGATCAACATACTTGGGTTCTAGCAGGGAAATTCCTAAGTCCTGGCCTGCTAGTGGCCACTGAGGGCAGGAGCTGAGAACCACTGGTATAGTTAGCATTCTTCTACATTTCTATAACATTTCTACATAGACTAGAACAAACATTTGAAGATGAGAATACGTTAACCCCCTGGATTCTGGAAAAGTTACCAGTGTATCAGAAAGTAATGTGTTTGAGACCTCTTTAGCATCCACTAGGTTAACCCTTGGAGTGCGAGAGGGATAGCCAGCGCATTGCAGTCATGTGGTTAAAGGGCTTGATTGTTAAGTTACACCCATATTTTATTTAAAACAAAAGCATTATGCTTTTTTCCAGATAAACTTATATTTTCTCTTTAAACTTTGCTTATTTTTTATTAGCGTTTTTTTTTCCATTTGCTCCATTCTCTTGTACTTTTATTGTAGGTTTTATGCATTTTTTTTTAAAAGTTCCTTTAATTTTAAAAAGATTTTTAAAGAGGTAGTAATGAATAATATTTATATTTCATGCAATTTAAAGTATTTAGAGTCTGATTGTCAGTCACATTCCTTAACATTCATGTTTAAAATATATTAATTATTTAAAAGTCCTCCTCCCACTCCTTTTCCATACATGAGCTTCTTTTCTAGTGAATAGTTTGTTGACCTGCGGGTCTTGGTTGCCATGGCAAGCTGACACATTACTCACTCGCGTGAAACATTTGTCTCTGTAAGAGTAGTCTTAAGGCCATCTGAGCACTGACTAAAGCCTAGTCATTGATCAGGAGACATTAAAACTGCTCACACTGAGACAAATGTCTCTGTTGGGATGGTTGCTGTGGCATCAGCTCAATTAACTGGACCTCACAAGGGACTGACTTCATAACAAAGTGTTGGATGGGGCATATTTAACATATCTTTTAACTAGTGAACATGAGGTTTGTGACAGTCATCGGTTACACATTACAAAAAAATTTTATGCAAAAAAAAAAAAAAAATTCCCTCTTGTCTTGTATTCTAAAAAGGAAGCAGAGACATTTTGGGGCAAACCAAATGCACTGTAGGGGACAAATCAAAATTCCCAATACCCACTCATTTTAATGGGCCTTCTAACCCCTTGAATGCTGAAAAGGCCTCCAATGCATTGCTTCGCACTGGAGTCCTCTAGCATTCAAGGGGTTAAAAGCCCCATTTAAATCAATGGGAATCATTATTTCTCCCCTGTGGTGCAGTTGCTATGCCCCAGTAATGCTCCATCTGTCTTTTCCACTGGCTCTAAGTGTGGTGTCACAATAAAGCAGAATGCACTATGGATGCTTATACATCTTTAATTTCTATATTTTTAAAGCCTTTCATATTTCAAAATGCCATGCTGTGACATTTAATTTAAGACTTTTACGTGGTTAATATTTCACGACAATTGCAGTGCTCTGTAGCTGGTTACATAGATAAAGTAGCTTGCTTGGGAGATTACTGTATGGCTGACCTCTTGTGTCATACAAACAATGGGGAATGTTTATCAATGGGGAACATATCTATAAAAAGTATATTTTGCAGGAGCAGAGGCTTTAAAATATCATTATTCTCTCCTTGAAGATTGTCAAAGCAACTGCTGTAGATTGCTAAATATTCCCAGATCTGTTTTCTACGATAAGGGTATACCAGTATCGTTCAGGTGTGGACGTTATCTTGCTAATAACAGAGTAGTTTGCGCCTTAGTAATAAGTCGATGTATAGATGGCTTTTATGCAAATTATAAATGCAGATACTTGTATCTGACGCTGATTCAAAAATGTTCTGCTGGCTGTGCATACATGCAATGTGAAACTTTTCCTCTGTCCCTGTGTGATTCTTTCCAAATCAATTTGACTGAATCAAAATTTTTTTCCGGGTCCTCCAAATCAATCAGAGAAAATAGTCTTTCTCCCTACTATCAACAAAATGAACTGCAGTGACAGGACTGTTTGGAGATCAAAGAATTGTTGATTTATTTTACAACGTTTTGGACCAATCTTGATAAAGGCTCCAGTTTGGCCCAAAACATTGATTAAATAAATCAGCACTTTTTTGATCTATATATATTGCATTATGCATTCAGCATTTTGTGCATAGCATTTTGAGTATAGTGTATTGCCTATAACGTTGTGCATATAGCATATAATATATATATATATTTATATTATATTCTATATGCACAACGCTATAGGCATTACATTACATTATATTCAAAATGCTATTCACAAAACGCTACATACAAAATGCTATCCAAGAAAAACACATACGCGTTCTTGATCAAACACGCTCTCACACATTCACACACACACACACACACACACACACACACACCCTCAGGCTCAGGGATAGAGAGTTGTTTAATGCAGTGCTTTGCAATGGGTTGCACACATTTTTGGAGCTGAAAGGCCTAAGCACTGAATTTTCAACAAGCCACAAATTGTTTTATTAACTGCATGGGCAAAGCCGCTCCGCTGTTGCTAATATATATATATATATATATATATATATATATATATATATATAAATACAGTATCTCACATAAATGAGTACATCCCTCACATTTTTGTAAATATTTTTATTTTATCTTTCATGTGACAACACTGAAGAAATGACACGCTGCTACAATGTAAAGTAGTGAGTGTACAGCCTGTATAACAGTGTAAATTTGCTGTCCCCCTCAAAATAACTCAACACACAGCCATTAATGTCTAAACCTTGGCAACAAAAGTGAGTACACCCCTAAGTGGAAATGTCCAAATTGGGCCCAATTAGCCATTTTCCCTCCCCGGTGTCATGTGACTCGTTAGCTTTACAAGGCCTCAGGTGTGAATGGGGAGCAGGTGTGTTAAATTTGGTGTTATCACTCTCACACTCTCTCATACTGGTCACTGGAAGTTCAACATGGCAACTCATGGCAAAGAACTCTCTGAGGATCTAAAAAAAGAATTGTTGCTCTACATAAAGATGGCCTAGGCTATAAGAAGATTGCCACGACCCTGAAACTGAGCTGCAGCACGGTGGGCAAGACCATACAGTGGTTTCACAGGACAGGTTCCACTCAGAACAGGCCTCGCCATGGTCAACCAAAGAAGTTGAGTGCACGTGCTCAGCGTCATATCCAGAGGTTGTCATTGGGAAATAGACGTATGAGTGCTTCCAGCATTGCTGCAGAGATTGAAGGGGTAGGGGCTCAGCCTGTCAGTGCTCAGACCATACGCTGCCACTGCATCAATTTGGTCTGCATGGCTGTCGTTCCAGAAGGAAGACTTTTCTAAAGATGATGCACAAGAAAGCCCGCAAACAGTTTGCAGAAGACCATCAGACTAAGGCATGGATTACTGGAACCATGTCCTGTGGTCCGATGAGACCAAGATAAACTTATTTGGTTCAGATGGTGTCAAGCGTGTGTGTCGGCAGCCAGGTGAGGCATACAAAGACAAGTGTGTCTTGCCTACAGTCAAGCATGGTGGTGGGAGTGTCATGGTCTGGGCCTGCATGAGTGCTGCCTGCACTGGGGAGCTACAGTTCATTGAGGGAATCATGAATGCCAACATGTACTGAAGCAGAGCAGGATCCCCTCCCTTCGTAGCAGTATTCCAACATGATAACGACCCCAAACACAACTCCAAGACGACCACTGCCTTGCTAAAGAAGCTGAGGGTAAAGGTGATGAACTGGTTAAGCATGTCTCCAGACCTAAACCCTATTGAGCATCTGTGGGGCATCCTCAAACGGAAGGTGGGGGAGTGCAAGGTCTCTAACATCCACCAGCTCTGTGATGTCGTCATGGAGGAGTGGAAGAGGACTCCGGTGGCAACCTGTGAAGCTCTGGTGAACTCCGTGCCCAAGAGGAAAATAATGGTGGCCACAGAAAATACTGACACTTTGGGCCCAATTTGGACACTTAGGGGTGCACTCACTTTTGTTGCCAAGGTTTAGACATTAATGACTGTGTGTTGAGTTATTTTGAGGGGGACAGCAAATTTACACTGTTATACAGGTTGTACAATCACTACTTTACATTGTAGCAGAGTGTCATTTCTTCAGTGTTATCACATGAAAGATAAAATAAAAATATTTAAAAAAATGTGAGGGGTGTACTCACTTATTTGAGATACTGTGTATATATATATTTATATAGATAGATTGATAGATAGATAGATAAAAGCAGCATCCATTGTTCTGCAGGAAAAGGCCTCGACAGAATGCCATGCTGAGGGTATGGGCTGTAATCTGTAATAGAACAATGTTTATTCAGGCAAATCTTTCTCTGTATCCTTGTAAATGTTACAAAGCGTAAGTGTTGATGTATGCAAGTTTCCTAGGTCAGGGTTGTCCAAATTAGTCACCAGGTGCCTCTGGATTGACATATGTAAATATGTCTAGAAAATGGGGCCTGTTAATGTCTCTTCAATATTTGTTTGTCGAAAACCCTTGTTCTAAATTACTTCAGTGCTGTTTGATTTGAGTAAGACTCATGATTCTTAAGCAGTAAACAGAATTTAAAGCAGTAATTCACTAAAATAGGGTCTAATGCAAATGATAATGGTTCTAAAGTGCTGTAACTGTTTTTAATTACATTACATGTAGTAAATCAATAGGACGCAGAGGGTCAAGCTGTCATCTTCCTGTTCCACTGGAAGGTCTGTCTATCTCCTGTCCTCAGCAGTCTTCCTTCTGTGCTTCTGCAAGGTAGCTAAGAAAATTGCCCCTTTGACATGTAACTAACTTGTTTTCATTTAAATGTAACAATACTAATTGCCTGCACAGATTTTACTAACACCTAATTTATAAAGCTTTGTTACTTTAAGGCAACATGTGGTATGTTGGACGAATGTGGCCCACCTGTCCACAGGATGCTGCCCACCTGTGGATTTTTAACCAAAACATGTTTTACCTGTTTAGCCAACACACATGAATGAGTAGGTCAGTAGGGCCTAACCAACTAACCAATGACTAACCTTAGGCATATTGACTGTGCACTTATGTATGAATATAATATGCCATTGTTATAAAAAAAAAAATGAAGCCCCCCCTTCATGACTTTCTGGTTATGTAGACCATCAGTTAAAAAACATGTACGTCCTGCTGTAGGGCAGCATCATCCAATAGTTGAACCTCCAGCAATTCAAAGCAAGTATTTGGAGAGGTTATATCCCCATATAATTCAGTGGTAATTTTCATTTGTCCCTTATGGTGCAGTTTTTTGCTTGATGAATAAGGCCCTAAAGTCCTTGTCTGAGTAACTGTTTAAAGTGTTAGTAATGTCTAAAAAACGTTTTTTGCATTTAGAAGAGCTTAAAAAGTTGATCTAAATGCAAAAAACCGTATCTCTCAAACCGCTATTGTTTAAGAGATACGGGCGTTTAAAGTTTGCTGTTTCCTACTGACAGCTGTAAAGCTGTCAGCAGGAGATCCGTGTCGGTCGACACGCTGGCGCTTGAGAAGTGCCGGGATCTCGTTACTTACACGGAATCCCTTCATTGGAATGGTCTAAAATGTGTGCCTGAATGCAAAAAACTTTTTTTTAGACACTACTAACACTTTAAAGGGATAGTAATACTTCAATTTTACTACACCCCATCTTGTAGCCCTTAAAAAACTGAATTTAACGAGCCCAGTGGCATCTCTCAAACCTTTATGGTTTGAGAGATATCTGCTTTCAAAGTTCCCTCTCCGGACCGTGAGCAAGCAGAGGCTCTTCAGCTGAGCCGAGATTGCGTTATGGAAGAAGAAATCCTTCACTGAAATGGTTTTCTACGTGTGCTTGGCTACAAGATGGGGATAGTAATATTGAAGTATTACTATCCCTTTAAAGTGTTAGTAATGTCCCATAAAAGTTTGTTACAGTTTTGTAGAGGATGAAAAAATAAGTTTAATGGCGCAAACCCTATCTCTCAAACCGCTATAAACCGATATAAGCATTGAAAGTTCCCGCCTCCCTCCCCTTCTCCTGATGTCAGCTGTAAAGCTGACAGCAGGAGATCCGTGTCGGCCAACACAAGGAGGCTCTGCAACAGAACCGAAATCACGTTATTTATCGCGTTATTGCAAAAGAATTACTTAATTGGAAAGGTCTACAAAATGTGCTTGCAAACCAGGCACACTTTGTAGACCTTTCCAATGAAGTAATTGTTTTGCAATAATGCGATTTCGGCTCTGTTGCAGAGCCTCAGGCTGATCCCCAGACTGGGATCTGCTGCTGTCAGCTAGATGCTGACGTCAGCAGAAGGGGAGGGAGGAGGGAACTTTAATTGCTTACAAGCTTATTTTTTTGTCCTCTACAAAACTATAACAAGTTTTTATGGGACATTGCTAACACTTTAAAACTTTTATAACCATGATGTGCAAAGATTTCACTGTCTTAATACGAGTAACATGCTGCCTTCTGCATGCACAACATTTTTATTCAGACTTGATCTCAGTCTCAAGGGGGTTGGGGGTAATTCAATACAGCCTTCAGCAGAGTAGTACAATCATCCACTTTTGGAATATATCGAATTCTGTTCTCCTGCAATCTAATTCTAATCCTGATCAGAAGTACGTTAAGCAGTTTGCCAAAAGTTACAAGCAGATCTTACTCACAGGGAATTGAATTTTAATCAGACAATTTAAAGGCAGCATTCTTTACCCTTTCAGTACCAGAGGGGTACGCATACCCCTCTGGCACTGAAAGGGTTAATCCCTTGGATCCTAGAAGGTAGAAATGAGATAGCATTCCTCATTGATTGTGGATTGATTCAGGGATATTAGAAGATCTTGGTTCAGCCTGAATCAATTTGGAACGATGGTGGGGGGAAGAGAGAGGGGAAGGGGGAGGAAGAGATGCCAAAAACATTTTGTCCATTAAAATTGAGGGTACTCCTTCCACTGTTGGGAGATGTTTCATTCAAAAGCTGTGATAGCTCAATTTGTTTACATTAACAGCACCACCCGGTGTCCACATAGCATTTTATATTACGTTATGTGACTGTAAGAGATAGTAACATTGCACATTTTTATCAGCAGCAATAATTTTTGGACAAAGAGTCTTCCAGCAGTGGGGTACCCTTGTTTTATGCAGCATTAAAATCCCTACAGCATGAGATTTTTCATAAGAGAACGTTACTTGTTCATTAAAGGGCAGTTATCTTGTATAACTAAGTCTTCTCCAATGAGCCTCCATGGATGGCAGCAGGCTTGAAACCTACCCAGAAGCAGTGTCACTCAGCTGCAAATGTCATGTTTTGTGAGCGCAGCCTCCATTGACCATCTGTGTTGGCAGCCTGTAAAGCCTGAAGCAGAGGGGGACTGTTCATGTACAGCCTAAATAGACTGAATGGTGAGACTTCAGTCTGGCAGCCCAGTCTCTTCTTGGAGAACCAACAAGGGAACCTCGGGTCTGTTTCCCCTGTTCTGCTCCCCCATTTAACTGCCAGAGCTCAAATTCATCCCCAGTTTTGTCTGCAGGTCTATTGCCAGGAGAGCAGATCTGCTGAAAGGGAACTATCCATGTCAACTTTAACTTGCACTGTCAACTAATACAATTTGTGACCCTTCAGCTGTCATTGGACTAAAACTCCGATCGTAGTCTGCTGGCCAATGGCCAGCTGAGGATGACAGAAATTGTAGTCCAAAACTTTTGGCTGGTTGGTTCTCCAGTCTTTATAACAAACTGTTAAATGGAAGGAACTGAATAAAATAGAGTGTCTGTTCTTGTACATGAATGGTTTATGGTATAGATGTGGGTAACCAACCTTTGGATTTCTAGCTGTTGGGGATTATGGGAGTTGCATTTCCTAAGAACTGGCAAGCCAAAGATTTCCAAGTGCTGGTATAGACAATAAATGAGGATGCAATATAAATAACTGAACAATAGAACATTAGTGTTACTGACCCCTCCCAATGCAACCTCTCACTTAACTTTCTTTGACCAAGAAATCCTAAAGGCCACTGTGAATTTTGAACTTCCGCCTTTGTTCTGTGGATATGTTTAATGTGTCCTATCCATGGATGCAGTAGCTGGCAGGTGTTTTTTTTCTTTCAATCAGAAGCAGGCAGAATGCACAAGTTTACATAAGATTAGCATTATGAGCAGTGTGCGGAGTTTGAGGTCCTGTGATCTTGCTAGCAACTGTCTGGCAACAGTCTTGCTAGTACCCAGGACTACTTGTAGGTTTTATTTCTTGAATGAAGGGACAAGGACAAAAAATCATAGGGGTGCAAGGACAGAATAATTCACAAAGGTACAAGGCAACAAATTCATAGAGGCCATTAGGATATTCTGGTTATAATGACATAAGTGGGGTGTTGTTAATATTAAAATGAGTTCTCATTTAACACCTTGGATGCTAGAAACATATCCAGTGCATTGCTAAGCAATGAGTTGGAGGCAACTGTAGCATTCAAGTTGTTAAATGTAAAACTGCATAGACATAATTCGCAAATTGATCCATTCAATGCCAACAACAGCTCCAGTACATTGCTTTGCTGTCTTTCCAACTCCCTGGGAAGCCAGGCATGACCCACCAAACCAAACAATCTCTTACTGAGGGCAACACCTATAAAGAACACTAATGAATGTGTTTTATTTCTTTCTCGGAAATGAAATCTAACCACGTTTGTTCTGGTATAAGTGTGAGCAAAGAGTCATTTATATGTGATTGAGTACACATTCCACAGAATAGATCAGCATGGAAATGAATTACTGCTGGGACACAACTTCTATAAAACACAGAAAGAAGGCAGCTAGTGACAGATTTACTCTGCTCTTACCCAGAGATAAACATTCTTCAAGATCTGTCAATGGCATTGTCCTATTGCCTTCACCCAGACAAAAACTAAAGGAATTAGAGCATTCAACTAAAACGAGATGTCAGAATGTGATAAATTCCACTCTGGGGCAGTGCTCGCCTGCATTTTATGATAGATTAAGAGTGGCATTCTCTGATTTATGCTTTTAGGTCAAATGTATATAAAATGCATAAAGGCTAATGCATTGTTTCACAGCCTGTAGTACTAGTACTTCAGTGGGTATTGCCACAGGGAGGACATGTTCACTGTACAAGTGTTTCAAGTTGTACCTCAGCAGCATTATGCAAGCTGTAACATTGTCTGTGCTTGTATAATGTGGCAGAGGGACAGCCCATTACCTTTGCACTGTGGCCATGTCCTCTGGATTAATAAACCATAAGCAACTACTGGAAACTTGCTGATGGCCACCAGCCAAGTGAAGATCAGGTAGAAGGCTCAGAGGGAAGTGACTTGCAGTGTGCAAAGGGAAGCAGAATGGATTGATGGGAGAACAGGAGAACAGCAGTTGTGCTAGTTAGCTGTAGCTATCACCTGTGATACTGATATGGAAATCTGTAGCCACTGGTATAAGGGTCCGAAGTCAGAATGTGGTGCAGACAACACCAGCTCTCAGCTCCAGGTACCTAGTTTGGGATCTAAGGTTAATGGCCTGAATCCCTAGCAGCAGAGGCCTTATGTGGGGCAGGATGCAGTCAACACCTGTTCCTAGAAGCAGAGGCTTCCCCAGGACTTTACCCTAGGTGGTGCAGGTCCCCAGTGGTAGTGTTTCCTTATGGAATGTGGGGTGGTAACCCTTGATTCCCCCCTGCCCATCATTTCACTGGGAGCAGAGTTGATGGATTCCAGTCCCCAGTGGCTAATGTTTTACCCAGGACAGAATGCAGTCAACCCGTGTCCCCAGCAGCAGGTGTCATCCCCAGTACCTGCTGTAGTTTGCACAGGTCTTCAGTGGCAGTTTTTTATCAAGGAGTGTGGCAAAATGCTGTTGGAACTTGCCCCCAGAAACAGATGACATCCCCAGTACCTGGCAAAAGTGATTCAAGTCCACAGCAGCATTATTCCCTCAAGGAATGTGGAGTAGTTCCAACTGATTCCACACTACTTCGATGTCCCATGTTCCAGAGTTGCTCCTGCTTCCTGTAGAAATCTGTGATTTTTGTGATGCTTCAATAAAATTGTGTTGCAAAATCCTACAGCCTGATCTGCTTAATCTTTCTTGGTTGCAAAGAACCCACAGAGGAACGCCCCTAATTAAGAGCGTTGTCCTTCTATCACAGTTATAATTAGTCAAAAGCAAGTGGTCAATGGACACCTATTTTCTTTTCCCCAAAAAGGGAGGCTTATTTAAAGTGTTGAAAAATATGACTTCCCCCTTTAAAACAAAATACAATAATACATTTCACCTACCAGCCAAAATGTGATTGCCTAAAAGAAAGCCAATCAAATTTTGTTAACTTCCAAGCAATTGCTGGGAGTATAGTCATTAAAGGTGGCAGTGGCCATCATTATGGTGCAGTTTCAAGATGGCAGTGGTTTCCATCTTTAATTACTATCCTTTCCATTATAGACTGGCAGTGTAAAAAAAGTGGTTTGCTTCTACAGCTGCTTAAACATAAGACTCAATTTAGAAGAAAACCCTGTTCTTAAGAATCTAACTGTAAATCAGAAATTGACATTCATCCTCGTCTTTGTGAATGCAGGCTCAGATTATATGGACAATAAGATAGAAGAAGCAGGCAGATGTTGGAATGATAATAAGATTCCTATTTTATTTCAAATATTTATTACTACTGTGATGGAAAATTACACTGCATTCTGTTATAAGACATACTTTAGTATGTGCGAAGTATTTTATTTTATTGTGGATTGTTGTGTTGGAAAACATGTTATTATTTAACCCTTTGCGTGCCAGAGGGGTATGCAATGCATTGCAAAGCAATTTGTTGTGTACCCCTCTGGCACTCAAAGGGTTAATGGGATTGTAAACATGATATAAAAAATAATAAGTTCGAAGAAAGCAAAAGATCTTCATTCTCTGCTGGAAGATGTTTCATTTCAAAACTATTACAGCTCAGACTAATGTCAGTGACCAGGACTCACTCTCTCTCTCTCTCTCTCTCTCTCTCTCTCTCTCTCTCTCTCTATATATATATATATATATATATATATATATATATATATATATATATAAACTAAAAGAGCAACGGAAGTTCCTATAAAATAGGTTGGCCACAAAAATGTGTCCCACTAGGGTTTGGAGTAACCCTTGTTTTACTCACCTGGAAAAGCCTTACATCTCACATATTTCTCATAATACCTGTGCACTGTCCCTTTAATGTCTTGTTTTACAAAACAGCTTTATATTTTAAGCCAGTTTGTTTTCATTAATCTGATGTGAAACTGAATAGGTTGTAGAGTAAAGTTATAGAAGTGACATCTAAACCAAATGTTAATCTTCCACTTGCCAGCTGAGGATGAGGAGTATTGTAGTATAGAGCCACCTTACCCACATCTGTCCTATCACATCTAAGTAAAGGTCCTAGAAGACATCTTTGCACAAGCTTAGAATTATTGATGTACACAGTACCTACTTGACGTCAAAAGTGTCATTTACTCACTGAGAATGGAAAAAATGAATAATTTTAGTGCCTTGGGGAATCCAGCTACACCTCACTGACAAGGCCTAAGAATGCCAAAATTTGTGTCTGGGATTAACTGGTATTCTTGTCCTTAAATCAGTTGCATGTGGGTTTTTTGATTGTTTAGTTTAACTACTGTTTTATCAGTGAATGTTGTTCTCTGGATTATGTGAAGAAGCTAACCAACCCATGTGTTAGTGTGTGTTCAAATATAAGGACAACATTTGGAATTTTTTTTTGGTCTTCATCATTCTATTCCATACAGTTCACTGAGTGCATAAGCAAAGAAGGGTTGTCGCTAGATGGCTCACAATTTAACTTAAAGGATATTCTTTAGTAGCAAATAAGATAAAAATAATTTAAGAAGATCTTTTCTTCAAGGGAAAAAATGCTTAAAGTTTATGCACAAACTGATAGGAGGCTTAATGTGTCCTCTGGAAAATATCGAAGGAAAACCAATATAAGTTAAATATTTGCTGTTGCAGACAAAACTCCTACAGCTATGGAATCTGAAATGGATAGTAATGTTTCACGATAAAAGCAGCTGTAATTAATCATCACAGTATTTGGGCCTTGGAGAGTGGTATTTCAATTCTGTCAGAGTTGTAGTTCAAGAGTAATTGAATGATAAAGTATCCCCCTTCCGCCCCTTTTACTGATGTAACACTGCTCACCTCAGTGCAGCTGGGAGGTATCCAGGTAGATTGCAAAGAGGGACAATCTTCAATTAAGATAAGGGAAAAACCTCAAAAACCTGTCAAGGTGGGGCAGGGTTTTCATTGGTCTCAGAGTAAGAAGATTGTCCCCTTCTGTTATCTGTTTGGTCTTACAACCAGATTCCATATCTGAGGGGAGCAGGGTTACACTAGGTAAAAGGGGCTGGAGGGGGATACTTTATCATTCAATTACTCAAGAACTACAACTCTGACAGTATTGAAATAACACTTTCTATGGCTCAAATACTATTAAGATTAATTGGAGCTGCTGTTTTTGGAAACATTACTATTCCTTTAAGCCCTTTTGTCCTTGAGATTATGATTCTAATCAGGAAGTGATTTACAGTATCGAGAACTGTTTGTCAGTGACTTTTCTCTCAAACAGAATATAATAATTGGAATCTGATCACTAGAGAGCACTGTTAATGTGTGAATGTGTGTTTTTGTCTGTCCTGAGCTCTTTGATAAAACATGCTGTAATTAAACTGTAAAAATTGTAAGCATGAAACGTATTAAAAAGACATCTCTTGGATATACCAGCTACTGTAATATGACAGTATTTGTGAATTTGTTATATATTTGATTTCCTCATTTGTTTTATTTAGTCCTCCAGGTTCCCGTCCTGCAACGCCTAAAAGTGATTCTGAATTGGTCAGCAAACCTTTGGAAAGAGGGCTTCATAGTAATGATCTCCCAATGCATTGGGCCTGGGGAGAGCTACCTCAAGCAACAAAGGTAACTGGATAATTTGATTTAAATAACTTGTATCTTCAGTGTTGGTTAAACAGGTACAAAAGGTTCCCTAAGAATGTGTTTGTTCTGCTAGCTAGAACTTTATTACTAGAGCTTAATAAGAAGACTTTGTGCCTGGCAAAACACACCCAGGGGCAGCAGTAAGGAGGAGTTACTGCTCCCATTGGGTGATTCAGTAGGGGCGTGATTTTCATAGGCACTGCATTGGCCCTCAGCTTTTTTTCTCCCTCCTGTCTGCCACTTTTGTCTCATACCTGCCAGCCACCCATGGTAAGGAGGGACAGGAGCCTGGCTGCGTCTCACTATAGAGAGAACGCAGGGGTATTACAAGCCCCTGTCATGGCCTCTTGCTCTCTCCAGCACCCTGCCCCAGCCCTGTCCTGGCGCTGCTCCCCGGCCTCCCTGGAGCCCTCCGGTTGCCACAGCTCGGCTCCTCAAGTACAGGAGAAACCAGCGGCACAGTGATGGAAGGGAACCGGCGGACACGCCTCAACCGAACAGTGCGAGCAGGAGGACAAGTACTGCAGGGCTGCATTTACACTGGGGTCTGGCCAAAGGGTATACTTTTGAAATAGCGCGTGACCACCCTCCTATAACAAAATATGTGCATTTAACTCCCTTGGATCACGCTGGAAATACCTTCATCACAGCAGAGTGCATTCTACCGTTGCGATCACTACTTTTGCTCCACTACATATTCACGAGCCGACTCGTGAATATATAGTGGAGCAAAAGTACTAATCGCAACGGGAGAAACCATTGTGATGTCATGAAGGTATTTCCATCGAGATCCAAGGGAGTTAAATGCACATATTTCCTTGTCAACTCTGTCACGCATGACGCCTTCACCTATACTCACGGTTTAGGCCTGCAGGGTATGGCCAACTCACTGTGTCCGCAGCACTGCAGCTGAAGGGAGTCATGGCTGCACTATCTCCAGACCCTGTGCCCAGCAGTACCCCCTCCTCCTTCATGTACCTGCAATGTATCCGCTAGTATCACACAGCACTTCCACCCTCCTATCGCCTTGGCATCCCGCTGCTGTTGTTCGGAATGGGGCCAATAGGAACACTTCACTTTTGCTGCAGTCCGGCATGTGAGGCTGCAGACGCGCGGCCTGGGCCTCAATCACTATGGAAGCGAGCAGTGGAGGGAGTTTTCCCAGGCGTGCAGACTGCCGAGGTAATCTCGCCCCTTCTCTGTCAACTCTGTCACGTGCCATGTCGCCTTCACTTATACTCAGCCTCTTCATGTAATACATCCTTTCAACTGTTCAGGAGAGGACTACATTTCCCATCATGCACAGCCAGCCGTTTGCCATTGGCTGCCTGCCTGCCCATGATGGCAGTTGTAGCCCCTGGACAGCTGGAAGGCCTTACATTGCACACTTGCCTTGAGGGTTGCTTATCAGTTCGATAAGTGGGAATCATAGTTGCATTGCAATGACTCATGACCCTCCTTCTCCTGCCTCTTGTGTGTCTGTCACTCAACACCCACTCTTCTTATTGCTCTCTGTCTTTTATCACCCTGTCTTCTGATGTATGTGTATATCTTTATACATTACCTACATGACGGGCAACGCTGTCCACATTGTTAGTATATTTATATATTTCTAATCTTAGAAAAACCTTTGTACCCAACACCTTTACAATACAAGAAGTTTTTCAGTTGGCTAAGACACTGAAAGAGAATCAGGAAAATCTGGTTCAATTCCAATGCCATCTACTTCTGATTGCTGACAAGCCAGTTTATTTCCTAATGTCTCATTAACCAAAAAAATAATTGCATGCGCTACAGCAGCCATCATTTGTATTCGGGCTCTACAGTACATTTGGTTTACTTTGCTTTTGTACATAAAGCACATAGTATCACTCTCACACATCATTTTTACACACACATACTCACATCTCACACACTATTTCTTACACACTCCTCACTATAATACCTATTACACATGAACAAACACACACACATACACATCTCATTTTCACACTTCATTCTAACACAGATACACCCCCACCTCATTCTTATAAACACCTCACTGTGATACTTCATTCATACACACACACATGAATACATACCACATTTTCACACTTCATTCTTACACACATGCTTCACTTTCACACTTAATTCTTATGCAAACAGCTCACTCTCAAACTTAATTCTTACACACACTTCTCACTCTCCCACACACACACTCATATGGATTCACATATACCTCACTTTCACACTTTATTCTTGCACACAAACACGCATGCATTCACACCTCCTTCTTGAAGTTTCTCACATACATTTCTCTCAGGATGTGGGAGTGTTGGAGTGGTGTACCTAAACATCACTTGTTCAGCCACGTACACCCTGAGAACACGTTACCAAGCAATAGCTACAATGATAAACTTAAAAGACAAATCAGTGTTCATAAGGTACAGAGAAAGAGAGAAACACAAACACACCAACCAATTAATTTAATTATAAGGTATTTTAGCCATGGATTCTTGAGACCTTTCCAGTGCATTACTTGGCAATGCATTCAAGATGTCTTCAGTGGTTAGATAAACAGTGTGTTTTCAGACATGACTGGATCCTGCTTTAAGTGTCTAGTATAACGAGTCAACCAGGGTGCCACTGTACTTAGGTGTGCCTTGGATACCAGCTTCAGCAGCCACTCTTTTTTTAATAAACATGATGACAAAAATATATACTTACAGAAAATGTTATGTACAATAAACTTGTTTTCTATTTAAACCTAAGAATAACTGTGTACAGTGCAGTCCATAAGGATCTGGACAGTGACACATGTGATGTTGTTTTGGTTCTGTACTCCCGACATTGGATTTGAAATGAAACACTTACCAACAGGATAACATGCAGTCTGTTGTCTTTAATTTGAGGGTATTTAAATCCATAAACTGTGATCTATGTGTGGGAACTGCAGCCCTTTTTTATTCAGAGCCACTCCATTTTAGGTTACCAAAAGCAACTGGACAATTGACTGCTCAGCAGTTTCTTGGCCAGGTGTGTGTTGCTGCATCATTAGTACATGCACAAAAGAGGTAACAAAAGATCTATAGGTGTTTCTAGGTGCAGCATTTGCATTTGGAGCCTGTTGCTCTTGTGTCTCAGGAGGAGAAAGAAATATCAATGCCAGTAAAACAAGCCATTACGAGTATGAAAACTTAGGTGAGCTCGGCCCTGATGAAGAGCTTCCACCGGGACCAGATTCCCCTGCAGTCAGCTAGAGCGCTGATGTCAGGGAGGGGGGAACTGCACTGGGGGCATTTAATTTCTTTTTTTTAAGGGCTACAAGATGCAAGATTGTAAATTTTAAGTATTACTATCCCTTTAAACGGGTGTTTTTTACAGTAGTAGTGCCCTCTAGTTGTCAAATTCCAAATAGTTATTTTGTTGCATTCTAATGGAGAGGAAAGTCAGTGACTTAAGTTCTCCATAGAATGTGATAGAATCTGCCAGGTCACTTCCTATCAGTTGGAACTTCCAGAAAGTAAACACATAGTAAATTCACTTCCTGCTTATTTTAACGGTTACACATTTTGAATAAAACAACTGACAGTAGCGGGAATTACCGTGTTTTACTCAGCATGAAAAGCTCTATAACATATATGTCCCTGTCCAAAAGAAAAGTGGAATAATTCTGGAACAAATCAACTTCATCATAAGCGACAAGTACACATTCCCAAAATGTCCACTGATTTAAATAGGGCTTTTAACATTCTGAGTACTAGAAAGGTCACTCACTCATTGTGAAACGCTATACTGGCCACCTCCCTAGCATTCAAGATGTTAAAAGCCCCATTTTAATCAGTGGGACTTGTGAGATTGTGTGTGTGTGTCCTGTGGTGCATTTGGTTGCTCTAGAATTACTCCACTTCCTCTTAAGCCTTTGAGTGCCAGAGGGGTATGCAATGCACTGCAAAGCAATGTGCTGCGCACCCCTCTGGCACTCAAAGGCTTAATATAATGCGTTTGCTTCATGTTGCCTTCAAAATGTTAATAAAATGTGTCTTAATGTCTTTTGCAGTCTTCTCCCCACAAATCAAAGGAGCCAAGTACAGTGAATATAGATTTGTCAGAAAATACACACTTTAGGATTATCCCAAGTGCCCCTGAAGAGGGGAAAGTCTTGTCTCCTGAACTTGCATTGGGCGAGCCAGTTTCTGGGATTCTAGAAGTTTCTCTACCAGATTCCGTCCCACCTCAGACAAGCGAGGCTGATGTTGAATCTCTTGGAGCTGCTGCACCTCCTGTTCCCTTTGATGAAGAAACCACTCCCTCGTCCGCCTCTTTAAGCCTGTCAGCCAGCAAGACCGATTCACCTTCAAAAAAGAAAGGCAAGTCAGTTAATTATCATAATGTGGAATGTTGTTAGGTTCTGCCCTGGTACAACTAGGGCCCACTCAATTAGTTAAAAACATGCATTTCTGGAGCAAATTACCTACAGAATAGAGGACAAATGAAAACCATAATTATTTTAAAGCTTTGAATGCTAGAAAGTTCTCCAAAGCTTTTCTTCTGAATAAGTTGGAGATCTTTCTACCATTCAAGTGGCTAAAAGCCCCTTTACATTCAGTAGGGATTTGAGAAATGTTGATGTGCTACCTGTAGGGAAGTTGGCATTGCACATGTTTAGCTTATTAATTGGGTCCTTAAATGTATTATTAATGTGCTGCTCAACCCAGTTGCACCATTAATTAACAGAGGAGAGTCCTATGCTTTTCTGAAGTCCAATGCGTTCAACACCTCTCTGGCTCTCTAAAGTGTTAACATTAAGGAGAGCTGAAAATTACAATAGGCTGCTGACAAGATCCAGGGCTTGAAAGGTGTTAGTTTCACCTCCTGCAGAAATATTTGGATAAACTGAGTGAATGGGAAGAAAAGTGGCAGATGAGGTTTACTATAGCTAAATGTAAGGTTATGTATTTGATAAAACAAGTGGTAACATATAGCATCATACTAATTTGTATGCAGTGTGGTGCACATCATTCTTCTAGCACATTGAGTTCCTGCCCCCTAGAGCTAACAATTAAAGTGTTTTGGTGCCAGAGGCAAGAGGGATGTAAAGTGGCTGCCTAAGGTCACATGAAGCAGGCACTTGGAAATGAACCAGGTTTTCATAGATTTTCAGCCAGTTGTTACAATTAGAGGTCTGGAATTTCAGAATAAAGATAAAGACATACTGCAGTGAAAACTATGAACTACAGTTTATTGAAAATGCAATAATTAAAAATTAAACAGGTTAAGCACTACAGTTTATTAAACATGCAATAATTAAATAGGTTATGAGTTAAACATCCTGCCAGAGTTCACAGGCGTATGCGAGACATACAGCTCTGGGATATAAAAAGAAAAAGAGAACTTTCTGCCAGAGTTCACAGGAATATGAGAGACATACCACTCTGGGATATAAAAAGAGACATGCAGTAATTTAAAAGATACTTAGCTACGTGTGGGAGAGCCGTCCACACTAAACTCCATAGTATCGTTACACAGGTGAACAGCCAAACAGACCTGACGTCCCAAATGGCAACACACAGGTTTGGATGATGTACAGTCTCTACCTCTCAGACATGAGACCAGGTACACACTCCCTAAGTCTCCAAAATGGCTCTGAGCTCTGCTGTGTTGAGTAAAGTGTGAAATACAGACTTCGCCTTTGGATGTCTAACACTGCGCATGCGTATGTGCTTGGTTACAGAAGGCTGAATATTGGAGACATCACTACCTGTCTCTCATAAACACTACGCAAGCTAGCATAGCCTGCCCCCTCTGCTGTTGCCGGCCAAAACTGCAGAGAATTAACCCCCAACTAACCATGAGGAGATTACCAAAAAAACTATCCCTTACAGCCAGTATATCGTCTTCAGATTAAGTCAGTTAACCGACTGAGCAACAATTCATTGAATACCCCTCTGGTACTCTTAGGGTTAAAAATAAACTCATTTACGGGTCCTGTTGATGTGAGCTGAGTACTTACAAATCAGTGAGTTGGAGGTCTACCTAGCATCAAAGGGTTAAAGCACCAATCCAGTCTACTTTTTTACTGTTACCTAAGTTGCATAATATGAATACATTTAAATCCTGAATCTCTTAACACTTCTGGCACTTAAAGGGACAGTAATGTCCCCCCCAAAAAATGTCCAGTTTTGTAGACTTTAAAATAATAATCAATATGGTCCAAACACGATCTTTTTGAGAGATATAGGGATTCAAAGTTCGCCCCTCTCTCCCTTTCTCCTGACGTCAGTGTCTAGCTGACAGCAGGAGATCCCTGTCAGGGGACCAGCAGACGGTTCTAAAGCAGAGCTGAGATCGCGTTATCTATAATTTCATTGGAAATGTCTACAAAGTGTGCTTGCAAACCAGGCACAATTTGTAGATCTTTCCAATTAATGAATTCTTGATAGATAACGTGATCTTGTCTCTGCTGCAGAGCCTCCTCGAGTCGTACGACTCAATTCTCCTGCTCTCAGCTTTACAGCTGACATCAGGAGAAGGGGAGAGAGGGGGAACTTTGAATCCCTATATCTCTCACCCATAGCATTTTGAGAGATTGGGTTTGGAGCATATTTAATTTTTTTTAAAGTCTACAAAATTGGATATTTTTTTGGGGGGGACTTTACTGTCCATTTAACCCCTTAAGGACCCATGACGGTCCTGCACCGTCATGGGTTGTTATACCCTTAATGACCCATGACGGTCCAGGACCGTCATGGCTTAAATGATAGCAGCGTGCCTCCGTGCACGCCGCTATCATTAAATCCAGGCTGAGACTGAGCGCTCCGAGACAGGGGCATTCAGTCTCAGCCCTTCTTCCTTCTTCCGGTTCATGCGATCGCCGTATCAGCAATCACATGTACCGGCATAGTGACAGACAGAGGCAGCATGCAAAGCATGCTATCTGTGCCTGTCTCGTCTGCCTCTGTCTCCCTTGCCCTCAAAGTAAGGGAGACAGAAGTAGACGGGAGACACCTAGTGGTTAAAAAAAATACAGCCGTTGGGGGTATTAACCCCTTCACTGCTGGTGCAGGAGGCTGGCTAAATGCAGGTCAATTTTTGACCTGCAATTTTACACTTGTGTTTAAAAAAAAACAAAAAAAAAAAAACACTTTTTTTTTTTTTACAAAAACATTTTTAGTTTAAAAATATATATATAATTAAACAATATTGCAAGTGTGATTGTTGTGGAGCCATGTAAAACACTTATATACACCATCAAATGCCAGGGACAAAAAAGTGTCAAAATAGGGTGGAAAAAAGGGACATGGGGATTTTCACCCAGGGGGGACAGTGGCCACTTTAAACTGCGCATTTTGTAGGTATGACTGACCGGTCATACCTTTCATGCAGTCTCCATAAAAATGTAACCCTTTGTGGCCAATTTTAATAAAGTAAATGGTGGGTTATCCATATATGTGGGGTATCAAATGAAAGCCCTATTTATGCTTAAAAAAACAGTATATAATTTATGGGGGTGGAATAAAAGCCTAAGAGGGAAAACACTGTTGAACAAAGACATAGTCAAAAAGGTCAGAATTGCTCTGGTCCTTAAGGGAAAACAACCTCAGATTTTCCCGGTCCTTAAGGGGTTAAATAGCTGAATTATTTGCTGTTTCAGCTGCTGCTTTTCTTCCTGTGGCTACTGTCCCAAGTCACACCTCCCTCAACAACATAACTGTGTTGTTTTCTAACAACAAACAATAGTTTGCTTCAACCAATATTTGCTTCACTTAATATTTTCAAAGCAAATACAAATTTGAGTTCAGTAGTGAAAACTCTTCAGTGTATCACTGCACCCTGTTTCACCCTTTGAGTGCCAGAGTGGGACGGAATGCATTGCAAAGCAATGCATTCCGTACCACTCTGGCACTCATAAGGTTAAATTCTGTGTACACCCAAAAAAAAAAAAATTTTCGTATTCAGCAGTTAGCCCTTTCGGTGGCAAGGGAGTATGCAAAGCATTGCTTCACAGTGCACTACGTACCCCTCTGGCACTGAAAGGGTTAACCCTCGGAATGCCAGAGATGTATGCAGTGCATTGCAAAGCAATCCATTGAGCACCCCTCTGACACTCAAAGGGTTAATGCTGTAAGATGACATATAAGCTATGTTGTTTTTTTAAATCATATGTTAGCTAGAATAATCTGTAGTTGTGTATTCCAATCCCATTTATGGGAGACCACTGCAAACTTTAAAGGCGATCTATCACCCCCATACAAGTTTGTCTTAATAGTTATGTTATATAGCGAATATGTTATATATGCTATATATTTATTTTTTAGACACAAATAATGATTAACAAAACATATCATAGCGAGTCCACAATCTGTTCAATAATCTAAAATATCTATCATAAATATATTGACAGATTTACATTACAGTTTATATTTGATTCTCCAGATTTCCACGTTAAGGTGTTATTGTAATTTTCTTTCCCTCCGTCTCTCACAAGTATCTTTCTCCGTCGCAGTATATATAGAGAAAATAGAAATCAATTCGTCAAAGATGTAGTTTAGCAGTAATTTCTTAAGACAATATCTGCACTTACATTTAAGACTGCTTTATCTCACGTATTCTCATCAAACGGCAAGAGTATTCCCTTTTCAGTGGCAGCTCTCACACCTCCATACCGGATAAGTTTATGGATCCTAGTATCCCGCGGTCCTTTTTAAGTGTCGATGGGGAATACTCTGTGACAGGAATCTCAATATGTTTCAGTCCTTTTCAGCTCTGTGGTGAAGTAGAGAAACCTTGCTTTGAACCAGTTCAGTGCCCTCCTCCTTTCGGTGCCTGAAGAAAGGATGGTGTGCCCCGGCCCCTGAGAGATTGCAGTGCTGCAGACTTGACGCCCCGTGGCGCAAGCACAACCCCTGCCTCTCGTTTTCCGTTTCCTAGCAGAGGCAGTAGTTTCTCCTCCTCCCCTTACTGGCATTGTTTATGACTGGCTCTTAGTCGTGTTTCCCTCAGCCGGCACATCTCTCTGTCTTTACTAGGCTGCACCCAGGATCCCTGCCACGGGGCGTCAGTCTGCAGCACTGCAAGCTCTCTTAAGAAATTACTGCTAAACTACATCTTTGACGAATTGATTTCTATTTTCTCTATATATACTGTTACGGAGAAAGATACTTGTGAGAGACGGAGGGAAAGAAAATTACAATAACACCTTAACGTGGAAATCTGGAGAATCAAATATAAACTGTAATGTAAATCTGTCAATATATTTATGATAGATATTTTAGATTATTGAATGGATTGTGGACTCGCTATGATATGTTTTGTTAATCATTTATTTGTGTCTGTGAGAGTTGGACTGTGTCACAGCTGAATCCAATACAATCTATATACACGTTCTAACTTAGGTTTTTATTTATATACGACACACATTGGATTTATTGTGCTTTAGTTTTCTGTTTATATTTATTTTTTAAATTGCTATTTTGCAGAAATTCAAGGAATAAATAGTGCCCTGCACCCTACTTCAGGACAGACTGAGGTTACCAGCCCTGTACCGCAGTCTGTCATTCTGCCTCTTCTCCCCTCCCTGTATCCAGCCTCCTAAGATGACGGAGTCTTTCTGCCTGTAAGCTGGAGCGATCTCTGGCCAATGAGAGTGCTCCACTTTACCAGCAGAAAGCCTCCGTCATCTGAGGAGACTGGATAGAGGGAGGTGAGCAGTGGCAGTGACAGACTGTGGTACAGAGCTGATAACCGCAGTCTGCCCTGAAGTAGGGTGCGGGGAAGTATTTATTTCTTGAATTTTGGCAAAATAGCAATTTAAATAAATTTATACAGTATTCAACATATTTGCTATATAACATAACTATTACGACAAACTTGTATAGGGGTGATAGATCCCCTTTACTGGCTTTTAGGGTGGGGAACTCTAACCATGAAAGAGAGGCTCTCGTAGTGCTATTGAATGATAAACGTAAGGAGGGATAGCCTCATAATCTGGTCTGTTGGTTCTGAGGGGATTAAAGGTTTGAGACTCAGTGGCACAACTTGTATCCTTGAGTACCACTGACATTGCTGGTTTCAGGACATTATAAGGACTAAAGTTAGCATTTCTGGGTTCTTTAGACCTCTTGGATGCTAGCTACATCTCCAGCACATTGCTTTGAATCCAAAGGGTTAAACAAGTCTAACCTCTTGAGTGCCAGAGGGGTACCCCTCTAGCACTCAAAGGTTTAAGATTTTTTTCCCCGTTGTTGAAATTCGTAATGCATTGGAGACCTTTACAGACTTCAGGTTATTAATGACTCATGGATTCATATTTATAATAAATACGTTTAGTTTACTCTTTTGTGCTGGCTAATAAAACCGAGTGGCACATTGATATTAATAACCATATTTACAAGCACAACTCTTTGCTCCATAAAACACCACTATTAAATTAGGATTATTTCATTATCACAAATAGGCAGAGCCTAATGTAAATTACTAATGAAATGGGTACGTACAATGGTGCAGAAACACATGAAGACTGGTTTGTTAATAGACCTCCCACAATTTTATTAGTTTGTAATAGCAAACAAACACTCAAATAAGAAGTTAATCTGTTTTTTGATCTCTGAATGAAAATAACGTGTTTTAAGGCCAGCAATCAGAACACTGTTGTGTTTCCTAGCTAGTCTTTTAAGGCTCCCGAAGGCTGCGTAATGGGGATGCTTAATCCATCTGCACATCTTGATTAAATCCATATTAGGACTGAGTACATTCAAGTGTTACAGATCAGAGAGATGCTTAAAAGGTGCTCATTAAAGACTGGAAATTGGAAACACTAATGGCTAATTATTGTCTAACATAACGTGATTATGTAATTCACTTTTTAATGTATTTTCAAATCAGAATGAGACCAGTAAACATTTATAAATGATGTCAATAAAGGAGCTATGTTTCCTTTTCATCTTCATGGTTTATTCCTCATTTGTCCATTTAACCCTATGAGTGCCAGAGGGGTACGCAACGCATTGCGAAGCAATGCGTTGCGTACCCCTCTGGCACTCAAAGGGTTAACATGTCTAATTTAAAAAAAAAAAAAAAATGTATTTGCTGATTCTCTTTTTCAAAAGTATTATAAAAATTAGCCATACTACAGTTATCCAGTGCATTGCGATTAAAGGGATAGTAATGTTTCACAAAACAGCAGCTCCAATTAATCTTCATAGTATTTGGGCCATAGAGAGTTATTTCAATACTGTCAGAGTTGTGGTTCAAGAGTAATTGAAGGATAAATTTTCCCACTCCCGCCCCTTTTACCTAGTGTAAGTTATCTCTTCTCAGATGTGGGATGCAGTCTATAGACCAGACAGATAACAGCAGGGGACAATCTTCTTCCTATGAGAACAATGAAAGCCCTTCCCCCTTGACAAGTTTTTCAGCTTTTTCCCTTATCTTAATTGAAGATTGTCCCTCTCTGTCGCTAGATGTTTATACATATACTTATGTCACTTTAAGACAATTTTACAGACACTTTCATTATAATTCCAGTTTTATACATCTCTCCTTTTGTAAGTAATACACTTTATAGGGAATTATTGTCACTGACAAAATGTGTCCATTGACAGTAAGAATAACAGTTCCCCTATAAAATGGACAGACCATGAATATACTTCACTGAACATGCATTTTTTCTATGTAATAACTTTCAAATTAGGCATCTCAGCAGCAGGAGTACCTTTCTTTTGGATGTTTTATAACACATTTTAATTCCATTTAAAAGGTAAGTTATTTTGAAGAAAGATAAGTTTTAATAAAGCTGCCACCTAATACAAGTATTATGGAGTGCCTCGGTGCTGATATATATTTTTTATTTACAGATAAAAGAAGCAGGCATCTTGGTGCTGACGGTGTTTACTTAGATGATATTAATTGCATGGATCCAGAGGTTGCTGCCTTATATTTTCCAAAAAGGTATAAAAGTATATTGTTCCACTTTTAATATATTATCAATTTTCCATTGTAACATGCAGAAGATTTGGGGGGCTGTATGTAGTTTGGACTTGTCCCTCACTACATATCAAAACCTGAGCGAAAACTTGGAGCTGGTTAACATACCAATAATAATGCCTGTCAGACTTCAGGGTCAAAAGTTCTAGCTAGGACCAGTCCTACCATCAGACATGGCAGGCAATGGTCTAGAGTGCCAGATTTTTAGGGGCATCAGGAAAGGGTTTATCTCACCCATTCACATGCCCATATATGGCCACCAACACACAAACAACATATACTTCTACCGCAACTGCCTGCTTATGTGAAAAGATTGGTGAAGCTGGTAATCCTTTCAAGCACAACCTTCTAGAATGAGGTAGTCCCCCCACCGTGCTCTCAGCCTTGCTCTGACTGCACCCACCATGTACTGCACCATGACGTCAATGCTTTTGAGAAACTTATACAGAGGTGATAATCTGTGAAGGCAGTACATTACCTATTAAAGGGGAAGAAATGGTAGATTGAGCATTCTCTCCCTCTCAGATATGACTTGTCTGATGTGAATTTATTCTAAACTTCAACCTAATAAATCCAAAGACTCAAACAGACAAATATTTGTGAGTCTAGCACTGTAAATCGAATTGCCATTAGAAATTAGCACATGCGTATATAATGTAAACAAATGTGTTGACATTTTATGTTATACCTGAATAAGCCAAAAAGACTACACTGCACAATACCTGCAACACACATTACCTCCCATTATATGCTCTTGTGTCATTTAGCTCTTAGTCAGTTCCATGCGGGAAGTCATCAGTAAGGCACTCTTATGTTGTTACACAGGTGGTGGAGGGTGATGAGCCATGGGTCTTACGAGGTTTGTCTGTGTAAGTAAAAAGTTCACACTCCTCACAGCCATCAGTGGTCTGGGACATGGAAGCAGAAGCAGGGTGTGTAACAACATATGTGTCTCCCGATATCCCTTACGTTCATTACAGTGGCAGTATGATTGCACATTCAACACTATGGAGTCCGTAGCCTCTAGTGCTTTAGTCATGGCCCTTTCAGTCTCCAATAAGATGGATTTCATAATCTTTTAATTGCTACAAGTGTGAACAAAGCATTGCTCTGCAGTGTATTGCTCACCCCTGTTACTCAAAGGTTAACTGCTACTCTGATCCCCAGTCAAGACATGCAGCAGAAGTTCATCCTTGAACTGCACTCCCTGTTGGAACTCAGCAGTGAGCATGAGATTCAACTTCTGCTGTGTGTGTTCATTATGCAGATTGGCACAGTCAGGGAGCAAAGTAGTAGTTAAAAGGTTGCCCACTGAAATGGGTTCATGCTGAGCCTGAAGATGATCATTCCCATTCATCTCCACATTCACTGGTTCCTAGAAGCAGTTGTGAATGGCAGATGATGTGCTGCTATGCAGAACCATGTCAGATCTGGCCTGGATGCTCTTCTGGGGAACTGCTGGTAGTGGGGCAGGTTGGGAAACATGACAGCAGTGGCCAATAAACAATACTTTTAAATCCTTAGCTTTGAGAGACATCTCCAACACTCCTCTAGCAGCCAGGAGGTTAAGATGCAGGATGGTGGGACACAGTAGCAGGTATTCAAGCATACTTGTACCCTAGGATGATGCAGACTGAAGTGGTGCCTTGTGAGATTCCACAGGTACCCCATCTATTACTAAAAGGAGACTCGGACACTGGGCTCAGAAACAGGAGTTAGTATGAGGCTACTGAGGGAAGGGTCTAGAATCAGTAGGCTGCACCCCGCCTTGTTCTTTGAAAGCTTCCTACATGCGGGTATAGCAGTGGGTGGGTCTTTCTAATAAGATAGGGTAGGGCCTGCCAATGTATGTTGTAGGCACTCACCAGGCGTCCCCTAGAAATCTGGCACTCTAAACAAGTTCCTGCTCTGCCTAATTGGAAATCCGGCCAAGTGCTTTGGAGAAAAACAGAACACTGGAAATTGTTTGTTTGTTTTGTTCTCCTATTACCCAAAATGTTAAAACAAAACCAACGCCAGTCAAAAAAAGCCCAGAATACATTCACGTATGCTCTCTAAGGTCAAAATGAATGGAGAACTGGCAAGTTAAGTGTTAGATGGCCTAGATTCGCTAAGGGTCGATGCTGTGGCAATATGATTTTATCAATGTATTTGAAACACTTCTACATTTCGGCGACATGTGCGGCCTATGCCAGTTTTGTTTTACCGTGGTACTACAACAGAAAACCGGTAAAACACGTTTGCAAAATACACGGTGCTTGTTATTACTGTAACTCCGGTTTTGGCGTGACTAATAGTATCAAGCCCCATATGTATTTGGAAGGTTTCTCTCACTGGAGACATTTCAGTAAATCTCCCCCAGCCATGAGATGGTGTGTATTTTAGAAATCTTTGTTGTTATACATGTTAAAATGTAACTCTCATGTTTTAACAAATAGTTGGTTTTGAAAGTTCTTTCAAAATCACCTATATCTGTTTTGCGTATTTTTACTTCACACAATACATTGTGAGATATTTTGGATCATTTGTAAGTTTGTATAAATGAACTTGTGCTTCCTGTAAGTGGCAGTCGGGCTGAGGAGCCAGTGCCTGCCAGATTTGCACCAGATGACAAATAAATAAAGCTGAATATGATGTAAACAATTGTTTTAAAAAAACTATATAAATATAGGTGCGTTTGAAAGCTCGTTCAAAGGGACAGGCCAGCTTCAAATCAACCCCCTGCCTTACTGTCCCTTTAAATCCTAGTATGCAAACATATCTCCAGTTTTACAACAAGGCTGCTGTGGTAAGAGTTGATCAATTCTGGGGCAAACCAACTGCACAGTAGGCAACAAATAAAAATGCCCATTGATTTAAATGGTGATTTGTATCCCTTGAATGCTAGAGAAATCTCCAGTACATTGTATTGCATTGTGTTGCAAATAACTCTAGCATTCAGGGTGTAAAAAGTTCCATTTAAATCAATCATGATTTAGGGAATTATTGTTTCTCCAATGTGGTACAGCTGGCTTGTCCCAGAATTACTCTAGCTTCTCTTATTTTAGCTGCTGAATATGTATATAAGAGGTTAAGGAATGTGAAAAACATGCTGTTTATTAATTCCTTTAACCCTTTGAGTGCCAAAGGGGGTATGCAACACATTAAAGGGGATCTATCACCCCTATACAAGTTGCTCTTAAATGTTAGTTTATATAGCGATTATTTTGAGTATTTCATTAAGTTTGTATTTTAAAACGCTATTTGGGCAAAATATAAGGAATAAATAGTGCCCTGACCCTACTTCGGAATAGACTATGGTTACCTGCTCTGTACCGCAGTCTGTCACGCTGCCTCTGCTCCCCTCCCTCTATCCAGCCTCCTCCAATGACGGAGGCATTCTGGGCTCGATTCAAATGTTGGCATCGGAATTAAAAACTGGCAACGGTGGTTTTGTACCGCCAGTAAGCAATGCAAATGTTCCCACTACCAACAATAACGGCAGTTCTGAAACACACGTCGCCAGAACAGCAAGATCTCACCCACAGAGGATAATGTACAAGCAATGCCAAAAGCCATTCAAATGTTGGAGTTAGGGCTAACGCGAGTTAAATTTCTACATTTCACTCTAGAAGTCTAAGGCCTATTTTTTTTGTCGAACATCACACAAGTCAGAGTAGAAAACCACCGTCGGGAAAATAAAACAGAGAGTTAGGGATAACATGAGTCTGCGCTTCCCTACCCAGCCAGTAGGGGAACACAGAGAAGGCTTTCAGCACCATGGACAGCACTGAATGTCATAGGGATGTGCACTGCTCACCCCTGTGGCATTCGAAGGTTTAAACAAAAATAGTACACCAAGCACTACACAATGTCCCCCCCTTCGACACCCCCCCTTAGTATGTCGACGTATATTGCATATATTCGGCTTACTAACCCCATCCGACATTCCCCTCAGGGACTGTCATGTAGTCTACAAATCTGTCTTTTATTCCACAATTAACCCTTTGAGTACCAGAGAGGTAGGAAAGCATTGCTTAGCATGTTTCCTACCCCTCTGGTACCCAAAGGGTTAATAGGCAAGATATGCCTGTATCTGTACGTGTATGTGAACAAGTTATGTTTTATTAATGTAATGTGTTTAACTTTAACGTTATATACATTTACTGCCTTCTTGATGCTGTGGGCTTTACAGCACCCAAGAAATGAATGAATGAATGAATGGAGGTGTAGGCACTGCGGTCCCATCATTCAATCAGTCAGCCAGGTCAAACTGGGTGACTGATTGAGTGATCAGAGCACAGAACTGCTCCCACAATTGCATCTTTAGTTAGATCTCATTCATTTTTAATGCCCTACCTCCTTCAAATGGAGAGTGGAGCAAAAGTACTAATAGCAATGGGAGACAGGAGGTAGGACTTGATAAATGAATGAGTTCTAAGTAAAAATAGAATTGTGTAAACAGTTCTGCGCTGTGACTGCAGCGCTTCCCTCAATTTCCATATATTAATATCCTGGTGCTGCCGGTGGCTGTAAAGCCGGCAGCACGAAGAAGGCTGGGGACAAGAGAGGCATTCGAGGAATCGGGTGGAGGGGAGAGAGGCATCGGAGGAAGCAGGTGGCAAGCTTGTTTTTGCTACCCGCTTCCTCCGATACCTCTCTCCTCTTCATTAGTCGACATGGAGTCGCACACTGAACGACTTTGTGCATGCATTGTCCCCTGCAGAACTGTTGACGTAGATTTTGGATTTTCTGACTGAACTTTCTACTATGGAGTGCTGTGATTGGCTGTGGTGCTAGGTAACATTTTTATCATGTATTTTTAGGTAAGATTTTCTATGCGACGCAGGTTTAAGGTTAACGTGTATTTTGTTGGTCATCTCTCTTTAGCCTTTCTGGTTAAGGAAGATTTGAATCTCACGTTACCCAGTCTTGCTTAACTCGCGAAGGCAGTTTTATTCTTCACCTTGGTTTTAACGCCAACATTTGGATCGAGCCCTCTGACTGTAAGCTGGAGCGGACTCATTGGCTAGATATCGATCTCTGCAAATGAGACTGCTCCAGCTTGCAGACAGAAAGCCTCCGTCATCAGAGGAGGCTCAATAGAGGGAGGGAAGTGGAGGCATAGTGACGGACTGCGGTTGCAGAGCAGGTAACTGCAGTTTATGTGGAAGTAGGGTCACTGCAGTGTTTATTCCTTCTATTTTGCCCAGATAGCGTTTTAAAATACTAAATTAATGAAATACTTACAATAATCGCTATATAAACTAGCATTTAAGAGCAACTTGTATAGGGGTGATATATCCCCTTTAAGGAGTAGAGTGGCATGCAAAGAGTTAATGTCAATTGTATACATGTTTCTTTTTAGTGGAGATACAGCTGCAACATGCAAGGGTTCAGGAGAAAATGGAGCGCGTTCTGCTAACCAGTCTCCCCAGTCTGTGGGAAGCTCCGGGGTGGATAGTGGAGTGGAAAGCATCTCAGATGGAATACGAGATCTGCCTTCCATTGCAATCTCTCTGTGTGGAGGTCTTAGTGACAACAGGGAGATAACAAAAGGTAGAAACTGACAACCCATAAAAGAGCAATATTGTGCAACAAATATGTCATGTTATTAATAGCATTTATCTTTGGTTAGCCATATGTACCTTTGACTTAGACAGCTCACCACATGTACCTGTAGAAATGTAGAATATATGTTAAACCCATTAACGACACATGGCATGCCAGGACCGTTGTGTTGTTCTCCTATCCCAGAATGCATTGCAATGCATTGGAGACATTTAGAATTCAGTGGGTTAATGTTCTGAGTGCCAGAGGAGTGAGCAAAGCATTGCTTTGCAATGGCACTAAAGGGTTTAAAGCCTTATTTAAAGCAATGGGAATTGTGGGAATGGATATTCCTTTCTTGTGGTGCAATTAGTCCACTTTTTTAGTACCTTAGCCTCAGTAAATAACACTAAATTGTTACCCGAGGCCTAGGATCTAGTCTTACATATGTCATATGGAGGCATCCATATGTCTGTATGGTTCCCCAACCCATTAAAGGAGAACTAAGACCTTCTAATAATAACCACAATTTACCTTACTGTTGCCAGAAAATCCCAATGACCTCTCTGAATTTTGCCCTTCTGTTTTTCAAGCGATAACATATTCAGGCATTCCTGGATGTCATGTCCATGGAGGCAGACATGACAGTTGATGGCAGGACCAAATGAATTCAAGATCTTCTCACTGCACATGATACTCTTCCATCTTGAAAGGTTCAGAGGGGTGTGCAACACATTGTTTCAGTTTGTAAAACTGCCAGTAGCTGTCATGTCTGCCTCCATGGACTTGACATACAGAACTGATTGTAGATGTTATCTGCTGAACAAAAGCACAAGGTTAAAGTTCACATTAGGATTTTGTGGCCATAGTAAGGCAAGTGGTGGGCTATTATCTGGTGTCATTTTGCTGTAACATAAGCAGTCCTGGTACTGGTCTTATGAATGATAGTGGAGTATTATCTATAAGCTGATAGAGATTATAGAAAAGCCTTTTTAAATAGAAGTGTGGTACTAATCTGAAAAAATCACTGCCTTAGATCCTGTCCCTCGTAACCAAGTTTACACAAGCAAATACATTTTTTTCAGATTCTAAAGAGCCACTGAATTCTATCCAGTGCCTTTGAAAAGCAAGTCTGGAATTATATATCAGAGAAATAAACTCCAATAAATGTTTATACAAATCAACCCTAGTCACCCCTAACTTTAATCCCTAACTCCTAAAACTAAAGATCAGTTTCTGACCCTAACCTTAAAAACAAATCGTAGCCTAACCCCCGACACTCAGAAACAACCATGAATTCATAAATATGGTAAATAAAAACCCTAAAGTGTATATATATCATATATATCTATAAATATAAAAGAAGAAACCCACACTCAGGGGCTACAGTAAGAAGGAGATATTAAAATCTCCATACTGCCTCTCTAGGGACATACATGGGGGTGTGATTTTCACAGGAGTTTGCCCACCCTCGACTTCTGTTTGCAAGACAAAAAACATGTGTGACTCACACTCGTTAAATCAAAATACACACATACCCCACACCCCCAAAAATAATATATCCAGTGTCTTCACACCACTCCTTATGTTTCAGTGCAACATATAATATGCAGCAATGTTAACTTGCCTATAACCTGCATATTCACATAACTTTGCTGTTTGCATGCTCTCGAGCTCCATTTGCACGAAAGAAAAACATGGGTGATTGACCCTTACTAAATCCAAATACACATATGCCCCATACACATAATGTGATGCACTATGCGCCTCTACTATTAAGTTTCCTAACAGAGAGCACAACAATAAGAAATGTACACACATACCAGACACTTGAGGCTCCAGCAATGACCCACAAGAGTTGCAGCTATTGCTGGTTGGACACTCATGGTGATGCCATTGTGTGTCTTTGTTACTGTACAAGCTAACAAGCACAGCAGCGGAATAAGCGGGTGCACTGTCTGAAACTCATAGTGGAGCAAAGGCCACCTCCGCTCAACTATGTCTGTCAGATGCTGCAGTCGCTTCCTCCACTGCTGTTCTTCTCATCTTGCACAGTAACACAGACATACACAATGCCATCACTCCTCATACTGCATGCACTACATAAAATGTCTGAGGCTTCTTCGTGGAACAGTAATAAGCATTGGAAACATGGGGCATAGCCATAGCAATAACCATAAATTGTACAGTTTTTTAAACCCTGTCCTATTACTCTGTATATACGTCACTCTCTCATTGCTGTTGTTATAGCAACACAATGCTGCATCTCTGTGCCCTGGTTATCCATTGCCCTCCAATCACCTCCCACACCCGACCACTGTGTGTGTGTGTGTGTGGTGGGAGCAGGTGGGTGCCCATGAGGAACACAAATGTCTTGTCAGGCACCAGGAGGAGAACAGGTGGCTCAGTATAGAGAAGGCTGTCAGGTGTGCGACTGAGGGTGGCATCTCACACACATATCATCCAGCCAACCCTCCTAAACAATGTGCATTAATTTTAAATGTCTTTGTAAACCAATGACTGTCACACAGGTCTCCAGTGCATTGCAAAGCCCACATGCGACCTCTGCCCACACCTCTGTCACCACTTCCTACATGGCCCTACTTCACGGGTACCTAGGACATGTCACCTGTGTCCCACCATTTTATCCATGGCCAACACATGGGACGCACCAAGCTGTGCTACTTTGTATTATTTATATACTAGTGTAAAAGCCCATGGGGCAGTGAGGTAACGGCAGTACGCAGAGCAGGACCGGGCTCTTGACCCTTTGAGTGCCAGGGGGTACACAACGCATTTCAAATGGTTAACATTACCTGGACCTGCTCTGCGTACTGCCGTTACCTCACTGCTTCATGCGATTGCACTGCCTCACGTGACGCAATCATGCGCAGTAGAGGCTGGCCGAAAGCGGACAGTCTCTACTGCACATGACTGCGTCGTGACAAACTTATATTATGTGGCTACCCCTAATGTACACCATCCTCTTCTAAGCCCCTACACATTTACAATTTAAAACAAACTAACACACTTCAAACACAGTCTTCATAATACCATTTACAAAATTAAGTGCACATTAGGACTAGTTATACATAATCTAAAAACCATGACAGGCAACTCAGTCCCACATTACACCAGTGTTGTGGTGTGACTGCAACTATACCTAAGTTTTCACATATCTTTAGTTAACCTTCAAGTCATCAGCGTGATTCTGTATTCTATTTTCTATTTTATTGTGTCCAGAATCTCTATTGCATCCACAGGAAACATTGTTAGGGAACTGATAACACAACCTTATTTTCAAGCTAACTGTACCCCCTTAAATGCTAGGAACAAATTAATTTCTCCCCTATTGTGCAGTTAGTTTTCTCCAGAACTGGAGTTCTCTATTGTGATGAATAAGGCTCCTAACATCTTCCTTTGTGTGTTAGCTCTATCCATTAACAGGAAGCCCACACAATTCCACTGACTCCTTCCTGTGATAGGTAGAAGTAGCTTTTGTTATAACATTTTGCTTTAGGATTCCCTTTTATATCTTCAAAGAATCTCCAGCATGTAAATATTTGCTTTAAAGATGATTAATGTTGCTTAGAAAAGCTAATTATATTGTGTCCGTTGTAACACAAAAGAAAAACATATTTGAACACTTTCTGAAAGATTCTTAGTGCATGACATAATAATTTATACAAGATCTGTTTTGGAACAGTGTGTATGAGTCTTTGTACTTGCTCTGTAACATTAAGACCTTAAAGGGATAGTAATGTTTCATAATAAAAGCAGCTCTAATTAATCTTCATAGTAGATGAAGATGGAGAGTGTTATTTCAATACTGTCAGAGTTGCATTTCAAGAGTAATTGAATTATAAAGTATCCCCTTCCCGCCCCTTTTACTGATGTAACACTGCTCAGCCAGATCAGAAGGGATGTGTACAGGTAGATTGCAGAGAGGGACAATCTTCAATTAAGATAAGGGAAAAACCTGTCAAGGGGGGCAGGGCTTTCATTGTTCTCATAGGAAGAAGATTGTCCCCTGCTGTTATCTGTCTGGTCTTACAACCAGATTCCACATCTGAGAAGAGATGGCTTACACTAGGTAAAAAGGGCGGGAGGGGAAACTTTGCTTATGAACCTTTATGGTTTGAGAGATAAGACTTATATCGTTCTTCATGTTTTTTAAATGCCTACAAAATAAAATAAAGATAAAACAAAGTATTACTATCTCTTTAAGGACCGGTGACGTGCCAGGACCATCACTGGTTTTTATACCCGTAAGGACAGTTGACTGTCCTGGCACGTCACATACTTTTTACACTGAAGGGGTTAGGGGAAGCAGTGCTTTAAAACGGGTTGCTCTTATGAGAATGTGAATGTTGTAAGATTCACAAATACAAACTGAAATATTTTTGTGCCCTGATAAACTTTAAGAACGTGTATCTGTGCATATCTGTGTATTCTTGTCTTTGACAAGATGTCCTTCTAAATAAGAACAAGCTGTTTTGTTTTAACTAGGGGAAGACATGTTTCCTGCTCTGTCTGTGTCACAGCAACATGATTACCACTTTTACTTGTACAAATGTAATACTATTCGTATTCAGTTTCAGTTGCCACTGCCGCAATAAACAAATACCTGTCATTAAGGATAACCGTAATACATAACCTGTTGGTGTGTCTTGATGACCGTAGTTGAAAGTTACTAACTATAAGGGGTTGTTTACTGTAGCACCTTCAAGTGTTGGGGGCTACAAATCCCATCATCCCCAACCAGCTTTTGACCTCCAACCAGATTTCAGACCTCCAGCTGTGGTCTCCAACATCTGGAAGTCTGATGGTTGACTACTCTTGATCTATTCAATTCCAAGCTGAGCATTTTATGAAGAAAACAAGGTTTGCAAATCTAAATGTTTATCTCATCTTCCCAGTAGATACAGTAGGTGGATATGCGCTTTAGTGGAATGGTAATAGTATTGTGCCCCGATATCCCTTTAAATGCAGGAAGCTTTTGAACATTTCATTTTTCAAGACTACATAGACAGTAGTGCAGCCCTCCAGTGTACGTTTAAAGCAGTGGTTCTCAAACTTTTTTCTCTTAATGCATCCCTAACAGGCAATCAGGAATTTTCAGGGCACGCCTAGCATTTTATGGGTAATTTCACAAGTATTTAATGAAGGTGAAAAACATAAACGTATAGTCATTCTTAGGTCTCAAAGTTAGAATCACAACAAACAGCACATTATACATAATAAATTACATAAAAATACATTAGAAACTCAACTTTAACATTAAGTTAACATCTTTATGTGGGACACCCTGGGCTGGTGACCACAACACACCAAAGTTCCAAGGTACACTGGATGAAAACCACTGATTTAAAGGGATAGTTGTAACCTTAAGTAACTGTGAGTTTCACTTTCTTTTCTTTTAGCAGTATTGTGTTTCAATTGTTTTTTTCTGTCTTCCCACAGAGCAGTTTATAGAGCAGGCGGTGACTTATCAGCAGTTTGTGGACAATCCTGCAATCATTGATGACCCAAATCTTGTTGTAAAAATCGGAAACAAGTATGTGCTCATATGTTTTTCCCCTTTATTTTAAACACTAGAGGCTTGATTTAATTAGAGTCTGTACATCATTCATTAGGGCCAAAATGAGTTCCGGCTGGTGCACACATAGTTGTATTGTCGGAATGCCTGACCAGCATGGACTACAACAAGCATTTGTCTCCAAAACTAACCGTAAAAGTATCCCCCTGGCCCTACACTACACCTAACGAAACCAATAAAGTTAAATAAAATCTTGGCCCTAACACTATCCCATAGTCCATTCACCACAGATGTAACATGGTAAATTAGGTTGAAAAAAGACAAAATCCATCAAGTTCAACCTTTGCCTCATAACCCAGAGAAATGAGAATTATATAAGCTCTCCTGCTTCCAAATAAATTAGTATTTATCAGATCCTGTTTTGCCTACTAATATACAGTATAACCCTGCATGTTCCCTTTTGAAAGAAATGTATCTAATCGTCTCTTAAATGCATCCAATGTATCTGCCATAACTATATCCTTGGGCAAGGAATTCCACAATTTAACAGATCTTACTGTAAAAAACACTTCCTCTGCTGAAGTCAAAACCTCCTTTCCTCTAATCTAAAAGGGTGTCCCCTGGTTATGTGATCAGGTATTTACACTTAAAGGGATAGCAATACTTCGTTTTAACTTTATTTTATTTTGTAGGCATTAAAAAAACATGACGAACGATATAAGTCTTATCTCTCAAACCTTTATGGTTTAAGAGATATTCACAAGCAAAGTTCCCCTCCCCGCCCCTTTTTCCTAGTGTAAGCCATCTCTTCTCAGATGTGAGTCTGGTTGTATGACAGGACAGATAACAGCAGGGGACAGTTTACTTTGTATGAAAACAATGAAAACCCTTCCACCCTTGACAAGATTTTCAGCTTTTTCCCTTATCTTAATTGAAGATTGTCCCTCTCTGCAGTCTACCTGGGCACCTCCCTTCTGATCTGGTTGAACGGGGGGGGGATACTTTGTTTGTGAATATCTCTTAAACCATAAAGGTTTGAGAGATAAGACTTATATCATTCTTCATGTTTTTTTAATGCCTACAAAATAAAATAAAGTTAAAACGAAGTATTACTATCCCTTTAACTTGAATTTAGAAGTCCAGTTGTCTCTTCTTCACCCTGTTTTTCTTTTATCTTGTTCTTTAATTCCCCTTTCAGTCTTCTTCCTTCTTCTGGTTTACTATTCAGTGGGGGATTAATCCTTTGAGTGTCAGCAGGGTATGCAATGCTTTCCCATGCGTTTCATACCCCTCTGGTATTCAAATGATTATGTTTTCACTTATGTTTTCTGTAACTTTTATGCATATATATGGGGCTTAGGGCCCAATATCAATGGATCCACTGGTCAATAGTGTAGTGATAACTAGTAATGAATGAGTGTATGCTATTTTTAATACTTTTCAATTGCACGAAGGTGGTTTTTAACATGTTAGGGACTCAACTCCTAGGTTTATTAGGCACTAAAATACCGGCAAAAAAGAGAGTCCCTGAATGCTTATTACTAGCCACTGCATGTAATTGAATAGTAAATGAACGAGCTATTTCATTGTTTTCAATGGGCACTAAATTTGCACCCATTGTGCTTTTTTGACAGTTGGTAGTTTGTCACAGCTCAAGTAATAGAATACTAAATATGCTTGTATTTGTACACGTGCACACACATCTATATGGTTTAAAGCAACCATAATGTTTTATTGTGAGAAATATGTATTGTAGCTGATTTCCTGATAAGTAAAACAAGAGCGCTGCTACTCCTGGAAATTGCCTTAGTCACATGGCATTATAGTTCAAACATTTTCTTTTTTCTTAACCCCTTAAGGACCGGCCTTGCACGTGCGTGGGGGTCACTTAAGGACCACGGAGCATTTTTTTTGGTTTTTTAAATCGGATTCTGGACTCTCTGAACGGCGTACAGCCACGCGGGAAGCCTGTAATTCCATGACGGTCCTGGAACATCATTGGTCCTTGAACCAAATCCAGCCATGACGTACCAGGACCGTCAAGGGTCCTTAAGAGGTTAAACTAAAACTACAGTTAATTAAAATCTGTCACTAGAAGGAACTTTTGTTATTGTTTTCTATTGAGAACTATTATCATTGGCCAGATATTTTTCAAAGATATCACAAAAAAGAATTAATTGTGTGGCTTAATATGAACTGTGATAACTTGTGAATGAAGTATATCTCAGCAGTAGCACCTTTTAGAGTTTCCTTGAATTCCACAGCAGGAAAATTCCTACAACTGTGGTTCTTAAACCTGTCCTCAGGTAAGGGATGGGAATATAATTATTCCTCTTTAAACATTCTTGAAATCTGGAATATGGAGTACAATTTTGAGCACCAGGTCTTTAAAATAAAGAATATATACAAATATGCAGTATTGAACTCAATAAATTAGAACTAATAATGGGGACTGGAAGATTTTAGCTACAAAGATAGCCTAGATATGATTACTTCTGAAAAACATATTCAAGGCCAATACATACTCTAGGGGGAACTCTTTACTCAAAGAGCAGAGCAAAAACAACAAGACAAACTGTGACTTCAACTAAAATAAAGGCAGGATTTTTTTTACTGTGTGGTCAGTTAGGATGTTATTTTTCTACTGGAGGCTGTGTTTGCAGATACTGTAGATACTTTCAAAAAAGAATTGGACATATTTTTAGCTCAGAATAATATAGATAATTATGACAGTTGGTTTCATTACAGATAGGATTATGATCTAGGAAAATATCCAATTACCTTTTCGAATCAGGAATCAAGGTTGAACTTAAAATTATAATAATGTTTCACAATAAAAGCAGCTCCAATTAATCTTCATAGTATTTGGGCCATGGAGAGTGTTATTTCAATACTGTCAGAGTTGTAGTTCACGAGTAACTGAATGATAAAGTATCCCCCTCCCGCCCCTTTTACTGATGTAACACTGCTCACCTCAGAATAGCAAGACTGTCCAGATGGATCATAGAGAGGGACAATCTTCAGTTAACATAAGGCAAAAACCTGTCAAGAGGCATGGTTTTCATTGTTCTCACAGTAAGAAGATTGACCCTTGCTGTGAATTGTCTGGACTCAAGACCAGATTACTTTATCATTCAGTTACTCTTGATCTACAACTCTGACAGTATTGAAATAACACTCTGTATGGTTGAAATACTATGAAGATTAATTGGAGCTGCTGTTTTTGTGAAATATTACTATTCCTTTAATAGAAACTTTTTTTTGTAAACTCATCAACCATGTTACTATGTTTGAATTCATAATCCCATTAGTAAATATCACTTATAGAAAATGAGGCTGTTTAATAAATGCTGAACATAACGTAGGCAGCGAGGTAGGGAATAAGTGGGAATTAGATAAAAGAGGCATAAAGAGAGAAACAAACAAAGGCAGAAGAATAATCTACTGCTAGTTACCTTATAATCTGATTAAGACAATTGACCCTTATGAACCATTCAGACAAATTAAGTCTATTGTGTGTTGCAAGGAGGAGCCATACATAGAGATCACTATATACAGAGAATGGCAGATTCAGTGAAATAATGATTAAGTCATTCCCCAGAATGCTGTAGGAAAAGTCCTAATCTGAAACCCTTATTCCAAGTCTGTACTTACCTTTTTAAAGGGATAGTAATACTTAAAATGTAAAAAAAAATATGTTGTAGGGTTTATCCCCCTGAGTAAAACAAGGGTACTCCCACTGCTGAAAGGTGTTTCATTCAAAAGTTATTAATTTTCAAAGTTGAATTTTTTAGGTGCAGTATCACAGTGGCCTGAAATTGTACGGTGGCGCTGTTGCTACACGATCCTATGGACAGCTCTGGTCAGTTGACCATAAATCTCCATAGGATGGTGTAGCAACAGCGCCACTGTACAATTTCAGGCCACTGTGATATTGCACCTAAAAAATTCAACTTTGAAAATTAACAACTTTTGAATTAAACACCTTTCAGCAGTGGGAGTGCCCTTGTTTTACTCAGGGGGATAAACTCTACAACATATTTTTTTTACATTTTAAGTATTACTATCCCTTTAAAACATAATCTCACATTTCTCAGTCAAAATAATAGATCCTCTTTAAGAATTTTGGACCATATTGAATAAGCTTAAGACGTATAAATCTGGTGCAAACCAACTTCCTCTTAGGGGAGACATGAAAATTCACACTGGCTTAAATGGGACTTTTAACCCCTTGGGGATTACGCACTAAGGCATGATAAAGTGGAGATGACTTCACTTCTCCATTTCCTATGGAGCCTATTCACTAAGATCTCCAAAGTTGGACAAATCATAGTAAATTGGGTCCATAGAATAACAAATGAACTGGGGAAGTGATATCACTGGAGACGTCATCTCCACTTTATAACCTCTTTATCACGCATTAGTTCATCTCCCCCCTTGAATGCCACAGAGGTCACCAATGCACTGTTAGTTCTCCAAGATGTTTGGAACAACCTACCTGCCAAGTTCCTTAACAAGCTGTGTGCAAGTGTACCTAGAAGAAAGCATTCTTACTTCACAGCATTTTTTCACACCTGCCTAAGACTTTTGCACAGTACTGTAGATCAACCCCAAATGTAACATTACCCCAACTTTCACTGTTAGGTTCTAGAAAAACATGCTGAATCTAAAATGGTCCTGTGTGCGTGTGTGTCTGCCATCTGTCTCACCCTCCCTTCATCTTCCCCATCTTCTTCATTGCCCTCATCATCTGCATGGTCTGCCATTTTCATTGTCACCTTCCTTTCTACTCCCTTCCTCTACCTGATATCATATGGATCCAGCCTGCAGCCTCATACAATTGCGGTCCAGTGAGTGACACATTAAAATCTGCCTCCTTCCTCCTTCTTTATGTCCCATGTTGTTTTAGTATCTTTTAGTATCTTCTGTGTGTGCAGATTCATAATGGTCACATCAAGTTTAAGTCTGCATATTAATAGAAGGTCCTGGAAGGACCTAAAACCGATGTGGGACATAATCACTTGCGCAAGGCTACATTTATTTGTGATAGTGCATTAGTTCTCATTAGGTATGTCACAGCACATTTATGTGTATATACACCAAGATTAATGAGACACTCCTTTCCAGATCGATTTTTGACCCAGGTGTGTTTTTGATGCACACCTGGGTCACAGAAATTTTTATTTTTTTCAGTTACGTTTCACAACTTAAAATAGGTTGGGAACCACTGTGGTAGTAACTCTTGTTCTCTCCACAAGCTCAACACAGCCTGATTTATAATTATTGGCAGGCTGCTAGTTTCCTTAGCTACTAAAAATATGTGCTGACTTAACAAAGATTCTAATGACTGCAGATATATGATACAATAAGAAACCAGAGTAAGGTGTGTCTCTGCAGGTGAACTTAAAGGAGTAGTAATGATTTGTTATGAAAAAAAAAATTATAAATTATACAGATGTTTCTGCTAAAGCCCACTCCCAGGAGGTGTATCATTCAAAGATTATTACAATCAATCTTACAATAATATACGAAAAGACTCCACTTGGTGGCAGTATTGCTTTATATAGTGAATATCAACAATAGCAAATGCATTTTGTGTTCAGGTGTGTGTTGTAATAACTTTTAACCCTTTGAGTGCCAGAGGGGTACGCAACAAATTTCAAAGCAATGCATTGCGTACTCCTCTGGCACTCAAAGGGTTAAAGGAAGCATCTTCCAGAGTGCAGAGTTTTACAGTTCAAGAAAATTCATACATTATATTTATTTTCAATAAAAAAATGACTAGCCTTTTAACTTTTTAAAGTAGAAGCAAACTTCTTTATCATTACCTACCTGTTGTATGGCTTTTCCTCGTGAGCAAAACAAGGGTGAGCCCTCTTGTGGGAGTTGTTTTATTTAAAAGTTATAACCATTCAAACTGTCATGAGGGAATTAAGCTCTAGGTGAATTTATGGAAACCAGTGGGTACTGTTAATGTTTATTTTGGAACTATACATTTCCCTTGTTTTACTCATCAGGATTAGCCTGAAAATATACAAATTCGATAAAAAAGCTTACTCATCTTTTAAGGGTAAAGCATTGCGTTGCACATCCTTCTGATTGTTTAACCCTTTGAGTGCCAGAGTGGTACACAAAGCTTTGCAATGCGTTGCATACCCCTCTGGTACTCAAAGGGTTAAAGGTTGTTAGTCTGTTTTAAAGGGATAGTAATGTTTCACAAAAACAGCAGTTTCATAGTATTTGAGCCATGGAGAGTGTTATTTCAATACTGTCAGAGTTCTAGTTCAAGAGTAATTGAATGATAAATTATCCCCCTCCCGCCCCTTTTACCTAGAGTAAGCCACCTCCCCTCAGATGTGGAATCTGGTCTTAAGATCAGACAGCTGACAGTGAGGGACAATCTTCTTACTGTGATCATAAGGAAACCCCTGCCCCCCGTTGACAGGTTTTTCAGGTTTTTTTCCCTTATGTTAATTGAAGATTGTCACTTACTGCAAGCCATCTTGCTGCTCTGAGGTGAGCAGTGTTACCTCAGTAAAAGGGGTGGGAGGGGGATACTTTATCATTCAATTACTCTTGAACTACAACTCTGATAGTACTGAAATAACACTCTACATGGCCCAAATACTATGAAGATTAATTGGAGCTGCTTTCATTGTGAAACATTACTATCCCTTTAACCAAAATGGACCAAAAATAAAGCACCGCTCTTTTAATATTGCCACATTATTCAAATAAATCAAATTAGGAAATATAACAATTGTTCTTTAAAAGTAATCTTAATTTTTTTTGTTTAAGAGATGTCCAAATTAGGGTCACAAGGATAATGCACAATGCATTATTTTTTCCTCTAATGAGATACCTGTTATCATACAGAAAATGGCCTCACTTTTTCATGTGCTCTGTAATACTTTTTTCTCAGATATTACAACTGGCCAACAGCTGCGCCCTTGCTCCTGGCCATGCAGGCTTTCCAGAAACCGTTGCCTAAGGTAGGCCACAGTACTATTAGCAGCTGACATTGCTTACAGTATGTCGCTTGTTACGTTCGGCCTAATGTATAAAAGTGGAGTGGTGCAAATTTTCGGTAAAACCAACACAGGAGTCAGATAAAAATTAGAATTTATTAAAATGGAAATTGGAACCTCTTGGGCTATATGTTCAAAGAAGTAGCGAAATAGCTTTTGTCGTTTGTAAAGACTTTTCAAAGTACAGTGTCGTTGGGATCATTCATATTTTCAGAGAGTGTCGGTTGTGATTGTAAATATGTAGTTTGTCCTGACTGAAATTGTCATATGGAACGATAAAAAATGTCTTAACTAACGACGAAAATGTCTTAACTAAAGACAAAAATTCTCACATTTATAACACATTCCCTCCACTTTTTTCTTAACGTACAAATTTTTTTTGTCGTTAGTTAAGACAAATTTTCTTTTCCTCTATACGACACTGGAGAATAGTATAGCCCCGCCCCTTTGCCCGTCAGTTCTGGAGTTGTGTTGTACACAATGGATATTACTAGTTTTTTGTCGTATACTCTATAGAAAATTTGTCGTTCATGCATTCAGTGACTTATTTTTGTCTTTCATACGACAATTTTTTGTCTTATCCCTTTGAACATACGGCCCCTTGAATGCTAGAGAGATATCCAATTCAAAGCACTGTCCATATTCCCCACTTATCCTACATGAGAGCACACTTAGAATTGGACCTTCTGGTGCTAACCCAGATCAGATCCCTCTCTAAGGGCTTACAGTGACAAATGGATGATGGAGTCAGTGGACCTGTGGATGGCACTCCTGAGCCACAAAACAGTGTATCTTGGGAAGTGGTTGAGTCAGCTACTAAACTATGGGGTCTATTTAAAGGGTTAGTTCTGAGGTGAGCAGTGTTAAATCAGTAGAAGGGCAGGACGGGGGTACTTTATCATTCAATTACTCTTGAACTACAACTCTGACAGTATTGAAATAACACTCTCCAAGGCCCAAATACTATGAATATTAATTGGAGCTGCTTTTATTGTGAAACATTACTATCCCTTTAAATGTATGTTCTGTAAAGCATATGTATGGGGAGGCAGTAGGTACCAGCCCTAATTAATTTGTATTAAATTAAGTGCAAATCCATTAAATTGACCACTGTGTTTTCATGGCAACGCACTTCACTATAGCATCTAGCTGGTTAAAGCCAAGGCTAAAGTGGTGAGCTGTAATAGCAAGACCAAACAAATCCTACCTAATGAAATGGCTCTGTGCTATTTCAGTGGACACAACTGAATTACTCTCACCAATCTGGATCCCCTTGTCCGCACGTAGGCTGTCTCTGATCTCAGTTATCTAGCTGGCTGATGCCTATTGACACTAAAGACTGGTTGGAACCCCCCACCCATTTCTCTTTCTTCCCCCTCCTCCCTTTGTTACCCTGCTGTTGATATGATCACTGTTCTGTACTTAGTTCAGTAATGCTCCATTTAAATCAGTGTCAGTTTAGGGAATTTTTAGGCTGCAGACGGTTTCCCTCAGAATTGCTCCACTTCTCTTTTACACATAATGCCCTTTGTTTTCCATGTTGTTGGTAACACTCTCATAGTCACACTGCATGCCTCACCTTCTGTCGTCTTGTTTACAGTTCACTCCAGAATAATTTCATAGTCATAGTCTCTTCAAAACAATCAGTAATGTTGTCACCTTAAAAGAAGGGTAGTAAATTGTCAGAACTCCAGATGTTGAGTACTACAACTCCATTCATCCCCAACCAGCCGTTGTAGTCCCCAACAGATGGCGGTTCATCTGTTGACTGCCCCATGTGGTAGAATTTGGGTAAAAGAGGCACATAATAAGCTAAGTTAGGAAATAATTAAAGGGATAGTAATGTTTAGAATATTGAGCAGCTCAGATTATTTCTTATTCTGAATAGTCCCGATGTCTGACCTTCTCAAAGATCATAACTTGTTTGCTATGCAGTCCAGGGACCAGAGCTGTCCATAGGATCGTGTAGCAACAGCACCACTGTACAATTTCAGGCCCCTGTGATATTGCACTTAAAAAATTAAACTTTGAAAATTAATAACTTTTGAATGAAACACCTTTCAGCAGTGGGAGTACTCTTGTTTTACTCAGGGGGATAAACCCTACAACATACTTTTCTTTACATTTTAAGTATTACTGTCCCTTTAAGGGCAAACTATGCTTCCTCTCCTCCCAGTCCCTCCTCTAATCAAGCTCCTCCCATTTTATGATGCAAATATTGTCATTTAGAAATTCCCACCCCAGACCTTAGTGGACCTCCGGATGATTGGGATAAGAATGATCCCAGATATCAGTGGCAGGAACAGAGAAGTGGCCTTAGTCTGGAGCCTTATTCAGGAAGCAAAACACAAGAAATTCTGGAGCACACCATCTGTACGATAGGTGACAAATAAACATTCACAAAATTCCATTGATTTAAATGGATCTTTTTAAAACTTTGAGTGCCAAATGGGTATGCAATGCATTGCTACACAATGCATTGCATACCACTCTGGCACTCAAAGGGGTAATCTTTAAAGGTGCAGTAAACTTTTATAATAAAAACATTTATGTTATAGAGCTTTTTCTGCTGAGTAAAACAAGGCCACTCTAACTGCTGTCATTTGTTTTATTCAACATTATAACAGTTCAGATAACCAGGAAGTGAATTTACTGTGTGTTTACTTCCTGGAGGTTCAAACTAACAGCATGACTCAGCAGTTTCTATCACATTTTATGGAGAACTGTAAGTCACTGACTTTCCTCTCCATTACAATGTAACATAATTACTAATTGGAATTTGACCACTAGAGGGCAGTGCAAATGTAAAAAAACACAGGTTTAAACTGTAATAATGCTGGAAATATGAATCTCTCAGCAGTGGGAGTTCCCTTATTTTACACAACAGGAAATGCCTAGCAATATATATATATATACTAGTTGAACAGCCCGTTACACGGGCCACAGTGCCTCTGGCAGCCGGTCGCGGGGCAGTCACACGCAGTGGAGACTGCCCGCGCCTCGGCTGATACAGAGCTGGACGCTCCTTCGGAGCACCCAGCTCTGTATCAGCCGCGGCGCGGGCAGTTTCTACTACGCATGACTGCCGCACGTGCAGCAGTGTCTACTGCGCATGTTGGGCGTTACACACAACTTAGCGAATTATTATATAGGATATATATATATATATACATATATATTTTTTTTTTAAGTTTACTGCAAGGCATGATAAAGCGGAGAAGACTTCTCCAGTGATATCACTTCTCCAAGTCATGTTATTCTATGGATCCAATGTAGTAAGATTTCTCCAACTTTGGTTCTATAGAACAACATAGGAACCGGAGAAGTGATATCATTGGAAAAGTCATCTCTGCTTTATCAACTTTTTATCATGCCTTAGCGCCTAAGCCCCAAGGTATTAGAGACTTCTATATCATTCAAGAGGTTAAAAACCCCCTCTAGAGTAAAGGTTATCTTAATTTTTCCCCTCCCCGGCGTACTTGGTTTGTTTTAGAATTGCACCTGTTTAGCTTCCTGAATAAGGCCTCAGGTACTGCAGTAAATAGAATTCCCAGCTATGAGAATGACAGACAGAATGTGTTCTCGGTTCAAAGCAAATAAAAGCAAATTGCTCTTCAAAGCTTTTATTAAGGATACATATGGAACATGACTTGTATTAACAATCATCTCGGAGTCCCTGGGGATGCATAGCTCAGCAACCACATCAATGCACTACCTTCCTTTTAGTTACACTTTTATAATGGGATTTCATTCCTTCTCCTAGAGATATATATATATATTTTATTTCTTCTGGCTACAGCAACATGCCAAAGATTTATCACTCGGGGCAAATGAGTTCAATTTGTAATGTTAGGAACAAAATACCAACGCCGGAAAGAAAAGCTTTTATGCTATATTATATAGTTGGTTGCTAGGGGCTACCCATTATTCATATATAAACATAATTCAGCTTCCCTTTTGTCAGATCCTTTCTCATAAGAACAGATTGGTCGCGCAGCAACGTTTTCCATTAGAACATGTTTTGTTTATTCCAGGAATAATAACACATGAATCATGTAATTACCCCATTATAACTGTGAGCTATTCTGTAGATAGAGAATCGTTTGTGTGAGAAGTCTCCCCTTTCCTGGTACAGTGATGGATATTAAACACCGGATGCAAAAGATGTTTCCAGTGCATTGCACAGCCCTACAATGCAGACTAGCATCCAAACTGGTTAAAGAAGCAGTAAACCTTTAACTCTTAGAGTGCCAGATGGGTACGCAATGCATTACAAAGCAATGTGTTGCATATCCCTCTGGCACTCTAAGAGTTAGTAATGTCTTACATAAATAAAAAGTAATATTGTAGATAATCAAAAAATAAATCCATCAATGCCACTCCGATCTCTCAGACCTTTATGGTTTGAGATATATTTGGTGATAAAGTTCCCCCTCAGGAGATTCGTTTCGGCCAACTCGAGGCGGCTCTTCAGCAGAGCCGAAATACCGCAATCTGAAAAGAAATACTTCATTGGAACGGTCTACAAAGTGCTCCTGGTTTTCAAGCACACATTGTACACCGTTCCAGTGAAATATTTCTTTTTAGATTGCTGTACTTTGGCTCTGCTGAAGAGCTGCCTGTTGGTCCCGGGACCAAGCTCTTCTTCTGTCAGCTACAGGCTGTCGTCTGTGAAAGGGGAGGGAGGGGGGAACTTTATCAACTTATATCTCTCAAACCGTAAAGGTGTGAGAGATCAGACTGGCATCGTTGGATTTATTTTTTGATTAAGTACAATAGTACTTTTTATTTATATAAGAGATTACTATCCCTTTAAATGTAAAAAAAAATAATTCAAAAAGTGATTACAGTTCAAACTTTTTTTTTTTTTTTTACCCTTTAAGTGCCAGAGGGTTAAGCACACTGCCCACCCCTCTGGTTCTTTGAGGAGTAATTAAAAAAAACAAAAAAGTTAAGGCTATATTTTATTTTAAAGTGACATTATCACAGAAACATTAATGAGGCTCAGATCCAGTGAAATAATATGCACTCCCAGGCAGGATTTATTTTTAACTAATGTAAAAAAGTCTGTGTACACGGGCAAAGGTCCGGGTGATGTTAAGAGGCCGGTCCTGCTCTTCGTCCTGCCGCCAACGTAGTCATGCACTGTAGAGACTGCCCGAAAGCACAGAATGCTCCCAGCACAGGACTCCCAGCATTCTGTGCATTCGGGCAGTCTCTACTGAGCATGACGGCTTCTGACAAACATCCAAGCGAATTATTATATAGGATTTTCATTTTTGTTTGGTATGAAAGACTCTATATCAGCACTCCTCACAAGACCTAATGATACGGAGTGCTAATGTGAGGGATATGATGTCATATCCCAGTGCTCTACCCATGAAAGAACCGCTGATATAGCTATCTGTGTAGGGGGTGTAAGTCTTTTTGAGGGAGGAATGAGACTTTGTTTCGGCACCAATTGTTTGCATTTCTATGCAACATAACTGTATTATCATAATCTCAAAAAAGGATCACAGTTAAAAGTTTGTGGAAGAAGAAGTTAAGGAAGCACTTGGGAAGAGCGTGGTCTGCCATGTTTGTAATCATCATATCAATGATGACTATATACATATTGGCTCATAGAAAAATCTGCAACAAAGAAAAAAGATATATAAGAACTAGTTTCTTTGAAATATATTGCAAAATAAATACAATACCAATAATAATGTAAATGTATACAAAGGGTTACATTTCTTTATATAAAAATGAAGGAACATAAGGGTTTGTTGAAACCCAAAAGGGAGATGTCATGTCAGATATTTTGGAAACCACTGAGCTAGGGGATGGACTAGTGCAATTTCTCACTAGAATATCAATGTTTTAGTGCTGCAGCTGCCTAATGCCAATTTACTAAGCCACTTGCCCCAATATAAGTACTATGTATGCTTATTGTGCAAGGGGAGGGCACAGGAAAAGTGTGTGTGTGCCAGGACATTCTTTCCCAGATGCTGAAGATATTTGCAATGCATTGCAAAGCAGACTAGCATCTAAAGCGGGTAACCCTTTGAGTGCCAGAGGGGTATTCGATGCATTGCGAAGCACTCAAAGCATTAAAGAAGCAGAAAAGAAGCAGGTATTGTGTGTCTGAGGACAAACAGAGGGAGCCTGGCTAGTCAGTCACACAGTGTGCAGTTAATCAGGAGGACATTGCGCTCCATACGGCAGAATATTGGCACACTATGGACCGTATGTAAATATCTATAGATGAGCAGTTCTAGAGTAAACCCACTGTATCACAGCAGTGAAATACATATTCACATTGATTAAAATGGGACTTTTAACCCCTTGAATGCAAAATAGGTCTCCAGTGCGTTGCTTGGAGATCAATTTACCATTGAAGTGTGTAAAAATTCTATTTAAATCAGTGCTAATTTTAGACATTTTGTTCATCTCCTATGGTGCAGTTGATGTAGTCCATAATTGCACATCTTTTGCTTTCTCCGTAAGACCATATGAAGATATTCAGGCCCGAATTGATCCCCACTCAGCCTTACTCTGTATGGCCAATTATAATGTTTGAATGGTCTTGGAAGCTAAATTGTCACTTTGTGGCTTGTTAGTTATAAAGTATAATATCACAGTGCAAAGTTTTGCACCTTTTACATTAAAAAAGTAGAATTAAGTTTTCTGAATGTGTATGTTATAAACAGTCAGACACATTTATTAATTGGATAGTTGTGGTAAGAGTTCTTTTTACTTTTAACTGTAATTTAAAGGTTTGCAATTCAATTATATTTGTAAACATTTAAATAATCAACAGTTCCTTTTTATTTATTTATGACAACTTTTGCTGTTAGTATAAATTAGACAAAAACATTTTTTTATTTTTTGTTCCTAGATCATAACATTGGAGTTAGTGATAAAAGTTTCAAATTATGAATCATTTGGCAACATTGCATAATTCACAAAATGTTCAAAAGAACCAAACTGCTTTAGTCCTTAGATGCTAGTAATATGTATGGGGTTTCAAGTAAGTGGGTAACCTGTGACCCTGTAATTTTTGTTGGACTACAACTCACATTAAAAGGGAAGCTGAGGATGACGGGAATTAAAGTTAAACATCTGTTGGGATTCAGATTGCGCTCTCCTGATCCTTAATCCAAGTTATTAAGTAGCATGAAAATATATGTTTTGCAGGGATTTTCCTTCTGAGTAAACCTAGGGTGCTCTCAACATTGAAAAATGCTTCATTTAAATATTATTGCACCCCAAACTGTCTTTTTTAATTAAAGTGGTGGTAACAATGCCACCCATCCAGAGAATGTGATCATAATAGCTCCACCTCATTGGGACAGTTTACACGGTCATAAATTTTAAATTGAGTATATCAGGCTTATAATCTTAAGTCCTTTGCTATTAGCCAGAGCTGAAAAGTTACTCGCCACTGCAAGCCAAAACATACCCACCAGGGCTGAATTTCTACTCGCCAGGGCTAAATTTTCACTCGCCATTGGCTAGTGGTGAGTGGAAATTTTGAGCCCTGGAGTATATTATGTCTCCGTATTTGTGCAAATATGCAACTCTTTCTTTAAACACTCCTTGACATACTTGAAAACGAGAGACATTTCAATGTATTCTTCCTGGTAAAACATTTTTCTAAATAAATAAATAAATTAAACATGTCTCAGAAGTGAGAATACTACAATGTACATATTTTCAGTAATAAACCTTTACTGCTTCATTAACTAAAAATCTATTAAAATACATTGAAACTGCTGTATACCAAATTGTATGATTGCTGTTGCCCCTATTGAGTGTAGGAATACAAGACTGAAGAGCCTTTTCTCAGTGTTGATTTCCATGTGCCTTTGATTGTGACTCTTTATACTAACACATTCTTACATTTTGTTTCTTTGTTTTGTTTCCCTCTGTAAATGTCTCAAGCATTCTTGCTTTGATTACTTCTGTGCAGTGATAGATTCCATTAGATTTTGTTTTTCTAATCTCTGTGGCCAACAGACAGTATGTATGTTTCATTCCTGTGCTTGCTTGCCATTGCTTTATTTTTTTACATGTTGATTTTGTTTTTGTTATTTTTTATTATTTTTAAATTCATTTAGATGTTTCTTTTTTTTGCTTTTTTTGTTGTTGTCGTCACCGTACATTTATCACAGGTAACTGTGGATACATTGATGAGAGACAAGATGCCCAAAAAGGGTGGAAGATGGTGGTTTTCCTGGCGTTCAAAAAACACAAATATCAAAGTGGTAAGTTTGTACATTACGGAAATTGATGTTACTAATGTGTTTGGTTAATGAATGGATGGAATGAAATATTGACTGGGGGGTATCATAGAAGCTGGGGTAGACAAACATTGGCTATCCAGAGGCTGGAGACTACAGCTTCCATCATCCCCAACCAGGCTTGGTTTGAGTATGATGGGATTTGTAGTCCCATCTGCTACGCAGCCAATATTTTCCTACGCCTGATGTAAGTCCTGGAAAGTCATGTTTTGGTTCTTTTTTTTTTTTTTTTTTAAACAATCTTCCTTGTTAATACAAATCAGTTTTCTTATTGATGTCGAACCAGTTATGTTGAATGTATCCAAAGGGTTAAAACAAGAGAACCAGGTTGGATATCTTCACATAAATAGATAAATGACAATATTAAATTATTTTGAGAACTTTACATACTGCTAGGTATTGATACGCTACTTCACAGTAACACATTTATTAAAATAATCAATTCCGCATATTTAGGCAAAAATATATATAATTTATTTAAGTACAATATACTATACATATAAAAAGTGTAAACAACAATGATATAAATGAGTGATCAGCAATTACAATATATATATATTAACTCAAACCACAATTATCACCATTTGGATTACCAAAAATTAATGGGTTAACCATACATAGGTATATTCAGAGGTATTAGATAACAATAATTGCACTTAGCAGCACAGAAAAGGATAATTTATCCTTGCAATTAATAAAATACAGTTGGCAGCAGTGTATATGAATACCTCTGCCCCAGAAACTGTATAAACTATGTTAATTGAGGTTTAAGGTATGTTGTCAAGTGAATCAACTTTAATATTAAGCCAGGTCCTCTGACAATTTCCTTATACCATATATAATAACCAAATTTAGAGAAAGTAACTGGAATAAATTTCCGAGATAGAGATCAGTATAATTTAATAATGTACTGATTTTAAATATTGTATACCTTCTGAATACAACATATAAATTGCATTTAATATATTTAATAATAGAATATTCTCAGAATCAATCTAATAATATATGTATAGACAGCATACTAAACTTCATGCAAAATATATCATACACATGACCATAGCAATCCTATGTAAAACCTGTATGGTACTTTAAGGGTTAATCCACTGAGAAATATATGATGCCACACCAAAGATGGCTACTTCTTTTGTTTAGTGAGATGTTTAAAAACTTTTCGCTGTTCAAAAGTTTAGATCCAAAACCAACACAAAGAAATCCAAGAAACACCTCAAAGTAAATAGACAAATAGCAGTTAAAGGGTTAATAAATGAATTCAAAGAATTACCCAGATCAAATATTAGCTATTATAACATTTCCAGAAACACAAAATATTATTCTAGAAATATCAAGAATTATATTATCTAATATATAAACCAAGCTATTTATATATATATTGCTATAAACTATTTTATTCTTATCTGGCAAAATATGACAATTTACCAATAAATAAATAAATTCTGCTTAATTCCAGAATTTCTTTAGCTAATATAGCTAATGGTTGGCCAGTCCAATTAAGACAAATTATAAGAAAAATTATATTTCTTCAAATATAGAAGAAATATATATTTGATTCTGAATTTTGCAGAATTTAAATAAGGATATATAGTTACCAGTCCAATAAGTGTGAATTTCTTAGGATTTCTTTATCAGCTAGTCCAGAATACTTCAAGAAAACATAGCAGAAATTGAAGAGCCAGGAACCAAGAGGAAAAAGCCAGCCAAGACTCAAGAGGAAAAGCCCCTTTTTCTCTCTAAACTTGCATATTTATAATATGAAATTCCTCTTATCAAAATCTGCTCTGATTGGTTAAAGATCCATCTCATTATGCAGTGACATCATCAGTAGTACATGATTGGAAACTCCTTATACCTAATTTCCATATGAAATCACGCATAATCTGATGGACAAATTCCAAAGCACTAGTAATAACATCATGTAATCTATAGATAGCACCATTGCTCTACATTAAAATTCACACCTAAAATGATACCTGGTCTGGGTTCTGACAAAATTTTTTAATGTGAACCTTGACCCTACGTCATAAATATGTCATCCTACTAGACTTTCCTTTAGGGGAGTATGTCTCTGTTTTAGACTTTTGAGATTTTATCATAAGATACTAATACTACTTGAGACTGTGGTTGTCTGCAATCCTATATTACCATTAAAGTCTCCCAAATATTTCCCCCCTCCATTGAGGAAGAGAGGCTCATTGTTTCTGTTACATGAGGTAATTTAAACACATTTTAAAACACAGATTTTTAGAGAATTTTGTTTAAAAGAAAAGTTAACCATTTCCTCCCCATCATGGCAATGTCTCTGACATTATTTACGTCAAGCCTTCAGATTTGGAATCTGGTCCCGGGACCAGCCGTGGCTCTTCAGCAGTGCAGAGATCATGATCTTTAAAAAGAATTTCTTAATTGGAATGGTCTATAAAGTGTGCTTGCAAGCCAGACACACTTTTTAGACCGTTCCAATGAAGTAGTTCTTTTTAAAAATTGTGATCTCGGCACTGCTAAAGAGCTGCCTGCTGATCTGTGGACCGGATTCCAAATCTATCCAATAGATGGCAGACTTGGCTAAAACATCCAGGAAAAGGGAACTTAACTTTACTTGCTAATATCTCCCAAACCATAAAGGTTTGGGAGAAAAAACTTATATCATTTTTAATGTTTTTTTAAGGGCTACAATATGAAATACAATTATTTTCAAGCAATACTATCCCTTTCATCTGACCTAATAAATAACATCATTAATCTAGGCACAACAACAACTACCCTAATGTCTAAAATAGATCCTCCAGATACATGGAGGCAAAGATAATGCTGTGAGAACAGATGACAGGATCATTTAGGAGAGGGACAGATGGGTGCTAGGTGAGTGCGGAAAACCCCTGATGCATTTATGCATCCTCCTGCCCCTTCCTCTGTGTATAACAAAGACAAGAGACAAACAATGATGTTGAGGAAGCTGAGGCACAGTCTTGCAATGTGTGATTTTTTTACCCTCAAAAGAATTCTTAGCCCCTTGTCTGCATATAGGAGTGCAGTGGGCCCTAAGAGATAAAAGAGCATTCTCCTATGCGGTATTTTTCTTTGGTAACAAATGAATATATTAAAGAAACATCAGAGGTCCAAGTAGCTGCAGGTTTTGGAATGGAGAGGTTGCAATGCCAGTCCCATCAATTAAACTTTTTCAAGTTGGTCTAAAGGATTAAGTGGAGTGCCACAGGTTTCAGTCTTGGACCCACTGTTTCTTAATTTGTTTATTAAAGGATTACAAAGGGTATTGAAAGTAATGGCTAAAACTGTGCAAGGAAATACATACAGAGCATGATGGGGGTTTTTGTCTCCTCTGGAGGTTTGATGTAGATAAATGTAAGGTTATTCATTTGGGTTGCAGAAAGAAACACAAAACGTATACACTAAATGGGAAACAACATGGTGAAGCCTTGTTACAGGAAGATGTAAGAGTACTGATGGACAATAGACTTCACAGCTATGTGCAGTGTCACTCAGTTGCTGCAAGATCTAGTAGTCTACCATCATGCATAAAAACTGGTATAGATGCACAGGATTGGAATATGATTCTTCCATGTAAATCCTTGGTATTGCCTCATCTAGAATATGGAGTACAGTTTCAGGCATCACTTAGCAAAAGATACCATTATTGAACTGCAAAAAGTGCAGAGACATGTAAGAAGGTTGGAGGATCTGAGTTATAGGGAGACTAGCCAAACTGAGTTTGTTTACATTAGAGAAGAGGCATCTAAGGGTGAAATGATTATCACATTCAAATATATTTCAGGTAAATACAAAAAAAATCTCAGACAAACTATTTACTCAATAGAGGACAGGTGCTTTCAACTAAAACAAACGGAGGAACTCTTTACAGTAACGTCAACCAAGACCGAGCACTGATCCCAGTAGTACAGTACAACCAGAATGTATCTACATATCAAATGTATTGCAATAGAAAGATATAAACTATATATTTTACTAATCATACATGGCTGCAAAAAAGATAAAAGAAATAAAATTATTATATCAAATGAGGACACATGATGATACAGAATTGCACTGGAGAGTATGTTCAAATCTCCAAGACATCACACAAAATTGTACTGGGGGTACACAATGAAATGATCTGCTGATCCCATGGCTCCACCACTTTACCAATATGTGAACTTGACAGAATAAGATAGTATGTAAATGTTGCCACCATATTATATCATTGTTGTAGGAAAATTATATTCTAACCCTAAATATTTAAAAGGGCAGAAAACAGAAGCTCTAGCAATGATTATTTCCAAGTTCCACTCAGTACTCTGGTCCTAATATATATTGTTATACTGGATTCCCAGTTCTGGTCATGTTTGTTTATTACAAGCAGGAGATGTCCATGTCATTGTTTGTCAGGCTTTCTGCCCCACTGACTGCTCCATTTAATCGCCTCAAACACTTCCAAGTGACCTCTTAATAACTGGATCATGGTAATGGGCTAATGTTAATGCGTACATTCAGTTGCTTATATCTACACAGTGTAGATCATTTTTCCAGCGGTTTCAAAGCAGTAGTTCTGACTTCTTCAGGGATTATATATTGTCCTTTTAGTTTCACTTAATTGTTTATTGCTCTCTTTATCTCACGTTATGGTATATTATTCTACTGGTTTTATGTAATTGTGTACTGCTCTGCTATTTCCTGTGCTGGTGCATTGTTCTGCTGGTCTCATGGAATGATATTACATGAGACCAGGAGGAAAATAATAAATTAAATGAGACCTGTGGACCAATAAATAATTACAGCACTTTTAGCCTTGTGCTAAATTCTGCTGGTTTGATATAGTAGAATACTGTCTTAATCTCATGTGCGTGTGTATTGTGGATGGGTGATTGTGTGTGTGGTATCCCTCTGTGTTAAAGCAGCTCTATACCTAGAAATGGCCCATAATCTAATACAGCATATTAGTGATCCTGAAAGTTCTTTCAAAATAATCAGTTATTTTTAGGTAATATTGTCTCTTTAATAATGTTACTGGACATTTATTTATTTAGAAAATATTATACCAGGAAGAATACACTGAGGTTTTCAAATGTATCCTGGAAAGCTTTTACAGGTAGACGTTACATATTTACACAAAATAGAGAAACAATTTAAAAAATTATTGTATAGAGTTATATAGTGTTTTTAGAAACACAGAAGCAGTTATTTTTCCTGATTTTAATCTGGGAGTAGATCAGACTTTTTTGGGTAGTTTATACCAGGCTTTTGGCAGGGCCGGTGCCACCTACAGGCGAGGCAACACCTACTAGAGCCGGCTGGGACTGACAGCGCAGGTGCACGGACGTCACTATGATGAGATGTCCGTGCTTCCTGCTACTGTGAGCCTCCGGAAAACTGGAAAATCTTTGAAACCAGGTAATATTTCTGGCGACTAGCGCTACTAAGCAGCTAGTCGCCAGATGAAGAACTAATTAATGTAAAGTTATTGCGGGGTGGTAATTCCCCTTTAACAAAAAGAGGACCAATTCTGTAGCAATCCATCTGCATCACAGAGAGCAAATAGAATTGGTTGGAGACCTCCCTAGTGCTGAAGAGGTTAACCCTTTGACTGACAGAGGGGTATGCAACGCATTGCGTACCCCTCTGGCACTCAAAGGGTTAAAAGGCCCATTCAGATCAATGCATCTTTTTATTTGTTCCCTATGATTCTGTTGGTTTGCCACAAAATTCCACAGCTTTTCCTTAGTAAATGAGCTATTAGGTGGCCCCATATGGATACCTTGCCTAGGGCCCCATGGAGTTATAATTCAGCTCTGAACTGAAGAGAGAGAGGCGCCGCTCTATAAAGAGCAAGCACATTTAAAGCCTCCTCCTGCTTCCCCCAACAAGATTCGCAGTGCCCGGTTAGTGTGTCGGGACACAAGAGGCGTACCCAAGGGGGCGGCAAAAATGAGGTTTTGCCTAGGTTGGCAAAAATTCTTGCACCAGCCCTGGCTTTTGGTGCTCTGAAGGAGAAGGCAGATCTACTGTAGCAGTGGAGTTGCGTTATAGTTAGTATGAAAAGCTGGACTAAGCAAATTGCTCATGTAGTCTGGTAGCTTTCTAGAAGATGTTGTTATAAACTAGGCAAGAAAGGTGAAGGGTATGTCTAGGTTTGAGTGTTAGCTACTTCAGTTCTTTAACCCCTTAAGGACCAGACGTTATGGGACATTTCCGTCCCATAACGACCGCATAGGGGCACTTTGAGGCGCCGGTACACGTGACCTGTCACGTGTATCGGCGCGTCACTATGGGGCTTGAAACAGATCGCTCCGATCTTGGAGCGGTCTATTTCATGCCCTATTTTTACTTACAGCTCTCCCGGTAGAGCGCTGTAAGTAAAAAGTACGTGACGTACCAGGACCGTCAAGGGTCTTTGAAGCAAGTTTACCCTTGACGGTCCTGGTACGTCAAGGGTCCCTAAGGGGTTAAACATGTCACACTGATGGGTAGTGTAATTACATTGGATATGCAATTACAAGTAACATATTTTATTTTGTGGAGTTTACCAAGATGGATTTGTGGAGCAGAAGCATACACATCATCCCCATAGGTCACTATTTCTTTTGTAATTAGTCAGAATAACACTACTACTTGTAAGAAAACTTGCTTTTCTGTTCAAATATATACAGAACAGGCCTCTACTTTACTTACCAATTGTACTTCTAACAATGAATATGTATAGGGTGTATTGAGTTACGGTGCATTGCGTTGCAATGCATTGGATACCTCTCTAGCACGTCGAGGGTTAAATTGGCATTTTAACCCCTTTAATACTAAAAAGAGTATCCTATGCATTGCATTCAAGTAGTTAAAAGACCCATTTAAATCAGTGGGAATTCTGGAAATATTAACTTGTCCAGTGTGGCTGCACTACAAGTTCTCCATTTATTAAAACCCCAGCCTCCATGTGTATCAGTGTCTTTTAACCCTTTAATGTCACATGACATGCCAGGACTGTCACTCTTGTCCAGATGTTAAGGATCGGTGACGGTCCTGACACGTCATGGAATTCTGGGATGTGGAACAGCTGCATGCCACTCTGACATACCAGAATTCATTGTGATATATTAAAAAAATGTGCCGCGGTCCTTAACAGGCGCCCTTTCGCAGATTGTGTGGTAATTAAGTGGTTAATTAAATATATTTACCATGGGCTACAGGTGGATAAAATTAAAATGAATCCACAGATGATACAACCTTGATTCTAGGTACAGCTATTTTCTAGCATTAACCTAAAAAAATATAAAATAGCTGTTTTGAATGTGTTTTATATATTTTAATATTTTAGTTATGAAAATACTTTTTTTATTTCCTATTTGCTTCTTTTTTTTTTTTAGTAAAATGCTTTCATTTGCAGCACGTGTATATGTGAGATTTGAGATTTTTTTTTTTAATTTCCTTTGTCAGTTTATGGTACCTGTTTTTAATCTCTGTTTTGCGCAATAAAGCATGCAACATCTGGAATCTGCATGTAAACGTGTACCCCATATTAAAGGTTTTACGCATAACCTCTGTTGAGTACAAATTGGCCTAACATTTCCTTTCATTAGGAATCAAAGCCAGACCAAGGCTTGAATGGAAAAGGACCTTTTTTGGGAGAGCAGCCTGCTGGGACCAGCATTGAAAAGAGGTATGTAATAAATGTTTATAACAAATGTTCTTTATTAGGACTTTACCCCTCTGATGCCAGATAACTCTCTAGCCCCCACTGTGTTAAAATAAACTGAAAAAAAAAAAACAATACTTTCAGTGATGTGAGTGCCCTCTATCTTTAGACAGTAAAAATGTCTGTGTATCTGCAAAAGAACACTTAACTTTCTGGGAATTATTCATCAGGATAAAAAGAGGTGCAATTCTGGAGCAAACCAACTACACCAAATTAGAAGAAATTAATATTCCTACTGATTTAAACGGGGCTTTTAACCCCTGGAATGCTAGAGAGGTCTCCAAAGCACTGGAGACCTTGCTAGCATTTACGGGGTTAAACTCCCCATTTAAGTTAATGGGAATTTACAGTTTTTATTTCAACCTTAGGAAGAACTTGGTTTTATCCAGAATTGCACCTATTTAGCTTGATAAATAAAGCCCACAATGTTTGTTCTCTGATCTCTGTTTAGCTGAATAGCTGCAACAAGCAAATGGAGAGCGCCTGTAATGTGGCATCAGCTCTACCCAGTCACCTGCATAACTTTTGTGGGTATTCCTTCATTCCCTCCATCACTGGGGGCCTCACTGAGGGATGGCCTTTATCATTGTCAGCCATAAAGATTGGTTGAAGCCCACATATATTGACCATTTCTTTGCAGATGAGATAAGCATCATAATGTCCACTGTTTTCTGTGTGAATGATCTCTACAGTGGCCCCACAGGCAAGGAAGTTGCACACAGGGAACTTGCAGTGGTCAGAGCTGGGCTTCATTCACTCAAGGGGATGACTGACAATAAGAACAGCCCAACACAACACATTTCATTGTTCCCAGGCAACATAATGCAGACTTCACCACTGCAGGCACAGCTGAGTCTCATATTATGTTCATAAAATGTAGATAGAGGGCACTCATGGGACTGAAAAGTGGATGAAATTAAAAATGTAAATAGCTGGTTCACAGTAAGTAAAAAAGGATTAAAGAAGAAGAAGGACAGGTGATATACATTAATATAGGGGTAGTCAGCTGTTGAACTTCAAGCTGCTGGGAACTACAGCATCCATGATCCCCAATCAGAGAAGGATTAAGGCTCTATTGGGCCCTAGGCAAGGTACCAATTTGTGGCCCCACATCTCTTGATCCGGTGCTTCTGACACAAAGTGCTGCTAGTAGGTACTGGCATTGTGGCTCTAATGGAAGTGGGAGCAACTGTATGGTGCTGGTCTTTCAATAAAAATGGTCTCTGACACAAAGTGTTATAGGCAGTAACAGCAAGGCATCTGTCTCTGACCCATCACTTGCCAGTGTCCTCATATTGCCATAGGAACTAGGCAGTAGCCTAGTTGCCATAATGAGTGATCCAGCTCTGCCCCGACTAGCCATTGGCTGGTTGGTGAGAATGGGACTTATACTTCGCAACAGCTAGATATCCAGCAGTTGACTACCCCTGCATTACTATATGCTACTGAAACAAAAATAAAACAGTACAATTAATTTTGATGAACAGAAGAGTTTTACCAGCAAATATATTTAAATTTTGTAGCTTTGTAACTAGTATAACAAATGACTTGTTAAACTGATCCATAATCCAATGGTTCTATTATTTGCTAACTGAACTGTGATGTTTACTCACCGTTCAGAGTATTCCTTCATTCTATGTCTGTATCCATTGACTGCACCCTCTGACTGTAAATAATATTCTCAATGGAAGGACTTGGGAATGAATGAAACATTAAGATCAGATAGCTCATTGATAGTTTAACATGGAGGGTTCTGGTGTCCTCCCATGAGACAAGGCTTTCAAGAGCCAATCAATTAATGCACTGAGTGATTCAGAGCAAATGTATTTTTCATGCACACAGCCAAATGCATTTTCCGGTTGATCACATAATCTTCTTGTGTTGTTTCAGAATAAAGGATGAATCGTCTTCTAGCGATGAAGACCCCAGGGCAGCAATACAGAACATAGGCTCCCTGCAGTCAAACCAGAGTCTCCTTTCATCATCTGGCATTACGTATAAAAAGACATTGAGACTGACCTCTGACCAGCTTGTGAGTTACAATTCATCTTCCTATTCTGTAGCATTAGCACCTAATCGGGAAACAATTAGAATTAATGAGCTTGACATACTTACTTACACATTTCACATGTAGGATTTGCCATATTTATTTTGAAGTTGAATTACACAATTCTTTGGTTCACCACGTCGATAACAAAAAAAGTATTAATGTTTTTGGATAGTTTATTGTCTGAAAATGTAAAGGGTTAGTAACATTTGTTAAAAAAAGGCTAGTAACATTTTTTAGGAAAATATAATATAGAGCTTTTCCTGCTGACTAAAACGATGTAAAATCCACTGAGGGACGATGTTTATTTTAAACATTATTATTATAGCACAATATTGAATTTTTGTGAGAAGACCTGGGCTGGGACTTTTGTAGTTTTGCTTTTTTTATGGTGGTGATATTGCTGTGTATGGAGAGATTTGAACATCAACGAAGGATAAATTCACACAGGCAATATTAGACCAACCTTTTGAACATTGCTCTTTTTTGCCCAAAATGTAACTGCTTGACCCCAATGCTGTCCTCTACATGGGCAGTTTTGCCTTGCAAAACTGATAGGAACACAGTATTCTGATCTACAGGGGCTCATTGCAACCTCCTTTAACTTTATGACCCTTAATGCTGTCTGACAATCCTATATGGCTGGCTTCTCCCACTTGGAATGTCCATCCATCATGCCTCCACCATTCCCCTATACAAGAGAATCAAGGGAGGATTGCAGGAGATCTGAGGTAAGTTAGTCTGGGTCTTGGGGAACTAACCACAGTTCTTATGTGGATTTAGGCAGGCTTAGTTGCTTCACTCTCTTCATGTAATCCCAGACAGACTCGATGATGTTGAGACCAGGGATCTGTGGGGTCTGTACCATCACTTCCAGGACTCCTTGTTCTTCTTTATATTGAAGATAGTTCTTAATTATTTTTGCTGTATGTTTGGGGTCATTTCATGCTGCAGAGTAAGTTTGGGGCCAATCAGATGCCTCCCTGATGGTATTGCATGATGGATAAGTATCTGCCTGTACTTCTCAGCATTGAGGAAACCATTCATTCTGACCAAATCCCGAACTCCATTTTCAGAAATGCAGCCCCAAACTTGCAAGGAACCTCCACCATGCTTCACTGATGCCTGCAGACACTCATTCTTGTACTGCTCTCCAGCCTTCGGTGAAGCAACTGCCTTTTGTTACTGCCAGATATTTCTAATTTTGCCTCATCAGTCTAGAGCACCTGCTGCCATTTTTCTGCACCCCACTTCCTGTGTTTTCATGCATAGTTGAGTCAGTTGTCCTGGCTTTTTGGCCACAAGTCTTCCATGAAGACCATTTCTGACCAGACTCCTCCGGACAGTAGACGGGTATATTAGGGTCCCACAGTTTTCTGCCAGTTCTGAGCTGATGGCACTGCTGGACATCTTACGATTGTGAAGGGAAGTAAACATGATGTGTCTTTCATTTGCTGCACTAAGTTTCCTTGGATGACCACTGCGTCTTTGGCTTTCAGCATTGCCCGTTTCTTTTTGCTTCTTCAAAAGAGCTTGAATAGCACATCTGGAAACCCCTGTCTGCCTTGAAATTTTTGCCTGGGAGTGACTTTGCTGATGCAGTATAACTACCTTGTGTCTTGTTGCTGTGCTCAGTCTTCCCATGGTGTATGAGTTTTGACATTAAACTGTCTTCAGCAACCTCACCTTGTTAGCTGAGTTTGGCTGTTCCTCACCCAGTTTTATTCCTGCTACACAGCTGTGTACATATTAAATTGATGATCATTAGCACCTGTTTGATATAATTGTTTAATCATACACCTGACTATATGCCTACAAAATCTCTGACTTTCTGCAAGTGTACCTAGAAGAATCGAAGGGTGGTCACACCAAATATTGATTTGATTTAGATTTTTCTTCTGTTCGCTCACTATTATTTTGTTAATTGATGAATATAAACTATTAATATGTCTATTTTTGAAAGCATTCTTACTTTATAGCATTTTTTCACACCTGCCTAAAATTTTTGCATATTATTATACATGTCCTGAGAAAGAGAGAGAGGCAAAAGCACAAGAGTTTTGTTATATAAGAATCTGATCTGGTATATGGATAGCTTTTTCTGTATCAAAGTATGGATTTGGCATGATGGGAGTTGTTGTCCCAACAAAGGGAAAGCCATAAGTTGTCTACCCTAGGTCTAGTGCACAGGTGTTTAAACCTGCTCTGATCCCCCAACAGTGCAGTTTTGCAGGATCTTCTTTCATCAACACAAGGTGAACAGTCAGCGGCTTATCACTGAAGGATCTGCCTTTGTTAATGATATTCATCTATGTTCATGTGAAAATATGCTGAGGACAGCTTTGAGTGTGTCTAGTCAAGTTATTATCATACCTGGGGACTCTCAAAGTTTCATCCTGAAACTCGGGGCATTCACCAAAATCTCAGGGTGAAGGTCAACTTTCAGGGTTACCTAATGTGCTGCACTAACTGGTTGCTACAGAAACCTCTGAGTTGGTGCCATTTCTACCAGAATGACAGGGAGGAAACTCCTGGTCTTGTATGTGTTCAGGTGTCCTGGCATATTATGGGTTCCAGGATGAGTTACTGGCATGTGACTGTGTTAGACTAAGGGATGGCATATTTAGGATGATATACTAGGAAAACTGTCTGGCACTCAAAGGATTAAGGTGAGAACTTATATCTACAGGGATTAACAGCAACCATCATCAAAGGCTGGAGAGCCACATGTTGCCTGCCACTGATATATAGTATAATTCAGGCATGGTAGCTTGTAACTTCCCCAATTATTTTTTCCCTACAAGTCGTATCACCACCAGGTTAGTTGTAATCCAACAATATCTGGAGAAATACAGATGGCCTATGCTCAGTATAAGGTCTAAATCAAGGGTAGACAATCTTAGAACCTTAATATGTTGTTGGACTATGCTCCCTATGCACAAAAGAAAAATGACTAATTTTAGGCAAATCCACTCCAACATAGGGGACAAATTGCCTAATTTAAATTACAGGGTTTTCTCTGTCGTCCAATACAAGTTACTGGTAACTCTGGGTAGGCGATCTGCCCCTTTAAGTAGGCAGGAACAATTCTAGAATTGATTGCAGGGGGTGGGCCTACCTTCCCTCCTTGGCTGAAGCTAGCCAACCAGCTCCAGAAAGATTTGTTCCTTGGTGAAGACACAGACAAGAGAACAGTTCTGCTATAGTTTTAGAATTTTTTTTTATTTTTCCTGTTAGAAATGGCATACCACCATTAGGCGGATTACCATAACTGACAATGCCCTTAGATGTGGCTAGCTCAGTATCCAGGTGCTTTTTTTGGACCTTAAGCCCTGGGGGGGGAAATCTTGGGTTCAAGTTCTTTCCTCAGGAGTTTCCCACCGAGGCTTCATCTTACTACATGAAGATCTGCATGAAAGGTAAGCAAGCCTTTAAGTGCTGCAGGTCCACATGTCCCACAGTGCCCCTCCGCACAGGGTTTTTTCCTTTGGAGTTCCTATTGCACACTCCTGCACTCATTGGGTCTATCTGTATGTCTGTTTGGTGTTTGGAGCAGATTTATGTTGTAATTAAGCCTTTAACTGCTGGTTTTGCATCGTTTTTTTTTTTTTTTTTGTACACGTTCCCTACTGGTTCAGTGTTTTTGGGTCTCGTAAAATGTTCTAGTTATGTTTCATGTATTTTTATTTTTACTGTTTCAACTCTATGAACTCTAGCTCTGGCGGTGGATGCTATGTCCATTCCTTGGTTATTTCTTCTGGCCTACATCTTTCCTCTCCTGCCAATGTTGCACAGGGTGTTATGGAAATTACAACTGGAGCGCTGTCCAGTCATTCTGATTGCTCCGTACTGGCCTCGCCAAGCTTGGTTTCCGGAGCTTCTGGATCTGTCAGTGGCGGAGCCATTCCGGCTCCCTTGGTGTCCGGATCATCTTCTACAGGGTTACCTGTGGAAGGAGGGAGTTCATCGGCTGCCTTGACAGCTTGGAAATTGAATCCTCAATATTGAAGAAGAAATGGTTTTCTTCTGGTGTGGTGATTACTATGGTCAGGCCCGCAAGCCTGTTTCTTCCAAGATCTACCATCGTGTCTGATCAACCTTCCTATCTTGGTGTGCTGATAAGGACCTGTCTCAGGAATTTGATCTGCCTACAGTCCTGGCCTTTTTGCAGGATGGTGTGAATAAGGGCCTCAGTTTGAGTTCCCTTAAGGTTCAGACTTCTGCTCTCTTTGTTTTCTTTCAGAGGCGTATTGCCATCCTTCCTGATGTCAAGGTTTTCTTCCAGGGCGTTGCTCATACTCATCCTGCCTTCAAGACTCCCACTCCTCCGTGGGATCTTAACTTGGTTTCGGACGTTCTTCAGTGCCCTCCCTTTGAGTCCTTGGGTACTATTCCTCTACACCTGTTGACGTGGAAAATGGCTTTTCTGCTGGCAATTGTATCCATTCACCGTGTCGTGGAGTTACATGCTTTGTCCTGTAAACCACCCTATTTGGTGTTTCACAAGGACAAGGCAGTGCTTCGCACTTCTCAGGAATTTCTTCCAAAGGTGGTTTCAGAGTTCCACATCAATCAGGAGATTGTGGTGCCTTCTTTCTGCCCTGACCCCCCCTCTGACAAGGAGAGAGATCTCTACTTGTTAGACGTGGTGTGTTGTCTCAAGTTTTATGTACATCGCACTGAGTCTATCAGGCAATCTAACGCGCTGTTCAGCATTCTTGATGGTCCCAGGGCAGGAAGACCTGCATCCAAAGTGACTATTGCGTCCTGGATCAAGTCCACTATTCGTAAGGCTTATGAGCTGAGGAAGAAGCCTGTTCTCTTTCAGGTCACAGCTCATTCTGGGGCTTCTTGGACTTACAAGAATCAGGTCTTCGCTGATCAGTTGTGCAAGGCTGCCACTTGGTCATCCGTGCACACCTTTTCGAAGCACTACCGTGTTCATGTGCTGGCATCGGCTGATGCCAGCTTTGGGAGGAAAATCCTGGAGGCAGTCATGCCTGTCTAGGGTTTTCTTTGGTTCTTGGTGCTTCCTTCACTTTTGAGCCCTGTTGGCTCTAGTTCAGTATGCTGTGTAACAGTTGGGGTGTTGTTACCCCTGTTCGGTATCCATTGACACTTCATTGATGTTGGGCTATCTCTGATCTGATGGTTCATATCTGCTCTGGTGACTTTGGGTGCGCTTGGTCCTTTCCTTATTTCCCGCCTCTGGGAAACTCAATGGTTGGACATCCCAGAGTTACCAGTAACCTGTACTGGATGACAGAGAAAAGAGGATTTTAGTCTTACATGTTAAATCCTTTTCTTTTAGTCCATACAGGTTACTGGTCTCCCACCCTGTCAGGGGACCATGCTTGGCTCTCCTGTGGCAGATTGTGGGGGTCCTTTGGGGTCATGCTCACAGGAGTCTTCTTTCCCTTCCACTATCTAGTCAATAGTTAGTGTCTCAAATCTTTCTGGAGCTGGTTGGCTAGCTGCAGCCAAGGAGGGAAGGTAGGCTTCACCCCCTGCAATAAATTATAGAATTGTTCCTGCCTACTTAAAGGGGTGGATTGCCTACCCAGAGTTACCAGTAACCTGTATGGACTAAAAGAAAAGGATTTAACAGGTAAGACTAAAATCCTCTTTTTTTATTTGATGACTCCTGTGGTGAAGTTGATTTGCCCCACAAATGCTCCAAATTTCACACAGCCCTATGACTCCAGTTGCCTAGCTGCAGATGATGGACATACTAATTGAAAAACAGATGAAGGGCCACAGATTGCTCATCTTTGGACTAAACTCACAAGCGTCTTGTTAAGAGAAATGAATCAGAATGATTAATCCTGATATAACCCACACATTTTAACGGTGAGAGACTGGGAGCACAGTTTCAAAGGGTTCTAAATGTAATTGATGTGATGTGAAACGGAAATGCATTAGGCATAGCTATTAGACATATCAATGTGCAGCAGAGATAGTAAATTGGGATGCCTGGTGAGAGGCTGGTGTATTCGTTAATGATACAAAATCAAATGAAATGTATCTGGACTGAAGAGAACTAAAGGAAATGTTACACTGAGAGGGAAGAAAAAAGTTTTAATGGGCTACAGTGTGACTTCTCAAGAAATGCTAAAAAGATTCTGGAAACACATATGGCATATTAAAAATAATGGCCTTTACTTCATAAGAGACTTTATCAGATGAAATGTGAATGTTATGACTTCTATACTTTTCATTTGAAATACAATGCATATATTTACATTTATATAGTTGATGAGGCCGAATAAAAGTCCTTCAAGTTCTACTTTTTCTAACTAGGTCTCCTTTATGTTGATAAAGATGTCAAAAAAATCTAAAAGAAGCCTTTTTTTTTTACCCTTTGAGTGCCAGAGGGGTACGCAACGCATACGCTTTGCAATTCGTTGCGTACCCCTCTGGCACTCAAAAGGTTAGTGTTGATTCAGTGGGGGAAAAAAAAGTTCTTTCTCACTCCAAAATGCTAATTGGATCTATTCTTAGATTATCTGTTTAAACCCTCATTGTGTTCCATACACTTTTGGTTCTTTACCCCTTAACGACCACCCGATCCGGTGAGTGGTTGTCCGTTACAGGGATAGTAATACTTCATTTTTACTATCCCCCGTATTGTAGCCCTTAAAAATTGGAATTAAACGAGACCAGTGGCATCTGTCGAACCTTTATGGTTTGAGAGATATCCGCATTCAAAGTTCCCTCTCCTTCTCTCTCCCCTGATGTCAGCGTTATAGCTGACAGCAGGGGAATCCGGTCCCCGGGACCGGCGGCGGCTCTGCAGCAGTGGTGAGATTGAGTTATAGAAACAGAAATCCTTCACTGAAATGGTCTTCTATGTGTGTCTGCAAACCAAACACAAACCCAGCACACATAGAAGACCATTTCAGTGAAGGATTTCTGTTTCTATAATGCGATCTCAGCACTGCTGCAGAGCCGAAGCTTGCTCACAGACCGGATTCCCCTGCTGTCAGCTATAATGCTGACATCAGGGGAGAGAGAAGGAGAGGGAACTTTGAATGTGGATATCTCTCAAACCATAAAGGTTTGAGAGATGCCGCTGGTCTTGTTTAATTCCAATTTTGAAGTGCTTCAACATGGGGGATAGTAAAAATGAAATATTACTATCCCTTTAAGGACCACAGAGATTTTTCATTTTTTTTTTTTCTGCAGATTGAATTTTGTGATGGCAGAGTGGGGTGCAGCCACAGTGCCATCCCAGAATTCCATGACATAACAGTACCGTCACCAGTCCTTAAGTGGCGGAACCAGTGTGACGGTCATGACACGTCATGGGTCCATAACGGGTTAAAGAATTAACATGTTGAATCTAATTGTCATAAGTCTGCACACTGTTTTGTGCTAAAAAATTTATTCAGTAATTCTTTTGTACAAATTTACTGTATGTGCTAACACAGCCTTCTTAAGGCTTCTTATTCCTCTAATCTTAATGGATGCCCAGTGTGTTCTGTAAATATATATATATATATATATATATATATATATATATATATATATGTATGTATATATATATATATATATCAGGGCTTAAAATATGAAGTCCTTTGCTACTAGCCAGACCTGAAAAGTTACTTGCCACTGCAAGCCATAACATACCCACCAGGGCGAATTTCTACTCGCCAGGGCTGAATTTTCACTCGCCATTGGCTAGCGGGGAGTGGAAATTTTGAGCCCTGTATATATATATATATATATATATATATATATATATATATATATATATATATGTATGTGTGTGTGTGTAAATCTTGGACTCAAAGTTAAAGGACAATTAGTATTTATTTAATCCAGTGGATGCTGCAGATGTCTTCTGTTCAACATGATAGGTTTGTCTCTTGCATCCGAGGGGGTTAGAAAAACCATTACAGGAAATTAAGCCTTCTCTATTGGAGCAGGCAAAGTAAAAAGTCACTGCACTGTGCAGAGCCAAAATGTTTCCTATTTTGTAGATTTGAGGTAATAGGCCTCACAAATGAAGGTTGTAGCTTAAGTCACTGACTTAATTTGTTTAAAAGCTGTTCCCTTAAGCAGCAAGTGTTCAGAGTTGGCAGTCTCATTGCTTCCTATGAGGGATAGTTTCTCAGCCACTGAATCTGAACTCTGAGGCTTCTAAATGTCTGAGTTCATATCAAGATTACCCTGAAAATGTTTTAACGTGAAGAATGGAACAAATTACAGAAAACCACATTTTTACTGGCACATTTTTTGTGATCTTTCAACTATATCTGACACAAGTAATTTTATAGATGCCTCCCAATTTCAGCTAATGTTCATTGACTGTCAATACTCATATGTGTTAACCCTAGGTCAGCTCTGTTCTGTCTAATTGATCGGAACTGTATAAAGATGGCCCAGCAAGCTCTACAAGTCTGATCTCAATAGTAATAGCTATAACCCCTTTAAATACAGAGCAGGCTGTGTTAATTGGGCCTATAAATTAAGATGCAGTGTGTGTTTAAATAGCAAAATGCATCTTCAAGTACAATTACAACACATTGAAATAAAAGCACCAAGTTTGTTCAGAAATGGCAGTCCAATTAGTACAAACTGTTAATGAGCACTTAACTTCATAAAACCATTACTGGAGTGTTGTCATTAGTTGCTAGCTCACCAGTAAAGTAATGCTTTTAAGTTTCTCCTGTGGTATTTAACATTTTTTAACCTCTTAGATGACAGAGTGATTTCTAACACAATGTTTCCAAATGGGATATGATTTTCTCTAAGTGCCATTGGGTTAAAGCGGAATTACCACCCCTGAATAAATCTGGCCCTAATAAATACCCATCTGGAGACTAGCTGCTCAATAGGCAGAGATATTACCTGGTGTTTGAGAATGGTACACTGTTCCCGGACTGACAGGCAGGAAACAGAGCAGACTTTCTGTAGTGACGTCTGTGCTCCTGCTCTGTCAGTCCCAGCCTGCTGTAGTTGGTGTTGCAAGGAACCATTCGGCTCCAAAAGGGACTGACAGCGCAGGCGCGCAGATGCCATTATGGAAAGATGTCTGCTCTGTTTCCTTCCTATCAGTCCGGGAGCAGTGTACATTTTTCAGACCCCAGGTAATGTTTCCGGCGACTAGCGCTATTGAGCAGCTAGTCAACAGATGGGTATTTATTTGGGCCAAATGTATTCAGGGGTGGTAGTTCCACTTTAATGATATACTTGAAGTGCTGTGTAAGAAAGCAATTTTTTCTGTCGTCCAATACAGGTTACTGGGTACTTTGGGTAGGCGCTCTGCCCCTTTAAGTAGGCAGGAACAATTCTGAGAAGTGAGTGCAGGGGTGGAGCCTACCCTCTAACCTTAGCTGTAGCTTCCTGTTTTAACTTCAGTAAGTTTTGTCCTCGTTGCAAGCAACAAGGCAAGAGAACAGTTCTGTTTAGTTTTAGATTTTTATTATTTTCTGCTAGATATGGAATACCATTAGGCGCATTACCATCACTGACAATTTCCATCACCCAAATGTGGATAGCTCAGTTTACCAGGTACTTATTTGTTGACCTAAGCCCTGGGGGGGGGTGATCTTGGCTGCAAGTTCTTTCCCCAGGAGTTGCCCACTGAGGCTTCTTCTTGATATATGGTAATCTGAAGAAAAAAGTTCTGCAAAAAAAGGTGAGCAACCCTTTGAGTGATGAGGTCCTCATGTCCCATGGAACCCCTGCGCACAGGGGTCTTTATCATTTGAGTTCCTATTGCATACTCTAGCACTCATTGGGTCTATCTGTATGTCTGTCTGGGTGTTTGGAGCAGGTTTCTGAGGTACTTTAACCCTTTCACTGCTGGTTTGGCATGTTGTGGGGGTTGAGAGCACTTTCCCTACTGGGTATAGTGTTTTTTATGCTTTATTTACATGTTCTGGTATAATTTTAGCTTAAAATTTACTTTTATTCATTTTTTGTTGAAATTGTGTACTATGCCTTTAAGACCACGCTGTATAGCTCAGACGCCATTGCTCCATTTACTTCAATGGGACTGTACAGTTGGGCCATATCTCTGCAACCGCTTATCACATCAAGGTCAGAGACAGCTCATTTTTCTTGTCTGCCCTTGCTCTGTCATCCGGTCAATGTTCTGAACATGCTGGGGGGCTTGGACGGCTTTGGGCACTGCCAGGATACTTTTGTCAGAAAAACTACAAATCCAATGAGCATTTGCTTCGCGAGCTCATTTCTGATTGGCCCCTGTCGTGGCAGCCATTTTGTGCCTGTCTGAGAATGAGTATCCTACACAGGGCCTGGACTCTTCCTCTCTCCTCAGCTGTTTAACCCTTTCTTTGCCAGATAAGTTTATTATAACATTTTCTGAGTTATTTTATCACTTTTAAACATTGTTTTTGGGTGATCAGTGTATTTATTGACCAGTTGACTTCAGTGAGAATGTCTATTCCATTTGAGGCTGGGGCTAGACTTAAGACTAAGGAATCTGGGGTGTCTGTGGTCCCCATTGCTCATTGTTCCTCATGTCATGCAGGGTTACCTAGAGAATTCTCAGGTCATATTTGCCCAGCATGCGCTGCTGCCCCTGAATCTCCTGCAGGGACCTCCAGCCATGCACTAGAGCCAGTATGGATGCAAGAGTTCAAGGCTACTGCCAGGGACCTCCGGACCACTTTACAACTCCTTCCATCCACTTTACAGGGGGTCTTCCACTCGTGGTAGACCCCCGCCCCTATCAGATCTTCCCTGCCTAAACTGCCGGGTGTACCTGATGTGCCTGACTTCTCTGAGGAGGAGTTGTTGGTGGACTCTGATGATGATGACTGTTCAGCTGTTCCTTCATCTCATTTTTTTGGGAACCCTTTTGAGGTGGACCCCATCCCCTCAGCTGAGGGCCTGATCAGGGCTGTGTTGTCCACCCTGAACATTCCCTTGGTGCAGGAGGCGTCTTCTGACCCCTCTGATGTTTTTTTTTCAGGAGCCTGTTAGGCCCCATGCTTGCTTTCCACCTAACCCCCCCTTGACCGCTTGGTGTCAGAGGAGTGGAAATTTCCAGACAAGAAACCATCTGTGTCTAGGCAGTTTGCTAACTTTACCCATTTTCTGAAATGGCCCTCACTCGGTGGGTTCATCCCCCCAAAGTGGATGCCCCTGTTTCTAGGCTTTCTCATTCCACTGTCTTGCCAGTGGCTGATGCCTCTGCTCTCAAAGACTGGACTGACAAGAAGCTTGAGACTTCTCTCAAGGCTATTTTTGTGACAATGGGCTCTGCCCTTCGCCCTACCTTTGCTGCTGCATGGGTAAATAGGGCTGTGGCTGTTTGGACTGAACAGCTCAATTCTGCTGTCCATCGGGGGCCCCTACTTCTGACATGTTGCGACTTCTAGCCAACATTGCTGAGGCTCAACATTATGCCTCGGCTGCCCTGTTTGATGCTGTGAGTATAGTAGCCAGGGCTTCTACCATGTCTGTGGTAGCCTGAAGGGCTGTTTGGCTCAAGATCTGGTCTGCTGACATGGCCTCCAAGAAGGCTCTCCTGTCTTTGCCTTTTCAGGGATCCTCCCTGTTTGGGCCTGAGCTCAAGGATCTCATCAACGAGGCCACTGGAGGTAAGAGTTCTCACCTGCCAGTGGTCCTGAAGAAGAAGGCACCCTTCTAAAGGAATCGGCTTTTTCGTCCCTTTCAGACAGACTCATGCCAAGCAACCCAGGTGGTTCCTCAAGCTCCGCGCTCCTCATCCAACCTTAAGCAGCAATGGAGCTCCAAGTCCTCCACAACGCTCAAGGCTTCCAACCTTTTTCTGCATGACTCACCGAACACGGGTCCCCAACCGCAAGAAGGTGGGCGCCTACACCACTATCTTTTCATCTTGGTAGGCCTCTGTGGCAGACCCATGGGGTTTTACAAGTGGTGGCCTCAGGATACAGGATTCCCTTCACCTCTGTTCCTCCTCAAAGGACCTTTGTTTCTCATTCTCCCTTGGGAGCAGAAAAGAGACGCCTTTTCAAGGAAGCTATACAGGCCCTTCTGGATAAGGCGGTCCTGGAGCCATTTCCCCCTCAAGATAGGGGCTTGGGATTCTACTCCAACCTCTTTGTGGTTTCCAAGAAGGATGGGGGCTGTCATCCCATTTTGGATCTGAAGGATCTCAACTCCTTTATGGTTAGGTCCCAGTACCGCCAGGAGTCTCTGTGCACAGTTATAGCAGCCATGTCTCCTGGGGAATTTCTGGCCTCTCTGGATCTTCAAGAATGACATCACCATTGATTCAGAGAGTCTGCAGTATCTCCACTTTGCCTGTGACCGAGGGCTTTTCCAGTTCTCTGCCCTCCCCTTTGGCCTAACCACGCCTTCTCAAGTCTTCAACAGAGTCCTAGGAGCACTGATCTCCGTCCTACATCGGAATGGCGTCAGAGTGACTCCATACATTGACAACCTCCTTCTGAAGGCCTCATCTCCGGAACTCCTTCACCAGTAGGTGCAGGACTGCATTCAGGCTCTCTCCCATCTCGGGTGGATCATCAGCTTGGACAAGTCAGACCTTGTTCATTCCCAGAGGATGGTCTTTCTGGGCCTCCTCTTGGACACTCAGAGGGGATGGTGTTTCTCACTGATGAAGTGGCTCATCAGATAGCACTGAAGGTCCAGGCTAACCAGTGTCTGGATCCAGTTCCAGCCAAGAAGTTGTCATCCATGGTGGGTAAGTTCATTTCCACCATAGAAGCAGTCCCGTTTGCCATGGCTCACACCAGGGAACTTCAGAGGTTTCTAATCCTGGCATGCAGGGGCCATCCAGATTTCCTGGAGACATCCCTATCTCTCCCAGTTCAAGTGAAGCAGAACCTCTTGTGGTGCCTCAACCTGAACAATCTCCTGAAAGGCAGACCCTTCCTGGTGCCCTTCTGGACCACAGTGAAGATAGATGCCAACCTCTCCGGAATGGAGCTGTGCTGGGGCACTTGAGTGTTCAGGGCCATTGGACTCAGGAGGAATCTCCCCTTCCCATCAATGTCTTGGGGCTTCGGGTGATATTTCATGCCCTACATCACTGGACACGGCAACTAGAGGATTGCCCAGTCAGGGTACAGTCAGACAGCGCCAGAGCGGTAGCCTACATCAACAAGCAAGGTGGCACAAGAATCTTGCAGCTTGGCTAGAGGTCAAGGCTATTTTATCATGGGCAGAGGAGCATGTCCCTGCCATTTCCGCAGTTCATATTCCTGGCATAGACAACGTTCTGGCAGACTTCCTCAGTTGGCACATGGTGGACAGCGGAGAGTGGGAACTACATCCAGAGTTGTTCAACCTCATCATCCAGCAGTGGGGTCTTCCTTGCATCGACCTGATGGCAACCAGGCACAACAGGAAAGTGCCAATGTTCTGCTCTCGCTGAGCGGATCCCCTGGCTCTGGCAGTGGATGCCTTGTCGATCCCGTGGATGTTTCCTCTGGCATACATGTTTCCTCCTGTTCCCCTGTTGAACAGAGTACTTCTGAAGCTGAGACTGATTACTGGCCCCGACAGGCTTGGTTTCCGGAGCTTCTGGACCTCTCAGTGGAGGAACCTCTTCGACTCCCCCCCGTCCGGACCTTCTTCTACAGGGTTACCGCTGGAAGGAAGACGTTCATCGTCTGGCTCTGACGGCATGGAGATTGAATCCTCAATTTTGAAGAAGAAAGAATTTTCTTCTGGTGTGGTGGCTACTATGCTTAGTTAATGTATACCTGTTTCCTCTAAGGCTTACCATCGTGTTTGGTCTACCTTTCTATCTTGGTGTGCTGACAAGACCTGTCTCAGGATTTCGACCTTCTTACAGTTCTTTCCTTCCTCCAGGATGGTGTGGATAAGGGTCTCTGTCTGAGTTCTCTTAAGGTTCAGACTTCTGCGCTCTCTGTCTTCTTTCAGAGGCGTCTGGCTATCATTCCTGATGTCAAGGTTTTGTACCAGGGTTTGCTCATACCCGTCTGGTGTTTAAGTAACCTGTTCCTCAGTGGAATCTTAACCTGGTCTTGGGAGTACTTCAGCGTCCTCCTTCAGAGTCTTTGGCTACTATTCCTCTACGTATGCTGAAGTGGAAGATGGGCTTTCTCCTGGCAATTCTTTTGCTCGCCGAGTCGTGGAGCTGCATGCCCTGTCTTCTGACAAAGAGAGGAATCTTCTGTTGGATGTTGTGTGTTGTCTCAAGTTCTGTGTGAATCACACTGAGTCCTTGAGGCAGTCTGACACTGACAGTCATTCCTGAGGCTTCTAGGGCAGGGAAGCCTGCTTCCAAGGTTACCATCACTTCTTGGATCAAGTCCACGATTCGTAAGGCTTACAGACTTCGGAAGAAGCCTGTTCCCTTCAGGGTCACGGCTCATTCTGCGAGGTCTATTGGGGCTTCTTGGGCCTACAAGAACCAGGCCTCAGCTGATCAGTTGTGCCAGGCGTCCACTTGGTCGTCTGTGCACAATTTTTCTAAACACTATCGTGTGGATGTGCTGGCATCGGCTGATGCCAGTTTTGGGAGTAAGATCCTGGAGACAGCCTTGCCTGTCTATGATCTCCTTAGTCTCTCAGTACTCTTTCACTTTTGAGCCCTGTTGACTCTAGTTCAGTGTGCTGTGTACAATTCATGGGGTTTGTTTTACCCCTGTTCAGTGTCCGTTGACACTTTGCAGTTAGTTTTGAGCTATTCATGATCTGTAGGTTCATTGGTGCTCTGGTGACTTTGGGGGCCTGCTTCTGGTCCTTGCCTTTCTTCCCGCCCTGGGGAAATTAATGGTTGGACATCCCAAAGTTACCAGTAACCTGTATTGGACGACAGAAAAAATAGGATTTTAGTCTTACCTGTTAAATCGTTTTCTCTTAGTCCATAGAGGTTACTGGTCTCCCACCCTGTCAAGGGACCATGCTTGACTCTCCTGCGACAGAACGTGGGGGGCCACTTTTGGGTTCATGCTCACAGCAGTCTTCTGTTTTCTCGCAGACTATTTGTTGTAGTTTGTTCCAAAACTTACTGAAGCTAACAGGAAATTTCAGCTAGAGTTAGAGGGTAGGCTCCACCACTGCACTCACTTCTCAGAATTGTTCCTGCCTACTTAAAGGGGCGGAGTGCCTACCCAAAGTTACCAGTAACCTGTATGGACTAATAGAAAAGGATTTAACAGGTAAGACTAAAATCCTATTTTTGGAAACTCGACAATTAATACTTTTCACCTTGTTTTAACCTTACATTTTTAACAGTGGTAGAGGTCTCCAATCTAATGCTTTGCAATGCATTGGAAACCTTTCATTCATCCAGACAGTTTATTTTGATTATAAACTCAATATTGCATTTAAAAAATCAGTTTTTCTAAGAATGGCTGGCAAGGTTATTTTGTTGTCCTTTTATCAAAGGTATTAAACAGCTACATATATTCTGGCAAACATCTTTTCACATCTCTCTTTTGTCAAATGTATTTCTTATATCGAGAGCTCATGCAATTATTTTGTACTCGTAGAAAAGTCTAAGGCTGAAAAATGGTCCCAATGATGTTGTGTTCAGCGTTACAACTCAATATCAGGGCACATGTCGATGTGAGGGCACCATTTACCTCTGGAACTGGGATGATAAAATCATCATTTCAGATATTGATGGAACCATCACAAGGTGAGTGTGTTGTAGACTGTAACAATAGCTCATTACAGTTGACAGATTGCCAGAACATTCCATGTATTCTCTTAGAATATGTAGTTTATTCTTCTTTGTTTTGAAACTATCATTAGAAAGCAGACATTTTCCCATTCAGCAAAGAAACACATTCTTGTATTACACTTATTATTTTAAAGGATCTTTTCAACAGAGTACATCAAGGCTTAGACACTATAAAATCATATAATAAAACTATTTATATTCAAAGCAGGTTTCCCTGAATAAAGCAACTTAGAAACAAAGCTAAAGGGGAACGTTACATTTTGAGAATGTTTAGAAGGCCCTTTAGAATCAAAGGTGGGACTTTCTCTCTATGGTTCTATCTTAACTGACCCATGATTCTAAAGGGCCTTGGATTAATTCTCAAAGTAGTAAAATGTTCTCATTCAGTTACAGCGGAGTTCAAATACAAAAAAAACCAAACAGTAAATAGGTAAAACTGACTGCTGTATAAATGATTCCTGGTTAGGTAAGGACTAATGTAAGAACCAGTTATTCCAAGGATATAACTAACCTTTAACCCTTTGAGTGCAGAGGGGGTATGATTCGCAATGCGTTGCATTCACATCTGGCACTCAGACATATTACCTTGTAAAGTACCTGTTTCTCAGTGGGTTCCTGAGGGTTTGGGAGATGTCAGCTGTATCTTCTATAATTACTTTACAGAATGGCTCAAATTCTACAGGCTCCAAGCAGGGACAAACTTCCATCCTGCTCAATCTCTTACTTGATCCAATTCATAGTATTAATAGATATGTTTTTAACTGTCCCTTAAACCTTTGACTGCCAGAGATGTATCCACCATAAGGGGGGAGATTCACTAAGCGGTGATAAAATGGAGGTGACTTTTCCAGTTTATCACTTCTACAATTCCTATGTTATTCTATGGAGCCTATGCCCTAAGATTTCTTCAACTTTGGACATCTTAAAGGGATAGTAATGTTTCATAATAAAAGCAGCTCTAATTAATCATCATAGTATTTGGACTTTGGAGAGTGTTATTTCAATTCTGTCAGAGTTGTAGTTCAAGAGTAATTCAGTGACAAAGTATCCCCCTCCCGCCCCTTTTACTGATGTAACACTGTTCAGCCAGATAAGAAGGGAGGTGCCCAGGTAGACAGCAGAGAGGGACAATCTTCAATTAAGATAAGGGAAAAACCTGAAAAACTTGTCAAGGGGGGCAGGGCCTTCATTGTTCTCATAGGAAGAAGATTGTCCCCTTCTGTTATCTGTCTGGTCTTACAACTAGATTCCACATCTGAGAAGAGGTGGCTTACACTAGGTAAAAGGGGCGGGAGGGGAAACTTTGATTATGAATATCTCTTAAACCATAAAGGTTTGAGAGATAAGACTTATATCGTTCTTCATGTTTTTTTAATGCCTACAAAATAAAATAAAGCTAAATCGAAGTATTACTATCGCTTTAATGTATAGGCTCTATACAATAGCATCGGAACTGGAGAAGTCATCTCCATGTTATCGCCTCTTTGTCACTGCTTAGTGAATATCCTCCATTGAGTTTTAATGCATTGGATATCTCTTTGGCACTCAAGGGATTAAAGGGAAACTACAATAAAATAAATAAATGTTTTAATTTATGAATTTAAAAAGTGTGCAGAAAAAAGTAATTTTGTATTACAGAAAGTGTTTGTTATATTGTACACTAGTTGAACAGCCCGTTACACGGGCCACAGTGCCACTGCCACCCGGTCGCGGGGCAGTCACCGCAGTAGAGACTGCCCGCACCGCGGCTGATACAGAGCAGGACGCTCCTTCGGAGCGCCCAGCTCTGTATCAGCCGCGGCGCGGGCAGTCTCTACTGCGCATGACTGCAGCACACGCAGCAGTGTCTACTGCGCATGTTGCGGCATTACACACGATTTAGCGAATTATTATATAGGATATGAATCTGGCACTAAACTTGACAGGTACCCAGTGATTTTTTTGTTTAAAAATAGGAGTCTTAAGATGCTCTGCAATGCTCTGGTTAAAGGATTAGTAAAACTTTATTATGAAAAAAAAACATGTATTATTGGGCTCTTCCTGCTGGGTAAAACAAGGCTTCTGCAGTTGCTGGGTGATGCTTTATTTCAATATTATTACAGGTTAAATTGTTGTTTGTTTATTTAACAGTGCCACTTGATGTACAGACAGTTCACCTACAGTTTACGCGGTGTACTGACATTTATTTTATTGGTCAGCCACTGACTGCATTCCTCCCTATAATGTTTGAAGTAACAGTGAAGTAACCACTTTGTGACATCTTGAATTGCTATAAATTGTTTTACTCATTAGTAAAAACCCTGCAATATATATTTCAAAATAAAACTTTATTTACTCTTTCACAATGACATTGCGTCAGGAAATTCATGTACTTTCTGGAACATTATTAAGATGAAAGCTGTACTGCTGATAAACCGTAGCCTTATTTTGTCAGGTCTGATACACTGGGACATATTCTGCCAACACTGGGCAAGGACTGGACCCACCAAGGAATTGCAAAGCTGTATCACAAAGTTAGCCAGTGAGTATTTATGTGTCTGATCACAGAGCTGTCTGTTTACATATGTTCTTTTCTGCAGTTCTACCGAAATCTACAGCAAGGTATGCCAAACCCATGGCTCTCCAGCAATTGGCAGGTTGAGGATAATGGGAGTTCGTCAAGGACTGGAGAGTCATAGGTTGTCCCTGATGTACAGTTGTCTCTCTGTGTGTATCCCCGTGAGTGGACTCCTGGAAAAATCCTCAGTAAAACTGTTGTAGTTACCAAAGCTATTGTCTTTTTTTTCTATTATCCATTAACCCCTTGTATGAATCTAAGAGTCTTATGTTCAAAATAAAAGTGTAGTCACTCTGGGGCAAACCATCTCCAACCATTAATTTAAATTAGGATTTTAACCCCTGAAGTGCTAGAGAGGTATCCAGAGCAGCGCTTTGTAATATGCTGGTGATCTCATTAGCATTCCAGTGGTTAACCCTTTGAGTGCCAGGGGGTAAGTAACGCATTGCAAAGTACAGTGTAAATCAACTGAATTTGTTTTCTCCTCTAGTGCAGTCAGAGCTTAGCTAGAAGTTGTTGGGCCCAGGGAGGCCCACACTCATAATGTCTAAAATAACAAGGGCTGACATTGACCCTATATAGTTTCAGAGACAGTTTGAGTCACAGACCCAAGTTGCATTCTCAACCATTGTATCCCAAAAGGCTATCACATGATGGAGAAAGAGGAAAGCACATGCTGACACTTAATCCTGTTAGTGCCAGAGGTGTATCCAGCGCATTGATTTGCAATGCAATGGACACATCTGGTGCTTAGATGGTTACTGAAGAAAAGAGGGATACATTAACACTATATTACTGGTCTTGTGTGTTGACATCAGTAGGCACCAGCCAAGATCTGAAACTGTCCTGAAGGGGTAACAGGAAAGTGCAGCGCAGATGGGTTCCCTGGGGTATTAGGCCCTGTCACACCTGTACCGCCCTGGAATTATGCTCCTGGGGATGGTTTTTTTCCTCATGATTACTTCACTTTTCTTTCAAACATAAGGCTAGTTAATTCAGTTTGTTTTACTATCTAGCTGTCTGTGTCTATCTGCATGCCTGTCTGAATGTCTGTCTATCTAATAATCATCCTAGCATCCATTCTTTTTATTAGTTATTGATTTTTGTTTATCAGACATCTTTCAATATAACATGATAGATGACATAGATTCTATTTTGAAAGGGACCTAAAAAACTTATGAAAACGGCTTCTGACCTTTTACATATCATGCACTCCTCTCTGGCATTTTTATCAATTATTCCTGTTGTGCAAGAGTCCTAAATTGTAAGGGCAATAGTTGGCTCCATTTATATTCAATGTTATTAGAGTGATTATCTGTGTTTGGTTTTATTGGGTTTCTGAGACTGGAATCCTCATTTCAGTTTGTGTCGACTGTTTTCTCCCATTTGTTTACCTCAGCCCTGACACACATTGCGTTTATCTCATATTAGATTTCATAAGAGAACAAGGATAATAACATGCCCATGCATAGCTGACTAATATTGATTTTACAGAAAATTTGAAGTGTAATAGTGTTCATTGATTTCTGTTTTGTAGGAATGGTTATAAATTTCTGTACTGCTCTGCGAGAGCCATTGGTATGGCAGATATGACTCGAGGTTATCTTCACTGGGTGAATGAACGTGGAACTGTGCTGCCTCAGGGACCTGTGCTATTAAGTCCTAGTAGTTTATTCTCAGCTTTGCACAGGTACGTCATCAAATTTACCAGTGGGATAAGCCACTTTAACTACAAACACCTTATATACATGAAATGCTATACTGCAACAATCTTAGATGTATATATACAATGTTAGAAATGAAAATATTCGAGATTATGTATTAGATTTTTTAGAAGGCCGTGGGAAGCCATTTTCCTTTTAACTTCTTACTTCCTGTATTGTCTTAAACAATATGGTAAAGCCTTTTGACCAGGCAGTGAGAAGTGCAGATGAAAATTGCTTCCCCTAGCCTGCTTAAATCAGTCCTGGAGCATGAAAGCAGAAGTGACTTTGAATTGTCAGACACCCCCCCCGCCCCACAAATCCAACCATGGAGCTTTGTTTTGTTTTTTTTCCCCAAACTGTGGCATGCAGTGTGTGTGTATGAGCTGCAGAGGATGTGGATACTTTAGTGAGTGAAATTGGGGCCCAGGAGTCCTGCCAAGAAGAGTCATGTCTTCCTCATGACATTCAGAACAATTTACAGATGTTATCTGTTGAACCAAGTAGCAAGTAAAAAATTCCAGGATGTTTTTAACCAGAATAAAGTTAGCAGTGGGGATATTATTAGAAGGCAGGACTATTTTTCTTGACAGTACGGTATAACATATTGTATTTTTTATTTTGGGGGAATAGTACCGTATCATTTTATGCATTGTGATCCCCAGAGAACCAACGGGGACACAACAATAGTCTGAATTAAGACCCCCAGGGCTCCATCGTTGCTCCCATGTAAAGAACTGCAACACTGAAGTCTCTAAGTCCATGATCCAGGTTCCTCCACAGTATCAGACTTGATAGCCCAGCACAGAGGGGCTTTCAGGAGGAGTTTGTCCAGATTGTGTTCGAGAGGAGGGATCAGTTTTCTGACCCCCACCACCATTATCTATTAGGAGCCCAGTACTCCAGTTGGCATTGTACTGTCTGCTAAGCAATACGTTAGACATACACACTTTGGCAGTAAAGGGTTATGTTATATCCCTGTATGGTACAGACTTTTTTAAACTAATACTTGGAATGTTACATAATAATATCTTATAGGATACAAGATTGTATTTTATATTTAGCATTCTGTAACCCCTTGGCTGCTTGAGACATTTCCAGTGTATTTCACCCAAGGGGTTAACATGAAGCCATGATCAGCTAAATGTTAAAAAATATTTTGCACTATGTTGGAGTACCCCTTTGTGTGCCAGAAGAATGTGCAATGCATGACATTCCAATCTGTTGAAGAGCTCCCATCTGGTACTCAAAGGGTCAAAAGGAAATCACAGCCCCCCCCCTATCATTTTTGTTGTTTAGTAAATGTAAATCACAGTGGGAAAGATGCACTAAAGTGTGATAAAGAGGTGATAAAGTGGAGGTAACTTATCCAGTTTATCACTTCTCCAGTTCCTGTGTTATTCTATGGAGCCTATGCACTTGGATTTTCAACTTTGGAGATCTTAGTGCATAGGCTCCATAGAATAACATAGGATTTGGAGAAGTGATATCACTGGAGAAGTTATCTCCACTTTATCACCTCTTTATCATACCTTAGTGCATTACCCCCCAGTATCTCCTTGCATAGTAGGCATTCTTCAGTTTATAACTGAGCAGGTAAAGGATATGCTACTGAAATACAGTTTCAGCTCTCCCCTTTGTCTGCTTTATCCTATGGTAGCCAATGGCACAGACTGGTTTTATATATATATATATATATATATATATATATATATATATATATATATATATATATAACCATTCTCACTGAGGCTGATGTACTAAGAATTACTGGCGAAACTGAGGGAGAAACCATGGGGGGGGGCAAATAAATATCCCCATTGAATTAAAAGGGGGCTTTAACTCCTTAAATGCTAGAGAGACCTTTGTAGCATTCAATGGTTAATGTACCTATATAAAGAAATGTGAGTTTTGTGAATATGTATTTGTCCTCCATGGTACAGTTGGTTTCCTCCACAATTGCTTCACTTTTGGTTATGCACTGTGTTGGATACCTCTCTGGCACTCAGAGGGTTAAGGTCTGGGTTCCACTGCAGTTTACATAGTTTTATATAGTAGTTTAGGTTAAAAAAAGACTTGTGTCCATCAAGTTCAGCCCTTTTTATATTTTATTTCTGTTGATTCAAAAGAAGGCAAACAAAAAAATTATTTCAGCAATTTCAAATTCTGCTTTAAATGGGGGGAAAAATTCCTTCTTGACTCCAAATGGCAATCAGATTTCTCCTTGGATCAACAAGCACTAACTAAATGTTAATCCCAATACTAACATACATAGCCCTCTATGTTCAGGCCCTTTTTAAAGGCATCTAATGTATTTGATAGCACCACCTCCTCAGGCAGTGAATTCCATACCTTTATTGTCCTTACTGTAAAGAAACCCTTCCGCTGTTGTAGATGAAATCTCCTTTCCTCAAGTCTAAGTGGGTGGCCACTTATCCTTTGTACTGTTCTGTTAATGAACAGGTCTTTGGAGAGCCCTTTGTATGGGCCCTGAACATGTTTATATAATATCATATCTCCACTAAGCATACCTGGGAACTTTTCATTTTGATCTCTCCTTTGGTGCGGTTCTGGGCGATATATGACACAATTCACGTCCAAAAGTGGGTGAGGCTTAATCTTGAGTGGAGGCGTGGTTTCACAGATCTGGAAGGAGAAGAAATGGGAGAGAAAGAGGAAAAATGGAAGAAACAGATGAGGAAGGAGCAGATATGGGTAGAGTTTCAGAGGAATCTCCCCACATCTGGAGAATCAGCCTCTGCCCCACAGACTGGATAATACGGGGCAAATCCAGAGTCTCCTGGGCAAAACCACAGAGTTCCCAGCTATGCTTCTAAGACGCCATTTCTCTATTGTGTACAAATTTAGCTTTTCTAGCCTTTCCTCGTATAAAATTTTCCATTCACCTTATTAGTTTTGTAGTCCTCCTCTGCACCTTCTCCAGTTCCATAATGTCCTTTTTCAGAAAAGACGCCCAGAATGTGATAACTTTGTCAGTGGGTTTCATGTTCAGATTTCCCCTTAAATGTTTTGGGAATCTGTTAGATAAACTCAGTTGATGACACTGCAATGGAATCTAGGCTGATATCGGTTTCTTTGAGAGAGGCATGTGCTCATGACACTCATAAGGTTAACTTTTTGAGTGCCACAGAGGTATCCAACAGATTCCCTTGTGGTGCTCAAAGGTATAAAATTGCAGTAGAGTATATTGCAGAAACAGCACACATTAGAAATAAAAGCTTAATTTCCAGTCTCGTCTGCATATAGAATTCAGACAAAAGATGTTCTTTTTTTGCTGCAGTGCAGCGTCACCTCTCTGTGAAGCTTCATGACAAAATGATTGGAAGCATTTGCTGCTATCCGATCCTATTTCTCACAATATTTCTATTGTGCCTTGGAATTGAGTTGTTCTCTGTAGTAATCTTTTGGAGGCGTACATTTTTTATTTTTCTTAGGGAAAAATAGGAATATTTCTGAAATTTTTCACACTTCCAGAAATGAGAGGAATAATGGTTAGAATACATTTCCACTTAGATAAGCCAGACCTAGACAGAAAAGAAGAATTATGTGTCCACGCTGAAAATCTGTGTTTTTGTGCCATTAAATTGATAATAAAGCTATTTCCTATGGTATTATACTTCCCTGCCTCATTCTGTTGACTTAAAATACATCATAGGATTTACCAAGAGATGTGTATTACAACTTAAAGGGACAGTAATGTGATATGCAAGTAAAAGTGTATGTATGTATGTATCTTTAGCTATATAGAGGGAGATTTATAAAAAAAAAAAACATTTGTATAACTTTTTAAGGAACAGTCCTTAAAGAGATAGTAATACTTACTTTTATGTTTATTGAATTTGGTAGGCATAAAAAAGTATGAACAACGATGTAAGGCTTATCTGTCAAACCTTTATGGTTTGAGAGATATACCTTCCTAAAGTTGCCTCGTGAGAGGAGTCAGCGCTGTAGCAGTTTCAGTTAAGGATTTCTGTTTCTATAACGCGATCTCAGCTCTGCTGCAGAGCCGCCGTTTGTTCAGTGACATGATTCCACTGCAGTCAGCTAGAACGCTGATGTCAGGGGAGTGGGAACTTTGAAAGCGGCTATCTCTCAAACCATACAGGTTTGACAGATGCCGCTGGGCTCATTTAATTTGTATTTGTAAGGGCTACAATATTAAGTAAAGTTGTTTTAAAGCATTATTATCCCTTTAAAAATATACCAAACATGAATTTTGGATGAAGTTACCTTAAAGCGGAACTACCACCTTTAACTAAGATGGCCCCAAATAATTCCTTATCTTACCTCGTTAATGAAAATTATCCACTGCTCCGGAACTGACAGGCAGGACAGAGCGCAGACATCTTTCCATAGTGACATCTGCCCGCCTGCGCTGTCAGTCCCTTTTGGAGCCGAACGGCTCCTAGCAACACCTCCTAGAGCCGGCTGGGACTGACAGCGCAGGTGCGCAGACATAACTATGGAAAGATGTCTGCGCTCCATCCTGCCTGTCAGTCCGGGAGCAGTAGATAATGCTCATTAACGAGGTAATAATTCTGGCGACTAGCGCTACTAAGCAGCTAGTCGCCAGATGAGGAATTATTTGGGGCCATCTTTGTTAAAGGTGGTAGTTCCACTTTAAGTTAAGGAAACCTTTATAATATGTATTTGTGAATGTTACAAACATACTTTTTAACACAAGTCCAAGTTTATTTTAGGCATCGCATTCCTTTTAATCAAGGATTCCTAATCTAGGACCAGTTTGTATCTGTCACTGTACTGGTGCCAAATAAATATCTATGGGAATAGAAACATACATATATATCCCCCTCCATTGTCCTAGGGGTAGTCATTCCTCGGTGACCACAGACACACACACACCAGCCCTTGCTCAAGTGATTTCCCACCCAGGCCCATCATCTCCTATGGCCTTTTTTAATGGGTGTCTGCACACTTTGTATTAAAATCTCATGTACCAAAATGTGATCCAATGTTAGTCTGTTTTTTCTTTGGAGTGTGCAAATACCTCAAACCTTATGGCATAAGGAAGGAAAGGTAAAAATATACTGAAGGATGTTGACATTTTATTAATGGTGCTTTTCTTGCAGCTAATGGAGTCAAATCCTAATACTAATTGATGGACTCAGAATTCCATTAATGAAGCACTTTCTTGTTCCCAACGCTGTAGCTGTCACTAAGAATACTTGAACTTGAATTACACCAATATTTTTCATACTGTATCTCATTTTCACATCATTCATTCTTGAAAATAATTAGACAGTTGTGATGATCCCCTTGCACTTATTCCATTCCATGCTAATTAATTAAGGTTTGCCAGAACTAAAGAAAAAAAGGAGGTCATTCATTATAGAAATCTTGTTTGATACCTTTATAGCTTAAAATCTGTTTGTGCAGCATTTCTTCTAAAAACACAATAAAAACCCATGTGTTATTACTTTATATTTCATAACAGGGAAGTGATAGAGAAAAAACCAGAAAAATTCAAGATTGAGTGTTTGACAGACATCAAAAATTTATTCCACCCAAACGTGGAACCATTTTATGCTGCCTTTGGGAACCGGCCTACTGTAAGTATAACATACAGCACTTCTTATAATAGGAGAGGGCAACATGTAGCTTTCCAGCTGGTGTTGGACAAGAATTCCTATCATCCTCAGCCTGTTCTGTCCTGTATTATAGTCACAAATGCTGAATTCTACATGCTAATACATTACCTTATATTATATACTACTATAAATTTGTCTCCTTCTTCCCAGTGGTCACTCAGACCAATTCAGGAGCTGACTGACATTTCAGATGTATCTAGACTAAGCAGCTGGGCATCCCTAACCTGCTTTGCAGTGTATTTTAGATTTTGTTTGCATCCAAGGGACTAAAATGTATAAAAGATGTGCATGAAAAATAATAATATATTTCAAAAAACATAGCATCTATGTTTTGGAATAACTGAGAGCTTGGATGCCAACTCGTACATTTGTGGGTAAAAACAGGTACTGTCAGAGCTGACTAAGTAAATATGTAGGACATGAACATTTCGATGAGCATCACCAAGCAAAGCATTAAAGATTAAACAGTTCACCAGTGTACTCGAAACCTCGGTGCAAGCATGATAGGATGCTCTGAAACACCCAAACTGCAGACATAGGAAGAACTAATCCACTGCACATGAAGGTATAGTCTTAAAATCACTTCTTTATTCAAATCATCGAACACTGAGGGCACACAGTCTCACGCGTTTCGCACGTCTTGTGCTTACTATGAGTAAGCACAAGACATGCGAAATGCATGAGACTGTGTGCCCTCAGTGTCCGATGATTTGAATAAAGAAGTGATTTTAAGACTATACCTTTGTGTGTAGTGGATTCGTTCTTCCTAAGTAAATATATAGGACAAGTTAAAAAGGGAGATCTTTCTAGTATTCAAGGTGTGAGATGCACTATGGTGTGATAAAGAGGAGATAAAGTGGAGATGACTTTCCCAGTGATATCAGTTCTCCAGTTCCTAGCCAATGCACTAATATTTCTGCAACTTTGGATATCTAAGTGCAAAGGCTCCATAGAATAACATAGGAACTGGAGAAGTGATATCACTGGAGAAGTAATCTCCACTTTATCACCTCTTTATCACGCCTTAGTGCATAATCCCCAAGGTATTAAAAGGCCCATTTAAATCAACAGAAATTTGGGGGAATTATTATTTCTTCCTTATGGTGCAGTTGGTTTGTTCGAAAAGTGCTCTTTTTTTTTTTTTTTTTTTTTTTTGACTCATAGGCCCAAGATATTTACTTCTGAAAACTTGCATCTCAAGAATCATTGGAGTAAAAGAAATTGGCCTGTTTTCAGGATCTCTCTCGCTGGATGAGAAATATATATTTATCCCTTGGGGGCTAACACATTCTCCAAAGCCCCCATGCGGCTTAATCCAACAATACACGTCTAAATTTCTAAGGTTGTCAAAATTAAATCAAGGCACTTGAAAATATGTCAAATATATTTATGGTGTAATGCAGGGGACTTAATATTTTACATATCTTCCATATTTTTTTTATCTTGTTACGTGGAGAACTCTGTTTTATAATGCTATAAATACTTTTTGTAGGCAATGACTTTGCAAGCTATGACATTATTATTGCCTGTGTTAAAACGTCAGTGACATAACGAATGGGAATTTTCTTACTCACACAGGACGTTTGCTCATACAAGCAAGTTGGAGTTTCTTTAAACAGGATATTTACAGTCAATCCCAAAGGAGAACTGATTCAGGAACATGCAAAGACCAACATCTCATCGTGAGTAACTGTTTTATTATGATATTGGTTAACCCTTTGAGTGCCAGAGTGGTACACATCGCATTGCTTTGCAATACGTTACGTACCCCTCTAGCACTCAAAAGGGTTATCAGAAAAGCAATGCCTATTATATATGAGCAGGGGGCGAATCCCATCAAAAGGATCTTTCGACCGACATCTTTCTTTTGCAAAGCTGAGATGAATGAGTGCGAACAAACATATTTGTGTGTGTGTGCATCCTTACTTGCATGTGCAGTGACATATATGAAGATTTTGACCATTTAAATCAACGCTCTTAACCCTTTGAGTGCCAGAGAGGTATTCAACATGTTGCGATGCGTTGGACTCCTCTCTGCAGGAAAATTTACTCCGACATTCTTCGCCACTGAAACATTTGTGGAAAGAAAATACATATTTCCCTTTATGCTGAAATACCCATGGATAGGGAAAGGAACTGTACACTCATCCATAGTGCGCAGCACTCACAAGTTGACAAAAACAGCAGCTCCAATTAATCTTTATAGTATTTGAGTCATAGTGTTATTTCAATATTGTCAGAGTTGTAGTTCAAGAGTAACTGAATGATAAAGTTTCCCCCTCCTGCCCCTTTTACCTAGTGTAAGCCATTTCCCCTCAGATGTGGAATCTGGTCTTGAGACCAGACAGCTCACAGCAAGGGACAATCTTTTTACTGAGAGAACAATGAAAACCCTGCCCCCCTTGACAAGTTTTTCAGGTTTTTCCCTTATGCTAATTGAACATTGTCCCTCTCTGCGATCCATCCAGACAGTCTTGCTGCTCTGAGGTGAGCAGTGTTACATCAGTAAAAGGGGCAGGAGGGGGACACTTTATCATTCAATTACTCTTGAACTACAATTCTGACAGTATTGAACTAACACTCTCCATGGCCCAAATACTATGAAGATTAATTGGAGCTGCTTTTATTATGAAGTATTATGATCCCTTTAAATGAGAAGTAACACCTCTTAATAATTAAAAAGCCACAGTTAATTTATTATGGCCAGAAAATCCTAGTGACCCCTATGAATTTTGTCCTTGCTCCTTTTTTCAAGAGATAACGTCTTCAATCAGACCTGGATATCTTGTCCGTAGAGGCAGATATGACAGTTTCTAGCAGGACCCCAGGACAAAAACTCCGCCCACTGCACATGTAATCTTTACCCTGTAAGGACCATATGAATGTGCTGCACATTGCTTTGCAGCGACTTAAAGGGTGAAGTAGACTCATACACTCTGCCTGCTTCAGAATGGGAAAAACTGTCAGCAACCATCATGTCCACCTCCATGGGTATGACATCTAGGACTTATTGAAGATGTTTTGCCTTGATCAAAGTTCACAGGGCCATTAGGATTTGCTGGCCATAGTAAGTTAAGTGCGGGTTATTTATTAAAGGAATAATAATGTTTCACTATAAACGCAGGTCCAATTAATCTTCATAGTATATGGGCCATGGACAGTGTTATTTCAATACTGACAGAGTTTTAGTTAAGCGTAATTGAATGATAAAGTATCCCCCTCCCGCCCCTTTTACTGATGTAACACTGCTCACCTCAGAACAACAGGGTGGTGTCCAAATGGATTGCAGAGAGGGGCAATCTTTAATTAACATAAGGGAAAAACCTGTCAAGGGGGGAAGCGATTTCATTGTTCTCACAGTAAGAAGATTGTCCCTTGATGTGAGCTGTCTGTTCTTAAGACCAGATTCCACATATGAGGGGAGGTGGGTTACTCTTGAACTACAACTCTGACAGTATTGAAATAACACTCTCCATGGCCCAAATACTATGAAGATTAATTGTAGCTGCTGTTTTTGTGAAACATTACTATCCCTTTAAGAGACATTTCTTCTCCTGTAATGACACATAGCCTTTACAACTGATGCCAGAGACTTCCAAGTCTTGGGCTTCATTTGTACTGAGGGCCTTCTGTATTAGTTGGTGGGGGGTCAGGTTTTTGGGTCCCAAAATAGGCTGTTTGAGTGCACAGCTGTCCGTGCTATATCATCTGGTCGGTTCCTAAAGCTGATGACCTGCCATAGGAAATGTATCTGGTGATAGTTCCTCTTTAAATGGAAGTGGTAAGGAAATTATATAGGGATCAGCAAGGCTGATATCCAGTGTGACTTTCCCCAGATCAAGTAATGAAAAACATAAATAACCTATGATGGATTAATGCTCTAAATAGTAAACAAATCTTCTACTCACAGCAGAACACTAGAATTTTAATCCCCAAACTGATAAATATTCCAACAGCTGGTGAAAGAAGTGATTATTTTACTAGCAGAGAGACCAACAGCACCTAGATCTGGGACAGGCACCCTGAGCCCATCCAGATGTTGGGGACTTCAGTTCCAAAGGCTGGCCAGGGTTGATGGGAGTTGTAGTCCCCAACACCTGTAGGGCCTCAGGTTGCTTATCTGTGACCTAGCAAATATGGGCCATAAGCAGAAAGACAGATGGGCAATTCTGGAGTGTTCCTGCTGTACCACAGGGAATAAATAGAAATTCACCAATGTTCCCATTGATTCAAATGAGGCTTTTAACACCAGAGAGGTCTGCACTGAATTTCTTCACAATACATTGCAGGCCTCCCTAACCTTCAGCACACATTAGCCTTTGAGTGGCAGAGGGGTACACAATGCATTTCTCTGCAATGCTTTGTTTACCCCTCTGGCACTTAAAGGGTTAAATCAATGGGAAGCTTTATCCCGTCCCTGTGGATGTTAGAGAGGTCTCCAGTGCACTGCAGAGCAATGCATTGGAAACCTCTATAACAGTGAAGGGGTTAAATGCCCTATTAAAAGGGGATCTATCACCACTGTACAAATGTTTGTTAAACGTTAGATTAATTAGCCATTAGGTGGAATTCTTTAATTTTTTTTTGTTTTAGAGGGATATAGATCTCTGCCAATGAGACCGCTCCAGCTTACAGACAGAAATCCTCCTTCATTGGGGGAGGCTGGCCAGAGGGAGGGGAGCGGAGGCAGAGTTACACACTGCAGGTATAGAGCTGTATCCGCAGTCTATACAGAAGTGCAGTCTAGAAATTTTAATTTTCGGCAACAGAAAATTAAAAAAATATATTAAAGAATTCCACCTAATGGATAGGTAATCTAACGTTTAACGACTTACGACCCATGACGGTCCAGGACCGTCATGGGTTGAAAGCAGTTAAGGACCCATGACGGTCCTGGACCGTCATGATTTAAATGATAGCAGCGCACCTCCCTGCACGCTGCTATCATTCATTCCAGGCTGAGACTGAGTACTCTGGTACCAGAGCGTTCAATCTCAGCCCTTCTCACTTGTGCTGGATCATGTGATCGCTGCAGCAGCAATCACATGTACCGGCATTCTCAATGAATGAGCTTCCTCTGTGTCTCCCCTATGCCTGTCTGTCCCTTACAATCAAAGTAAGGGACAGAGAAGCAGAGAGGAGACACCTAGTGGTTAAAGAAAAAGCAACAGCTGGGGGTATTAACCCCTTCACTGCTGTGCTGAAGGCTGGCTAAATGCAGGTCCATTTTTGACCTGCTGAAATCAGATTTGCCCAGTCCTTAAGGGGTTAACAAACATTTGTACTGGGGTGATATATACCTTTTAAATCAGTGGTTATTTTAATTTGTTTCCTTTGGTGCAATTGGTTTGCCATAGAATTACACACCAGTGTCTTAGTAAATCAGCACTTTCTCTGTAACAACAAGAGAATGCCCAGTATTCACAGTCTGGACAGTTTTCTACTGGATGTTATTTTAGTCAATGCTTTGCCCAGCCCTCTGGCACTCAAAGGGTTAATCTAGATTCACTTATTGTATTTTGAAGAATTTCTGTTCTTATTGAATGCATATTAACCCTTTGAGTGCCAGAGGGGTACGGAATGCATTGCCTTGCAATGCATTCCGTACCCCTCTGGCACTCAAAGAGTTAAGCTCTGCAGATGTAGCAAACATCATTCTTATTTTTTTTACTATTTCCTACGTTCGGTATGTTGCAGCATACAAGGAATGTGATAGAACAGGAGTAAATCTTTGGTACTCCATCTGTTGGGAACTGCAACTCTCATGTGCTCCAACCAGTCAGTGGATGGTTGGGTATGATGGGAATTATAGTCTTCAACAACTGGGTTCCCAAAGGTAGTCTATCCCTGCAATAGAAAACATAATGCACTACCCTGCAGTTCAGCCATTTTGACTTATTGTATTGTTGTATACTGCGAATAACAATGTGGGCCATCTTAGGCACACTCTATAGTCAATGCTCCCGTTCAGTAGGTTATTGTTTGACAATAAGTCGCACCACGCTCTCTCTCAGAATGCTTCAGCAAATCTCTATATGGGAATCAGTAGAAACAATATAGCAACCTGTGCTTGCACCCTGTTTGGCTTGAAAAATGGTGAAATAATGCCTTCTACATCTCTGTTTGTTAGGCCCCAAAACAGCTGTTGCTCCAGATGTTTTTATTATAATAAATTCACAGATTATGCATCATAAACATCATTTTGCATAGGAGAAAGCACTAGTTTTAGTGTAACCATGGCAACACCACCCAAAGGGATAGTAATGCGCTCATATATGCATAAAACCTTAATGAGCGAATGTATCAAAAGGAGAAGTGCTAAACAAGCAAGAAAATATGTATTTTTAATGTTTTGCTATTTGCATATTTATCAATAAGAGTGCAGTGGCTTATGGTCTCTCTTTTATCAATAACACACAGTTTTCACATACCAGGGTTTGGCTGGAGCAGTGTACGTTAGTCTGTGGATGCTAAGATATGCATATACATACACTGAGGCTGTTAGACTAAGAAGACATAATATATATAAAAAGCACGCATTCTGAATAGTCAATTTTATGGCATAATACCACACATAACGTGTGGGGTGCACTGATCCCCCAATAAGAATACATAAAAAAAACCAAAAGAAAAATTGGCAGGGAACCTGATAAAGCACTCAGCCAATATAAACAAATAATCAATCACAAATTATCAAAAATAGAACACATATTTATTAAATAATACACATACGCATAAGTGGACATTGGAACTCATCTCTGGTAGTCCCCCCATACACCTCCAAATAAATCCTTAAACACTAAAATAAATACAAACTTGACATAGGACACAAGATAAATAAAAGTCAGTGCCCTAGAGTATCGAGAAAGATGTATAGGGGGATTATCAGAGGTGGGTTCCAATGTCCACTTATGTATGATATGTGTATTATTTACTAAATATTTGTTCTATTTTTGATCATTTATGATTGATTATTTGTTTATTTTGGCTCAGTGCTTTATCAGGTTCCCTGACTATTTTTCTTTTGTTATTTTAGTTTGACTAAGAAGATCTTCAGCAAACAGTTATAGTATAGGAGAAAAAAATCAAATTCCTATTGGAGCCTTTAACCCACTGAATGCCACAGCAGTCTCCACTGCATAATTATATTATGGGTTATATTATAACCAAATAACCTGCACAACATATAGGTTATTTTTAATTCTCTATAAAATAAAATAAACTTTGGACACCATGCTCCTTTAGCTTTCAGCATCTCTAGAAGTTGAAAGTTTTCCATGAACAAAATGAATTTGCTTAAGTATCTCCTATATCCTTAACCCCTTAAGGGCTACGTGACATACTATGACCATCACAGTCCTTATACCCTTAAGGACCAGTGACGGTCATAGCACGTCACGTACTTTTTACTTACAGCGCTCCACCGGGAGTGCTGTAAGTAAAAACGGGGCCTAAAATTGATCGCTCCAAGACCGGAGCAATCTCTCTTAGGCCTCAAAGCAGCGCGCGCCGGTACACACAACAGGTCACGTGTACCGGCGCGTTGGCAGGGATCAAAGCGGTCCTTAAGGGAAGGTAACTTCCCTGGACCACTGGTCCTTAAGGGGTTAAAAATATCAGCACAAAGAATTGTAGAGGGATATTTTGAACAGTGATATTGTTGTAGCAAAAATATTGGTACATCAAGAAAACCAGAAAATCAGTTTGTATAAATAGCACTAGCTAGATTTTAAGGCCCATATTTAGAAAGACAGCATTCACAACTTGCAGAAAGTGAGAATTATCTGAAAAACTGTAACATTCTCTTGATATTAGTGTCGTGTGGTTACATAGATTCCTTATTTTCTAGGAAAAAAAAAGCTTTAACAGGATTCATACAGGTCAATTATTTAATCACCTGCCAAAATTCGAAGACTGGTTCATTTGTCAATGTGATGTAAATATAATAATAAACTTATGTAAGTGAGTGAGCAGTAGTCCAACACTGCACCCCTAACACACAATCGAGAATGTTTGGGGCATCCCTAACATTAATAGGTAATTTGTTTTGGTCATAATGAATGTTACAAATACAATATATAGATATCATTTTAGAAATATATGTAGCTATCCTTTTTGTCTTACTTTCAGAATAACAAAAAAACAAACATATTGTGCACAATGATTTCAATAGATTTGAAACTCAGAATTAAAATTCACAGAAACAAAAGGGCTGTCCAAGTTCAGTTCTCAATGGCCACCACCAGGCCAGGATGCAAGGGTTTCCCTGATTAAGCACAGGTCAAACTGAATGAGCCACTGATTAAGTCACCTATTCTTAATCAGAGAAAGCCTTACATCCTGGCCTGTTGGCGACCCTTGAGGACTCAACTTGGACAACCCTGTTCTAAGTGGATGTTGGTGGCACGTAAAAGTGCCATGGAACCTTTGTTGAGAAGTACTGCAATACAGTAATACGTTTAGCTTCAACTTTATAAAATACTGTGATATTTTTTGCAATTAGCTTTAATCAGTGAGGGAGGAATTCTAGTTTGCATAATGTCCTATTGAGAGTAATGCATTGATGACCCCTAGCATTCAAGGAGGTAAAAGCCCAATTTAAATCAGTGGGGATTTTTAAACCCCCTCATGGTGCAGTTGGTTTGATTGTACCTATTTAGATTTCTGCATAAGGCCCTTTAATTTATGATGTATTCACTGTTTGTTGGATGGGGGGGTTTCTATATATATTATCGGCAATGTTCCTGTCAGTGTGAAAATTGTTTAGAATTGGCAAATTGCTTTCAGGGACTGATTGCTTGTCTTTGTATTATTTCAGCTACGTTAGGCTCTGTGAGGTGGTGGATCATGTTTTTCCATTACTGAAAAGAAGCAATTCTTCAGATTTTCCCTGCTCTGATACATACAGTCAGTTCACGTACTGGAGGGAACCTCTGGTCCCATTTGAAAATCAAGACATTCAAACTGAGACAACATAAGAAAAAAAAAAAAACGACTAATATACCTGCAACATTTCAAACGCCCTTGACTCTTTCAGCTAATTAAAAAAATAGCTACAGCAGTTCTTTTGACTTGGAATTCTTCAACTTGGGTTTATGTTTCCTATTTTACTGGAACTTACACAGAATTTTGTTCCCACAAGAAACATTGAATGACATGGGTAGTGTGTGCTTTGTTAAGAATCTGCTAGAAGGTTTTACAACATACTAAAAATTGTACTGTGCCCTTCCCCTGATCTCCCAGGATTCATTTCCAATCTGAAAACCAAACAATGTGAACAAAGGTGAATGTAATACCGTCCTGCCATATTATACTCTTGTTAATGTATTTAATTAGGGAGAAAAAGTGGCATAGCACATTTATAAATGTTAATTGGAATAGCATCCTTGATTTAGGTGGATGTTTTTAAGGGGCAATAAAAAGTTACAGCATGCCATTTATTATTTATATAAATGTATTATAATTCGATATATTTCCATAAAAAGTTTCCTTATCATCTACGCTAAGTTAAGAAGTGGTTAAATTGGACCTTTCACCTTGAATTTAAGGTTGCATGTATGAACATTTACTTCAAAACTACCTGTGTCATGTTTGTCAGAGTAGCAAATAGCTAATGGTCTGTCGCAGCCATTTTTGCATGCTGCTATTTCAAGCCTACCTGCTGTTTATCCTTGACACGTTAGCTGAAAGTCCAGCAGATGTCTAGTTTAGGAGATAATAATTTTGTTTATGAGAAACTGATACTGTTTCAGAGTGGTTTCATACATATCCACTAAAAACATCTTTGTTGATGTTGAAAGCGGTTTAAAAATCAACTATACATTGTATCAACACTTTTTTATACATTAGGCTACTTATTTAAGGACAGTGGGATCCAGGGGTGGGGTACATTAGAGGACCAAGGCAAATTTTTTTGTGTTTGTTTGGTTGGAGACCCGTTATGTATGAGAGATCACATGCACCGGCACTCCTCTGGAGAGGCTGAAATTGTCTGCTCCGATCTTGGAGAAGGCAGTTTTAAGCTATCCCAGTGATCACTGAGCGCTGTGATATAAAAGTCATGATGTGCCAGGGCCTTCACCAGTCCTTAACGCATGGATCTGATGTGCCAGGGCCATCACTGGTAATTAAGGGGTGAAGGCATGCCCCTCAGATCCTTCCTGTCTGACACTTACAGTGTAGGGAAGGTGGCCAATGCCAAGTGTTAAGTGTTATTGAGTGGAGCAGGTAATATAGGGCTAGGGCACGCCAGAATTACCATAATCTGGACATCTATATAGCTCAAACAAGTTTTCTTAATAATAAAAAAGGCTAATCCTATATAATAATTTGCTAAATCGTGTGTAACGCCACGAAATGCGCAGTAGACACTGCTGCGCATGCTGCAGTCATGCGCAATAGAGACTGCCCATGCCACGGCTGATACAGAGCTGGGCACTCCGAAGGAGCTTCCAGCGTTGTATCAGCCGTGGCGCGGGCAGTCTCCACTGCGCGTGACTGCCCTGCGACCGGGTTGCAGTGGCACTGTGGCCCGTGTAACGGGCTGTTCAACTAGTACAACATATTTGATTTGAAAGCTATTAAAAATTACCAAAGTTGCTTTTATAGGATAAAGTCCTTTTAATCTCTGTTCTGCACTGTGGCCTGTTTAGCATAAAGTAGCATATGGTACTGCCCTCAAAAAGCTGAACAGACAGAATTAAAAATCTGCTAAATTCTATCTGCTGGTGCCTTAACTAGCATTATTTATAGTTTTTAATGAAGCGTTCAAATATGGAAACTTGAATTCAAGGTGACAGGTCCACTGTAACATTTTGAATAACCATTCTTTCCTAGTTTCTTATGAATGTTACTGAAATACCTATTTTGTTTAGTATTGTCACAGAAAATTAGCATTCAGTTGTGTCCCCATTTGATACACCATTGGGAATAATGCAATGAGCTGTCATTGTTCTGCAATGTATACTGCAGGGGGCCTATGTTTTTTAGCAAATGCTTTGGAAATGTGGAGCAAACTATTTGCATTACAGACACAAAATGTGATACAGCCTGCTGATATTGGGATATAAAGTAGGAAACTGGTTTGCTCCAGATTTACTATTTATTTATCTTAATACATATGACCCAGCATGATGAGATGCAAGGCAAATCAGTTGTATATTTTCATATTAATATATGAATATATATAGGAATATATGAGAAAGATATTATAAAATAGAGCAGAACAAATTCATTGTTGGTGCACTGTGAACATTAAATCAGGGGTAATCAGTTGATGGCACTGCAGGACTACTAAATGTCAAGTTAAAGGGATAGTAATACTTCATTTTAACTTTATTTTATTTTGTAGGCATTAAAAAAACATGAAGAACGATATAAGTCTTATCTCTCAAACCTTTATGGTTGAAGAGATATTCACAAGCAAAGTTTCCCCCTCCCGTCTCTTTTTCCTAGTGTAAGTCATCTCTTCTCAGATGTGAATCTGGTTGTAAGACCAGACAGATAACAGCAGGGGACAATGTTCTTTGTATGAAAAGAATGAAAGCCCTTCCCCCTTTGACAAGTTTTTCAGCTTTTTCCCTTATCTTAATTGAAGATTGTCCCTCTCTGCAGTGTACCTGGGCACCTCTCTTCTGATGTGGCTGAACAAGGGGGGGATACTTTGCTTGTGAATATCTCTTAAACTATAAAGGTTTGAGAGATAAGACTTATATCGTTCTTCATGTTTTTCCCTTTAAACCTAACCACTGGTAAATGACTGTAAATTAATAACAACACTGTAAATCAAGGACATTCAATACTGAATACATATAATATCAACAGATCTAAGCCATTAATTAAAGTTATGTGAAAATAAACATAACAAGAGCATTACCACATACCAAGTCCTAGGAATATGTACCCAAACCCATGCAAAATTAATAATACTTTTTTTAAAAGAATATAGAAATTCAATGGCAAAAAACTTTAGTTAAAGTTATTTCTCACTCAAATGCATAAAATCCAGGAAACACAGTTTAAGGTCTTCCAACTTAACTCCACATCCCCAAGTTCAAAGAGTTATACCATTGAGTGATATATATATATATATATATATATATATATATATATATATATATATATGTGTGTGTGTGTGTATCAGGGCTCCAAATTTCCACTAGCCAATGGCGAGTGAAAATTTAGCCCTGGCGAGTAGAAATTCAGCCCTGGTGGGTATGCTATGGCTTGCAGTGGCGAGTAGCTTTTCAGGTCTGGCTAGTAGCAAAGGACTTCAGATTTTAAGCCCTGGTGTATATACATGTCTCTCTCTCTCACTATATATATATATATATATATATTATATATAATATAGTTTGGGCATTAAATGTGGAAATTCGATTCCAGTTTTTTAGTATGTTTCTGAAAGCACATGGGGTTGTGGAGTCAAGTTGGAAGGACTTAGCCTGTATTTCCCAGCTTTTATTAGTTAGAGTGAAACCGTAACTGTGCCTTTACTTCTGGTGGAATATTCCACGCAAGTATTACCCTCTCATTGAAGTAAAACTTTTCTTACATTCATCTAATGCTCTAGTTTTAGACTGTGGACTCTTGTGCTAACATTTAGACTCCATTGAAATTTATTTCCCTCCTGTACTTTGTCGAATCCTTGCATAATTATTAGTCTTCAAACTATCCCCAACATAACCCTTTGAGTATCAGGGCAAGCAAATTAGTCGTATACCCCTCTGCCACTCAGAGGTTTAAAGGATACAACTTTCTACTGTGTCATCTGCCATGGTACCACACATTAGCTCATGAATTTCTTTCATATTGGTGCAGGTGGCACAATTCATTGATCAAGAAAATGAAAGTAATAATAAGATGTCTGATGTGTAATTCAAAGTTACAAGTATGGATTGTGTTATTATATTATATTTTATATGACTTTTAATGTTGAATTTAAACCAGATCCACTATTGTAAGTCACACGATACATTGGGAGTTACATAGTGTGGTATTCTGTGTAAAACAAGCTGACTACTTTGGAGGAAATGAACTTCGCTCTGCTACTAGAGAAACAAGCATTTTACAGACACTGCATCATCTATACTGTTTAACATAGAGGTGGATAACTTGTCTTTCTCCACCTGTTGTTGGACAACAAATCCCATCATCTTCAGCCAACTGTTGGCTGGCTGAGGATAATGGATGTTATAGTACAACAACAATTGGGGAAACACCAATTGTCCTTTCCTAGTTTAAAGGAATAGTAAACGTTTATTGTGAAAACATGTATTTTTGGGTTTTTCCTGCTTAGTGAAACAAGGGTATGCTTACCGAGGGGAAATGCTTTAGTTAAAGTTACAGAATAAACTATCATATTTTTACTATATTGAACTGTGACTGTTGGTACTACCTTATGTCAAAACAGTTTTTCTATTACATTGTATGGGAAAAGTAATCTCAGTCTACAGTTCTCAACAGAATGTAATAGAAACAACTCCACCACTTTGCGAACGTTTAACCCTTTGAGTGCCAGAGGGGTACACAACACATTGCAATGCGTTGCGTACCCCTCTGGCACACAAAGAGTTAAACTGTAATAACTATTGAATGAATCCTCTTCCTATGAGAGTACCCTTGTTTTACTCAGCAGGAGAATTCCTAAAATGCATGTTGCTGTTGTTTTTTTTCGATAACAATGCACTGATTCATTAGACCTTGTTCTCCACATCTTAGCCTTTATTTACATCTTCTTTGCTGACATGACGTTAACACGTTTTGCTTTGGTTGTATGTGTCCCACAAACAAATGTCTTAAAATACAATATATTGTATTTCATGCTAAAGTTTTATTTATATAGAACTTTCACATATTGGAGGTGACTAACCCAGTTCCAAATGATAAAATGGAATGTTGCACAGACTATTTATTCTTTCTATGAAAGAAAAAAATGATAGGCCGCTTACATAGTAATGCTGGTTTCTGTTACTCCCATAGACATATTTTTTTTATTAAGTGATAGATATAAGTAAATGTATTGCGGTTAATATAGTGTTTGTGTCATTTTTACATTATCTGTATACATACATATTTGGGGGATGTTACTGGGATTCATGTGATAATTACATTGTATTATTATTATTATGAGAAAACTGTAACATTTGGTACACATGGTTTAAAGGAATAGTAATGCTTTAATATGTGTAATATATGCGGTGTGTGTATACATTTTTTCTTGATGGGCTTTTTAATTGTGTGCATATTATTGAAATTTGCTGTTTTAGTTCAACTTTTCATTCTATTTTCAATAATCTGAGCGCCCTGTACCTGAAGCCTATAAAAATCATCTCTGACTCATTTATGTTTAAAAGGATCACAGGACATCTATATGTGTCTCACTCACAGAAATAGGGAGAAAGGCACACACACAGAGGCTGATGTGTAAGATGGTCCTGGAGCAAATCAGCTGTACCAGTGGGAAAAGTAGAAGGTCTTCAGATTACTATAGATTTAAATGGCAATGCTTTGGAGACCTCTCTAGTGTGTATGAGTTAAGTCCCCATATAAATAAAGGCTATTTTTAAAGGTGCAGTAAACTTTTTTTATGAAAAAATATATATTGTAGGGCTTTTCCTGTCATGTAAAATAAGGGTACTCCCACTGCTTAGAGACACATATTTCCAGCACTATTACGGTTTAAACCCGTGTTTTTTTACATTAGCAATACCTCTAGTGGTCAAATTCCAGTTAGTTATTCTGTTACATTCTAATGGAGAGGAAAGTCAGTGACATTCAGTTCTCCATGCAATGTGATAGAAACTGCTGAGTCATGCTGTCAGTTAGAACTTCCAGGAAGTAAACACACAGTAAATTCACTTCCTGATTATTTGAACTGTTATAAATGTTGAATAAAGCAACTGACAACAGTGTGAGTGACCTTGGTTTACTCAGCAGAAAAAGCTCTATAACAAATGTTTTCATAAAAAAAGTTTACTGCTCCTTTAAGGTCCTCCTTGTGGTGCTGTTGGGATGCCTGAGATTGACCTGATTTCATTAGTATATCAGCCTCACAGAGTTATTAGTGTCTTTCTCATAAACAGCAAGACCAGGCCCACAAAAAAGTGAATATATTAACTAGCTAATGCAAACTAAATACACCAAACTTATGAAAATGAATGTCACCAGGTAAAATGAACATATATTACTAAACTGTTATAATAAAACATTACTATTCCTTTAATATGTACTGTATATATAGTAGCAAACCTTAAAAAAAGAGATTGTTAAAGTGTGTTTGGATTGAATGTTGGAAAGTAGAAATCAAAAAAATGTTTTACAGAAAGCTTGGTATTTTATATACACTATATAGATATTTTTGGTACTCTTAGCATATGAACAAAATATCACTTCCAACACGTTTTATTGCATCTAAATTAAGGATATTAAAAATTATATAGAAACAAGTATATAAAGGATACATTTAGAGTATGAGTATCCTGATAGATATGATTTAGCAATGTATTAAAAGTCTTTTCATTCTTTGAATGTCTCTGGTATCCAAGGGGTTAAAGGAAATGTTTACTTAGCTGCTGGCTGTCATGAAATTTGTACACCATGGTCTTCTTTATCCTATAATATAAAAGGCTAGAAAGTTTGTCCGATGCAGTCATGCACAGTAGAGACTGCCCGAACGCAGAGAATGCTCCCAGCATTCCTACACCTCCCAGCATTCTGTGCGTTCGGGCAGCCTCTACTGTGCATGACTGCATAGTGTGCACCTCCAGTGAGGCGGCAGCAGCACGCAGAGCAGGACCGTCCTCTTTACCTCAACAGACCTTGGCCTGTGTACGGGCTGTTACACTAGTCCTATATAATAATTTGCTAGGATGTTTCTGAGAAGCCATCATGCGCAGCAGAGACTGCGCGCACTGCAGTCATGCGCAGTAGAGACTGCCTGCACTGCAGTCATGCGTAGTACAGACTGCCTGAACACACAGCGCCTGATACAGAGCAGGGCACTCCGAATTCGGATTGGAGTTCTCTCTGCGCACCTTCCTGGGACCACTTGGTGAGCAGAGAGGCTCCGGGCACCAGCCGAGGCTGCTGGGTGGCATGGTGGCCAGTGTACACGGACTTTTAAACTAGTGTATAAATAAAAAGCTGAGTAATCCTTGGGACAGCCCAAGAGCACCAAGGGATCCAAATAACAGTTGTCTTTGATTTAACCCATTGAGGGCCAGAAAGGCATGCTACATATTGCTTCTTAATGAGTTGGATACACCTCTGGCATTCACAGGGTTTAAAAAAAAAAAAAAAGGCCCATAACCTATTGAATCCTAAAGAGGTCCTCAATGCATTGCTCCACTCATGGTACTGTTATTTTGCTCCAGAATTGCTCCATTTTATTTAGCTGAATATGATCGTATCGGCCCTACACAGGAGTTGCATTCTTGGCAAAACAACTGCATCATAGGGGGGAAATAAAATTGCCCATTAATGTAAGAAGGTCTTTTATCTTTGTATACTAGAGACAGCTCCAATGTACAATAAGGCAATGTATTTGAGAAGTCTTTAACCCTTTGAATGCCAAAGAGGCACTCAAAGGGTTAACAATGAAGAATTTAAATATTTTTCCCCCTGCAGGAAGAATTCACATACTGATTGGTATAAAAATAAAACTGTGCAGTATTTTTATCTTAAAGGGATAGTAATACTTAAAATGTAAAAAAAAAAATATATGTTGTAGGGTTTATCCCCCTAAGTAAAGCAAGGGAACTCTCACTGCTGAAAGGTGTTTTATTCAAAAGTTATTACAGCTCAAAGTTTAATATTTATAGGTGCAATATCACAGTGGCCTTAAATTGTACAGTGGCGCTGTTGCTACACCATCCTATGGAGATTTATATTCCTGCAGTGAAAGAGCTGACACAGTTAATCAATTAACAGTGCCAAGATTTAAGTAATTTCAAAGGGCACTAAATATAATGCAATTACTTCTCAAGCTCCTATGAAATGGGACAGTGAATTTCATTCTTCATCTAATTGTGGAGTAAAGTTGCTATGGCAACCCTGTGTCAGTCCGTTGACTGTGTCAGCTCGTTCACTGAAGAAAGTACTGACAACATAGAAGAGGGGTGGGAAGAATAAATCCGTTATCAGTTATCATTCTAATAGGCTGCATTTTAAAACGTGTACCGAATATCAGTTACCTGTTCAAACAGATTATATAAACAGATTTATATAAAAGTTATTTTTAAAATGTGTGTTTTGAAGACCTCTGTAATGACCAAGGCATTAACCCCGAGAGGAGAGTGCCACATATTTCTTAAGGGGTTAAGGTATGTTTATGGGTGGGTCATAGTTCCTCTTTAACCATAAAGGGTTAACTTTATATTATACTGAATGTTTATTCACTGACAGAGTGACATGTATTTATTTAGACTTTATCAATTTTTCACTAATGCACTGAAAATAGAGTATGAGAAACAACTGGATGCACTGAGTGGTTTTGGTTTAGATAAAATCAGAATTTGTTCTACGTTAAAACCGTTTGAGTGCCAGAGGGGTACACAACGCATTGCTCTGCAATGCATTGCATACCCCTCAGGCACTCTGAGGGTTAAAAGCTAGGGGTCACGGTCATGAAGATAAGGAGTAATTCTATTGCAACAAAATCACCATAGGAGAAAATTCTCATCTATTTAACCCCTTAATGACCCTTGACGGTCATAGTACATCAAGGGTTGATTTGACTTAACGACCGATGACGTACTATGACCGTCATCGAATTCCGGGCTCCCCCCGCGGCTGCACGCCGTTCGGGGAGTCCGGAATGCAACGGAGCAATAAAAAAAAATTGCTCCATGGTCGTTCAGTCGGGTCGCTGCGTAGATTCCCCGGTCCTTAAGACGTTAAAAGGGGCTTTTATCTGTTTTAATGTTAGAGAGGTCTCCATTGCAATGTGTGGAGACCTCGTTAGCATTCAATAGGTTAAAAGTCCCATTTAAAGGAGCAGTAAACTTTTTTTTATGAAAATACATATTTTATAGAACATTTTCTGCTGAATAAAACAAGGTCAATCCCACCGCTGTCAGATGTTTTATTCAAAATTTATAGCAGTTCAAATAATCAGGAAGTGAATTTACTGTGTTTACTTCCTGATAGTTCTGACAGGAATTGACAGAAAGTATCTATCACATTCTATGGAGAACTGTATGTCTCTGACTTTCCTCTCCATTTGAATCTAACAGAAAAACTAATTAGAATTTGACCACTAGAGGGCACTGCTAATGTAAAAAAAAACATGTGTTTAAACTGTAATAACTCTGGAAATATAAATCTCTCAGCAGCAGGAGTACCCTTATTTTACTCAATAGGAAAATCCCTACAATATATATTTTTTTCATAAAAAAAAAGTTTACTGCTCCTTTAAATCAATAAATTTTTGGTTCATGTGGTCCCTGTGGTGCAGTAGGTTTCATTAGAATTGCTTCACCTTTGGCTTTGTGCATGTTGCACCAAGTATGTATAGAGAACACTTGTCCATTAATCCGATGAGTGCCAGAGGGGTATGCAACTCATTGAAAAAGCAATGCGTTGAGCACCCCTCTGGCATGCAAATGGTTAATTTCACAACTAGACCTAGCGAATACTCCAGGGGGATAGATACATATCAGGAAGATAACTAGCATTGATTATCACAGTTTTATATTTACACATCTGCCCTGTTTTAATTGTGAGTGTATTTTAGGAGCGTAATGATTTAAAACAAAATTCTGATGTGCCGAATGTGTAAGACTATATGCATACTGTAATAAATGGAAACTGGTCACAAAGATCTGCGTGTCTTATTTCAACGAGTCTGTTTTTACAGGTGGAAGTATAAGGTGCACCCTCCTTCCAGCACCAGTGATCCCTGGGATTAACCCTTAGAGTACCAGAGGTGTACGCACCACATTACTTTGCAATGTGTTGCATACTCCTCTGGCACTCAAAGGGTTAAACAAACACTGCGTATGAAAGACTTTATTGTAACACAAGGATAGTCAAACTTTGCCAAGCCAAATACTACAGACTGAAACTCTTATCATCCCCAGCAGCTGGTTGGGGATGATGGGAGTTGTAGTCCCTAACAGATAAAGTGGCATACATTGCCTTACCCCTGACGTAACATTTTTGTAAAAGTGTTTGTACCTTGTTGGAATTTAAAGGGATAGTAATGTTTCAAAATAAAAGAAGCTCCAGTTAATCTTCATAGTATTTGGGCCATGGAGAGTGTTATTTCAATACCGTCAGAGTTGTAGTTCAAGAGTAATTGAATGATAAAGCATCCCCCTCCCACCCCTTTTACCTAGTGTAAGCCACCTCCCCTCAGATGTGGAATCTGGTCTTTTGACCAGACAGGTCACATCAAGGGACAATCTTCTTACTGTGAGAACAATGAAAACCCTGCCCCCCTTGACAGGTTTTTCAGGTTTTCCCTTATGCTAATTAAAGATTGTCCCTCTCTGCAAGCCATCTGGCCACCACCTTTCTGTTCTGAGGTGAGCAGTGTTACATCAGTAAAAGGGAGGGGGATACTTTATCATTCAATTACTCTTGAACTACAACTCTGACAGAATTGAAATAACACTCTCCATGGCCCAGATACTATGAAGATAATTGGAGCTACTTTTATTCTGAAACATTACTATCCCTTTAATGAGTGACTAACATGAAAAAGTAGTAAGTGTTAAAATGGTACTAACACTTTCTAATAACTTGGGTGGGTTTGGAAGTGAGTTAAGAATTATCTATATTTGAGTTAGCCATTCTTTATTTAAATCTATAGTTTATGAGATATATAGCTTTATTTAATTGTCAGTTTATACAAATTAGCCAATACGTCCAGGTGGAAGTGGCAGTCAGGAGGGAGAGTGGAATGTTAGTATGGGACATTACACTCTGTGCTTAATTTGCATACACTGACATAAATAAAGAGCAATGTCTCATAAACTCTAGTTTTAACCCTTTGACTGAAAAGCAATGCATTGTGTACCCCTCTGGCACTCAAAGGGTTAAATAACGACTGACAGGGAATGAAGGCAGTTATAGTCTTGGAGCAGCTGGAGGACTTATCACAGTCCACCGCTACCACTAGAGGTGAGCTACATTAGGGATGGATGCCACATAAGGTCTCCCCAGTTTCTGTACTTCAGTTCCCATTATTCTCAGCTGGCCATGGGCTGAAACTATTCTGTTCAGCTTGTTAACTGGTTCGTGAATGGACGGTATATTTTTCCTTTAAGATATTTTATTTAATTGCATGCCAACTGGTAATATCTAAAGGAAAAATTATTATACCCTAGGGTTAGAATACACATGCCTGGAATAAACACCTATATATCTTTACTTATAATTCACATTCCTGGGAACGCACCAGATCCTCCCCACAGACTCAGCTTTTCAGATTAAATTATCTGGTGATTGGTGACAGAGGCTGATTCTCTGGCTTGGTGAGTTCAACTATAACCCCACCCACTTTCATAGGTAGATAATAAGTTAGGTTGAAAAAAAGATCAACTATAACCCCACCCACTTTCATAGGTAGATAATAAGTTAGGTTGAAAAAAAGACCATCAAGTTCAACCTTTGCCACAGTATAACAAAGAAAACAACAATTATATAAGCCTTCCCGACTCCTAAATGGGTATTAGTGGATAAAACTGGAAGTTCTGGTAAATAAACCCATAGAATATGACCCTGTATGTTCCCTTCTGCTAGAAATGCATCTAATCTTAAATGTATCAATTGTATCTGCCATTACTGAATGCTTGGGCAAAGAATTCCACAATTTAATATACGTTACTGTAAAAAAAAAAAAATTTTTCCTCTGCTGAAGTTGGAACCTCCTTAAGGGGTGGCCCCTAGTTATCTGTTTATGGCTTGGAATGAAAAGCTTAACAGAGAGATCCTTGTATTGACCTTGCGTATACTTACAGATCAAAAATAGGATCGCACTCTTGTGCCTCAAAGTGGATGATGAATAAAATCATATTTATTGGAATCACAAGAGCAAACAGATACAGTGCTCAGTGTATCTGTTTGTTCTTTTGATTCTAATAAGTACGATTTTATTTATTATCCACTTTGAATCACAAGAGTGCGATCCTGTTTTTGCTCTGTTCGTCATGAGGATATTTTGGAGGCCTGTTGGGAGTCAGCACCTTGTAGAATTTGTGATGGATTCCATGAGCTATTTAGAATGTTCATATTCTTCACTGTGAATTGGTGCCGCTTTTGTTCTTCTGCTCTCGTATACTTTCGTCTTTTCTGTAGAGTAAATAAACTAAGTTTGTCTAGACATTCTTCATACATCAAGTCCTCTATTCCCTTAATTTCCTTGTTCTTTGTTGTACTCGCTCCAGTTCTAGAATATCCTTTTTCAGCACTAGTGGCTAAAACTGCACTGCATATATGAGGTGAGGTCTTACCAAAGCTTTATGATGTTATCCAATCTTGCTTCAATACCCCTTATAATGCAAGACAGGACTTTGTTTGCTATTGCTGTTTGACACTAGTCACTGTTTCCAAGTTTGTAGTTTACACGGACCCTGATCTTTCTCTAGCAAAGAGTCTCCTAAAATGATTCCATGACTTTCATAAGTAGCTTAGAAATGTGTTCTTCCAAAATGCATGTTTACACTTTCCCACATTGAACTTCATATTCCATCTGCCATTTTATGTGAATCCATTTCCAGAGACCAAACATCCTGCCTGAATTTATTACCCTTCATATTTTAGTGCCATCTGCAAATATTGACATTTTGCTTTCTATATGTATTTCTAGGTAATTTCTAACCATGTTAAAAAGCAGTGGACCAAGGACTGACCCCTGAGATACTAGCTACTCTACTCTCCACTTTAACTGTATTGGAGAATTTTCCATTTGCAACAACACACTGTTCAATATCCTTCAACCAGTTTTATATCCAGTTGCAAGGTTATCCCTTAACTCTAATTTCCTTATTTTTCTTGCGTCCATTATAGAACACAGGTACTATGGGGTTGAGTCCACCCTCCAGGAGAGCAGGGCACATCACAAAAGAAAGGGTCTTTAGGGTGGAGACTTACTCCTCCAGCTGAACCTCAGCCTACAGCTATCAGAATTCCTGTGTCCTGCGAAACAGCTGGAGTGCAGTGGCCATCCTTTTAGTTTTTCGTAGGTTTTTATTATTTTCTTCCTTAAATACGGGCCTGTATAGTCCCTCATTAGGTGGGTTACCATTACTAGGCTTCCCTGGAGTTGGATTTCCCAGTTTGCAGGTGCTATGTGGACCTATCTTGCCCTGTGGAGGGTGTCATTATGACTTTTCTCATCACTAGGTCTCTTAAGTCCCATGGTCCATTCCCATTGATTTAACCCTTTTGAATGCAGTGGTATGGAATGCATTGCTTTGCAATGCATTCCTTACCACTCTGGCACTCTAAGGGTTAAATGGAACTTTTAACACCTGAATTCTAGAGAGGTCTCCAATGCATTGTTTCAGTTTCAATGATTTAATAGCCTCACTTAACCCTTTGAGTGCCAGAGGGGTGCGCAACGAATTGCTTTGCATACCACTCTGTCAGTTAAAAGGGTTAAATCAATGGAAGTTCGTTCTCCCCATGGTGCAGTCGGTTTGCCCCAGAAACAGGTTCCTTTTCCCTCTTAAAGCCAGAGATGTGTCACATTATTCTGGCACTCAAAGGGTGATTCTGATAAAATATTGATGCCATAAAATATTTAGAATTCTAGTTGCATAACGGAATAATAGGGGATACATAATTATTATGCACCGCCTTGATAAGGTGTCACCTTTAAAGCCATGCCAGCCATCCCACATAAACAAATGAGTCTTGCACTGCAATCAATGCCAATGATAACACTCAGCCTCTGACATTCAGTAAGTCACATTAGCAACGAGCCAGGACTGATAGAGACTAATCAAATGTCCTCATGATCACTGCAGATTACTCACTTAACATTCCAGTTCTGCTGTTGTGGTTCATAATTCAACATTATCTCAGAACTAACATTTATTCCAGGAGTGAGCATCATGCAACCCTCTGGCTGTTACTGGACTATTATTCCCATGGTAGTCCATGATGGAATTGTAGTCCAACAACATCTGCAAGGCCCTGATCTGGATTTACATTGTAGGCATCCAAGGCAAGAGACTCTGATGCCCCTAGCCACAGCCACGGGCCCACTTCTCACATAACCTAGTCTATCTCTAACCTCAATTACCTTGATAGTAGATGCAATTAGCATTTAACAGATAGGCCACCCAGATTTACCAAAATGATTGCATATGTGGCCTTCAAATCCATTTAAAGGGATAGTAATACTTAATATGTAAAAATACATATTTTGTAGGGTTTATCCTCCTGAGTAAAGCAAGGGTGTTCTTACTGCTGAGAGGTGGTTTATTCAAAGGTTATTGCAGCTGAAACTTGAATTTTTTAGGTGCAATATCTCAATGGCCTGAAATTTTGCAGTGGCGCTGTTGCTACACCATCCTATGGAGAGTTATGTTTAACTAACCAAAGTTGTCCATAGGATGGTGTACCTACAGCGTCACTGCAAAATTTCAGGCCATTGAGATACTGCACTGAAAACATTCAAGTTAGAGCTTCAATAACTTTTGAATAATCACTTCACAGCAGTGGGAGTGGCCTAGTTTTACTCAGGAGTATAAACCTTATATTAAGTATTTCATTACATATTAATTGTTAATATCCATTTAAAGGGATAGTAATGTTTCACAATAAAAGCAGCTCCAATTAATCTTCTTAGTATTTTACCAATGGAGAGTGTTATTTCAGTACTGTCAGAGTTGTAGTTCAAGAGTAATTGAATGATAAAGTATCCCCCTCTCGCCCCTTCTACTGATGTAACACTGCTCACCCAAGAGCAGCAAAACTGTCCGTATGGATCACAGAGAGGGACAATCTTCAGTGAGCATAAGGAAAAACCTGTCAAAGGGAGAAGGGTTTTCCTTATACTCACAGTAAGAAGATTGTCCCTTGCTGCAAGCTGTCTGGTCCTAGGACCAGATTCCACATCTGAGGGGAGGTGGCTTACACTTGGTAAAAGGGGCGGGAGAGGGATACTTTATCATTCAATTACTCTTGATCGACAGCTCCGACAGTATTGAAATAACACTCTCCATGGCCCATATACTATGAAGATTAATTGGAGGTGCAGTTTTTATCAGGCAAAAATTTAGTAAAATTGATACCTTTATTGGCTAACTAAACAGATTTAAAATGCAAGCTTTCAAGACTTCTTAGGTCTCTTCCTCAGACATGTTACAACATGCCTGAGGAAGAGACCTAAGAAGTCTTGAAAGCTTGCATTTTAAATCTGTTTAGTTAGCCAATAAAGGTATCAACTTTACTAAATTTTTGCCTCCTGTATTTCTATGGCTAACATGGTACCAACTCTCAGCAGTTTTTGTGAAACATTACTATTCCTTTAAGGGCTACACATTATAGCTGAAAATTCAGAATATGAGTTCAAAAAGAAGATTAACTCCTTGGATTAACACATTGCTTATCAAGGCAAGATAAAGGTGAATGCCTTTTGGGGTGTGGAATCATACTTGGAAATGTTAAAAATAAGTCTTCGAAATTTTACCTTTAAAGTTCCCAATAACATAGTTTCTCTTAGGTCCAATATGGAACACAGGAACCACGAGGCTGAGCTCCTGTCCTACAGAACACAAGTTACTTAACCCATTAAGGACCAGCCACGCACACACGCGGAGGTCACTTAAGGACCATGGAGCATTTTTTTTTTTTAAACCATCTGATTCCGGACTCCCCGAACTGCGTGCAGCTACACGGGGATCCCGGAATTCCATGACATACAAATAAGTCCTTGGTCCTTTAGGGACCTCAACCTCATGATGTATATGTACGTCATGGGTCATTAAGGGGTTAAAAAAAAGACAGGGTTTTTGCGGCGGAGACTCCCTCATCTTCCTCCAGCTCAACCCCTCACCTATCCTAATTCAAGTGGCCTCTCAAGCAAAGAGGAACTAGCCAGCACTTCTCTTAGTTTTTAGGTTATTCTTAATATTTTTTTAATCTTAGATATGGAGCTGTATAATCCCCCAGTAGGTGAGCTCACATTCCTGGCTTCTCTGGTGTTGGATTGTCCAGTTTCAGAGGCATATTTCTCAACCATTTCCCTGTGAAGGTTGACTTAATGACATGGGAGCCATAAGACTGGTAAGCTAACCCTTTGAGTGCCATGATCCTATTCTATTATGTCCCACTATTCTCTGACATCCACTTTCTGTGGAAATTATTGCCACTCCTTTCATTCTTCTATTTCCTTCCCCTTCACATTTACATTTCTATTGGTCTCTTCTTCAGGCACAATAAGAATGAAAGAGATAGTAATATCTCTGGAGAAATTAAGCTTAAAATATTCAACATTGTTTTCAACAATGCAGGGCATTATTACAATGCTGTAATCTGTCTGGTTCATGTGTAATTATAATATAAAGTGTCCCCCTCCTGTTCCTTTTACATATGTAAGGCTGGCCCGTCTGTGAGCAGCACTCAGTCTGGATGGATCACGACGAGGGGCAATCTTCTGTCAGCTTAAAGGGATAGTAATGTTTCATAATAAAAGCAGCTCCAATTAATCTTCATAGTATTTGGGCCATGGAGAGTGTTATTTCAATACTGTCAGAGTTGTAATTCAAGAGCAATTGAATGATTAAGTATCCCCCTCCTGCCCCTTTTACCAAGTGTAAGCCACCTTCACTCAAATGTGGAATCTGGTCCACAGACCAGACAGCTCACAGCAAGGGACAATCTTCTTACTGTGAGAACAATGAATGCCCTGCCCCCTTGACAGGTTTTCCCTTATGTTAACTGAAGATTGTCCCTCTCTGCAATCCACTTGGACACCACCCTGCTGCTCTGAGGTGAGCAGTGTTACATCAGTAAAAGGGGCGGAAGAGGGATACTTTATAATTCATTTACTCTTGAGCTACAGCTCTGACAGTACTGAAATAACACTCTCCAGAGGTGTCACTAGGGTTGGTGTCACCCTGTGCAGTAACTCATGGTGTCACCCCACCCCGGATCTCCTCCCATACCATTCTCTGCATCCACAGACACAATACTCTGACTCAGCTCAGTGCTCTGCATACACGGACTCACAATACTCTGACCCCATTCAGTACTCTCCATCCACAGACACACAATACTCTGACCCCATTCAGTACTCTCCATTCACAGACACACAATACTCTGACCCAACTCAGTGCCCTACATCCACAGGCACACAATACCCAGACACAAATCTCTGAATTTACACACACACTTAGTACGGACATGGTATCTTTATGACTGCCCTTCCCTGGCAAAATCTTTTTTTGTAAACATAATTGTTAACATATGGTACACAAATACACCAGGTATTGTTCACTATATTAATACAGAACTGTGTTTTTAATGATTGCCCACCCCTATTGGCCAATACTTTTTTAAAATACATCTCTATAGTAGTATTATGGTGTATTTGTGTACTATGTTAACAATGATATTTACATAAAAGATTTTGCTAGGGGTGGGCAGCCATACAAATCCCATGTCTGTACTATCTTATAATACACCAATATATAGTATATAGCTGTGCATATGTTAATACAGAAATTTGCTTTTTATGATAGCCCACCCTTGGCAAATATATTTTCATATTAACCATTTATACTAATACTAGTTTAACAGCCTGTGTACACGGGCCACAGTGCCAGGCAGCAACGGCCGCGGTTCAGTCATGCCCAGTAGAGACTGCCCACTCCGCGGCTGAATTCAGACCGCAGTCCTCTCTGACATCTGTACTGCGCATGACATCTTCTGACAAACATACATTAGCGAATTATTATATAGGATATACATCAAATGTGTACACTAGCATGTATTTATGTATGTCTTAGCAGACAGACACTTTTAAGACAAAGTACTGGTATGGCCAGGGGTGTGCAATCATAAAAACAACATTTCTGTACTAACATATACATTATAGTTTATTGGTGTATATCTTAATGCAGAAATTAGATTATGATTGCCCAACACTTGCCATGATTTCTTTCCTTTTTACCAACAAACGCATAAGCTTAACAGGATAATTTTATCAAAGCTGGTTGAAAGTCAGGGTTACGGTTAAATCTATGCACAATGCATATTTTAAAAGCTTATTATTGACTTTGAAGCAATTATGATAAAACTATCCTGTTAAGCTTATGTTTTTGTTGGTAAAAAGGGGAAAAAAACATCTTGAGCAGTGTTGTGCAAACATAAGAATCTAAAACTAATGTTAGAGCAGAAATGAGATTCTTATAATTGCCTCACAATGGACAAGATGGGTTTTTTTCCCTTTTTTTAACCAACAAAAACATAAGCTTTACAGAAAATAAAAAAGCAGGGTGCATATATTTAAAACATATTTGAAACAGTTTTACTAAAATTATCTTGTTGTCTAGTGTGCTTTTTTATTATATATTTTCTTGTTGTTGTTTTTCCCTTCTTCTAAACATGTTGGGGATGTGGACATGTGTATTACCTCTTCTATGGTCCAGTAGAGTAATGCAGGCTAGACAGAAAGAACAGGCGGCACTCGGGTTCTGACTCTCAGGCAGCACTGGAACAACACCACACCAGCTACACATCATAAATGCAAGTGCCTAGGTGGAGTGTGGTGTCTGCAGATTTCAAGCAGCGCATGAAAGTTACATGTTGGCGTAGAGCACGGCTGCTCAGCAATGGAAGTATGTTACCCCATCTTCCAGGAGTTCAAGCCTTCAGCAGAGCATGAGCAGAAGAGGCATCAGGTGAGCTCTGCTCTGACTCTGTTCACTACAGAGTTGACACTGCAGCCAGCAGATGGAAAGTAATTTGTGAGAAGATAAGCCGGGAGTTAGTATGGGGCAATTGAGGGCCTCCTTACAATTCAATTAATGTTTTATTGGGGGCCCCAAATCTGGAGAGGCCTCCACTAGAATATGCAACCCTCTGCTACACCTCTTGGCAGCACGGGTGTCACCCCTGTTGAGGGTGTCACCCGGTGCGGTCCACACCAGCCGCACCCCACTTGTGACGCCGCTGACACTCTCCATGACCCAAATACTATGAAGATTAATTGAAGCTGCTTTTATTATTAAACATTACTTTCCATTTAAGGAAAAACCTGACCGCTTTTGTCAAGGGGGGCAGGATATACTGACAGCCTGACAATTGCCCCTCACTGTGATCTGTCCTGTCCAATGGCCTGATTCCAGATCTGAGGGGAGGCAGCATCATATAGGTAAATGGGGCAGGAGGGGGATACTTTATAATATAATTACATATGAACTAGACAGGTTACAACATTGTAATAACATTCTGCTTTGTTGAAAAACTATGATGAAAGATCGAAGTTTATTTATCTAGAGACATTACTATCTCTTGAAAACTGAATGCATAATACATGACTTCAAAACTCATGCACATTATTTTATTATCTAACCCCATGAGTACCAGAGAGGCATCCAACACACTACAATACAATGCATTGGATACCTCTGTGCACAGGTTCCACATATATCTACCAAGGATAAGATGTCCATACCACATTCCCACAGAAACCACAATATCAAGGGCAAATTCGCCTGTGGCTCATCTATAGTCAGTATAATATATTTATAGCTGTGATCCGTTCTGCAAAAATATGTTGACCCACTGGGGTGTCTCACCCACAAGGTCAAGGTCTGTCCTGTCTCACCCACATATAGTCCTGTTTGGGGACATTTCACACACATGATGAGGTAAACAAAATTAAATGAGCCACTGGAGAATTTGGTCTTGATATTGTGGTTTCTGTGGGAATGTGGTATGGGCAATGCATTGTGTTGCAATGTGTTGGATGCCTCTCAGGCATTCAAGGGTTTAGATGTTAAAATAATGTCATGAGTTTTGAAGGCATGCATTGTGCATTCAACCTTCATTCTTATTAGCCTGAAGAAGATACCTAGCTGTCTTGAATGCTTGCAACCCAAAGTCACTCAGTTACCAGTAAAGGTATCATTCTTACTCTACTAGTCACCTGCATTTTCTATGGCTAACACGCATGGGTGTCCAGGGGGGCAAGGAGGAGCACTTTCCCCGCCCCCCTAAACCTGCCCCTTCCTTATAAACATAGAGGCTGAGCGGGGTGTCCTGGGGGTCATATTATGGCTTTGCCTTCCTGGAAAAATGTATGCAGATGCCTTTGCTAACACGGTACTGCTAACACGGTACCACACTTTATCCATATTGCTTATATTAGGCTAAGGCTGACTCTCTTTCCCTCTCTTCTCCAAATTAACCCTTCATTCGGGATAAATACTTCTTGGGGTTTTTTCTGGAGGTTTAATTAACTTTAATACTACTTTGAACTAGTTTGTCTTAGTTTAAGGTTTATCTCTCTGGGCATTTCTGATCCCAAAGGACAAATGAGGAAACCCAAAACTAATGATTATGGGACTTCCTTAACCCCCCAGCTCATTATTCCTTATGCCGTAGTGGGCTTCCACGGTGATATTCTGGTACTCTATGTTCCTCATACACTGTGGCCCCTACTACACCTCTGGGGGCCTCAATCACTGATCATGAGTCAGCTTGGGTTGAAACGCTGTCCTGTGGCATCCACATTCATTCCCTCATCTATTCAGGGGGTCCTTCACTCATTGCAACCTATGCCTCCATTAGACAAATTGACCTTGCTTTTGGTGATCCTCTCAATTAATTGGGCAATCATTGGAGGAGGAAATAGACTCTGAGGAAGAAGATATGGACTATTCCTTGTCCCTTGGAGATCCCTATGAGACAGAACCTTAGACCTCTGCAGAGGAACTCATCAGAGTGGTGTTGGAGACCCTTCAGATCTCTAAGGCCTCTGGTGAGGGATCCGCTTCTCGAGATATCTTCCGGAGATGCAAAAAAGACTCCCTAGTCTTGCCTCATAACAGCACCTTAGATCAGGTCCTTCTGGAGGATTTGAAAATGCCAGATAAGAGGATCTTTTGCAACAAAAATGAGGTTACATATGCAATGGGTGTCCCCTCCTGCGACTGGTCCCCCAATTTCACGTTTGGCCAAAAAGACAGCTCTTCAGTTGGTGGATGATGCAGGCCTCTCATGTGTTGGTATTATCAGCCTTAAACTTTGAAGTAGACAGATGAGTGGGTTTTTCAGGTCATTTCAGAAGGGTACCACATAGATTTTTAAGCCCCTTCCACCTCATCTAGGTGTCCTTGACCCAGAGTTAGAGTGTCTTTTTATAAACATTGTCTCATCTCTGTTAGACAAGTAGGTCCTGGTTTCTGAACTCGTCCAGGAATGCTTTTCAGGATTTGACTCCAATTTTTTGTGGTCCCCAAAAAGTGTGGTGCCTGCTGTCCTATATTGGACTTGAAATGCCTCAGTCACTATGTGATATCCACTTAATTCAAGTTGGAATCCCTGTGGTCTGTCAGCTCAGTAATGTGTTCAGGTGACTGTCTAGTCTCCTTAGACCTTCAGGATGCATACCTGTGTGCCCCAATTCATCCAGACCACCACATTTCTTTGTTTCACCTTTGCATGTAGTCACTACCAGTTAGCAGCACTACCCTTTGGTCTGGCATCAGCTCCAAGAATCTACACAAATATCATGGCATCTCTGGCTGCATATGTCCATTCACAAGGAATATCTCTGACTCCATCTCTGGATGATTACCTGATCAAAATTCCTTTCAGAGTAGTTTTTGTCTTCCCATTTAGGAGTGTGTCCACATTCTGGTCCACCACGGTTGGGCCCTCAATCTTAAGAAATCCTCACGGATTCTCTTGCAGATCCTCTATTTCCTGGGAATGAGCGTTGACAAACTGAAGGAAGTGTGTTTTTATCAGAAGATAAGATTCAGATACTGTTTCAGAATGTGTCCGAGCTTTGGCATGACCCTCAGTGACAAAAATGTATTACATGAGAATCCAGGAATGCCTGCTGTCCACCCTAGGAGCAGTTCCTTATGCTCAGTTCACACAAGGGAACATCAGCTGAATATGCTCAGACATTGGTCAGGATAGTGCTCTCACCTGTTTCAATCCATGAATCTATCCCCCTGGACAAGGGAGGATTTACATTGTTGGCTACCAGTAATACTGGAATGGAACCTGATCAAAACAGATGCCAGCCTGACTGGCTAGGGAGCAATCCTATGTGCCTTGACAGCTCAGGGATTTGGAGCGGACAGGAGGGTCTCCTATCAAACAACATCCTGGATATTTGGGCTATTCATCTAGCACTACTACACTGGTCTCGTGTAATGACGGGAACCCCTGTGCAAGTTTAAGCCAACAATTCAAAGTTGCCTACATCAAGCTCTAAGGAGAAACTCAAAACAAATCAGCCATGGTGGAGGTTCTGGAAATTCATCAGTGGGCAGGAGCTCATGTTCCAGCCATCTTTACCGTCCACATTCCAGGAGTGAAAAATGTGATCGCATACTCTCTAAGGTGTCAGGATCTGGATCCAGGAAACTGGGAACTGAACCAGGAGTTTTTTAAACAGATAGTCCACCAATGAGTTCTTCCATAGGTGGATATTATGGCATCCCATGAGAACAGGAAGGTTCCAATGTTCTACACCAAAGCAAAAGATGCTCGGGCCTTCAGATGGATGCAAGGCCTACTCAATGGAATTTTCATCTGGCATACGAGCTTCCTCCACTATCTCTGATTCCCAGGGTGATCAAGAAGATCAAGATGAAGAAAGCTCTAGTCATCCTAATTGCACCTTCCTGTTTCGATGGGCTTTATTTGCATATCTTCTCAATCAGTCCATTGAAGAATGTTTCCGTCTTCCCATAGGACCAGTCCTTCTGACACATGATCCTATCTGTTACCAGAAGTTGGAAAGGTTAGCTTAGGTGGCATTACTATTGAAGTCAACATCCTGAGGAAAAAGGGTTTCTCAAAGGATATCATATCCACCATGATCCAACCCAGGAAGACTATTTCTTCCAAAGCACATCATAGTATCTGGTCCATTTTTACCAGTGGTGTGCTGATAAAGATATGTCTGCTAAGGCCTTTGACCACCCTGTGGTCTTGTAATGCTTACAGGATGGCATGAACAAAGGTCCCTGCTTGATCTCTATTAAGGTACAAATCTCAGGTACTTCAGTCTTCTTCCAGATGCGTATTACTTTCTTGCCAGATGCTAAGACATTTATTCAAGGAGTGACCCACACCTTCCCCTCCTTTAAGGACCTCAAGCCCCCATGGTACCTTAACTTGGTCTTTGACTTTCTTCAGAGACCTCCATTTGAACCTCTTTTATCAGTTCCCTTTCTTTTTTGACACTGAAGATGGCTTTTCTTTTAGTCATTGTTTCTGTATGAAGGGTTGGTGAGTTACAAGCCTTGTCTTGTAAGTCTCTTTTCTTGGTGTTTCCCCAGGACAAGGCTGTGTTTTGTACTTCTAAAGGTTTCTTACCTAAAGTTGTTTCTGATTTTCACATCAAACAAGAATTTTCCCTATCTTCCTTTTTCCCTGACCCTTCCTCCAAACAGGATAGGAATAGTCCTCTGTTGGATGTGGTTTCATGCCTTAAGTACTATATGCATCATACATAGCCTTTTTGTAAAGCAGATTCCTCTTTGTCATTTCTGAGGGTCCTAGAATGGCTCAGGCTGCATCCAAAGTATTGCTTCTTGGATCAAGACGACAATCCCTCAAGCATATGAAATCAGGAAGAAACCTATTCCTTTCAGAATCATGGCACACTCCACCAGGTCCGTGGGTGCTTCCTGGTCCTACATGAATCAGGCTTCTGCCAGACAGCTCTGTAAGGTGACAACATGAGCATAGACATCTTCAGGTATGTGGTGGCTGCCAGCCATTACTAAGGTATGGTGTCAACCACAGGGTTTGAAATTTGGCCCCTGTTGTGCCAGGGTCATATCTGGATGAACACATCTGCACCAATTTAAGCAGAGAGTACCAGATTTCCTCCATATAGCAAGTTCAGGAAAAGGATCCAAATGCAGATGGAAAGGGAACCAAGACATGGCCTACAGGTGAGTAAGATTGTTCAAGGATAGGACTGTACCTTTAGGAAAACTGAAACTTCAACACTGAGAGGAATACACATCATAGGGCACAAATCAACAGTGATTAAAGCACACAGATGTAAACAGGAACTCCAGTCAGATAGGGGCTGACCAGGTTAATGAAATCACTGTGGATCAAACTGGAATGCAGCTCTGGAAGTGGCTCATCAGATGAAATGGCTGCAGATGCAAAAAGGAAGGTAACTCTGGTGGGGCTGAGCAGATGAATGATATCACTGCAGATGCAAACCGGAACACCCCTCTGGAAGTGTCGGATCAGATGAAACGGCTGCAGATACAAATAGAAATTCCACTCCGGTGATGGCTGATCAGATGAATGATATCACTGCAGATGCAAACTGGAATGCCGCTCTGTAAGTGGAGAATCATATGAAATGACTGCAGATGTAAACATGAACTCTGCTCTGGTAGTGACTGATCAGATGATTGAAATAGCTGTAGATGCACACTGGAGCTGCTCCACAAATGGAGGATCAGACAACATAACTCTGGAGTACCAGGCACCACCAGCAGAAAGGCTGAACCGGGCAGAAGATGGAAAGAGGCAGCTTCAGAATCTGAGGCAGAACTGAGACACACTAAAGTCAGAGCAGGCAAGATGGAGTCAGACAGACTGTGGTAAGGAAACAAAAGGACTACAAATCGGGATACTAGCAACCAGATTAACTTGATAATCAGACAAGGCACAAGATGAAGGGAGGACTTAAATACTCACACTGACCAATAGCATCACCTACGTGGCACCTGATAAAGGAATTGAAGGATCTGATATATAAAGAGAGACTATCCAAATTAGTTTTATTTACATGAGAAAAAATATGTCTAACGGGTAATATGATTACCATTTATAAATATTGTTGAGATCAATACAAAGAAGGAACTATTTACGCAAAGATCTGAGCAAGAAATAAGAAGTCATCCATTAAGACTAGATAAAAGGCACTTTAAAGGGGATCTCTCACCCCTATAAAAGTAAGGTTTATTAGCTAGAGTATATAGCGGTAATGTTGAAAACGTTATTTAAAAAAAATATATATATTTGGGCTAAAAATTTTGCTTATAGAGTGCCCTCCACCCTACTTCTGCATACATTGCTCTTGCCACTCTGCCTCTGTTCCCTTCCCACTACCCAGCCTATTCCGATGATGGAGGCTTTCTGCCTTTAAGCTGGAGCAATGTCATTGGCTAGAAATCGATCTCTGCCAATGAGATCGCTGAAGCTTACAGACAGAAGCCTCCGTCATCAGAGGAGGGTGGGTAGTGGGAGGGGAGCAGGCAGTGCGGCAAACTGCATCAAGAGCAGTTTGTGGAAGTATGGTGCAGGGCACTCTATAAGCAATAATTATGGCCCAAATAGGGTTTTTTTTTTTTTTTTAAATAGATAAATAACATTTTCAAATTAGTGCTATATATTCTGTACCTAAGAAGCCTAACTTTTATAGGAGTGAGAGATCCTCTTTAAATTAAACAAAGGTAGGGATTTGTCACAGTAAGGACAGTGAGGTTGTAGAATAACTTGCCTCATGAAGCTGTGTTTGCAGATACTGTATATGCTTTTAAAAAAGTATTAGCTATTTTTCGGGTTCAGAATAATATTAAAAATGATGACAGTTGGTTTCAAAGCAGATATTATTTTCATGAAATATCCAACTGCCTTTTAGAGTGAGGAAGGATTTTTTTTTTCTTGGGGTTTAATTGCCTTCCTCAAGCATGATATGACATGGGCTGAAATTGATGGACAAATGTCTTTTTTCAGCCTCATCAACTATGTTCCTATGTAAATGGGTATTTTTATTTCAACAAAATTCCAGAGAATTGCACCTCTTTAGCAAAGTAAACATCCTACTGGCTAGGGCTCTCAATGAAAAATCCGTAGCTGTATGAATGAATGAATGAATATGTTTATTTATATAGCGCCACAAGTGTACTCAGCGCTTTACAATTTCAGGGTTTAAACAATACAGGGTTACAGGTGCTTTGTAGAGTGAAACATTGGGTGCGAGGTCCCTGTATGATTTAAACAAAGCATACCACATGCCGAAATATTCTGTACAATGGCTAAAAATGGAAAGAAGAGAATATAGAAAACTGTCCAAAGAAGCATTTACTGGCCTAGTTGAAAGGCTAGTTCAGTATTTTTTCAGATCATAAGTACTAGGATGGGCGAAAATTTTCACCTCAAACTGAAATCGGTGAATAATGGCATTTTCCGCTTGTCAAAAAATTTCCAGAGAAAAGTGCAGTTTTTTCGCTTTTTTCTGCCTTTTCTGCCCTTTGAAATCAATGGGAAGAAATATTTCTACACCACACAAAAGTTTTCTACAGCCATATAAAAGGCTGTCAGGCTCTCACAGCAGCCATTCTGTGTTTGTGAGAGGAGAGAGCAACATGTTTTTTAGCTAGAGGAGATAGGCAAATAAAGGGGAATTGAAGCTTAGATTTAGGAATTCATTTAGATATGACATTTGTTCTCTGTATTAGGGGAGTCTGGGGGCACTCTAGGGGATAAGAAGAGAGGAAGGAGGTTGTCCCCCAAATACTCCAAAATTCCATGTGACTGACAGGCAAGACACAGGCAACCTATTTGCTTGCTGATCTTGCTGTTATTGTCCCTGTGCTGGGTGGGGAAGTCTGGGGAAAGACATTGTTGATTTTCTTTTCTAGTTATATTTGTTTTTGGACAGACTGTGATAAGACAACAGGGTGGACAACTTAAAAAATAAAATAAATAAAATAAAAAATAAAAAAAAAATAAAGAATAAAAAAATGAAATATCTTAGGTGACAGTGACTGACAGCTGATGGGCTTAGGCAAGGCATCATACAGCTCCATAAGTTGTGTTGTGCACTGTACAGTAAAAAAACACAGTGTAGTTGCAGAATGTCCAGCAAACGCACAAGGGGGAGGGGGAGGGGTGGAGCAGTGTAGGGACGTGAGAGTAAAGTAGTAGTCCAAAAACCTACTGCAGCAACGGTTGTTGCAGCGTGTGCAATCAATGATGATGATCCCTTTACTCCAAGGGAGGATGCAGTTTGTCAAGGTCCCAGCAAAACTAGGTCCAGCACCACCAGTGCCAGTAAAAATATAGAACCATATAAGAAGAACACTGAAGATGACAACAAGTCACATTCAAGTGTTGATGATGCTGGCAATAGCCTAATAGAGGAAGGTGTAGTATCTGAACCGCCTGCTGCATCAGACAGTTAGACACCAAAACACCTGTCCTCAAAGTAGTAGTGAATTTTGTTATAGTAAAAGTAAAAAGAAATTGTTTGAGACCTCCAAAATCTTAGAGAAATATAAGGTTAGTAGTGGGCAAGAACTGTCAGGTGATGCTGATGCTGCTGAGGATGACCTAATGATGACTGATGATTATGCAGATCTAGAATATATCCCTCAAGCATCCTTCTCTTGTTCAGATACAGGTAAAGTTGAGAGTGAGGATGATGACAGGGCTATAAGGTTAGCATAAAGTCAAAGGCTGTATCTTCCGCCACCTTTAAGGAGCACTGTGCCTGTCTATAAACTGTTTGAGAAAGCCATTGGAAAGTCTGACCCTGGACAAGCACAGATGTCAAAAAGCACACAGTCACCTTATCAATCATCATCGGCATCATCGTCTCTTCAAAGTCCAAGTCCCACTCAGCCATACACACCTGTTTCAGGTACCCAGCAACAGCAACACAGGTTAACATCCACAGTGTTAGATATGAAGAGTACCTCTGGTGCTGCTGCTGTAAATGCTGCACCTTTGACATCTAGTAGTAGTGGCAGTAGAATTACATCAACATTTAGCTCCAGTAGTAGTAGTAGCAGAAATCATACATAACAGATAAAGCCAGAACAAATATATTAACAGCAGCACAGATGAGGAGGTAGAGGACAGATGGGACCACTGCTATGATCGATAAGTAATGTGTGTCAATAATCTAAGAAGGAGGATAGAGTATGACAATGGTAAAAATACAAACACAAATCACACCATGGCATTCTCCCACCACCAGCACTAAAATACATATCTACCACATTGTAGGTTGTACTTTATGTTTTTTTATTACTTGATACCATCCTGAATATGTACACAGCACAATTATGATAAAGGCTTATTACAGGGTTTACAATTTATTTTATCAGCATGGATCAGCACAGGTTAATTTTTGCTTTTGTATTTCTTCTAGGTTTTTGGGGGTTTGAGGACAAGCCCCCTCTTTCCTTGCAGCGTTCCATACCTTAATCACTAGATTCATTCACATCCTTCACATTAAATATATTAATCATGGTGGTTTAGCGCTGTGGGTTTTCTTTGTTTACAATACATATCTGCCACATTGTAGGTTGCACTGAACATGTGCCAGTGTCACTTAATCAAGAAAGTGCTGTGGACAAAGGGCAAATGCATTCTGCATGCTAACACGTTTTTCAAGCCATATTTTGCTGTAGGACTCACAACTTTGACTTTCAGCCACTTATTTCTAAACTTCAGCCCTCAGAAGAAGTAATTTTACAGAGGGAAATGTAGTACCTATAGGAAATATAGGCAAAAAATGTGTTAAAATAGGCGGAAAATGTGTTAACATAGGCGGAAATTTTGTTAAAATAGGTAAAAAGGAGGAAATTTTTGCATAGGCGAAAAGGCAAAATTTTTCTTGGTAATAGCAAAAATTGGCACATTTTCGCAAAATTTTTCACACTTTTCACCCACACCTAATAAGTACCAATGTCAAAAAATTAATAGACTTTATTAGTATTTAATTAAAATCAAGTCTTGATACATCCTTTTTAGTGCTATTTTGTTAGATGGCTACCTCTGTATCAATTAATTATTTATCTATTTAGTTTATTGTGATTGCTTTTTTTTAAACTGACAGCGGATCAATTGTTTTCCTAACTAGCATCTTGGTTGTCTAGGAACTAGTGCAAGGGGAGGTTTCTTCCTGCAATTCACTGAAAGTGACAGGGTATAAAAAGATCAGTCTATTCTGTCCACATTCACTTAATAGTCCCAATGAAGCTGGTTGTATCTGCCAAAATGTGTCAGGCCTTTCTTATTCCTGACACTGTAGTAAACATTCATCTATGGAGTTCACTCATTGAAGAAACCTCTAGATTTGTCTAATAAATGGTGCTGAAAGGCATCGGATAGAATATGAGACCCTTGAGGTCTTCTCAGGTTGGAAAGCTCTGACCAAATCTATAGGGACTCCTGGAACACTGGAATTATAAACTTTATATAAATTTTTAGATTGGTTTCAACACTTCTCAGCAAATTCATTTATTGGTAATTAACACCTTAAGGACTGGGAAAATCTGACTTCGTTTTCACTTAAGGACCGGAGCAATTTTGACTTTGTTCAACCACATTTTCGCTTTAATTCCTTTTGTATACCCACACAAATGATATACTGTTTTTCTAAGCACAAGTAGGGCTTTCTTTTGATACCACAATTATATGAATACCTCGTTGTTTAGTTTGATTAAAATAGAAAAAAATGAAAAAAAACCCAACATTTTGCTTACATTTTCCTGTCAGGATTTGAATACCATTAGTTTGTTACAAAAAATACCCCTAAATATATTCATTTGCTTCTCCTGAATATAAAAGTACCCCATATACCTAGTATTTCAATCTCTTTATCATATTTACAAGGTAAATATTACAAGATGGACTCCATTATTTCCAACCTGTAATTGGCATGTGAGCATCATAGCTTAGTTGACGGTGCCAAAACCAAAAATGTCTCACAAAGGTATATGTTTCTGAAAACTAGACAACAGAAGGTAAATAATCAGGAGAATTTTGGAGTTTTTTATGCAGCTATTTTTCCAGAAATATTTTTCAAAATTGTGGTAATATTTTGTTTTTTTGCAGTTTTAACACTTACATTTCAATATTACTGTTGATATCAAGCACGGGATAGTTGAAAATTTTAAAAAATGCATTGATTAGTATTCATCTCCTTCTTCTGAGTATGGCAATCCCCCATATGCATAGGTTTCTCAAGGTTTGGGGAAGCTACCGGGCCCAAATTGGAACATGCGCATTTCCAGTTTCACACTTTGAATTTTTACAGCTTGCGTTACTGGTGCCATGTCTCATTTGGGGCTGTGTACCAGTGCTGCACCTTAAAATCTCCCCACAAAAGTGTATATTTTTGGAAAGTAGACACCCCAGGCTTTCATTTTATGTATTTTTTCACATTTTTTATGCAGCAATTTTACCACCAATCCCTCATAAAACTTGATGCAAGTAAAAAAATCAGCGTTTTTCACACTTTGACTTCAATGTTGATGTGAATTTCAAGCACATGAGTGAAGATTTTAAAAAATGCATTGTTTAGTGTTCAGCTCCTTCTTCTGAGTACGGCAATGCCCCATATGCATAGGTTTCTCTTGGTTTGGGGGAGCTACGGAACCCAATTTTAAACAAATATTGAATTTTCACATCTTGCTTAACTGGTGCAACATTTTTCACACTTAGACTTCAATGTTGATGTGAATTTTGAACAGTCTGTCATAGTGGGGATGTTCTTTTGGGAGGCACAGGGAATTATCTCTAAAGTGCATAAAGTACAAAATCATTTCATATCTAGTCCTGGTCGTTGCTTTGGCAAAAATAGGGGTATCATATATTGGGTTTTTACTCCAGTAGGATCTAATACTTGTTTTTTTTACTATTCCCATTGTCATTGCTAGGGACCAGAATTTCTTGAATTCTAAAAGGTCTGTGGGTTGCCATATTTCTTCCTTGGAAACAAACACTGATGGGTTGGCGGCAATATATTGGGCTGCATATAGATTGGTTTGAGACAAGATTTTCCCCAAACTTTATTCCCCCAAAAATAAATAAAAAAATCAACATGGATAAATCTTGCCACATCCACTTAAATTCCTGAATTGCCTGTGAATTCTAAACTAGCTTATAATATAAAATAAACTTTTTAATAAAAGAAACTTTTTTTTGGATTTTTTTTTTTTCCTACTCTACCCCTAAACCTAAATCTAACCCTAAACCTTACCCTAACCCACGTATACCCTGAACCTACCTAACCCAAGTCAACTACCTATCGAAACTATAATTATTATATTTTTTGGTGTTTTTTTTTTGGCGGGGGGGGGGGGGAGTTTTCTCCCTGTTCTACTCCTAAACCTAAATTTAACCCTAAACCTTTTTCTAATGCACAACGACTAAACCTACACAACTACCTACCTAAACTACCTAAAATTCACAAAATAATCAGAGTTTATTAAAAATAAATAAATAAATAAATACATTTAAAAAAAGTGTAAAAAAAATACAGGGGGGTGGAGGATGTACCACAGATCAGAAAACGCTTATCTGCAGCAAACTGATCACTAATAGACTGATCAGACGGGGGGAACTGTATTGATCACTGCAGAAACAGTGATCAAAGGGTTAATTCTGATTTTAAATTTTTTTTTTTAATCAGGAACACTGAAACGGCTCTGGAACGATCTCTCACAAGCTGTCTATCTGTCTCTCTCCAACTCAGAAGTGTGTAAGATGGAGGGAGGCAGAGAGATGTGACAGGGACAGTATTTATAAATACTGCCCCTGTCATTCGGCTTTTGCAACATGTGATTCGCTAATCAAGAGAATCACATGTTGCAACAATGTTGCTACTGGCTGTAACTAAGTGCCCCAGTACTGGAACGCTTAGTTACAGCCATCCCATGCTCTCCCATCACTCCTTGCTGCAATGGTAACAACATATTGGAGGATGTCTCAGTAATAATTTTCACTTTTTAATTCAAGTGTCTGCTGTGAAGCAAAACTGTGTCTGCTGTTGTTAACTGAAGACTAAGAAATATAATTATTTTCAGGACACTGGAACTGGAAGTAGAAAGAAAGAAACATCTGGGAATTTAAATTAATGGTTATATTTGACATATTAAAAACAGGTCTGAACCTGGGGATGGTTTTCGTGCCACATTATAATCGATAGAACATCTTGGTATAGAGATTGTATAGAGATGGATCTTTCCAACTCCCAGACTAACAGGCTCTTCATACCTCTGTGTATTAATGAACATTTTTTTGCCCCCAGGATTTTAATCTAACCCTATGAATATCATTTCATATCTATGTGGACTGTATGTTTACTAATGTAATTGTCACCCCATTCTGTACTCATATAATTTGTTTCAAATGTTTTTCATACATTGTAAATATACATGCAATGCTATTCCAGCTTTATTTATTAACCCATGCCTGAAGAAGAGGCCATAGTGTCCTGAAAGCTTGCATTTTCTATGTCCTCAGTTAGCCACTGAAATGTTATCACCTTTATATCACGCTTGTGAGTTTATTTGCTACAAAAGTACATTGAATCCTATATTATCTACTAACTAACATTGTACCACCTATTTTTCTAGTATGTGATAGAAACATTGCCACCTGGTGATAACAATAGAAAATTGCAGTTTAATATAAAAATAACAGGTGTAAGCATCCAGTGTATGACCTATTTTTTCCTTATGGCCTTTCCTAATCGATATATGCTTTTCTGCTTTTTATATTTAGGTAAAGTACTCTGATGCCCCTTAAGTGGGGGTCATTTAACTATAAATAAATCATTGATTGCAGTCACTTTTGAATGAGAAATCACTCAGCAGCTGGAGTGCCCTTGTATTACTCTCCAGGAAAATCAGTATAACATATACAATGTTGGTGTTTTGCTGAATCAGGTGCTGGAATCAATTTTAAATTGCCTAATGTCAAGTTACTTAGCTACATACACACACTAAAATTCCTCCCCTTAATGCCTCTTGCCAAGGGAAGAACAATGGAGCAGGTTTGGTGTGTTCCTATCCTCTACACCAGAGGTGACAGTCTGCATTCCAAAAGGGCCTAGAGTAGGACTGGGATTTTGCTTATTGTGCGCAGTTGTTTCAGTTATTAGCGCAATCCTGTTGACAGCAACATTTGTGCAAAATGAGGGATATCACGAAACTGTTCACTATCTCAGCCCTTTAGGAGTGAAGTTTGACACTCCTGATCTACTCTTTGTTTAATCCCTTGGGGATGAGGGCTTTTTATACCAGAGGAGAAGAGCAATTTTGGCCTTCTTAGTATGCCTTTGGTCAACCATACTTTCTCTCTAATTCATTTAGTCCACCCACACAAATTATATACCTTTTTTAAACTTCATAATACTATAAAAAAGTGGAAAAATTTGAAAAAAAAGCAACAACATTTTTGTTGTTCTTGCATGATAATTTGTGCTCATTTGGTTCATTTTTAACAATGACTGGGTAAAAGGTATGAACATGTGTTTATACTCCCAAGTGTCCCTTTTTAGGGGGGTATTGTCCCTCTGAGGTGAAAATCCCTATATTCCTCTTTCCCACCCTGGTTCCCTCTTAGATCAGACTATATGGTGTGTATATGAGTATGACATTGCTTCACAGTAATAAAACTCACATTAATGTTTCTTTAAACTTCAGTATGTGTGTTTATAAATTAGTCTCTAGAGATAAAATACTTTGTGCTTGCTCTATCTTATATATTCGGTAACATAAAGTGGGGTCAAACCATAATTTTTTTTTTTTTTTACTTTCAAGCTCCTAACACCAGTCCAGCTCCCAGTACCTCAAAAGTGCCTGATTTTTGGCCATTTGAGACACTGGAAGCTCTGTTCTCTACCTCTCTCTTCCTCACAATCACAATGAGGAAGAGCAAGGCAGAGAAAACTGACAAAGGAAGTGTATACTTACATTACCTTTGTCATTGGCACCACAGGCACGTGATCACATGTGTGAAGCAACTGAAGAAAAGCTGAAACTGATTGCTCCCATCCTAGAATAGTCAGTTACAGCCTCCTGAGCATGATCGCAATGTGCCTTGAGTCACGCTACAATATTTATCAGTTACATGCCAGGACTGTCACCTGTCAGACAGAAATGCGTGACAGTCTTGGCATGGGTATCCCTTTGAAGTGTTGCATTTAAAGATTTGCATCATAAAATTTTGCATGTCTTTGGCCGCGTCATTTAAAGTGTCGCAATTAAAGTTTTGCGTCTTAAAGTGTCGCAAATTCTACATTTCGCGTCGTTCCAAATGGCGCATTCACCATATCGTGCTTTAACATGTCGCAGCATTAAAGACGCAATATGGGTGCATTCATGATGAAAATTGGATGCAATATGGACACAATATGGGTGCAATATTGGTGCATTAAACATGCAATATGGGTGCAATATGGACTCAATATGGGTGCAAAATTGGTGCATAAGGTTGGATTTTGGGTTGGTTTTTGTTGTTTTTTTTGTTGGTTTTGGATTTGGTTTTGTGGGCTTTGGGTTGGGTTTTGTGGGTTTTGGTCATTATTGCACCCACATTGCGTCCTTAATGCACCCATATTGCACCCATATTGCATCCTTAATGCACCCATGTAACGTCATTATTGCACCCATATTGCTGCGACATGCTAATGCACGATATGGCGAATGCACAGTTTGTAACAACGTGAAATGTAGAATTTGCGACACTTTAAGATGCAAAACTTTAATTGCGACACTTCAAATGACGCAGCCAAAGACATGTGACATTTTATGACGTGAAACTTTAAATTCGACACTTCACTAGTAAACCCCTGGCATGTCACTTGTCGTTAAATGGTTAAAACAATGTATTCAACAAACTGTAGATTAATGTAGATTAAATGAAGTAACTTTGTAATTTCTCTGTGCATGCTATGGGGGTGGGGGTGCAGCATTAAAGTCCTAATGGTGGAGGAGACTGTCAGCTAATATGAACTGCAGCAAGCATACTTTGTAGTGCAGACGTGTTACACGTGAGATCTGTGTTCCACATGCTGGAAGTGTGAGGCACTTGACAGAGAGAAGCTTTTAAAGTGCCCTGCAGCCCAAGGGATTAAAAGCCCCATTTAGATCAATGGGATTTTTTCTCACTCACTGTAACACTCTGAATGCCAGAGAGGTGTCCAACACAATACTTTGCAAGGCATTGGACACTTTTCTGGCACTCAAAAGGTAAATTGGTCCACCTATGTTCCCACAGTGAGAGAAACAGCGAGAGAGAGAGAGAGATCAGAAAGTGTATAAGTGGTTCTGTGGATACCAGTGGAGCAGGGTGTCAGGCAGTGTCAGACAGATTTTATATATATATGTGTGTGTGTGTGTGTACACACATGCACAAACACTCACGCAGACACATACACAGTATGTGCAGTTCTATTACCAAACAGTTACAAAGGCAACAAATACAAATTCTGCTTGATTTAAGTGGGGATTTTAACCCCAAGAATACCAGAGAGTTTTCTAGCTCAACATTAACCCCATCATGTGAATGAAGGCCTTTATACAAGAATATACCCAGGGGATACAAGAGTAACACAATCAGCACAAGATGTTTAGTAATAGCATTTATTGAAGTAACATCTTACTTTATATATCCATTTATACATTACATTGAATTCATCCTTGGTTTGTATGATGATTTAATTATTCTGAACAGCTCTTTACACGCCTGCAATAGATGTAGACTTACAGTATATCATTCTGCCTCATGAAGCCAACTGGGGGTTCTGTTTATCAGGTATCTGCATAATGCACTTGCTGGGAAATGCACTATATTTAGACTTTCATACATTTACTAGTGTAAAACCCGTGTACACACGGACCAAGGTCCGAATTTTGTCCGACTTTGGTGCCTTGCTGTATGATCACATAAAAAATATAAAACGCTAGTGTAAAAGCCCGTGTACAAGGGCCAAGGGCCGGGTGATGTTAACCCTTTGAGTGCCAGAGGGGTACGCAACGCATTGCTTTGCCGACGCAGTCATGCACTGCAGAGATTGCCCGAAAGCACAGAATGCACCCAGCACAGAACTCCCAGCATTCTGTGCGTTCGGCCAGTCTCTACTGAGCATGACGGCTTCTGACAAACATCCTAGCGAATTATTATATAGGATTAGTGAAGTTGTTCTTACTCATTCATCAATCAGCAAGTGCAATGGTATGCAGAAACCCTTATTGTACAGAACCTCTTTAACCGCTTGGGTGTCCTAGAAGTCTCTATAGCACCTGAGGGGTTTAACCCTTTGAGTACCAGAGGGGTACACAATGCAATGTGTTGTGTACCCCTCTGGAACTCAAAGGGTAAAGTAGTAGTTAACTTTTTTTTTATGCTACACATTCTGAAAATGCATATTCTGTAAAGTCAAATTACCTATTTTCTTACTTTTTTATTCATCTCACCTATTTTTTCTTTTACACATTTATTTCCCTGACTCTGAATGGGTTGACAGAGAGCTTTCTGTGTGTATTGTGAAAACAGAGAGAATACAGCAATGTAAACAAGGAACAATGTAAAAATGACAGTGATGTACCACAGAAAAGCCCGCCTCTGCAGCATACAGATCAGTCAGTGCTGCACAGAGACTGCCATACTGTATAAATAACAATGTGTTCACAGTCTCCTACAGGCAAGCTCCATATAAACAAACACTCAATGAGTACTCTCTCAGAACAATATAAGTACAAACAATAGATGAAGATGAAGAAAATGTAAGTTTGGAGGTTGACTGTCTTTTTAAAGTGGACCTATAACCACACCTGGGAACTCTCCGGATTTGCCCCAGAGACTCCGGTTCTGACAGAGCTTTACCGGGTCTCCGGGGCAGAGGCTAATTCCTCCAGATGTGGGGAGTTTCTATTGAAACTCTTCCACATCTGCTTTTTCTCCCGCTGTTCCTTCGTCCCCAGCCTCCTGTGTGACACTTTTAAGCCCTGCCCCCCACTTGTGTCAACCCTGCCCCTTTTTGATGCGATTAGCGTAATTTTTGTCACCCCCTGCAGAACAGAGGACTCCCCTCCAGGTAGCCCTCAACTGGAAGTTCCCAGGTATGCCTATAACCATATAGATAACCCTTCCCTTATACTTCAAAGGCATTTTGGGATGGGTATCACCATTGTCTGGTCACATTCTGACTTACCTTAGATCTTGGTATTGAGCCCTACAGTTACTGCCATGCAGAGGAGTAACTAGAAGCCTCTGGGCCCTGGTGCAAGAAGTGCCACGCCCCCCCCCCACTGACCCCCTCTACAATGCCCCTCAATCTTTACAATGCCCCCATCTCCTGCCTGGAGCTCCCGCTCTGTCCTCCTAGTAATGCAGAGCGCTGGGAGATGATGTCATCCAATTCCTCCATCTCAGTCAAATTGGAAAAAAACGTCTTAAAAGTGGGTGTGGTGTAATCTACCGTCATATTGTAAGGTATGTTGAAAAAAAAAAACTTCTTTTAGCCATCACTTTTTTGTTAGATTAACGTCAAAATAAAAATGGTCTACACTTGGAAAAGACAAATTAAAGTACTGTTAGCAAGAGTGAGACTCAGTAGTATGGTGTTAACTGATTTAAAAAAAGTCTTTGAAAATTTTATATATACAATGGAAACAGAAGAGAGAGAGACAGAGGTGCCTCCTTGTGTGGTATCTCAATAAATACCAACCTCCACCCGAGTACACCCAATAGGTGGATACTCATAAATGTTGATGCTGTGATTCTACCTATGCAGTACACAGCTTTAAAGTGATAGTAATGTCCAAGAATAATGTTACTTTGTATTGTAGATTAAAAAAAAATATTTGCAGCAAATCCAGTCTCTCAAACCTTCCCCCCCTCCCCTTTTCCTGATGTCACCTGTAAAGCTGACAGGAGGAGATTCGAGTCAGCCGACACGAGGATGCTCTTCAGCAGAGCTGAAATCGCGTTATTTAAAAATAACTACTTCACTGGAACAGTCTACAAAGTGTGCTTGCAAATCAGGCACATTTTGTAGACTGTTCCAGTGAAGTCATTCTTTTTAAATATGTGATTTCGGCTCTACTGAAGAGCCACCGGCTGGTCCCAGGACCGGAATCTCCTGCTGTCAGCTAGAGCACTGATGTCAGGAGAAGGGGAGGTAGGGGGAACTTTAAATGCTAATATCTCTCAAGCCATAGTGGTTTGAGAGATGGGATTTGATGCAAATAATTTATTTTTTTTATTCTACAATACAAAGTAACATTATTCCTGGACATTAGTATCACTTTAAGGCTTATTTGGGATATTGATCTGTCCCAAAAGCAGTTACTGGACTGACTTTTCCAAAATGGGCTGCTCCTGTGATACTCGCTCTCTCCAAATGGCCATGATATACAAAATTATAGAAAGCAAAAAAATACATGGTGCCCCACAGTGTAAATCTGAATAAAATGAAAGTTATAATAGTACTCACAAATCTGTTGGTCAGATGAAACTGACAAAGCCAGCACCTGGAGATATTTCCCCATCTCTACTTGGGTGTACCAGGATACCAATTGTCTTCAAGGTGCCTTACAATCAATGGATGATTAACCTTTATTACTATACTTCTGAGACATTTCTGTGAGGGTCACAGTAAGTTCCAAAGCAATATGTTCTTTAACACGTTTCTCAGGTATACCAAAAAGTCAAATTGATGGGAGAGGCAGGAAACAGTTGGGATGCCACTTGAATGCCTGTTCATAAAATCCAGTACAGATTCATCTCAAATTGAATTGAAATTGTGTGTTAGATGCCTGTTCTTCAATGGATACACTGCGCAAGTTCCACGTCTCCGGTGCTGGGTGCACTTGAGCAGCTAAGGAGGAGAATCCCAGATATAGCTGTGGGGGGGAGGGGCACGAGAGAATAGTCATGAGGTGGGCATGAAAAATACTACCAATCACTACACCTGTTTGAAATTTTGTAATTTTAAAGACAAAAAATGTCTTTACTTCTTTGAAAATTTCTGTTTCAAAGGCAAAATAAAATACATTTTTAACATCAGAATTTTAAGGGCAATTTTCACCAAGATCTTACCATCATTTTTAATTATTTATGACACATATTCAAATGTAATGGATTTACTTCTGAAAATATCATCTTTTTACCACCAACTCATAATCCAAACATGTTTTCATTATGACAGCTTTCTAAACATCTCACCCTAAGACTGATTTACTAAGCAGACCTTTAGTATTTCTACAGTAAACAACTGCTACATAGGGGATATATAAAAATTCCCAATTTACATTAATTTCAATGTTACTTTTACCAAATGAATGCTAAAGATGTTTCCAAGGTGTTGTGAAGCAATATTTTGGAGAAATCCCATGGAGTTAAAAGCCTAATTTAAGAGCATCCACAGGTTTGCTGAATGTATACATTTGACCACACAATCTTTCAAACACAATAATACTGCATAAGTACACAAATGAATCCCTTCTTTAATTACAATGTTTTCTCTGGTTAATTGTCCTACATATTCTGTGCTGGTATTTGATGTAATGCATTGATGTGATTATGTTCTGCCTCATGCAGTCTATAGAAAACTAGCTGTAGGGTTGGTTTCTGTCCTTAAAATATATTTATTGATTTCACAAATGTATCAGACATTGGCCTCTTGACTAGCAGAATGATTCTGTTGTAAACCAACTGCATGACAGGGGAAAACAATTCCATTATGTCCATTAATTTAAAGATATAGTAATGTTATTATAAATATGGTTTAATTCAGTATTTCTCAATGTTTGTACTCGGGGGACACATCAACAGGATAGGTTTTCAGGATATCTCTGTGTAATCTCAGTTGAGTAATCAGCATCTCAGTCATTGTGATTGAGCAGATTGTGCTTAATTAGTTTAAAATGACATATTTTGACAGCTATTTATGTTTTATTTTCCCTTCATTCCCTTCATATGATGTCAGCCCCTTCCCCTCAGAAAGAAATGGCTGACTGACTGGCCACTGGATCTGTGGTTGCCATGACATTCATATCCAGTGATGTTCTGATTAAGACACTTCCCTGTACCTTAGTGTTGCAAAAAAAAGTGCTCAAGACTCATTTATAAGACTCAGACATGTGAAGTGTCTCAGTTGGGTAGGGTTGCCATGACAACACCAGATCGGTGAACATTTTTCCAGATCAACCCTTTCCCAGGAGAATGTACCGAAATCACATAAAAAGGGAGTAAGGGGATCATAAAACTTGTATAACTGGCAAAATATAGCATTTTTAAGACTGTGACTGAGATCAGTCAAACACTTAAATGGAAAACAATTGAATTTAACCATCTTTACACAGAAATATATAAATAGGGCTTTTTACGCCTTGAATGCTAGAGGTCTCCAACACCTTTTTAAATCAATGGGTATTATTATTTGACCCTTATAGTGCAGCTGGTTTGCCCCATGGATGCTGTAAATTCGCCACCCCATCCCTTTCTACAAATTGACCTTTAAATAAATAAATACACATACAACTAGAAAATGGTGGTAAGGCTTCAGCATTTATTTAAATAAATAATTTAAACACTTATTAAAACCATAACAACTCTTACCAGCCATCCTAGCCTGATAAGTTTACCATATTCAAACACATAGCTCCTCCATACCAGCCAGGAGCTATCACAATAACCATTAATTTATTTAACTTTAATGTTAAAAACCCTCCATGCTGAGACAACACAGTTTTTTTTTTTAATTCTTAAAATAACCAACAAAAACGGAGGGGGGGGGGTGCGGTGAAACAGTAGTCAGCAGGGCTGAAAGCTGGCCAGCAGGTGAACTTAAGGGGGGGGATTCAGGGTGTTATATACCCATTCTTCCTGCCCAAAACAGCTACCTGTCGCAAGGTAACTCAACTTCAGCCAATCACTATTCTGAGCGGGAAGAAGGGTAAAATCTAGAATATTCCTAGCCACTTCTGAACAAATTTAAAGGGGCCTAACCCTATTACTTAATAAAACTATAAATTAATAACAATTGGGGAGTGACGGCTCCCCCAGCCCCATGGGTCCCTTCTTACCAGCCATCCTAGCCTGCTAAGTTTACCATATTCAAACACATAGCTCAGTCATACCAGCCAGGAGCTATTACAATAACCATACATTTATTTAACTTTAATTTTAAACACCCTCCACAGCCAGCCCTGGCTGACCACAGCAAGGGCTGAGCCCACCCAAGCGCATAAGTGCCCTCTCAACTAGGGATTGTAAACCCAAATTAAATATGTCCAATCCCACATCAGATAAATGTACTTCATCTGAATGGTACAGGCCTGAACCACCACTTTCAAGGTCAACATGTCTATAAGACAAACCCCTTACTGAATAGAAAATTTTGCTCATAAACCTATTTAATTTTTTCCTAGTACTCTCCAATGTCTTGAAACCTTTCTCATTCAGCCAAATACATCTGGATACTATTTCCGATAAACCCAAAATCACCCCAGGGAAAAGGGCTAGAACTCTGCTCAATGATTCTCTGACTTGGAAAATAATTTCCGTAGACTTTAAAATGCCCAAATCATTACCTCCCAAATGTATAATTATAACCTCTGGATGTGCAAAGTTCTTAAAACAAAAATCCAACTCTCCCTCAAAATCTTCCCACCTTAGGCCCCTTACTCCATGCCACCAAATCCTGTATTCCTGTTGATCAATACCTAGATTCTCTGTATAGTTTCTTTTAACTGCCCTCTTCCAAGACCAAAATATGAATGAATGTCCTATAATCTAAACTGTAGGCACTTTGAAACCTGTAAAATAAAAGAATACAACTTAATTCATATTAGCATTATGCAATAAATGAGGGTGGAAGTAAAGTTTAAATCTCTTCGATCTCCACCTACCTAATTTTTTAATGTCTTCATAATTCATTCCTAATCTAAAAGCCTCTGTTGCTGCCCCTATTCTGAAAGAATGCAGCAAAAAATTCTTGCCTATTAGTCCCAGCTTATCTATACACATTGAAAAAACTCTGTTCAGTTGAAATTTTGTTAAAGGAACACAATCCTTATGAATGAATAGAGTATCACTAACATTTGGCCTAACTGAAATATAATCGGACATACTGTGAAGTGGGCAAAGCAAGGACCCTCTCCATTCCTTCAACCTCACCCATTCACCACTACCTTCTTGGTCAGTCTTGTACTTTTGAATATATAAAGAAATAAACTGCTTACCTAACTTGACATGTTGAATTCTTAAACAACTATGACACTGCTTATTTTTTTACACTAACTAACTCTCATAGCCCCAAAAAATGCTAATATGAAGACTGTCTCAAAAACATTCTTACAAACTAGCTGTAAATCTTGTAACATCTGAGTTCAAATGGGAACTGATATGGGACACCTGTCATCTTGCACTACTGAGCTCCTACAGTAACCCTTAATAACTTGTTTCAACTTAAAATTAATATTCCATTCTTTAAAACCCAGCAACCTGAAAAAGAAATTGAGACCTGACACTTTTCGTTTGATTGACTGACTTGAAATCCTGCCATCAAACAATTTTTGAATAAAAGACATAACTAAATTTTCATCATGAACCTCTGAAAAATGAACCCATTCATTCCAAGCTGAAACATGTCCTTTCCAAGTAGATGCAGACACTGATTTTTTGATGAATTCCCCCATTTCTCCTAAATCAATTCCCAAAGGTGCTCTGGGCACGGCGCTCCGCGATTCTCCGCCATTGGGGCCAACTGGAAGAACCTGCCAAACTGAAAGCGTGACAGACTATCAGCTAATACATTAGAATAACCAGGGAGATGCTTCATTTTTATTCAGATGTTAAGTGACAAACATTTCAGAACTAAATACAAAATTACCTACTTGACTAGATCTGGCTCATAGATTGTTAACTGCTTGGACCATACTGTTATTGTCAAAATCCATTAAAATGGGTTTATTAGCAAAGAACTGACCCCAAAGCTCGACAGCTACTATCACAGGGAACAATTCACATAAAACCATGTTTTTAACCAGGCCTAATTCAAACCATCTCTCTGGCCATTTTTGCACACTCCACTTTCCCTTCCAGAAAACACCATAACCACGAGAACCTGCTGCATCCGTGTATAGCTCTATATCTGCATTAAAAATGAAATTCTCCTGCCATAAAGTTCTTCCATTGTAGACATCTAAAAATGAATACCATATTTTTAAATCTTCTTTCACCTCCTCTGAGATCCTAACATGACATAAGGTGATTTTAGACCTGCTATAGCTGTTGACACTCTCCTGGAAAATATTCTACCCATAGGCATAATTCGCGTTGTGAAATTTAGTAAACCTATGACTGATTGAAAAACTTTAACTGTAACTTTCTTATTGTATAAAAGCACTAATAGCTGATGTTTTAGCTTCAAAATTATTTCCTCTGGTAACCTGAATTCCATTGACTCTGAATCCACAGTAATCCCCAAAAATACAATCTCTATAGTTGGGTGCATCATTTTTTCTTGAGATAATGGAACACCAAAATAAGAAGCTACTTCACAAAATGTTCCCATCAACATGCTGCATATTGTGGAATCCCTGGGACCAACAAATAAAAAAATCGTCTAAATAATACATTACAAAATTATACCCACTCTTGTCCTTAACCACCCATTCCAAAAATCCTGCAAATGTTTCAAAGTATGAACAGGATAAAGAGCATCCCATGGGCAAGCATTTGTCAAAAAATAACCCCTCCCCCAAATTGGAAACCCAAGGAACAAAAACAATCAGGATGTATAGGCAGGAGCCTAAAGGCACATTGTCTTACCAATCTCAGTGCTTCATCAAAAGAGGTATACTTGACAGAACACAAATCCTAGCTAATTTGGTCACTGAGAGATGACCCATGTGGGAAAGACAGATGATGTATTAATCTGAAACACCCATTTTCTTTTTTGGGTACCAAACCTAAAGGTAATAACCTAAAACATTGAAATGGTGTATGCATGAATGGGCCTTCAACTCTTCCTGCCTCAATTTATTTTTCAGTTTTATCCCAAACTATTTCTTTGTTCTCCTCAGCAGATTTTAAATTGTCAACCCACTGAAAAGACTGTGACTTGTAAGTTGGCAACTCAAAACCAAACTGAAAACCATTTTTAATTGCCTGCACTTTCCCCTGCCTTGGGTAACGATTTAACCAAGGTAGCATTTCTTTCCATCTCACTGGAGTTGAAGATTTTTGAAACATTAATTATTAACTGTCTGGATTGTTTGTAACTGTTTTCTAAAGCAGCGAAAACTGGGATGACTCCCAGCACAAGTCAAACATTCATGCCGAAACTTACATGAATAAGGAAATTTGCATTGATTCTCGTTGAATGACCAGCAAACCCCTTTTTTCTGAACTTGTCCTAAAGTAGGAGCTTGAGATCTATGCCAATTACTATTAGTTTACTGTGACATTAACGAGACCCACAAGACCACATTTTTCTGGCCCCAACTTACTGAAGTATGTACAGCTAGCTTTTGGCAGAATTACTTTTCATATGTAAACCAAGAAACCCCGCCAAAAGTCTTGTAAGTGTCAAGCACAATTTCTACATGCTGAAATAAGCCAGAATATAATCTAGGGTGCTTCTCACCCATTACTGAAGCAAATATGCAAAATGCTTGTAACCAGTTATTAAATGATCTAGGAATTGGTCTCCTTCTATCATTCTCAGATCGATCATCACTGTTCTTTGCCAAAAACTCTTTTGACGCAGGCAATAATGACAAGAGATCTAAGAATTCCCCTTTCCAAATCTTTTCTTTTATACTACTAGCTAAATGGAAGCCAAGTGGAGAAACATCACATGTCAAAGCTTCCCTCAGGCATGATTTATTGACGCTAGAAATATTATCCTTTATAATGGTCTCTCTTTGTGTAATGTCTTCAATTACTTGTAGCTCACTACTCTGTCTTGCTTCAGTATCCCATACACTAGTTACATTGTTCTGTTTAGTAGACATTTGTTTCAAAATATCAGATAAAGAAACTAACACTGCTGTTAACCCTTGGTTCCCTTGACACTCACCAGGCCTCCTGACTTCCTGCAACTGCTCTGCCCTGGTGCTTTCATTTGCTTCTAAATGTTGATCTTGCTCCTTTCTTCTTTCTTCAGCAGCCCTCCTCTTGCTGCAAGGTGCTGCCCTTTCATCTGTGTCTTCAGGCGAGAACTTGGGATCCTCTTCCTGGTAGATTTAGTCATTGGTGGAACGCACGCCTGCGTTTCACTGACATCATTACGCCGCTCCGTCACTAAGTCTTCACCCCGGCGCGCAGAAGATAGTTTTTATCTTCAGCCAGGGGTGGAGAAATCATAGCCGTGTCATCCTCTATCCTCTCGCTTCTACGTCGCAACGCTCTGTCAGCTGGTTCACTCGCCGACGTTGGTCTCATAACTGACGTCCTTGATGAAGATGGAACAGTGCTCAAGCAGTCCTGGATCCAGACACTGTCCCCGCTCACCACTGCTCTCCGCTGCAATTCTTCAGCCAACCTTAACAGCTCCGCTGACATCCTGTACCCAAAGAACTGCTCTTTTGCCTCGGTGAAACTGTAGTCAGCAGGGCTGAAAGCTGGCCAGCAGAGGAACTTAAGGGGGGGATTCAGGGTCTTATATACCCATTCTTCCCACCCAAAACAGCTACCTGGTGCGAGGTAACTGAACTCCAGCCAAACACTATTCTGAGCCGGAAGAAGGGTAAAATCTAGAATATTCCTAGACAAATTTAAAGGGGCTTAACCCTATTACTTAATAAAACTATAAATGAATAATAACTGGGGAATAAGGGCTCCCCCAGCCCCATGGGTCCCTTCTTTAACAGTGCTGTCCCTTTCAGAATTGATGTACCCCTTTGTGCATATGGCCCTGTGTTTAACAGACGCACATCTGTGCTTTCCAGTCTCAGGGCTGAAAATAAATAAAAACCTTGTTTACTCTGTTATGTATGGAAAACCAATATATTTTTCATATGCAGTAGACAATCATTTTGCAGCTTCTAATTTCTACAGTTCTTCACTGACAAATTACACAGAAAAGTCTATGCATTATTTAAAAGCAAAATTAACGCTTTTTCCAATGAATGCTCTGTATGAATATTGCAAAAAAATTTGCCTATTTACATTTATTCTCATCCCTGAGGTGAATACAGCAAAGAAAAACAAAATCGATTCATTTTTCAGAAAAAGAAAAAAATATTTCCGTAATACTCATATGCAGAATTAATTTCAGAATGATATGAGGAAAAGATTACCATCGTTCAAGTGAAATATTATATAGTTGCTTATAGCTTTGAAATGAAGAGACCTAAGGCGTCCAGCAAGATGCCTGAAATCTATTTATTGATACAGGAAATCCATTTGTCTTTAATGAGTTTTGCAAGCAAGTGGCCCTTTCCTATGACTCATTCTGTGTATTCTGAACCGGAGATTGTGGTTTAAGGTTTCACATTGGAAAACAACCACTGCGCCTGCTTTTTTTCCTCCTCTGTAATCAAGCAGAGAGCAGTGAAAAAAAAAAGCTATCTCTGTGCTTGCAAGATAAACAGATTATTATTCGTTCTATGCACAGTGTATGTTCCATTTTATTTTTCCAGGAGAACTTCAGTGGAAATAATTTGATGTCAAGGTCACACAGCAATGCAAATCTATTCACAGCTCCCCATGTGAGATAATTTAACACTTTTCATCTTATGGGTGGCTATTTCTTAATTACCACTGGTGGATTATTGGGTATATTTACAGGATTTAAACCTTAGATTGCCAGACTGGTGTCCATTGCTTCACAATGCTTTGAACATTCCTCTGGCATTCAAAGGGTTAAAAGAACCATTTAATAATAACCCCATGATGGGGGGAGATTCACTAAGTGATGATAAAGAGGAGATGACTTCTCCAGTTTATCACTTCACCAATTCCTATGTTATTATAGGGAGCCTATTATTATTATTCTTTATTTATATAGCGCCAATTAAGTCCGTAGCGCTGTACAATTGGGAATAGGCATACAGAGGTATTAAATAGTACAATTAGATGTGAAGAACAGAACGATCAGAGGGCCCTGCTCCCTGAGAGATTACAGTCTATATGCACTAAGATGTCTTCAACTTTGGAGATCTTAGTGAATAGGCTCTATAGAATAACATAGGAACTGGAGATGTGATAAACTGGAGAAGTCATCACCACTTTATCAACTCTTTATCACCTCTTTATCACCGGTTAGTGAGAGGTCCCCCATGCACTGGATGACATGCTTTTTGAAGCCATTCTTTCATTAAGGTTAAAAGCCTCTTTTACATCAGTAAGAAGTACCATAACTTTATTTATCCCATAGGTGTGGTTGATTTGACACTCTATTACCTCATTTTTCTTTTCCGTATAAAACGGACATATATATGAATCAATTCTGCATGGAATTATTGCACAGAATGAAATTAATTAGTACTAAAATAATATCCACGATGGCAGACCTGATTTGTTTGCAGGACCCCAAACTCATCCCACTGAAGGTAAGATTACGAATCAGTATGTTTGCAAGAGCTGCCGCATACACATTTACTTTTAATGCAAGGGATCTCTGACTTAACCCTCTGAGTGCCAGAGGGGTACGCAACGCATTCCTGTGGTATGCTATGGAGCCTATGCATTAAGACAGTGGTGGGTGACCTGTGGCCCCCAAGGTGTTCAGTACTAAAATTTCCATCATCCCAAACCAGGCAGATGGGGAAAATGGGAACTGTAGTTCTGATCAGCTGGATGGCTCCAGGCTGCCCATCCCATATCAAGATCTCTCAAGCTGAAGAGAACTTAGTGCATAGGCTGCAAAGACTATAGGAGCTGAAGATTTTATCTTACTAGAGCTTTCTTCTTCATCACACCTTTATCACTCCTTAGTGCGGGGCTGTCCAAGTTTGATCCCTAAGGGCCACCAACAGGCCAGGATTTAAGGATTTCCTTGAATATGAACAGGTGAGTTAATCAGTCCCTCATTTGATTGGCCCACCTGTGCTCTACAGGGAAATCCTTAAATCCTGGACTGTTGGTGGCCCTTGGCATTCCTTTAATGATTTAGATCTTATGGGAGGATTTCTGTCAATTACCACTAGTGAATTATAGGGTATCCATTACGTTAGGAATTTTCACAATATTTATAGTTGATCTGTATACTTATACAGCTTTTAGCCTCATTAAATGTATATATTTCATCAGCTTATAACCTGTAATTTTTAATAGTTTTACAGATTTTTCCTTTAGGCCTCCTTCACCTGGTGACAACAACACTGCAATGATGCTACGGTGACCACATATCCCTTTAATTCAGGTACGCTTATGAAAATTACACTCTGCAGGACTGCACAGGAATCAGTGCCACCCTAGAGTGGGTGTTTTTATAAATATTCCTGATTGAACCATCTGAGTGCCAGAGAGTTATCCAAAGATATTGCATGGACAGTTATCACCCACGTTAATGCAACAAAGGCTTGCATGCATCAACTGCGTTTTACATTACATCCAAAACAGGCCTTTACACCCAGTTGCACTGGAAGTTTTGACCAGCATTGCAACCTCCAATGAAAGGACAACATATGTGAACTCCAGCCAATGATACTGTGTGTCATTCAAGTGAAATGACTGTCACAGGACAGAGGAGAGTGAAGATAAAAGGGCAACAGAACTGTCACAGGGGGTTGAAACAGTTTTGCCGCTTGTGTGAAAGAGAACGTTGGGTAATCTAATCTCAGTGACCTTTGTTCTCTGACCTGTCTGATAAAGTTGCATAATTCATTACTTACACTGAGAAAATCACCACCCTGCACCTTCTTCGGGTGTTATAACCTATACATTTTTACCTGAGGAGTTGAATAAATTGTTAAGGAAGAATAGTCATGCAAATCGCTTAAGATATAAGTTCCCCCTGACGGAGGACTTTGGAATGTGATAGGTCCTCTTTAACAAAAATATAGAAATCAGTACGTCTTAGAAAAAAATTATCTAGTTATCTAGTATCTATAGGTCTGCTTTAAATATGGAATTATGGGAAAGGTAGCCATTTACCATATTCTATAAGATGTAATTGGACTACAATTCTTATTAGCCTCATCATTCCCAATACAGCATAAGATCATAATGGAAAATAAACAAAAAATAAATAAAAAACTGGCAAAATAAAAGTGTAAATATTATTCTTTGAGTACCAGAGGGGTGTGTGTGCAAGACAGTGCAAAATAACTATCTGTTCACACTCTGGCACTCAAAGAGTTAATGTCTGTACTTAAACCCTTGGAAAGTGACTGCTTTGTGATGATTGCTGTGAAATGTAATCAGGCATTGTAGCTTTTGTTTATGGTATTGTCAGCTGGGTGTCATGTCTGTGCACACTCATCTCTGCTGATTGCAGCTGAGCTGATAGTTTGTCTGTCAGAGTCAGCAATTCACAAATTATATATATATAATAATAAGACTGAGAGGCTGATGGACTAATACATATAAATGGAGCTTTTGACTTCTTGGGGGAGGTGCACTAAGGTTTGATGTTGTGGCGATGTGTGTCCGGTGATGTGTGGTGAGTACATCGTTTTAGCAATGGAGACACATATCACATGTGCACTAAGAATTAGGTATACGAGGGGAGGGAAGGAGACATTCCCCATTAGCATACAGGGTTGTCATACTGCTGGCGATGTGGAAGGGATGCCCTCCCTTACATATCACCAGCTGTAGACAACCCTGAAGTCTGAGAATACCCTCTCTGCTTCCCTACTTACTCAGTGAGGGGAGCGGAAAGTATCCTTTCAGGCTTCTGCACCACAAACAGCATTGTTCGCTTAACCCTTTGAGTGCCATAAGGATTTGAATTGCACAGCCATGTGGCACTCAAACGGTTAGTAACGTACATTATACCAATACAAAAATATTATCTCAGCTCTATTTGCTTATTTTTTTTACCTAGTGTAAAACCCCATGTACACGGGCCAAGGTCCGGGTGATGTTAAGAGGCCGATCCTGCTCTGAGTCCTGCTGCCGACGCAGTCATGCACTGTAGAGAATGCCCCCAGCACAGAACTCCCAGCATTCTGTGTGTTCGGGCAGTCTCTACTGAGCATGACAGCTTCTGACAAACATCCTAGCGAATTATTATCATACCTGGGAACTTTCTATTGTTGTCTCCCCGGAGGGGAGTCCTCTGCTGCCATGGGTGGTGTGAAGAATGATGTGCATCTCATCAAAAAGGGGCAGGGCTTAACGCGAGTGACGGGTGGAGAGCTTAAAAGAAAGCTGGGGGGATGGAGCAACAAGGGGAGAAAGAGTGGAAGTGGGTAGAGTTTCAATAGAAACTCTCCACATCCGGAGGACTCAGCCTCTGCCCCGGAGACCCAGTAAAAGCAGTGTCAAAACCAGAGTCTCCGGGGCAAATTCGGAGAGTTCCCAGGTATGATTATTACATAGGATATTTGTCCTGAACACACAAAAAATATTTAAACAAATAGAAAATAGAATTTAACCCCATTGTTTGGTAGGGATGTCTCCAATGCATTGCTTTGTAATGTGCTGTAGACACTTCTAGCAGCCAAATGGTTAAAAGAAAAAAAAAAAACACTGAAAAAAATCTATAGTGAAGAGTTGTTTCCAGAGGAACCAGTAAAGTGCTAGGACTTAATCACCTTGCCACTCCTCCTCCTTCCCTTTCACCACTCTACAACAGCCACCCATCCTCCTTCCCTTTCTCCACTCTACAACAGCCACCCCTCCTCCTTCCCTTTCACCACTCTACAACAGCCATTCCTCCTCCTTCCCTTTCACCACTCTACAACAGCCACCCATCCTCCTTCCCTTTCACCACTCTACAACAGCCACTCCTCCTCCTTCCCTTTCACCACTCTACAACAGCCATTCCTCCTCCTTCCCTTTCACCACTCTACAACAGCCACCCCTCCTCCTTCCCTTTCACCACTCTACAACAACCACCCATCCTCCTTCCCTTTCACCACTCTACAACAGCCACCCCTCCTCCTTCCCTTTCACCACTCTACAACAGCCACTCATCCTCCATCCCTTTCACCACTCTACAACATCCACCCATCCTCCTTCCCTTTCACCACTCTACAACAGCCACTCCTCCTCCTTCCCTTTCACCACTCTACAACAGCCATTCCTCCTCCATCCCTTTCACCACTCTACAACATCCACCCATCCTCCTTCCCTTTCACCACTCTACAACAGCCACTCCTCCTCCTTCCCTTTCACCACTCTACAACATCCACCCATCCTCCTTCCCTTTCACCACTCTACAACAGCCACTCCTCCTCCTTCCCTTTCACCACTCTACAACAGCCATTCCTCCTCCTTCCCTTTCACAACTCTACAACAGCCACCCATCCTCCTTCCCTTTCACCACTCTACAACAGCCACTCCTCCTCCTTCCCTTTCACCACTCTACAACAGCCATTCCTCCTCCTTCCCTTTCACCACTCTACAACAGCCACCCCTCCTCCTTCCCTTTCACCACTCTACAACAACCACCCATCCTCCTTCCCTTTCACCACTCTACAACAGCCACCCCTCCTCCTTCCCTTTCACCACTCTACAACAGCCACTCATCCTCCATCCCTTTCACCACTCTACAACATCCACCCATCCTCCTTCCCTTTCACCACTCTACAACAGCCACTCCTCCTCCTTCCCTTTCACCACTCTACAACAGCCATTCCTCCTCCTTCCCTTTCACAACTCTACAACAGCCACCCCTCCTCCTTCCCTTTCACCACTCTACAACAGCCACCCATCCTCCTTCCCTTTCACCACTCTACAACAGCCACCCCTTCTCCTTCCCTTTCACCACTCTACAACAGCCACCCATCCTCCTTCCCTTTCACCACTCTACAACAGCCACCCCTCCTCCGTCACTTTCACCACCTTCCCTACCCTTCTCACCTTTGTCATCTGTAAATAAATACATACTTATACAAAATATATACTTTAAAATAATATTAACCAATAAATTACTGTTAATAGACTGAATTTAATATCTATATTGTTTGTAATTTTTAAATACTTAATTCATATTTAACCCCTTAGTGACTGGCTGCGTGCACATGCGTCCGGCACTTAACGCCTGCAGTGTATTTTTTTTTTAAGTGATTACAGAGTCCCTGAACGGCGTGCAGCCACGCAGGGACCCGGAAATGGAGGACGTACATGTATGTCCTCTGTCCTTAAAGGAGCAGTAAACTTTTTTTATGAAAAAATATATATTGTAGGGATTTTCTTATTGCGTAAAATAAGGGTACTCCCACTGCCGAGAGATTTATATTTCCAGATTATTACTTTTTAAACCCATGTTTTTTACATTAGCAGTGCCCTCTAGTGGTAAAATTCTAATTAGATTTCCTGTTAGATTCTAACGGAGAGGAAAGTCAGAAAAGTCAGAGACATACAGTTCTCCATAGAATGTGATAGAAACTGCCTGTCACTTCCTGTCAGTTAGAACTATCAGGAAGTAAACACAGTAAATTCACTTCCTGATTATTTAAACTGCTATAAATTTTGAATAAAACATCTGACAGCGATGGGCGTGACCTTGTTTTATTCAGCAGGAAATGCTCTGTAAAATATGTGTTTTCATAAAAAAAAGTTTACCGCTCCTTTAAGGGACATCCGCCCGAGGATGTACATGTAAGTCCTCAGGAGCCAAGGAGTTAAAAGCCCTGAAGGGTATCCAGCACATTGTTAATTACGAATGAATTGTTTTTAACAATTATCCCTTATACTCTCCCATACTATTTTTAATCCAGGAAAATAGGAAACAACTTGGATTGGTTTATATATTAGCTAATTCTGATCCCCGTTCCCAATCACAATAGTGGTGTTCGACTGAAGTTGTGTGACCACTTCCTTTCACTACTACTCATGCTTATAAGTTTCATATAATAACTTGAGTGTAGTGTACATTTTTGCAGTACAGTACAGGATGAAGATAGAATACTTTGCTTCAGAATCAACAGCTTGTAATAAATGATAAAGAGATGCACAGCAACTGATGCAGCTGTGCAGCAACACCATAGATAAGCATATGCATGTCCCTCTTCTTCTTGCAGATGTAAAAATGAGTATGTGTGCAAGTACATACAGTATCTAAAGTTTTACCTGCCTGTTTGTCTTGAATGCATGATTTATTGATCTCCGTTTGTGAAGTATCTATCACAGACTCACAGCCGGCAGATAAGGACCATGGGGCATTCTTCTTATTTTTTCTTTCTTTGACTCATTCGATTCGGAGAACACCACTCGACAAGCAGTTGCACAGGGACCCCTGCATTCCATGATTGCCTCCATGATTGCCAGGACCGTCACTGGTCCTTAAGAGAAGTTTACCCATGACGGGAATGTCATAGGTCCTTAAGGGTTTAAAGTCTCAACCAGCTCAGGTAGGAACCTGGATTACCTGCATTTGTCTTTTTTCATTCAAAAAGGTGTTTTATTTATAGATGTATTTATTTTAACTCCCTTCACTCACATACCCATAGGGCAACTGGCTACCATTATTACTCCTGTCAAGTAACTCCATTTCCCTCTCTTTCCTGTCAGCTTCTAGTAGAAAGGATAGAGAGGGCGTTGGTGTTACTGTCTGTTTCTATCATCAAAACATCAACTGCTTTCTCCCCCAAGCAAAGCCTAACAACATGTGGGAAACTATCACTCCTTTTACAGTTAGCACAGAAATAATGCATGTAGGAATCTCCATGTGTGTGCATGGGGGGGGGGGGGGCATTGTTACCACTGAATTCAGCGCATTGAAAAAAGCTGGAAAAAAACACACTTTTTCCTGGAATCCCCACACAAGGCAAAAAGTGCAATTTTCCTCATGTTGCACTTTTTGTGGCAAAAATATTCTCCCAGTCCTAATAGTGAGTAGGATGAGGGTTAAGACTCCAAATTAGTCCCAACACCACCCGACCCTGAAGAAAAACAAAGCAACACTATTTTTTGCTGTAGTGCCATCTACTGAACATTTCTATTCATTCTCATCTAGGTATACAATAACATTTCCTGTGCAGCCTATAGCAGCCCATGGTCCAAATCAACTGTACCAAAGAGTAAAAAATAAAATTACCAATTATTTAAATGAGGCTTTTAACCTTGCAGATATGTCTAACATTCAAGGACTTAAAAAGTCCCATTTAAATCAGAAATTTAGTAATTTTATTTGTGGTGCTCTAGAATTTAGCTTCAAAGCAGTTGAAACACATGTTGTAGCTATGTCAGCTCTATACAGAAAAAAGTAGATTAGTTCTCCTGTCATCCTCTATAATATCAACTCCTGAAATGGGATTAGTTTTTCTCACGAGATCTGTAGCTAAAAATTATGTCTGTTATTTCTTGATATCAAATATTTCAGTTCCTTTGAAGTGGTGGATGTTTTTTTTTTGCCATTGTGCCATCTTCTGGAAACATCAGGGACATCCAGCCGAGGAATCGAGATTAAAGTGACCATTCAATTGATGTGGCTGTTTTTTTAGTTTTTGCATTAGATATCTTGTCCACCTTGTCTTCTTAGCTAGAATTGTTCCAACCATTTTCGAGAAGGTTTGCCATGTTTGAAAACATTCAACAAAAGGTGTAGATTGTGGTAGATACCATGTTGTGCTCCTGACACGCTCTACAGGATGGAATGGACACTCATAACTTTATGGTACCTCTTTTCAGGGAGACCTATATATATGAAACTAGTTGAAGAGCCCGTTATACGGGTCACAGTGCCACTGCCAGCCGGTCGCGGGGCAGTCATACACAGTAGAGACTGCCCATGCCGCGGCTGATACAGTCCCAGCTGGAACTCGTTCATCAGGCAGCAGCAGGGAACAATGCCGACATCTTGCAGAAAAGGCATCTCTGAGTCTGCACTGTCCGTTCTGTTCACCTCCAGGATTGGGGAGTTGAGTTCATTTGTTCCTTAAAGGGATAGTAATGTTTCATAATAAAATCAGCTCTAATTAATCTTCTGAGTATTTGGGCCTTGGAGAGTGTTATTTCAGTAATGTCAGAGTTGTAGTTCAAGAGTAATTGAATGATAAAGTATTCCCCTTCCTGCCCCTTCTACTGATGTAACACTGCTCACCTCAGAACAGCAGGAAGTGTCCCGGTAGATTGTAGAGAGGGACAATCTTCAATTAAGATAAGGGAAAAAACAGAAAAACCTGTCAAGGGGGGCAGGGTTTTCATTGTTCTCACAGTAAGAATATTGTCTCTTGATGTGAGCTGTCTGGTCTATGGACTGGATTCCAAATCTGAGGAATGGGGGTTTACATTAGATAAAAGGGGCGGGAGGGGGATACTTTATCATTCAATTACTCTTGAACTACAGCTCTCACAGTAATGAAATAACATCTCCATGGCCCAAATACTATGAAGATTAATTGGAGCTGCTGTTTTTGTGAAACATTACTATCACTTTAAGGCACTTGAAAGGACTGACGGCACAGGAGCAGAGAGCGCCTACAGCAAGATCCCTGCTGTTGCTGCCTGCAGAAAAAGTTCTATTTCTCACTAATGCTGGACTTATTCAGAAAAATAAAAGTATGTATATGCGTATCGCTATGATAATAAGGATTTGGGGGGCAATTTAAGTTTGATGATAGTTCCGCTTTAACCTTTTGGATGTTAGAGATGCCTTGAATACATTGCTTTCACTAGGTTAACTGAGTTTTGGAAACGGCTCAAGACTCAAAAGTAAAGAGAATGAGGGTGCTGAAATATATACATTTGGTAACCACTAGGATTTAATGACAGGAATGGATGTTACACATTTGTAAGTTAAAAAAATCCTTCAACTTCTTTAGACCTCTGTCTTTATGAGACTTCTGGCAGCCTCAAGTAAAACTAAAAATGACAGATTGCTTTATTAATTGCCAGCATTCACATTGGTGGTCTGTTTCACTGCTTGTAATTCAAATATTGCCAAACAGGAAACATTGCTATCCTAAACCCTGCTCTAATGTGTAATGGCCAGCTGTGTGAACCTCAGGCTTGCCTCACAAGAAGCCTTCAAACCTAATATAGAAGGTCCCTGATTAATAAAACACTCCTCCTTACATATTCATGTTATAACTAGCTAGTTAATATAGCAAAACTGGAAACCAGACGTTAAATTACATTTTCCTAATTTATCTTCTTCATTTATGTAGACAGGTTTTATGTTCAAAATAGCATCACCAGATATACCACAAGACGGTAATTACATTTAAATGGAGGCATTCATAAGCAAAAGACCACTGGCCCTAACTTCACAAGCAGCTATGACTGCAAATGGATACATACGGTTATATACACAATCAAACAGAGGAGAAAGAGGAACAATTAATGAGCTGCACCATACTGAAACAGAAAAAATAAAATAATTTCAGTTTCAGCTTTTAACCCCTTGAATGACAGAGAGGGCTCAAACACATTGCTTTTGCAGGACTGTCTCAGTGCCTAGAAATGGCGGCGCTGTATTTGTACATACTTCCTATTCCCTGGCTGAATTCAGACAAAAGTGAGGACAAGGATGTTTTCTACAAATAATACTTTATTAACTACTTGGATGATAGGGAGGTCTCACTCTCCAACACAAAGGGTTAAAGGGATAGTAATGTTTCACAATAAAAGCAGCTCCAATTAATCTTCATAGTATTTGGACCACGGAGAGTGTTATTTCAATACTGTCAGAGTTGTAGTTCAAGAGTAATTGAATGATAAAGTATCCCCCTCCTGCCCCTTTTACTGTTGTAACGCTGCTCACTTCAGAGCAGCAAGACTGTCTGGATGGATCAATCACAGTAAAAACATTGTCCTTTGCTGTGAGCTGTCCGGTCTTCAACTTTGTGGAATTTTAGTTTCAACCCTATAATGCAGTTAGTGTGTTTTAAAATTGCACGTGATGATAAAGGTGCTGTGTCCAGGACTGTTTTAATAACTTCTGAGGCCTCTAAAGTAAATGTGCAAAAAAGCTCCCATACATATTGTTCTACAACAGTGGGAGTAACCTGAGGCTCTTTAGCTGTTGAAGGCTAGCATTCTCATTATCCACACAACATTGTCATAGTTATCAGCTTTCATAATACCATGCAGTACAACACCAACATGTAACCTTGAATAGCAAAGTTAGATCTGAATTTTTATAGCACAACAGTCAAAATAGTGCATGGATTACTGTCAATAAACCTTTTTGCACAGATAATCATGGAACCACACATACAGTGTTCCACTATCCTGTGGTATTCACATAACTACACACAGTGTCTGACACCCCAGCCTTATTCTACTAACCCGCTGATATTCACATAACCAATCATACACTTTTTGACACCCCAGCCTTGTTCTACTGTCCTGGTGGTAGTCACAGAGTCACACATATAATGCCTAACAACACAGTCTTACTGTAAGTGTCAGATGCAGAAGGTGGTTTAACTGATACTCCTATGCTATGGCAACAACACTAAAATGTAACTTGTTTTCTTCACTGTCATTAAAAGTTTTAGTATTACTACCACTGGTGGGGGAACATTCATGTCACTTTTGCAAACAGCCTCCTCAGGAGGGGATAATCAGCATGTATTGCACAATCTGCAGCAACCATGGCCTCACTCAGATTTTGGAGTACTACTTAACTTCCACCAACATGCCTATGAACTCCTCCTACTCCTTTCCAATTACCCCTGCCCCTAGAATGTTTGCTGGACATAATGAAAGTAGTGTTGATTTTTACTGTAAAGTACATAAAAGAGCTGTTAGTGTGTAGAGTGATGTTTTGTCTATCTGAAAATAATGTATGCTGTACATCTCTGTCTCTAGTATCTGTCAGTGTCAGTCTCAGTCACAACTCAAGGTCAATGTCCCTGCTTGTCTCTATCACCCCAGTCAAAATGTGTTTGTTATTATTTTAAATAAACTGGTCCAATTCTTACACTGGGCTGATTAGGGAACTGTTGGTAATGGCACGAAAGGTGGTGGCACAGTCGCGGATGTCAGAACATCCCCCCAGACATGTCCAATGGATGAACTTAGTGACCCATCATCTTCCTCATTACAAGGGACTTTTCCTGCATAGGGGAACCCCAAACAAATTTCACCAAATATGGGAGTCTATGGACCTCTTATTGTAACTCTAGAATTCTCTACCAATGAGGGCTGCGTGATTCATAACTATTACTTTATGCTCCATTTGTGATGTTCCTGGAGACCATGGTTACCTATTAATCTATCTATATGTCTTTACAAATTGATGCCTAAGCTGTTATCTGCTATGTTTATAATTACTTAATGAAAGAGGTGTTGTGCTCATCTCCAGGAGAGGCAGGGTGGGCGAGATGAGTTCTTTTAGAGTCTTGGTTAGGGGTGGAGAAAGGGGAGGGTAGTTTTGGTTTTGGTTTAGCTTAGTTCCTTAAACTAAAAAATCAAAATGGGACAGCTGTACTTCTCTGTTATGATATCTACTTGACTGTCTGCATTGTTTCTCTTATTTGACTACTATGTGCATTATCATTGAATTTGTAATGTTTTATTACTGTTCTCTCAATAAAAATGTTTAAAAAAAATAAATAAATAAACTTGTCCTGTCTGTCACTGTCTAAAAGTAAATCACATGCAAATTCCCTGCAACTGCATGAAACTCATTCTCCTCCTTCTTGCAAATATAGCAAGTGTCAAAATTTTAGCAGAAGCTTTCAGTTAAAGGGATAGTAATACTTAAATATTACTAATCCCCATATTGTAGCTATGGTAAAAAGGTTCATCTCACAAACCTTTATGGTTTGAGAGATAACCGAACGCAAAGTTCCCCCCTCCCTCCCCCTTCCCTGAAGGCAGCGTTGTACTGACTGCAGGGATATCCGTTCTTATTTGCATCAGGCAGCTCTGCAGCTGAGCCAAGATTGCATTAGTAAAAAATAATTATTTCACTGAAACGGTCTCGGCTCTGCTGCAGAGCCGCAAGCCTGTTGTACAACAGACTTCCCCTGCAGTCAGTACAACGCTGACTTCAGGGAAGGGGGAGGGGGGGAACTTTGCGTTCGGTTATCTCTCAAACTATAAAGGTTTGAGAGATGAACCTGGGGACAAATCAAATCTTTTTACAATAGCTACAATATGGGGATTAGTAATATTTAAGTATTACTATCCCTTTAAGGATGAGGAAAGGCCTTTCAGCTTCAAAATCAGCAGTTTTCTATAAAGGATGAAGTACACCATGCAGAAAATGCTGCAGGCATTCAGCACCACCACACCTCACTGTTTCCTTGTTCCACTTCTTTTTGCGTTTGTAGGAGTACGTGTCATGTCAGTTGTACTTGTCTGTTTCATGGGTGTGTGATGTACTTTTATCTGTCAGACTGTCACTCAGTCAGTCACATTAAAGACTCAGAAAGCTCAGGCAGAAGCTTGGATCACATGCCTCTTTGACAGTTATTATGACTTATCAGTCAAAAAGGGTTGTTGTTTTCCTAAGGCTATTATTTTTCCTTTCGCACTTCCCCCCCGCCACACACAGAGAACAACATGGTTATTTATCATCAAGACTCCTAAAAATGGTATCCTTTATAAATGTCGCATCCTACTTGGCGCCCATCCAAATGGCGCATTGGAAATGTTGCGCAGATTGAAAGGGTGTGATCAGAATATCGCTCCAAACAAAAGAGTGATCATCTGATGTTGCACTGTTACAGGTCGCCAAATAAAGGGCGACATTGATGTTCAACTTATTGAAAGATTTTGGTGTGGCCAGGTGCACCCCCCACCCCTTTCTCCCCATGTGGTAGAAGCCATATAATATAAAATTGAAAGCCATACCCTGATCCCTTGCTGAGCTCTCCACTTTGTCTTCTACCCCTCCACAGTATTGCACCCAGAAGCGGCCACAGCATGATAGAAGACAAAGTGGAAAGCTACTGAGCTGTCCGGGAAACTCTTCCTCTACAGTGGGTGCCACTTATGGGTGCAGGAACTCAGCAAGGGATCAGGGTATGGCTTCTAAAGTAATGTTTTCAAAATGGGGAGAAAGGGTGGGGGGCGCACCAAGCTACACCAGAATGTATCAATAAATTGAACATCAATGTCGCCCTCTATTTGGTGACCTGTAAAAATGTGATGATCTCTCTTTTGGTTAGAGCGATATTCTGATCTTTCCCTTTTGATCTGCGCCAGTTGGATCGGAGCCAACCAGCGTGCAACATTTCTAAAGTGTATCCCTAAAAATCAACCCCAACTCCACTGACTTTGGATAACTCTTCTTGCATCAAAATACAGCTGCATTCTGTCTCTGTCTCAACCAGACTAACAACATGTGGAAACCTGACATCCCTTTTATATTAACAATATAAGAATACATGGAGAAGGTCTTCATGTGGGGGAACCCAATCTTATCACTGATTTCAATGCAATGACAAAGGTGAAAAAAGCTTGAAACGCCAATTTTGCATGAATTTTTCTGTGTTTGGGTTTTGAGGCAAAACATTTTTCCCATCGCTATTTGCAACCACCATCCACATCCACCATGTTAAATTCAACAATTTTTTTTTTATTAACTTTATTTTGCTGAATGATGTTGGCATTCTAATTGAATTAAAAACAAAAATAAACAAAAAACTCTATTGAAGCAATTTCCAGTTAGCTAAAAAAGAATCCTTTCTGACTCCAGAAGGTAGATGGATGCTTTGAAACCAACTGTCATAATTCTCAATATGCTTCTAAGCTGGAAAGGTATTTTTTCAAAAGACATGTCAAACAAATATGTCAGAGAATAATAATCATATTATGCCTTTTGATTCAGATAGAAATACAGACTAGTCACACTCATGTGATATACACAGCTGGAATGCCTTTCCAAAAATTATTTTCAGGCCTACAGTAGCTTTGGAGTAAAGTGAGGACAAGTCTACTTTTGAACAGTAACATTCTAGTTAAGCTTTTTTTTTTTTTTTAAATCATGTCCTTTAAAACTAAAGAAAACATTTTCAGAAAGATTAGAAACCAAGGCAGGCCTTTCAAAACATTTTTATTTACATCTGGTTTACAATTAAAACATTCCAAAAATTATAACAATGTCTTATACATGTTTTAGCCTTTGCGATCATTATAATAAATACAGCTAAGACCTTTAGAGAAATTATTAGTACAGCCTACTATGACAAGGTAAAAAACATTATTAGCAGGCCAATGTCAAGATAAGCCTTCAAAAATGTTTACAGGCATACAGGCTTGCAGCAAGACAAGCCTTGAGAAAATGTTTGCAGTCCAACATGAAAACAAGCCTTGAAAAAATAGTGTGCAGGCTTTTAGGAAGGAAAACCTTGAAAAAATAGTTTGCAGGCCTATACCAAGGCAAACCCTTGAGAAAAAGTACAGCCTTGCAACAAGACAAGCCTTGAATACATTTTCTCAGGCCTATAGCCAGATATTTCACCACATACATTTTACCACACTTAGTAGCATCATGGTATTTGCTGCTGCTGAGTCATCTGGCTATCACATAACAGGATTATACTAGTGCATAATCCACAGTGTCCATAAGTAGTAAGTAGTAGTAGTAGTAGTAGCAGTGATAAGGGTGATGGTGGGACTGGGATCATCATTAGCGATGGGTGAAATGTCCTGTTATGTTCTCACGAGAAATGCCATGAAAACCATGTGGTTCTCTGCTTTATATCAAAAAATCCCAACCCTCAGCAAAACCCTTCAAAATGTCTCTATTTTCTTTCAATGGTATAAACTTTGCACCCGTTTACTATGTATATTTTGCATTTTCATGCCAAAAACGTGATTATATTAGGAAGTGAATAAGAGCAATAAGCAGCTAGAGGGATAGAGAAGGCAGAAGGTGATTTGAAAGCTAGTTTATTAGCAAAACAAGTCTAGCAGAGGCTCATAGTGTTGTGTAACACTATGAGCACCTATATTTAAAAAAAAAAAAAAAAAAAGGAGCTGGAAGGACCGTAACTGTCCATTGAGTTGGAGGACAAGGAAGTCACCACCACCAGCATGGAAAGGTCTGGGAGGCCAGATTCCCCAGACCCAATGATGCCCAGTCCCCAGCTCGTGAAGGGGATTGTGGAGAAGAAGAAAGAAAGCATTCTTCTCCAATTGTCTGCTCCCTGAAGTCATAGCTGTGGGACTATTTTTCTCTTGGGGCAGGCACAGGGCAGTCATCAGTGATGGCAAAGCACACTACATGTGACAAATCAGTGAAATGGAGAAAGGAGGGGACACACCTTGGGACAACCATCCTCATAAAACACATGCCATACAGACACCATGACATTTATGTGAAACATGTTAAACCCAAATCCCCACAACTGTCCCCAATGCGGCACCCTCAGGGTCCTTTACCTCCTCCTCTTCTAGTGTACCACCTTCGACATCATTACCTCCCCCCATCAGCTGACAGAGATTCTCTAGATATGAGTATGTGGCAGTTTGTGCCTAACCACTGCACAGATTAAAATCTGTGGTTAAAAGGATGCATAGCCATAATGGGCCTTTCTTTGAAGTATATGAGTACATCAGTGGTTCCCAAAATTTTGTTAGAAAATGTACCTGCTTGAACAAAGGTGTGCTAACATATGAAAAGTCTTTAAAGTGGCACTAAGATGAAAGAAAAGGTGAAAATATATAAATGACAAAAAGCAGCCTAGGAAAACACACTACTCCGGAGGTGCGATTCACAGAAAATGTATAGAACAGAAAACCTTAACGTTAATTCATCAATAAAGACATTTAAGTTAATACTGTACTTTTTCTGTCCGAACTCGTACTGGTGACTGATGAGAGTTCTTTTGATGGTGGAGTTGTCCACATATGGGTTGTGTTATGTGGTAGCGTGCTGGAATGAATTGCAATTAATTGGTATTTTACTGGCTTAAGATTTTTATAATATACCAATAAACAATTATGCTTGATTAATTTAAATGTCTTTATTGTTTAATCAGCGCTCAGGTTTTCTATACATTTTATAAGCAACCTAAAGCAGCACAAATAGTTGTCAACTCAGTTTTAGAAAATGGATAAAACTTGAACTGATCAAAGCCTACATATACTCTCAAAATAGACTATTTAGCAGAGGCACCCACTCCAATTCCCACGTTATTGCCAAGAAACCAATCTCGTAACTCAACCGGAAAATTCTGTACATTAGTTTGATCTAAAGTCCAATTGCTTTGTTGATTTGTTCTGTATTCTGCATTCCACTGGTATACAGCAGGATTCCTGCACTTTAGAATTTCAGTCACATAAACACAATGCTTCTTCTGAATAGCTTGTTTCTAGTGCCAGCATGAAACATTTATAAAATGTATTCTTACATTTTGATGTTCCTGAGCATGTAGTGAAATGCTGTTGGGATTATAATATTTTGGTAATTAGAGGCTGTATGCTTTTAGTGCTCACAAATTATTTAAAATGTTTTACCGATGTGTTCACTGGACCACGTTACAAACTCAGGCAGTGGAAAATTCTTCCGGAGTAAAGTAAGCTTTTATGTGGCATCTTTTCATACTGAGTTATAATGCTTTTTTTTTAAAGACTATGGCCCACATTTATAAAATAAAACTGGAGTTATTCTGGACTAAACCAACTGCACCTTAGATGACAAATAAAAATTCATGTTAAATTAAATTGGACTTTTAACCCCTTGAATGCTAGAGAGGTCTCCAATGCATTGCGAAGATACCTCTCTGACATTCAAGTTGTTAAAAATCTCTATTCAAATGGATGATAATTTAGGCTTTTTTATTTGTCCCCTAAGGTGCAGTTGGTTTAGTCCAGAATAAACCCAGTTTGCTTTTATAAATATGGGCCTATGAGCAATATCCATAAAAAATTCTGGGACAAACCAACTGAACCATAGGGGGGGGAGTAATATAAATTTTTCAAATGCTAATTTTGGCTTTCACAATGCATTGTAGACCTCTCTAGCATTCCAGGGGTTTAAAAACCCTACTTAAAGTGGAACTTTCCCCTTAATTCAAGTTTGCATATTTGAAAACTGCATTAAAAACTGCCTATATGTCATGTTAACCAAAAGTCCAGCAGATGTACAGTTCAGGAGATATTTACACTTTTATTTCTGGGCAAAGTAAAACCGAACATTTCCTGGTACCGCACAGAGGTTCATTAGTGTATGAATCATCATTGAAACCTTCATTAGCACATGACACGTCAATTAAAAGGCTTCATTAGCATATGGAAGGTCATTGATTAGCTTAATTAACATATGAAAATGTCACTTATATTGCTTGGGTGCCGCAAATAGCATACATTAACATATGAAAGAAGTGTTTTTATCTCCTGAACTGTACATTTGCTGGTCTTATGGTTAACATGACATATAGGCAGTTTTTAATGCAGTTTTCAAATATGCAGACTTGAATTAAGGTGACAGTTGTACTTTAAATCACTCCGAAGACTCTCTTCTTCCCTATGACGTAATTGTTATGCTCTAGAATTAATCATCTTTCATTTTATGGATAAAACCCTCTACACTGTAAATGTTGATGTAAACTGCTATCGCTCTGGTTTATAGAACAATAATTTAATGAATCCATTTTATAACGGAGATATCTCCAATGCATTGAAATGTTGGAAATGGCTCTAGCATGCAGAGGTTTAACCCTTTGAGTGCAACAGGAGTGCAAAACGCATTACAAAGCACTGCATTGCATAACCCTCTGGCACTCAAAGAGATAAACTAATGCAATGTACAGACATGAATCCCATTAATAGTGTAAAAAGGCAGAAAGTAACATCATTTCATAGCATTTAGTCATATAAAAAAAATATCAAGGAATCTCACCATACCCTTACGTTCAATGCCATACCTATGTACTGTACAAAACATTTTTATGCATTATTTTAGATGCCTGTTGCAGAGTATTAATTGTGCCAGCTAGAGACGTGTAGTACAATAGGTAATGGCGATAGTTAATGGACCCTGGTATATGAGCTTCGAATTAAAGTGATCATTTGCATTCTAACATTTCTTATTTCAGTAATATATATATATTTAACTTTATTTTCTTGTGCTCTGTCCTTGATCAAATTCTTAATGTTCTCCCTCAAAATCCCCTCTTAAAACATCAACATTTCCTTTAAGCCCGTTCCTGGATAGAGACAGGAGAAAGGTACCATTTTCCTTTTGTGGGAATATTCATGGGAAATATGTTTTGGTTTGTTTATTTTTTGTTTTGTTTTTTGTTTTTTTTTGCAGAAATTCTTGTGGATAGAAATTATATTATAATAACATTTTTGATAGCTCCAACTTCGCAGTTTCCACCTATGTTTTCTATTGCTGTAAGAAATCCCACTGCAATATTTTAAAGTTCTGGAACTTCCCTCTATAATGCAAGATTTTAGTACTCTGTGTTCTGTCAGTGTGCATGCTGTGCTGTTTTAGTGTATAACCTTTCTTGCCACATGATTCTGGCAACTTTGTCAACAAGTTTTGGATTTCTGTGAATTGTTTTACTTTTTTCTAAGAACTCAAAAAGTCTGTAGTGGCAGCACATACACTGTGTACACAATTATTAGGCAAGTGAGTATTTTGACCATATTATCATTTTTATAAATATTTTCCAACTCCAAGCTGTATAAACTTGAATGCTTATTGGATTTAAGCATATCAGGTGATGTGTTTATGTGTAATGAGAGAGGGTGTGGCCAAGGAGATGAACACCCTTTGTCAAGGTGTGCATAATTATTAGGCAGCTTAATTTCCTCAGGCAAAATGAGCAGAAAAAGAGATATAACTGATTCTAAAAAGTCAAAAATGTTAAATAATATTTCAGAGGGATGCAGCACTCTTGAAATTGCTAAGATATTGGGAAGTGATCACAGAACCATTAAACGTTTTGTTGCAAATAGTCAACAGGGTTGCAAGAAACGTGTTGAGAAAAAAAGACGTAAATTAACTGGCAGAGATTTTAGAAGAATCAAACAGGAAGCTACCAGGAACCCTTTATCCTCCAGTGCTGTCATATTCCAGAACTGCAACCTACCTGCAGTGTCCAGAAGTACTAGGTGTTCAGTGCTCAGAGACATGGTGTCACGGTTTGTTACGACTCTCAGACACAGAGTTAGGTAAAAACACAACTTTATTGAAAAGTTAAAGAAAACCCTATTGGGTAGCATACACATACATTATAGATAGCGAATTTACATAGTAGCATAGTACTGGTACAAGAAATAGATACAGGCTGTACAGGCCCTGCCAATACCCGGTAAGGCAACCTTAGGTGGCACAAGATGGACAAGGTTCTACCGTCCTTACCAACATACTGGGCAGGGCAGCCTGGAGACAGTGCAACGAAGAGAAAGCTCTACCGGCCTTGCCAATATACCGGGCACGGCAGCCTGGAGACTGGTACCACGAAAGTGAAGGCTCTACCGGCCTTGCCAATATACCGGGCAAGGCAGCCAGGAGACTGAGACTGCGAGTAATAAGGCTTTACCGGCCCTGCCAATACCGGGTAAGGCAACCCAACGAGGAGGACTAGGTCCTACCGGCCTTACCAATATACCAGGCAGAGCAGCCTAGAATGCAGAGAAGGATGGCAGCACAGGTGGCCTTGGTGACTGGCTAGGTGGAGGGACCAGTCACCTAAGATGACAGAGTGAGGCCCATAGGATAGACAGAATGGAATAGACTGTCAGTCATACAGAAATGGATCGAATACGAGCAGCGTAAACTCAGCCACAACCGGTGCTGACAGATCTTGAAACTAGCAACGGGTTTATACATGGAGCAAACCAGTACCTGCGTACTGGGGAAAACCTTCCAGTCTGCTGGACTGTCTAGGACTGAACAGCCTCTGGATAATGTGGAGCATACCAGTACCCACGTACTGGGATAACCAGTCTCTACCGGAGCACAGCAACCGGTTATGTGGAACGAACCAGTACCCGCGTACTGGGGTAACCAAATAACTCTACCGGTGCAAGGCAACCGGCTAAGTGGAGCTAACCAGTACCCGTGTACTGGAATAACCAAGTATACACCGGTACATCAGCAGCTGGTTATAGTGGAGCGAACCAGTACCCGCATACTGGAATAACCAAAAGACGTTACCGGTGCTACAGCAACCGGTTATCATGGAGCGAACCAGTATCCGCGAACTGGGATGATCAATGCAGGTGCAAACAGCATAGAGACAACATGAAAGGGCACCCAAAGGGTGCCTATGCTCAGTTTAAATAGGCACTGCAGGGCGGGTTGACAGCAAGCAGCCAATGAAGGGCCCCCTGCAGGTAACTGACAGATAAAGGCAGCAATCACAGGCACCGTGATACATGGTCACGGTAAGGAAGGCTGAAACCCGACCACCACTGAACAAGACACATAAGTTGAAATGTCAAGACTGGGCCAAGAAATATCTGAAGACAGGTCTTTCAAAAGTTTTATGGACTGATGAGAGTGACTCTTGATGGTCCAGATGGATGGGCCCGTGGCTGGATCAGTAACGGGCACAGAGGTCCACTTCGAATCAGAGGCCAACAAGGTGGAGGAGGGGTACTGGTTTGGGCTGGTATTATCAAAGATGAGCTAGCTGGACCTTTTTTGGTTGAAGATGGACTCAAACTCAACTCCCAAACCTACTGCCAGCTTTCAGAAGACACTTTCTTCAAGCAGTGGTGCAGGAAAAAGTCTGCATCTTTCAAGAAGACCGTGATTTTTAATGCGTGGCTAGCCAGTAAAGGCCTTAAAGATGATAAAATAATGACATGGCCCCCTTCCTCTCCTGACCTAAACCCCATTGAGAACTTGTGGGCCCTTCTTCAATGGCAGATTTATGCTAAAGGAAAACAGTACACCTCTCTGAACAGTGTCTGGGAGGCTGTGGTTGCTGTTGCACAAAAAGTTGATCGTCAACAGATCAAGAAACTGACAGACTCCATGAATGGAAAGCTTATGATTGTTATTGAAAAGAAGGGTGGCTATATTGGTTACTGATTTTTTTTGGGAAATGTCACAAATGTTTATTTGTAAATTTTGAGTTGTTTGTTTAGTATTCTCACTTTAATAGATGAAAATAAACACGTAAGGAAAATTATTGTTTTTCAAATAGTTGCATATGAATTCTGCACACTAATAGTTGCCCAATAATTGCGCACACATAGATATTCTCCTAATAAAGCTAAAACCTCACTTTTACTTTCTTAAATATTCAGGATTAAGGTTTCTTAACATTTTGTATTGACGGAGAGCACTGTAGTTGTTCAATAATAAAACTAATCCTCAAAAATACAACTTGCCTAATAATTGTGCACAAAGTATAAAAGAACTGTGTAACTTAAGTGCTTTAACATGATTAGTGGTGGTGGTGGAGGTAGGGGTGATGGTTGTGGCTCTGAATCTTGTTGTCTGCAATAAACTCATTCTCATAGTCATCATCCTCCATGCTTTGCATTTATACAAAGCAGTACTTGTTACTAAGCAAAATGTTGTTCCTCTCTCTGAGACATCTTCATTACTATGTATCTCTTTGCCCCGTACAAGTCGAGGATTGTTGCTACTGCAATTAGTTAAAAAAAAATTGGTTGTCACACCTCTAATGTTTGCAGGTGTGTGTCCCAATTAGATCTGTTGTTATGCTTCAGGTGGAATCTTAAAAATGATGTGCCACTGCCTAAATTTCATTCTGCTTTCTACCTACTCACATGCTATTTAATCCTTTAACGACCACACGATCCAGAACGTGGGCAGCCATTAAGGAGTCGGACCACAGAGGTTTTTTATTTCCTGTCAATTTGAATTCTGGGATGGCCATTCCAGAATTCCATGACGTGCCAGGACCATCACCGGTCTTTAAAGGGGAACATTCAGATCCCCAAAAATTTTCACAATTGCTTTTAAACAGTAAAACAAAATTAGCGCTGGCTTTATTGATTTTCTTACCTATCTAAGACTGGAGATATCAATCATTGAAATGTGCCACTTCTGCATTCTGCAGCACCGTGTATGTGCGGCATGGAGCTGCAGGACTTTCCACCTCCTTCCTAGCAGCCCCAGGGAGCGCGTTCATGCTTCCCTTTGGAGCCGCATTTTTCTGGGCTAACGTGACAGCAAGCTCCGTTTACCATGCTACTGAGGCATACACAGTGCCGCAGAATGCGGAAGTGGCACATTTCAATGATTGATATCTCCACTCTTAGATAGGTAAGAAAATAAATAAATCCAGCGCTAATATTGTTTTACTGTTTAAAAGCAATGGTCAAAATTTTTGGGGATGTGAATGTTCCCCTTTAAGTGCTGAAACCAGCATGACGATTCTTGCACTTCATGGGTCCTTAAGGGGTTAAAGAGACAATAGATGGCTTTTGAATCATCAGTGAAGTATCTCCTTATTAGACTTCCTTGACTAAGGGGTTCTTGAGAGACTAATACTTACATTATCAATGATGTATCAATGATGATATAATAAGTATTATCAGTGAATTATCATTACTGCAGGGGTTAGAAGTACCGTTTTTTTCGTGATTCACTTTTGTGGTGAAAAGTTTCACCCATCCCTAATCCTGGAATTTACAACCACACTCTGTTATGATCTTCCCTATCTTTCAAACATTGCCTCAAGGTTAATCTCTTTAACCCTTTGAGTGACAAAGGGGTTGCAACATATTGCTTTGCAGTGAGTTGCGTACCCCTCTTGCACTCAAAGAGTTAAAGAAACATTTAGTCCAAACATATAACCGTCCCAAGTTCCCACCTGTGATTGAGACTACTTAGCGAACGGCTTAATCGTATCCACATTCCTATTCTTAAAGGGGCTTTAAATAGATAAATTAGTTAATCATTATAATAGGCCAAAGTAGACCGAACTCAGTGGTTCTCAACCTCTTTTTGCTGAAGACACCCCTAACACGCAGTGTGGAAGTTTCAGGGCACCCTTATCATTTTATGTCATTTGTCAAGGTTGTAATGAAGGTTTCAAATAAATAAACATACAGTTAGTCTTATATCTCCAATAAATGTATTGTGCATGTTAATTTCCATAAATATACAATTGTAACTCTACATTCACATTTTTGTCAAAGGCTCCATAGATAAAATGGGGCACCCTAAGTGGATGTCCTTGGCACACCAAAGTACCAGAGACCCTGGATGAGAAAGAGTGACCTAACAGCTTGCAATTGTGAAAACACATCTGGTAGTTTGTTCACGTTCTGTCTTCCAACAAATGTAATATATTGATCCCTATCATTTAAAGGAATAGTTGCCCTTTATTTTTTATATACTATTTTTTTTATATACTACTTTTTATTTTTTCCTTTTCACCTACATTTTACACTTTTATGTCCCTGACAGCAAGTTTGCTGAGTTTCTGTTTCCACATAGTATTCAGGTCGATGGACCATGAATCTGTACCCCTCTGGCTTTCAAAGGGTTAACCTAGGCAGAAAATCCAAATGGCCACTATGAATCAATTCTGTGTGGATTTGTTCTCCAAAACTAATCTTTAATTAGTACTGGATGCAATGCCCATGGAGGCAGACATGATTTTTTGTTGCAAGACTCCTAAAAGCCAAGCTCCTCTCACTGCAGCAGCCTAAGATGACTTCACTGCAAGAATCTGAGTCCAGGAGCCCTGTGAAAAGAAACATGTCTGCTTCCATGGCTGTGATATCCACCACTGATTAAAGTTTAGTTTTGGAGACTGAATCAATGGAAATGTTTCATAAAGGTCATTAGCATTTTTTGTATGCTCAGATTAAGGTGAGTGTTTATTATTATGGAGTGTAAATTTCCATTTAAGAATATTTTATAACCCTACTCAGTTCCCAAAACATGTTTACAGAACAAGGTCCTTCATCTCTAATTCTTATATACCTTCCACTAACCTCTAATGTCCTTAAACTAGCCAGTTACACATCAGTATTCAGTGCATTGCTGCTTCTCTTTGGGACCCAACTGGGTTCTTTATGGACAGATACATTTATGGTAATACTGTTCAAAATGGATAGATTGCTTTCACATTCAATTAAAATGCAAAATGTTATTTCTATTCAAAGGGCTGAACGATTATCTCAAAACAAAAAGCATGTTAATCATACTAAAAGTTAGCAGGATATGCGATCCTTAGTAAATCAATTTTTCATTAAATGTTCTTCTCAGGTAATAATCCATAGGGAAAACAGCAGGGGGAAAAATTAAATTAAATCTCATAATCATGGCTTGGAAATTAATTTATCAGTGTGCAGCTTATTTACAATTTAATTGATTTAAGAACATGTTTTGCAGTATCAGTCACTTAATACAAAGTCAAGATAAAAAAATGTATTGGAAACGTCTTTAGCATTGAAAGCCTCATTTAAATAAATTCATTTGAAAAATTTTAATTTCAACCTTATAGAGCAGTTTGCTCCAGGACTGAACTTCTTGAAAGTTATAGGAATACTTAAGATATAAAAAATATATCTTGTAGGGTTTATGTCCCTGAATAAAACAAGGATACTCCCACTGCTGAGAGATATTTTATTAAAAAATTATAACAGCTCAAACTTGAATTTTTTCAGGTGCAATATCAGTGGCCTGAAAATTTACAGTGGCGCTGTTGCTACACCATCCTATGGAGATTTATGGTCTACAGAACAGAGCAGTCTATTGGATGGTGTTTTTCAGGTTTTTACTTATGCTCACTGAAGATTGTCCATCTCAGAGATCCATACTGACAGTCTTGCTGCTCTGTGGTTAGCAGTGTTACATCAGTAAAAGGGGTGGGAGGGGGATACTTTATCATTCAATTACTCTTGAACAACAACTCTGAAAGTAAGGAAATAACACTCTCCATGGCCCAAATACTATGAAGATTAATTGGAGCTGCTTTTTTTGTGAAACATTGCTATACTTTTAATTTAGGAGCATGTTCTATTCAGTATCAAGGCATTAGTATGTTTCTTGCATCAAAATATGAATAGTTGCCCTTTATTTAATAGAATGATAAATGGTATATACATTTATGGCTTCCAAAAATAGCTAATACCCCACTTTCTTGCATTCCGCTTTTAGTGTTAGATATTACTTTTGTTTATGTAAAACTGAATACTGTGATGAAAATTGCTCAATTTCCAGTTCCATGTTAGAAATGCTGAGAAATCTAGTAGTGAATAAAAATAGACAATCTCACACTAATTGCATGACAGTGAATACAAATAGGTAACCGAGCATCATGAAATATAGACATTTAAAATGCTCATTGTACTAAGCCTAAAGGACTCATCAGGTTGAGCGTGCCAGAAAAAGGCTTTTGTAGTGTTACTCATGTCCAAGGATTTCATGGGCATTAAATAGGCTGATTCTTCTTCATTTAAAATACATCATGTCATTGTCTGCAATCAATATAGCATAAATGCAGAGTGAAATTAGAAATATTTTAACAGAAGTAATCTACACTGCCTTGTGTCCATCACGAATGCCTTTCTCCTATTCCATTTCCCATCCATTTGTCCATCCTGTGACAAATGCATGCATCCATTTAACCTTTTGAGTGCCAGAGGGGTACGCAATGCATTGCTTTGCACTGAAACAGTTAAAGAGAAGTAACATCTCTTAATAATGATAATAATGCCCCCCAATGCCTTACTATGGATAGAAAATCCTAATGGCCTTTATAAACTTGTCCTTATGCCTTTGTTCAAGAGAAAACCTGTTTAATTAAATCCTGAACATCACATCCATGGGGCAGACATGACAGAGGATCATAGGGCACAACTCATCCCTCAGCACATGGTAATCTTAAAGGGGATCTATCACCCTTATACATGCTGGTGTCAATAGTTAGTATATGTAACGACTAGCTGGTAAAACGGTTTAGTTTTTTAAATAAAATTGGTATTTTGCTGAAAAGATTCAAGTACTGTAAAATCTCGGGTATAATACGCACAGTTTTACCCCACTTCACCTTATGTGAAGTGTGTGTGTGGGGGGGCATATTATACCCGAGAGTTTTTTTATATATATATATATATATATATATATATATATATATATATATATATATATAAAAATTAAGCCGAGGAGGGAGGGATCTGGAAGGCTTAATTTTTTTTTCTTAAGAGGGGAAAACAGGGGTGCGTATTATACATAGGCACTCTTGTTTTCACCTAAAATCTTGGTCATAATATACACCTGCGTATTATACACAGGTGCGTATTATACCTGAGATTTTACGGTAACTACTGCCCTGTGCCCTGCTTCTGGACAAACTGTGGTTACCAGCTCTGTACCGCAGTATGTCACACTTCTTCTGCTCCCCTCTCTCTATCCAGCCTCCTCCAATGACTGAGGCTTTCAGCCTGTAAGCTGGAGCGATCTCATGATCACATGAGCTGAACAGTGGCATGGGCTGAACTTGATGGATGCATGTCTTTTTTCATCCTCATCAACTATGTTACTATGCTACTATAACCTATACTGCATCCTATCCACTGTAAACATTCTCTTTGTTTTCTGAGGCGTAAAATGTATTCTTACTTATGCTGTATTGTCTTTTGCTGGGCACCCTAACTCTCATTCACATCTCAATCTTGATAGGTCTATTGTGTGTTAAAGGCCAGAGCTAAACAGGGGTTGGTAATGTGTCTTTGCATGGGATAGAGAACCAAAGTGACATGCATGTCCTCTGTGGAAAAATCAAGGTTCTTTCTGTGCCACATAACAGAGAAAGAAAAGCACCGGAGAAGAGCAAAAAGGTGGTAGCTCTTTGTTCTGTGTTTTTTTTCTGGGTCAGTATTAGGCAAGAATAGGAATAGGAATAGAATCTTGCCAAGGACTGAGCATATTCACTGTGGTTGAAGACACAGGAAGGGAGAGCTCACAGATCCACAAAATAACATCAGCCAGTCATCAGTAGTGCAACAGGAATGTTTACTTGTTATCTCTGATGCTATTTTGTGGATCTGTGAGTGCTCCAGTCCTGTGTCTTCTAGTTTGCTGAAACCTGAGAGAGGTTGACAGGAGCTGCCCTGCATCCGCAAGGCCAAATGGCCGGGTGAATGTTATTTTTGCAATTGGTCGACTGTAGTAATCTTTCTATTTTATTTTGTACTAGTTGAACAGCCCGTTACACGGGCCACAGTGCCTCTGGCAGTCGGTCGCGGGGCAGTCACGCGCAGTGGAGACTACCTGCGCCTCGGCTGATACAGAGCTGGACGCTCCTTCGGAGCGCCCAGCTCTGTATCAGCCGCGGCGCGGGCAGTCTCTACTGCGTATGACTGCCGCACGCGCAGCAGTGTCTACTGCGCATGTCGGGCGTTACACACAACTTGACGAATTATTATATAGGATGATATTCACTGGGCTTTACAACTTTGAACATACATATGACACTAGCAAAGTGTCAGTAATTTTAACATCACATTATTTTCTTTAATAAATAATAAACGTTATATTTCTGTTCAAATATAACTTCTATTAATAACCTGAAAATCTATTTTGGGAAGTTATAGCAGAACACTAAAAGCTTCATAATGGATAATAAAACTTACAAAATATTTTTTACATTCATAATAAAAGTTACAATTCTGTGATATAAGACAAAAGCAGAAATATACATTTTATTATTCATTTATAATATGTGGCAGAGAAAGAAATGAAAATCAGATAAAACACATCTTAACCCCTTCAGTGCCAGAGGCTCGGGCCATTTTCTGAACCCTGCAGGCCAGACACTTTTTCAACATTTTTGCTATCCTTCTGTTTAGGCTTGATTTCCTCTGGGGATTTTTAGTTAAATATGGAAAACTATATATTGTTTTTTTCAGAACGAATTGAGCTTTCTTGTGATACCTTACATGAAGAGAATTTTACATCGTGCAAAAAGCTATGATGTCATAATGACAAAAAAAAGTGAAAATTTACTCATTTTGCTAAAATCACATACTATGTATCAAAAACATTTACCTTGATTGAAAAAGTTTCAATTATTTGAAAAAGCCCAGAGTCCCCTGAGTAAAAAAATACCAAATTTGTATAGTTTTACCTACGTCCATGACTAGCGTAGAGCCCTAATCAACAGCAGCGCAAAATGACATTTTCAACTTTATAAACTAAAATGCACATTCTAGGGTTTTTGTGGTAAAACTACCCTAAAACAGTGGAATAACTATATAAAACTATATATTTCTGAAAAGTAGACAACCTGCCGCATCTAATGAGGGGTAACTTGCCTTCTTACCCCATGCCTGGTGTGCACAAATGCTTCCAGAAGGTGGCACTATAGGAAAAAAATGGCATTTTCTTACATTTCTGCCCCTTCAACTGTACTGAAATCTGTGAAAACCATGGAATTTACAACTGTATTCATTAGCTAGTGCTCTTGGGAGAAAAATTACACCCCATTGGTTTGGGTTCACCTACCACAGGGGGTGCTAGAAGTGCAAAAAGACACCTACTACAACCTCTAAATTTTCTAACATTTTCTCAAACATTACTTGTCTATACAAAAATGGTTATAACAACTAGAGAATTAAAGAAAGGCTACACAAACCATACCATTTTGGAAAGAAGACAACCTGCCGCATCTAATGAGGGGTGAATTGCCTTCTTACCCCAAGCCTGTTGTGCCCAAATGCTTCCAGAAGGTGGCACTATAGGAAAAAAATGGCATTTTCTTACATTTCTGCCACTTCAACAGTACTGAAATCTGTGAAAACCATGGAATTTACAACTATATTGATTATCTAGTGCTCTTGGGAGAAAAATGACACCCCATTGGTATGGGTTCACCTACCACAGGGGATGCTAGAAGTGCAAAAAGACACCTACTACAACCTCTAAATTTTCTAACATTTTTTCAAACATTACTTGTCTGTACAAAAATGGTTATAACAACTAGAGAAGTGAAGAAAGGCTACACAAACCATACCATTTTTGAAAGAAGACAACCTGCCGCATCTAATGAGGGGTGAATTGCCTTCTTACCCCAAGCCTGTTGTGCCCAAATGCTTCCAGAAGGTGGCACTATAGAAAAAAAATGGCATTTTCTTACATTTCTGCCCCTTCATCTGTATGGAAATCTGTGAAAACCATGGAATTTCCAACTGTATTCATTAGCTAGTGCTCTTAGGAGAAAAATGACACCTCATTGGTATGAGTTCCCCTACCTTAGTGGGCGCTACAAGTACCAAACTACACCTATTGCAACCACTTATTTTTCTAACATTTTCTCAAACATTACTTGTCTGTACAAAAATGGTTATAACAACTAGAGAAGTGAAGAAAGGCTACACAAACCATACCATTTTTGAAAGAAGACAACCTGCCGCATCTAATGAGGGGTGAATTGCCTTCTTACCCCAAGCCTGTTGTGCCCAAATGCTTCCAGAAGGTGGCACTATAGGAAAAAAATGGCATTTTCTTACATTTCTGCCCCTTCATCTGTATGGAAATCTGTGAAAACCATGGAATTTCCAACTGTATTCATTAGCTAGTGCTCTTAGGAGAAAAATGACACCCCATTGGAATGAATCGACATACCTTAGGGGTGCCAGAAAAGCATAACTACACCTACCTGTTTGCTTCTTCGAAAATGGCTGCTTGTACTAAAATGTTCATAACTGTTAGAGAAATGATGGAAAGGTATAAAAGGTATACCATTTTGGAAAGTAGACATTCTCCCGCATCAAATGAGGGGTCACTTGCCTTTCTACCCCTGGGCTGAAGTGCACAAATATTTCCAAAAGATGGCGCTATGGGAATAAATACATGTTTGTTTTACATTTCCACCACTTCAAAGATACTAAAATCTTTGAAAACCATAACATTTCCTGCTGTATTCAGTACCTGCTACCAACATGAGAAAAATGGTAGCCCATTTGTGTGGCTTAACATACAATATGTGGGTGCTAGGAACACGTACGTAAACCTGACACTTTTGTTTCTTAAATTATCTGCTTGCACTAAAATGGTTATAACCATAATAGATATGCAGGAAAGGTAGAAAACAATGCCATTTTGGAAAGAAAACAACCTGACGCATCTAATGAGGGGTCACTTGCCTTCATACCCAAAGGCTGGCATGCACAAATGCTTCCAGGAGGTGGCGCTAATGAAAAAAAAGGCATTTTCTTACATTTCTGCCCCTTCAAATGTATGGAGCTCTGTGAAAACCATGGAATTTTCAACTGCATTCGTTAGCTAAAGCTCTTAGGAGTCAAACGACACCCCATTGGTATGAGCTGAACTACCTTAGGGAGTGCTAGAAGTAGAAAACTACACCTACTACAAACTGATGTTTATAACATTTTCTCAAACCTGACTTGCCTCTACGAAAATGGCTATAACACCTTCAGAAGTGAAGAAAAGGTAGATAAACTATACCATTTTGGAAAGAAGACAACATGCCGCATCTAATGAGGGGTCACTTGCCTTTTTACCCCTAAGTTAGTTGGCACAACTATTTCCAGAATGTGGTGCTACAGGAAAACAAACAAGCATTTCTTTTACACTTCAGTCACTTCAAAGATACTAAAATGGTTCAATGGCGTGGGATTTCCTAGGAGGACTTCTTGCCAGCCTAAGAAAAATGGTACTCAACTGCTGTGGGTTGACATACCAATTTGAGTGACAGGAGTGTAGCTACCAGTGAAATAGGAATGGGAAAGCAAACAGTGTATGTGTGATTTTATGGCTAACAGATGAAAGAAGCTAGGGCGTCAGCCAGTGTACGCGCGGACCTGTGACTACCAGTGTAACAGTGTGGGAGGGTGAGGGATTAGGCAGTGTGTGTGGGTATGAGCAGAGGAGCAAGGATGGTGGATGTGGTGGGGCAGTGTCTGAGAGTGTGTATGGGAGATCTGTGACTACCAGTGTGCACTGTATGTCCCCCTCATACAAAGTTTGATTCCCAGCCTGAATCTAGTGCATACTGGTACTTTGAGTCTACCAATAGGCAGTGGAAACAGGCTGGGGGTCAGGCTGGGGAATGGGACTGCCAGTTGGCTGTGGAACCAGGCAGGGGAATACGGTACATGTGTATGTGTGGGGGGGAATCGGAGGCATTTTTTGTGCATGCCACAAGGGTGCCCAATGCACTGCAAAGCAATGCGTTGGACCCTCTGTTGCACACAAAGAGTTGTTTTTTTTTAATTATTATTTTGTATTCATACCTCGTTGGGGAGGCGGTGTCAGGAACATTCCTGGTGTCCCCCATCCAGGTCTAAAAACAGAATAATAATAAAAAAAAAAAAAGTGTGTGTGTGTGTGTTACAGGGGGTCCAACGTATTGCAAAGCACTGCGTCGGACCCCCCCTGTGGCACGTGCATTTTTTGGGGCTTTTCCCCCAATATTTTTGTGTAGACCTCGTTGGGGGCATCAGAACCCATACAATGAGGTCTAAATAAAAAATAAAAGGGGAAAACAAAATAATCCTTTGGGTGCCACAGGGGTGTCCAGTGGATTGCAAAGCAATGCATTGGGCCCCTGTAGCACACAAAGGGTTAATTTTTTTATCGTTACTTTGTATTCAGATGGCCACCAAACAAGCTCTGATCACAAAGTAATGATAAAAAGTCCTGTGTGTGTGCCACAGGAAGGGGGTCTGCATTGAACCCCTATCCCAGTGGCACACACAGGGTTAAATTTTTTTTAATTTATTTTTTTTTTATTATATACCTCATTGAGGGGCATCAGGACCCCCTGATCCCTCCCCAATGAGGTCTTAGTAAAAAAAAATATATATGTCCACAAACGGAGTGACCCTGTGAGTGCCACAAGGGTCTCCAGCGCATTGCAAAGCAATGCATTGGATCCTTGTGGCACTCAGAGGGTTAATTTTTTTTCTATCATTACTTGGTAATCAGAGCTTGTTGGGGGGCCATCAGGACCAATCCTGATGACCCCCCCAACAATCTCTGATAACAAAGTAATGATAAAAGCCCTGTGTGTGCCGCAGAAGGGGGGCTGCATTGCCCCCCCCCCCCGTGGCACACACAGGGTTAATTTTTTTTTTATTTACTTTTTTTTATTATAGACCTCATTGAGGGGTATAAAAACCCCCCCTGATCCCCCCAATGAGGTCTTACAAAAAAAAAAAAAAAAAAAGTTATGAAAAAAAGTGTCCCTGTGAGTGCCACTGGGGTCTCCAGCGCATTGCAAAGCAATGCATTGGACCGTTGTGGCACTCAGAGGGTTAATTTTTTTTTATCATTACTTTGTAATCAGAGCTTGTTGGGGGGCCATCATGAGCAATCCTGATGGCCCCCCAACAATCTCTGGTAACAAAATAATGATAAAAGCCCTGTGTGTGCCACAGGAGGAGGGGGGGTGCATTGGACCCCCACCTGTGGCACACACAGGGTTAAAATTTTTTTTTTTTTCTAATTATAGACCTCATTGAGGGGCATCAGGATCCCCCCTGATCCCCCCAATGAGGTCTTAAAAAAAAAAAAATCCCCCCCAAAGAATAGACCCTGTGAGTGCAACAGGGGTCTCCAGCACATTGCAAAGCAATGTGCTGGGACCCTGTGGCACTCACAGGGTTACTTTAATTTTATAAATTTTTTTTTTAATTTTTTTTTTAGACATTTCAGACCTCGTGGGGGACATCAGGACCCCTCCTGGTGTCTCCCCAGTCATTGATCTCCCAGCCGATAGGCTGGGAGATCAATGATGCGACCGCAGGAGAGCAAGAGCTCTCCTGCCCTTCACTCCTACCACCGGTAGGAGTGAACAGGACCGGGGAAACTTCCCTAACGTCATCGGTGACTATGTCACCGATGACGTTTGGAGGATTCCCCCGGTCCCGCCCACTCCTACCCGGAAGTTCGGGTAGGAGAGAGGGGGAAGGAGAAACTGTGTTTCTCCTTTGTGCTTATTGATCTCCCAGCCCGATCGGCTGGGAGATCAATAACTGGGGAGGCATGAGGAGTGATCCTCATGCCTCCCCATGAGTGCCAGGGTTTTTTTTATTTAATGCGGCCACTGCATGCCGGTTATACCGGCTCATGCAGTGACCGCATTTCACTCTTACGCCGTACGAGCGTGGCACAGCAGGTACAGCTGTGTCCACTCGTACGGTGTAAGTAGCTGGCACTCTAGGGGTTAAAAATAGCCCTAATTACAGGATAAAAATAAAAATTCCCAAGGAGGTTTTAACCCTTTGAATGCATAAGGGGTACGCAACACATTACTCTGCAATGCATCGCCTACCACTCTGGCACGCAAAGGGTTAACTCCTTGAATGCCAGACGTCTCCAACACATTCCTTAGCAATGAGCTGGAGAACTCAATCATTCAAAAGATAAAAAGTCCTAATTAAATCATTTGGAATGTTGATGTTCCTTTAACCCCGTGGTTCTCAGTCTTTTTTGTGGTCAAGGCACACCTAACATGTATTTTGTAATTTTGGGAAACACCTATATTTTATTACGTCTGTCAAGCATATGATGAAGGGTACAAATGCATAAATCTATACTTATTGTCAGGTCTCCCAATTCGAATAACAAAAACTAACACATGGTGCATAACAATTTACTTAAACATGCATATGAAACTCAACATTTGCATTTTTGTCAAAGTCTTAACAGAAAAGAAGTGGCACGTCGCCCAGGGCGGATATCAGCGGCACGCCAAAGCGGTTGAGTACCACAAAAGTGCAGATAGAGCTAAATATGCTAATAAATTAAGCTCATTACCTATAAGACCTGAAAGGTTCCATCACAATTTTATTAACCTTTTGAGTGCCAGGGTTAAGTATGGTAAAGAAAGTTTTATTTACGTTATTACTAAAACACAAAAACACTGCATCTGTCCAATACCCTAAATTAGTGGTGGGCAAGAGGTGGCGCGAGGGCTTCATGCAGCCCTCATATCATATCATATATCATACTTTGGCAGCCAATGGCTACTGGAGAATTATGGGAATTATAGTCCAGCAACAGCTGGAGGGTCTCAGATTTCCCACCCCTGCCTCAGTTCATACATTGCCTCAGTTCATACCTGTGCTTTACACTTATACTGTTCCACTTTGGGTGCAACAGAGGCAAAACACTAGTGTCCTATTTAGACTCAAAGAGGTAAATCTTTTCTCAGCCCATATTTAGAATTCTAAACTAAATTGTGTGGCCATTTGGGAGGGCTAAGGGCCACATATGTGGCCCTTGATGTGAATCTGGTTGATTAACAATGCCTATCTAACACTGAAGAACGAATTTAAAAACATGCCTGCTATAAATTGACTTGTGACATGGAGCTGACATTATGTCTTAGACTGTGGTTCTCCCTTACAGAGGCGCATTCCTAAACCACAGGGCTACTCTTCCTTTAGCACTTTTAATTTCCTTCCTTAGGCTTTTGTCTTTTGTCTTCAGCAACTGCAGAGAGAACATATGGCAATCCCACAGATATTAAATACTCTGTGGAGAAAGAGTGCTCATGCGGGATCTTACTACTATTGTTAAATGGCAACAGCTTGCGTGCTTAGAAAATTATACAAATGTCTTGGCTATGTTAAGTCATTATCCAAAAAGAGTTTAGAGAGACAGTAATCAACAGATGGTAGTGTATGCAAGATTCTCAAACACCACAGACATCCAAGTGAACACATAGTAAACATAGCAAGTGGTCATGCCTTTCTTGAAATAGCAGGTTGCATGGCATTTTATAACTCAACTGCTCATTTGCTCAGTTCACAATCAGCATGCTAGGTTCCACATTTAACACTTTCAGACCCACAGGGGTACACATCGCATTGCTAAGCAATGTGTTGCATACCCCCTGGCACTGAAAGGGTTAAAAAAAAGGCACTGAAAGGGTTAAAGGGGCAGGACAATGTAAGAAAATGGGCATTTGTCCAGCAAATCATTTTGATATGACTATGTGATGTCAGTACTTCACTTGGTGCTTCTGGGAGAGGAAGAAGCATAACTGTCCTCTCACTACAAGACCTGTATTGGCAATTTCAATGGACTTGAATAGAGAGGATAAAATGTCTTAGAAACACTAAGGGAAGTGCTGCTGTCATCCAGGCCTCCAGATCAAGGAGATCTGAAGGGTGAACTAGAGTAAATGGCAGAGTTTTGAGCTATGGGAACCCAATTCCCATTGCAATCTGGTAACTGCCTATAGTTAGAAAGTTATTTTCCTGACCCTTTACTGCCCCTTTAAGTATACTTATAAGAATAAACAGCACTTCATTTATTTAAAGTGGATCTGTCACCTTGAATTCATTTTGCGTAGTTCATGTAAAACTGCCTATCCACCATGTTATCTGAAGATTAGCAGATACACAATTTAGAACATTTGAATTCCCAAAAATCTCACTGATTTAAATTGATCCTTGAACCTCCTGATTACTAGATTAAATATGGCTTTTTAAATAGGGCATTATATGTTTTGAATGATAGAGAGGTCTCCAAAGAATGGCTTAGCAATGCAATGAAGACTTTACTAGCATTCAGCTGATTAAAACCCCATTTAAACCCATAGGCATTTTTAATTGTGCCTTATGCTGTAGTTGGTTTACCCCACAATTGCTCCACTTTTCTTTTGTCCAGTTCTGAAAAGTGGCCTGCATCAATGCAGCACAGTGTGCTAACAGCATATAGCTCAAGACTTCATTAACATGCAGTGCTGAAAAGGGAAACTTTACAAATATAAAATTACCAACAATACTGGCATGGCTTTGCCCGTGCGGGTAATAAAACAAATAAAAAAAAAAGTACTATGCAGTTGTATGTATGGCTAAATAAACATAAACATGTACATTTTGTGCGTGTTATGTGTGTTGTCTGTATTGTGCGTGTTGAATATATTGTGTATTGCATGCTGTATATTGTGTGCATATTGCATGTGAGTATATTGTGTGTGTAATGATTGTGTTATGCGTATGTATTGTGTGTATTGTGTGTATATTGCATGTGTTTATTGTGTGTATTGTGTGTGTTGAGTTTATTGTATGTATGTATATATTGTATGTATTGTGTTTGTGCTTTGTATACCTTGTGTGCAGTGTATGTATTATGTGTACTATATATTGTGTGTATATTTTGTGAGTGTATGTATTGTGTGTATTATGTGTGTGTGTGTGTGTGTGTGTGTGTTTGTGTGTAGTGGATGTATTGTGTTTACTGTGTATTTTGTGTACATTTTGTGAGTGTGTGCATTGTTTGTGATGTGTGTAGTATGCATTCTGTGTACTGTGTATTGTGCTATATTATGTGTGAGTGTGTGTATTGTAATGTACATTGTGTGTCTCTGCATTGTGTGTATTGTGTGCATATTGCATGTACTGTGTGTACTGTGTTTGTGTGTGTGTATATTTGTGTATACGTGTGTATTGTGTGCATGTGTATTGTGTATGTCTGTGTGTGTTTTAGTGCTACTTACAGCCAATACTGTATTCACCATGATTTAGTCCTCATGGCTGCCTAGACTGTGAAAGAGCTTTGTGCATACTCCCTTCTCTCAGACATCCCACTGGGAGTAGAACGGGCAGTTTTTTTTACCACCCCTGGGCATGGCTGACAAAAAACACTAAACTGGCTTGATTGTTATATAGATCTAGTTCCTACATATTGTTTCTGTTTGATCTGGATAACATTGATTAGAATGGTTTGAAATGTCAAATAGACAAACAATTATCTAGCTATCTAATCTATCTATCTATCTATCTTGCTCTTTCTGAGCCATATCAACAATTTTGGTACAAGCCAACTGCAACATAGGAAACAAATACATTTTCCCCAAATCCCCTTTGCTTTAACCCTTTGAGCACTAGATGGGTCAGCTACACATTACAAAGGGTTAAGTTGGGCTATTATCTCCTTAATGCTGGAGAGGAATCCAAATCATTGCTTTGGAATTCATTGAAGATCTATCTAGCATTAAAGTGAGGATTTAAAGCCCAATATATGTCAATGGGAAGTTTATTTTTTATCTATAGTGTGGTTGGTGAGCTCCATTTTAGTATGCCATTAATTCTCACCTCCTTACACAGGAACATAAAAATATAGAATTTGGTAGCAGATATGAGACAGTTGACCAATCTAATCTTCCAATTTCCATATCTACTTAGCTCAGTCTTATCTTATTCATAGAATAGCCATATATTGATCCCAAGAATACCTTAAAATAGAACTAACACCTTATAATAACTATCTTTGAATCTTTTATATGGAACATTGCTGAACACATTATTAAAATCCGGATAAGGTACATCTACTGCCCAAATAAACAACAGTTCTCTCTTGCAAAAGGATTTTTATTAATTTCCCAACAAATGCGATGTTAGACTCACAGGCCTGTAGTTACTAGAGTCTTATCTACTTCCTTTTTTGTAAAGCACGGCTACATTAGCATTTCTCACTGTTTCTGTCATCAGAGACTGATTAAAACATTCAGCTAATGGATGAGAAACTGCATCCTTCAAGGGGAACTCTCTTTCCCAGTAAGCCGCTTCTTAAATAAATATTCCATGGTAATAAATCTTGAATTCAGATTTAGTATTTTTAAAAAATGAAGTATTTTTGGTGATTTGGACTTTTTAATTCTGTCCCGTGATGTCAGTTCAGGACAGGCTGTGGTACAGCTCTGTACCGCAGCCTGTCAATCTTCATCTCTTCCCCTTCCTAGTTGTTCTCCTTTACCCCCTTCTCTGATGGAGGAATCCAGCATGCGAGTCGGAGCGATCTCTGCTCTCTGACTAGCATGCTGGATTCATCTGTCAGAGGAGGAGAAGGTAAAGGGAAGCAAGCGAGGAGGGGAAGAGACAAAGATTGACAGGCTGTTGTAAAGACTACAGAGCTGTACCACAGCCTGTCCTGAACTGATGTCAAGGGACAGAATTAAAAACCCAAATCTCAGAAAATACTGGATTCAGCTTTGATTACCTTGGAAGATTTATTTAAGAAGCGGTTTACTGGAGGTGAGAGTTCCCCTTTATGCTCTCTTAGTGCTCTTGGAAGTACTTCATTTGAATCAACTGACTTTCTATCCGATTTCTATTTGTATTTCAGACTTTAATACATGATTCATTTTCCATAGATTTAATGCTTGTTTCTCTTAAAAATGTCCTCATTGTTCACAGTCAGCTGTAAAATCTGAGAAAAAAATAATTATTTAAGATGAGCAGCAATTACCTTATCACTCTCCATATCGCTAGCCTTTTCTGTCAAATGATACCTCATTTTATATTTTTCTATCACTGATAAACCTAAAGAAATCTTTGTTACCCCTTGTCTTTCAGTTGGCTATTTTCTATTCTGCCTGGGCTTTGGCACCTCTGGTTTTGCATATAGCCTCCCTCTATTTAATCTTTGTATTCTTTAATTTCTTCATCAACAGTCTGGCTATATTCTGAACAATACCTGCTACCATCCTAGAGATCCAGGGTGGCTTTTTTTCTTTTAATTTTACTAAAACACCTGTTGCAGAGTTCAATTGTATCTAAAATTGCATGTTTTAATTCTTCCCTCTGTTCTACTTCACAAAATATTCCTCTCTCCACCTGAATTAAATCAAGTGTTTTCTCATATATGAAAAACTAGTGTAAAAGCCCGTGTACACGGGCCAAGGTCCGGGCGATGTTAACCCTTTGAGTGCCAGAGGGGTACGTAACGCATTCCTTTGCAATGCGTTGCTTACCTCTCTGGCACTCAAAGGGTTAAGAGGCCGGTCCTGCTCTGTGTCCTGCCACCAACGCAGTAATGCACAGAATGCTCCCAGCAGAGAACTCCCAGCATTCCTATACCTCCCAGCATTCTGTGCTCCCAGCATTCCATGCATTCGGGCAGTCTCTACTGTTCATGACGGCTTCTGACAAACATTGTAGCAAATTATTATATAGGATTAGCTATTTTAAAATCTGAGACATTTGTTGTTGTTTGATTACATGTATCCTTTACCTGTATACTAAACCACAATGATTTGTAAACGATCACTGGTTCCCATATTTTCTCACATACTCTACCACCCTTTGTGAATATCAAAACGAGTATTGATTCCTTGTGAGTTGGTTCATTAATAGTGTTGAGCGAGCATGCTCGGCCGATGCTCGGATCGGCTCGAGCATCGCTCTGCTCGGCACATGGCGGTACTCGTACGAGTACCGCATGTGCTCGCCCGCCATGTTCGGGTCTCCTCCCCGCACGTTTTGCGGCTGCTGCGCAGCCAATAAACGTGCAGGGAGGCTCTGACATCGGTGTAATGCCAGCAGCCATGTTGGCTGCTGGCATTACACTGATTGGCTGGCCAGAACCCGTGGTCGGGTGCTGTATAGCACCTGACCATCGAGTTCGGCTCAGTCTTAGCCAGGGAGAGCTGAGGATAGGAAGGGAAAGGCAGTGTAGGGAGGAAAACAAGCAAAATTGTGAAAAAAAAGAACCAAAAGTCCTTTTTAGGACTACTGTGTGTGGGGGCAGCAGGTTATTTTGTGTGGGGGGAAAAAAAAAAAAAAAAAAAAAACATATTCTGTTTAGTGTGCAAAGTTGCAGATTAGAGCACATTCTGTTTAGTGTGCACAGTTGCAGATTAGAGCACATTCTGTTTAGTGTGCAAAGTTGCAGATTAGAGCACATTCTGTTTAGTGTGCAAAGTTGCAGATTAGAGCACATTCTGTTTAGTGTGCAAAGTTGCAGATTAGAGCACATTCTGTTAAGTCTTCAAACTAAAATATCAAAGTCACATATTCCATTCAGTGTGCGTCGCCGCAGTTTAGCAGCACATTCTGTGTACTGTGCAGAGTTGCAGAATAGGAAGAAATACTGTTAAGTCTTCAAACTAAAATATCAAAGTCACATATTCCATTCAGTGTGCTTCGCCGCAGTTTAGCAGCACATTCTGTGTACTGTGCAGAGTTGCAGAATAGGAAGAAATACTGTTAAGTCTTCAAACTAAAATATCAAAGTCACATATTCCATTCAGTGTGCTTCGCCGCAGTTTAGCAGCACATTCTGTGTACTGTGCAGAGTTGCAGAATAGGAAGAAATACTGTTAAGTCTTCAAACTAAAATATCAAAGTCACATATTCCATTCAGTATGCTTCGCCGCAGTGTAGCAGCACATTCTGTGTACTGTGCAGAGTTGCAGAATAGGAAGAAATACTGTTAAGTCTTCAAACTAAAATATCAAAGTCACATATTCCATTCAGTGTGCTTCGCCGCAGTTTAGCAGCACATTCTGTGTACTGTGCAGAGTTGCAGAATAGGAAGAAATACTGTTAAGTCTTCAAACTAAAATATCAAAGTCACATATTCCATTCAGTGTGCTTCGCCGCAGTTTAGCAGCACATTCTGTGTACTGTGCAGAGTTGCAGAATAGGAAGAAATACTGTTAAGTCTTCAAACTAAAATATCAAAGTCACATATTCCATTCAGTGTGCTTCGCCGCAGTGTAGCAGCACATTCTGTGTACTGTGCAGAGTTGCAGAATAGGAAGAAATACTGTTAAGTCTTCAAACTAAAATATTAAAGTCACATATTCCATTCAGTGTGTGTCACCGCAGTTTAGCAGCCTATTCTGTGTACTCTGCACAGTTGCAGAATAGGAAGAAATACTGTTAAGTTTTCAAACTCAAATATTAAAGTCACATATTCCATTCAGTGTGTGTCACCGCCGTTTAGCAGCCTATTCTGTGTACTCTGCACAGTTGCAGACTAGGAAGAAATAGTGTTAAGTTTTCAAACTAAAATATTAAAGTCACATATTCCATTCAGTGTGTGTCACCGCCGTTTAGCAGCCTATTGTGTGTACTCTGCACAGTTGCAGAATAGGAAGAAATACTGTTAAGTTTTCAAACTCAAATATTAAAGTCACATATTCCATTCTGTGTTCGTCACCGCAGTTTAGCAGCCTATTCTGTGTACTCTGCACAGTTGCAGAATAGGAAGAAATACTGTTAAGTTTTCAAACTCAAATATTAAAGTCACATATTCCATTCAGTGTGTGTCACCGCCGTTTAGCAGCCTATTCTGTGTACTCTGCACAGTTGCAGACTAGGAAGAAATAGTGTTAAGTTTTCAAACTAAAATATTAAAGTCACATATTCCATTCAGTGTGTGTCACCGCCGTTTAGCAGCCTATTGTGTGTACTCTGCACAGTTGCAGAATAGGAAGAAATACTGTTAAGTTTTCAAACTCAAATATTAAAGTCACATATTCCATTCTGTGTTCGTCACCGCAGTTTAGCAGCCTATTGTGTGTACTCTGCACAGTTGCAGAATAGGAAGAAATACTGTTAAGTTTTCAAACTCAAATATTAAAGTCACATATTCCATTCAGTGTGTGTCACTGCCGTTTAGCAGCCTATTCTGTGTACTCTGCACAGTTGCAGACTAGGAAGAAATACTGTTAAGTTTTCAAACTCAAATATTAAAGTCACATATTCCATTCAGTGTGTGTCACCGCCGTTTAGCAGCCTATTCTGTGTACTCTGCACAGTTGCAGACTAGGAAGAAATACTGTTAAGTTTTCAAACTAAAATATTAAAGTCACATATTCCATTCAGTGTGTGTCACCGCAGTTTAGCAGCCTATTCTGTGTACTCTGCACAGTTGCAGAATAGGAAGAAATACTGTTAAGTTTTCAAACTCAAATATTAAAGTCACATATTCCATTCTGTGTTCGTCACCGCAGTTTAGCAGCCTATTCTGTGTACTCTGCACAGTTGCAGAATAGGAAGAAATACTGTTAAGTTTTCAAACTAAAATATTAAAGTCACATATTCCATTCAGTGTGTGTCACCGCCGTTTAGCAGCCTATTCTGTGTTCTCTGCACAGTTGCAGAATAGGAAGAAATACTGTTAAGTTTTCAAACTCAAATATTAAAGTCACATATTCCATTCAGTGTGTGTCACCGCCGTTTAGCAGCCTATTCTGTGTACTCTGCACAGTTGCAGACTAGGAAGAAATACTGTTAAGTTTTCAAACTAAAATATTAAAGTCACTTATTCCATTCAGTGTGTGTCACCGCCGTTTAGCAGCCTATTCTGTGTACTCTGCACAGTTGCAGACTAGGAAGAAATACTGTTAAGTTTTCAAACTCAAATATTAAAGTCACATATTCCATTCAGTGTGTGTCACCGCCGTTTAGCAGCCTATTCTGTGTACTCTGCACAGTTGCAGACTAGGAAGAAATACTGTTAAGTTTTCAAACTAAAATATTAAAGTCACATATTCCATTCAGTGTGTGTCACCGCAGTTTAGCAGCCTATTCTGTGTACTCTGCACAGTTGCAGAATAGGAAGAAATACTGTTAAGTTTTCAAACTCAAATATTAAAGTCACATATTCCGTGTAAGATGAAGAAGGCGGGTAAAAAGGGACGGGGAAGTGGACGTGATCCTGATAGTTCAGGGCGCGGGTCAGGACGCGGAGAAACTGTGCCTGGTGCCAGAGCACAAGAAAGAAAGACATCCACCATACCTAGCTTCATGTCTAATTTTACAGGGCGTCGCAGGACATCACTCTCGAGGTCCGACCACTGCGAACAGGTGGATGACAGCTGATACTGCTTCCAGTCGGTTAAGCACCACCCTGTCTTCCACCAAGTCCACTCTCAGTAGCCAAGAGTCTGGTCAACATAATCCTCACTCTGATCATCCTTCCTCCCACCATACACGGTCTGGTCAAAGAAGTGATCCCACACTGGGATATAGTGAGGAGCTCGTCTCATCACCAATCCTTCATTTGACCCTCTCTCCAAGCACGCTTGCAGAGGAACATGACATCTTGTGCCCTGATTCACAACCTCTAGAGGCTACCCAATCACAAGAAGATGACAGATGTGAACGGCATTTAAGGTCAAAGGAAGTAGTGGATGATGATGATGATGATGAGACACAGTTGCCATTAAATCAACCACTATTTCCGTCTCAAGACCTTGTTGAGGAGAATATTATACAGTTGTCAATGACTGAGTATGTGGTGGGATCAAGACTTGAGGAGGATGATCAGAGTGAGGAAGTGGAGGAGGACTTGGTGGACGATGAGGTGACTGACCCCACCTGGGAAGGTGTAGAGCCGAGCGATGACAGCAGTCCTGAGGGTGAGCCATCTGCAGCACCGCAACAGGCTGGAAGAGGCAGTGGTGTGGCTACAGAAAGAAGGCGGACCGCACCAAACCGGCCCGCAAATGTTCCACGGAGCACCCCCTTGCGTAAATCTACCTTGCCAAAGGGTAGGTGTTCCGCGGTATGGCGTTTTTTTAAGGAAAGTGCGGACGACAAAAGAATTGTAGTTTGCAACCTGTGCCACACCAGAATGAGCCGAGGCATGAACACTAGAAACCTCACCACCACCAGCATGATCCGACACATGGCATCCAAGCACCGTAGTAAGTGGGAGGAACGCCTGGATCGCCCATCTGTGTCTGCAGGCCACACCACTGCCTCCTCTTCCCCTGTTTTCGGTGCCGGCCAATCGCCTGTCGAAGGCGCAGGCCCGCATACCTCCCGCCCTGCACCTGTAGCATCTGAAGCACCATCAGCGACCACATCCACTTCCCTGTCCCAGCGCAGCGTCCAAATGTCGTTACCCCAGGCATTTGAGCGCAAGAGAAAGTACCCAGCCACCCACCCACAGGCCATAGCACTAACCTCACACCTTTCCAAATTACTGGCCATCGAAATGCTGCCATTTAGGCTTGTGGACACTGAGTCCTTCCGCAGCCTGATGGCAGCAGCTGTCCCTCGGTACGCGGTCCCCAGCCGCCACTACTTTTCCCGGTGTGCCATCCCCGCATTACACCACCATGTGTCCCGTAACATCACCCGTGCCCTGACCAACGCAGTTACTGGGAAGGTCCACTTAACGACTGACACATGGACAAGTGCTTGTGGCCAGGGACGCTACATTTCCCTGACGGCACACTGGGTGAATGTCGTGGAGGCTGGGAGCGACTCGGACCCTGGGATGGCACGGGTGCTACCCACGCCGAGGATTGCGGGCCCTACCTCCATCAGGGTTTCCGCCAGCACCTACGTTATTGGCTCCTCCTCCTCCGTTTCCACCTCCGAATTCTCTACACGCAGCGCCACTCCCCCATCAGCCAGTAGCTGGAAGCAGTGTAGCACTGCAGTGGGGAAGCGTCAACAGGCCGTGCTGAAGCTGATCTGCCTTGGGGATAAACAGCACACGGCCTCAGAGCTGTTGCAGGGGATTAGTCACCAGACCGAGCAGTGGCTCTCGCCACTCAACCTGCAACCAGGCATGGTTGTGTGTGATAATGGGCGTAACTTGGTGGCGGCTTTGGAGCTCGGCAAGCTCACACACGTACCATGCCTAGCGCATGTATTTAATTTAGTGGTGCAGCGATTTCTAAAAACCTACCCCAATGTGCATGATCTCTTGACCAAGGTGCGCCGCGTGTGTGCACATTTCCGTAAGTCATCTACAGCTTCGGCCGGCCTGTTGAAGCTGCAGCAGCGCTTACAATTGCCAGCTCACCGGCTGCTGTGTGACGTGAGCACGCGCTGGAACTCCACCTTCCACATGTTGGCCCGGCTTTGTGAGCAGCAGAGGGCAGTAGTGGAGTACCAGCTGTTACACGGTCGTCGCCTCTCCGTTCAACTTCCTGTAATCAGAAGTGAGGAGTGGGAATGGATGTCAGACCTCTGCGAGGTTTTACGCAATTTTGAGGAATCGACACAGATGGTGAGCGGCGATAACGCTATTATCAGTGTAACCATCCCACTTCTGTGTCTACTGAAACGCTCGCTGCTCACAATTAAAACCGACGCTTTGCATGTGGAAGAGGTGGAAATGGGGGAGGAAGAGCTTACACAAGGTGATAGCCAGAGCACCCTCACTTCGTCTTCTCAGCGACAATTGGAGGAGGCGGAGGAGGAGGAGGAGGAGGAGGAGGAGGAAGACACGGTTGCCTCCGCTACAGAGGGTAGCCATGGAACTTTAGTTCCATCTCTTCAGCGTGGGTGGGCAGAAGAGGAGGAAGAGGATGAGGATATTGAGAGTCATCCTCCTGGTGAGGACAGCGAAATCTTGACTGTTGGTACTCTGGCACACATGGCTGACTTTATGTTAGGCTGCCTTTCCCGTGACCCACGCGTTATACGCATTTTAAACAACACGGATTACTGGGTGTTCACCCTTCTGGACCCCCGCTACAAAGAGAATTTCTCATCTCTCATTCCTCCGGTGGAGAGGACAAGCAAAATGGTGCAATACCAGAAGGTTCTTGTTGAAAAATTGCTCCAAAATTTTCCATCTGACAACGCTGGCGGCAGAGTACGTGCTACCTTGGCCAACCGAGAAGGGAGAAAAGGGGAGCACACAGCAGTTCCGAGAAAGGCAGGGCAACACTCTCCAAGGCGTGGGACACCTTCATGACACCCCGCCAGCACCCTCACCCTGATGCGCAGCCTAGTGTCACAAGGAGGGAAAAGTTTTGGAAGATGGTGAAGGAGTACGTAGCAGACCGTGTCAGCGTCCTCAATGATCCCTCTGTGCCTTACAACTACTGGGTGTCCAAGCTGGACACGTGGTATGAACTGGCACTCTACGCCTTGGAGGTGCTGGCCTGCCCTGCCGCCAGCGTTCTGTCTGAGCGGGTATTTAGTGCTGCTGGTGGCATCATAACAGATAAGCGTATCCGCCTTTCCACCGACAATGCTGATAGGTTGACACTTATAAAAATGAACAAGGCCTGGATTTCCCCTGACTTCTCCACTCCACTGGAGGAAAGCCCCGGGGGAACATAAACTCACTTTATATATGTTATTTACAATGATGGGAATACTCTGTATTCCCATTCACCCCTTCCACCCAAAAAACGGGTATATGGTTGACTCTTAATCTTCTCATCCTCCTCCTCCTCTTCCATATGCCCTGGGATATAATTTTTATATAGGGCCAGCTCACCAGCGGGCCCTGTGATATAATTTTTATATAGGGCCAGCTCACCAGCGGGCCCTGTGATATAATTTTTATATAGGGCCAGCTCACCAGCGGGCCCTGTTTGACAATTTTTGTATAGGTCAGCTCACCAGCGGGCCTTCTCATATAATGTTTTATTGGGTCAGCTCTCTAGCGGGCCCTCTCATATAATGTTTTATAGCGTCAGCTCACTAGCGGGCCTTCGCATATAATGTTTAGGATGGTCAGCTCTGCAGCAGACCCTCACCCATAATGTTTTAGATGGTCAGCTCAGCGCACGTTTCCCTCTTAATCATGGCCTCAGTTCAATAAAATCAAGGAAATTTTTGGGAGAATTTGCCTCTGCGCACGTTTCCCTCTTAATCATGGCCTCAGTTCTGAAAATCAAGGAAATTTTTGGGAGAATTTGCCTCTGCGCACGTTTCCCTCTTAATCATGGCCTCAGTTCTGAAAATCAAGGACATTTTTGGGAGAATTTGACTCTGCGCACGTTTCCCTCTTAATCATGGCCTCACTTCAGAAAATCAAGGAAATTTTTGGGAGAATTTGCAGATGATATACAAGTAAATATACAGCAAATATTGTTTGGTAACAATTTTTCGCCTAAAGTCGTTTTTATTTTCCTTTTTGTGTGTTTTATGGTCAGTCTGTAAAAATGGCGTACTACGGGCGAAAGATCGTTCCCAGCAGCGATGTTGGAGTCCAAGATGCATCCAGACATCCTCCCTATGCTGTCCCTGAACCATTTCTGTGGTGTTTCCATCCTTTTCTGCCCTTTTCCTATGGACCAGGCACCCTCCCCTCATCAGAGCAGGGGGTGCCTGGTGTAATGCTCGAGTCCTCCCATTGACTTCAATGGGGCTCGGGTGCTCGGCCGAGCACTCGAGCCTCAGGGGGTGCTCGGTCAGAGCACCCGAACACCCGAGCATTGGGGTGCTCGCTCATCACTATTCATTAATCATTTGTCTCAGTGATATATCAGGGACATCCCAGTCCACATCCGGCATATTAAAATCACACAAAAATATTACTTCATCTTTTGTTGACAATTTAAATATTTACTCCATCAGTTCTCTAACTGATACTTAATCTTGCCCTGGCTGCCGGCTGAATGTTCTCTTTTCTGTCTTCTGTATCTTGTATTAAATGATCCTTAATATAGTTCAAACAAAGATCGACTCAGCCACCTTTATTTCCTATTCTATCTTCTCTGAACAAACTGTTACCCAGTATGACTATGTCCTAATCATTATTTTACTTGTACCAAGACTCTGTTATAGCCACAAAGTCAAAGTTATCCTTAATAATGTCTAAAAGTAGCTCCAGGAGCTTGTCCCCTAAACTATGAAAATTAGTTGTGATCATGCTACAGAAATATTCCTCAGTGTGATTGTATTTGGATATACACTTCAGTTTGCATTCTTATTCCCTCTAGGATGCAAATTATACTCCATGTTCAAAGCTGGCTTAATAGACATGCCCTGTCCAATATATTTTTCACTTTGTGGGGGGGGGGAAGTAGTGTTATCATCCCTCAAAGATCTACTAGCCTTATCTAGTTTAAATTATTGCTAATACACTCCTGACTTAGAATGTCAGTTCCCTTGCTAGATGGGTCTCCAAGGTGGACAATAACATCTAACCAGGACTTAAAATATGAAGTCCTTTGCTACTAGCCAGACCTAAAAAGTTACTCGCCACTGCTAGCCATAACATACCCACCAGGGCTGAATTTCTACTTGCCAGGGCTAAATTTTCACTCGCCATTGGCTAGTGGCGAGTGGAAATTTTGAGCCCTGATCTAACTAATATCTAATAATATGTCATGCTGCCTCAACAATCCTTATGATACCACTTCTATCCCTCTGAGCAGTTTCTCCAGGAAGATTATTATTTATATTAGTCAATATCTCTTATAATAGAGTTTAGCACCCCTTTCCTCAGAAACACAGACATCCTGCAGGCCTACCACAGGAGACTTACTAAAGAATACTTCTGGGTCTGTTACCAAGGCACAACTGTGCTGTTCAGCAAGTGAGCTGTACAAAGACACAGGCTGAGGAACATGTCGCTGATCAATCTTCCTTAACTTACTAGAGCCCACGATACGCCTGAGCAGTCTCTCTAAGAAGATATAAAACATCACTTTTTTCTTAATTATATTTCAAGTCAATACCTCTCACAATAGAGTTTACCACAAGAAACTTCTTCCTCCTGATTTTAACTATTTCCTCAGAAACACAAACATCCTGCTGACCTACCACAGGAGACTTACCAAAGTCTACCTCTGAATCGGTTACCATGGCACAACTGTGCTGTCCAGCAAGTGAGTTGTACAAAGGCACAGCCTAAGGAATATGTCGCTCAATAATCTTCCTTACCCACTAGAGTCCACTGTAGTCCAGACTACCTTTCTTCTAACTACTTTTTGAGAAAAAGGGGGCATCTGAATTTGTACCTCTAAAGAACCTGAGTTCACACGTAACCTATCAATAACAGACTGCAATTTAACAATTTCATCACGCAAAAGTGAAAATTGTTTACAGATATGACATATGGAATTAAAATGCAGAGCAAAAACAAAAGCCAAACTGTTACACTGTACCAAAGAAGATATTTTTAACAAATACAATTAAAATAACAAAAAATATATATTGCTTCTATTATCTCTTCACTAAGTATTAGCTACACTTATAAAAGAAACACTAGCTTAATAATGAGGCAAGCTTAAGCAGCTTCTTGTTAAATACCCACAGCATTCAAAGAGGGCGATACTGTCATCTAACAAGTTGCTACTTTACTCTGCATACCTCACTAACTCCAAGTCAATAACAAGCAATTAGAGAAAGTTATGATGTACCAGAAAATCTGCAGAGATTCTGTAATCAACAATCCCAGCAACTCCTGATTACTCTTAATTCATAAGAAGAAAATATATTAATAGAGATAAAAACAATACAGTTCCTATACTTATTAAAGAAACATTTACTATAGGAAACACTTGCTCAATAATGGGACAAGCTCAGTCGGGTAATAAGCAATATGCTTCAACCATCTGGATATCAAATCCTATACATATAGGGCCATATGTTCAAAGGGATAACAACAACAAATTGTCGTGTGTAAGACAAAAATAAGTTACTGAACGCATGAACAACATATTTTCTATAGTGTATACGACAAAAAACTAGTAATGTCCGTTGTGTATGACACAACTCCAGAATTGATGGGCAAAGGGGCGTAGCAAGGATGGGGCTAAACTATTCTCCAGTGTCGTATAGTGGAAAAGAAAATTTGTCATACCTAACGACAAAAAATGTCTTTCAAAAGACAAAATTTGTACATTAAGAAAAAAGTGGAGGGAATGTGTTCTGAATGTGAAAGTATTTGTCTTTAGTTAAGAGATTTTTGTCATTAGTTAAGACATTTTTAAAGACATTTTTGTCATTTGTTAAGACTTTTTTTGTCATTCCATAGGACAATTTCAGTCAGGATAAACAACATATTTCCAATCACAACCGACACTCTCTGAAAATATTAACGAGCCCAACACACTATACTTTGAAAAGTCTTTACAAATGACAAAAGCTATTTCATTACTTCTTTGAACATATGGCCCAGAGTGTAGCACATTGTTAAATACCATTATTTTGCTAAAGACTATAACATAGTTCCAATTAAAAAAAGTATATAGTTTTACCTGAAAGCTATATGAAGGGCACATTCCCAGGTGAGGCATTATGCCAAGCAAATTGAAAGTCAATTTTTCCTAAAGTATATTTTCCCTTTAACTATAGTGTTATGGATTTTAACATGGCCAGAGACTGTTAGTGTGTTGCCTTTTCAATTATTACTAGACTAGTTATAAAGCCCATGTACACGGGCCAACACTGGTGGTGCTGCAGTCATGCATAGTACTGACTGCCCGCACCGTGGCTGATACAGAGCGGGGCACTCCAAATTCAGGCCATAGTCCTTGTGCAGAGAGGACTACGGTCTGAATTCGGAGTGCCCCGCTTGATATCAGCCGCGGTGCGGGCAGTCTATACTGCGCATGACTGCAGCGCACGCAGCCAACTGTACTGCACATGACAGCTTCTGACAAACATACATAGCAAATTATTATATAGGATTAAATGGTTTCAAGGAGCTGTAGCACATACCTTACATCATTCCAAAAATTGGCCCTGAGAAAATTCAAGAAGGAATTTACTCTTCTGAGGGAATTCATCTAAAAGCTGAAAAGTTTTTCTTTTTAAATAATTAAATTTTTTTGGTCCATACCTAATGAATAGAGAGATTTTATGGTCTTTTGATGATACAAATGAATTGCAGACTGTCTTTACAGTCTGCAAATAGGGTGCGCTCACATTAGTACAAGTGGAAGAGAGAACTAAAACAGGAAATAAAAAGTGAGTACTCTGAACCGAATAAAAAGAAATCAATATAAACTACTATTAACCCTTTGAGTGTCAGAGGGGTAAGCAACTCATTGCAAAGCAATGTGTTGCTTACCCCTCTGGTGCTCAAAGGGTTAAAATAAGAGAAGTTATAATAAAGTTCTACTATGTCTTTATTTGTTTCTCTCTGTCTAAGCATGTGCGTTAAAACTCCAAACAGATATAAACATTAATTGTTACTGTATCTTTAAGTCTTGGTGGCTCCCTATGTCAGTGCTGCATATTGTGGTACCAGTGTTTGAAGTGGTGCATGGTTTTAGCTTTCCTTGATTTATGACATGATAAGTGATAAAAGACAGGTGCATGACATCTGACCCATGTCTGTATTTCCACACAGATAATGGTAATTTGATGAGTCCCATTATAACATGTGAGCTGTGTTCCTTTTCTTTAAACATGCCTGTCAATGCTTAATGCAGAGTAAAGGGCAGATAAATTATATTGTGAGCACAAACAAACTATGTCAGGACAGGATACTCTGGGATGTATGCATGCAATTCTGGGGAAAACCAGCTGTATCATCAGGAATTAATAAAAAAATATTTATATGGATGGGGTGTTTTAACTTCATTGAGATAATGCATGGGACGCCTCTCAACCAATTAAGGAGTTAAAAAAACTGAAATCATTCTGGATCTTACCAAATACACTAAAAGTGACTGGGGATTTTAACCTATCAAATCCTGGAGAGGTCTTCAATGTCTCTACAATTCGAGGGATTAAAGGGACATAAAAAAAATTGTTTTTTGTAGTGTTTAACCCATTGAGTGACAGAGGGGTACGCAACGCATTGCTCCGCAATGCGTTGCATACCCCTCTGGCATTCAAAGGGTTAAAAAATAAATTATATGGCACAAATCCTATCTCTCAAACCTTTATGGTTTGAGAGATATTTGCATGTAAAGTTCCCTCTCTCCTGATGTCAGCTATAAAGCTGACAGCAGGAGATCCCTGTCAGCCAACACGAGGAGGCTCTTCAGCAGAGCCGCAATAGTGATATTGGAAAATAATTACTTCATTGGAACGGTCTACAAGGTGTGCTTGCAAACCAGGCAAACTTTGTAGACCTTTCCATTGAAGTCATTATTTTCCAATGTTGCGATTTCGGCTCTGCTAAAGATCCACTGGCTGGTCCCAGGACCGGGATTTCCTGCTGGCAGCACAGTGCTGATGTCAGGAGAAGGGGAGGGAGTGGGGAACTTTAGCAACTTATATCTCAAAACTATAGATGTTTGAGAGATGAGACATACCTCAATGCATTAATATGTTTAATATCTACAAGATTATACTTTGGTAAGAACAACCATTACTATCCCTTTAACCCCCCATTTAAGTCAAGGATTTTTATGGGTTCCGTATGGTGCTATTGATTTGTCCCAAAGATCATCAAATGAAGGATGGGCAGCTTCCCAGGGAGAAGCTCCAGGTCAGTGTGGTTTTATTTTTTTTCCCTCTGTCCTGTAATGTGAGCTTCCAGTTTTATAAAACTACTAGTTGAAGAGCCTGTTACATGGGCCACAGTGCCACTGCCAGCCGGTCGCGGGGCAGTCATGCGCAGTGGAGACTGCCCGCGCCATGGCTGATACTGAGCTGGCCACTCCTTTGGAGCGTCCCGCTCTGTATCAGCCTCGTCACGGGCAGTCTGTACTGTGCATGACTGTGTCGTTACACACGTTTTAGTGAATTATTATATAGGATTGTTTGACTTGTGGTATAATGTGAAATGCACACTGGTCACAAGAATGTCTAGTTATTCCCCATGGATACAATTCATTTACAGTCTCTTATTATTTTGTTATGAAACCCTTTGTTTCTGAAAGTATGCATATTTCTATTAAACCTTTGAGTGGCAGAGGGGCATGTTTGCATATCTTTCTGGCACTCAAAGGGTTACTGTGTTGAAATGTTATAAATAAATAAAAAGCTGTAACCATTTTCATTTCCAAGGAGGTCTCGAGTGTTTGATTATCGTTTGAAGGCTTATGCAAAGTACACTATGCTAAAGCCATTTTTCTGTAAGTACTTGCGATTAGCACAACATTGAGTTAACATTGCTTAACCCTTTAGATGGATTTGTAAAAACTGAAACACTGTGATGATCCATATTGTCCTCGCTCCAGCCTCAGATGACGTATGAGTACAGCTCGCTATGTCCAGCATATCATTCATGTTTAATTTTTACTTTCAGACTAATATTTGAAAAAAAATGGATTTGCTGGAACACTCAAACTGTCTCATTTAAGGTATCTTAAATGACAAAATGGAAGGCCCCAAGTCACACACACACACTACTTTTTTTTTTACCTGATTAATGTTAAATTTCCAGGGTGAGGTTTCTGAGAGTAACATCCTGCCTTTACCAAGTCAAAAGCAATACTAATCATAAAATTGAAGAATCCAAGTCAGATGAGGCAATACATAGGTTAGGAAAACCCAAACTGAGATGTTACGGATCACATGAGTTTAAGGATCATAACAGTCAGTGTGAAAACAATGTGGAGAAGGGTGTGGAATACAAAGAGAGATAAATCCATTAGACACAAACTAGTGTTGAGCGAGCATGCTCGGCCGATGCTCGGATCGGCACGAGCATCGCTCTGCTCGGCACATGGCGGTACTCGTACGAGTACCGCATGTGCTCGCCCGCCATGTTCGTGTCTCCTCCCCGCACGTTTTGCGCCTGCTGCGCAGCCAATAAACGTGCAGGGAGGCTCTGACATCGGTGTAATGCCAGCAGCCATGTTGGCTGCTGGCATTACACTGATTGGCTGGCCAGAACCCGTGGTCAGGTGCTGTATAGCACCTGACCATCGAGTTCGGCTCAGTCTGAGCCAGGGAGAGCTGAGGATAGGAAGGGAAAGGCAGTGTAGGGAGGAAAAAAACAAAAATTGTGAAAAAAAAAGAACCAAAAGTCCTTTTTAGGACTACTGTGTGTGGGGGCAGCAGGTTATTTGGTGTGGGGGGAAAAAAACAAAAAAAAAAAAAAAAAATATATATATTCTGTGTAGTGTGCAAAGTTGCAGATTAGAGCACATTCTGTTTAGTGTGCACAGTTGCAGATTAGAGCACATTCTGTTTAGTGTGCAAAGTTGCAGATTAGAGCACATTCTGTTTAGTGTGCAAAGTTGCAGATTAGAGCACATTCTGTTTAGTGTGCAAAGTTGCAGATTAGAGCACATTCTGTTAAGTCTTCAAACTAAAATATCAAAGTCACGTATTCCATTCAGTGTGCGTCGCCGCAGTTTAGCAGCACATTCTGTGTACTGTGCAGAGTTGCAGAATAGGAAGAAATACTGTTAAGTCTTCAAACTAAAATTTAAAAGTCACATATTCCATTCAGTGTGCTTCGCCGCAGTGTAGCAGCACATTCTGTGTACTGTGCAGAGTTGCAGAATAGGAAGAAATACTGTTAAGTCTTCAAACTAAAATATCAAAGTCACATATTCCATTCAGTGTGCTTCGCCACAGTTTAGCAGCACATTCTGTGTACTGTGCAGAGTTGCAGAATAGGAAGAAATACTGTTAAGTTTTCAAACTCAAATATCAAAGTCACATATTCCATTCAGTGTGCTTCGCCGCAGTTTAGCAGCACATTCTGTGTACTGTGCAGAGTTGCAGAATAGGAAGAAATACTGTTAAGTCTTCAAACTAAAATTTAAAAGTCACATATTCCATTCAGTGTGCTTCGCCGCAGTGTAGCAGCACATTCTGTGTACTGTGCAGAGTTGCAGAATAGGAAGAAATACTGTTAAGTCTTCAAACTAAAATTTAAAAGTCACATATTCCATTCAGTGTGCTTCGCCGCAGTGTAGCAGCACATTCTGTGTACTGTGCACAGTTGCAGAATAGGAAGAAATACTGTTAAGTCTTCAAACTAAAATATCAAAGTCACATATTCCATTCAGTGTGCTTCGCCGCAGTTTAGCAGCACATTCTGTGTACTGTGCAGAGTTGCAGAATAGGAAGAAATACTGTTAAGTCTTCAAACTAAAATTTAAAAGTCACATATTCCATTCAGTGTGCTTCGCCGCAGTGTAGCAGCACATTCTGTGTACTGTGCAGAGTTGCAGAATAGGAAGAAATACTGTTAAGTCTTCAAACTAAAATATCAAAGTCACATATTCCATTCAGTGTGCTTCGCCGCAGTGTAGCAGCACATTGTGTACTGTGCACAGTTGCAGAATAGGAAGAAATACTGTTAAGTCTTCAAACTAAAATATCAAAGTCACATATTCCATTCAGTGTGTTTCAACGCCGTTTAACAGCCTATTCTGTGTACTCTGTACAGTTCCAGAATTATAAGAAATACTGTTAAGTTTTCAAACTCAAATATTAAAGTCACTTATTCCATTCAGTGTGTTTCAACGCCGTTTAACAGCCTATTCTGTGTACTCTGCACAGTTGCAGAATAGGAAGAAATACTGTTAAGTTTTCAAACTCAAATATTAAAGTCACATATTCCATTCAGTGTCTTTCACCGCCGTTTAACAGCCTATTCTGTGTACTCTGCACAGTTGCAGAATAGGAAGAAATACTGTTAAGTTTTCAAACTCAAATATTAAAGTCACATATTCCATTCAGTGTCTTTCACCGCCGTTTAACAGCCTATTCTGTGTACTCTGCACAGTTGCAGAATAGGAAGAAATACTGTTAAGTTTTCAAACTCAAATATTAAAGTCACATATTCCATTCAGTGTCTTTCACCGCCGTTTAACAGCCTATTCTGTGTACTCTGCACAGTTGCAGAATAGGAAGAAATACTGTTAAGTTTTCAAACTCAAATATTAAAGTCACATATTCCATTCAGTGTCTTTCACCGCCGTTTAACAGCCTATTCTGTGTACTCTGCACAGTTGCAGAATAGGAAGAAATACTGTTAAGTTTTCAAACTCAAATATTAAAGTCACATATTCCATTCAGTGTCTTTCACCGCCGTTTAACAGCCTATTCTGTGTACTCTGCACAGTTGCAGAATAGGAAGAAATACTGTTAAGTTTTCAAACTCAAATATTAAAGTCACATATTCCATTCAGTGTCTTTCACCGCCGTTTAACAGCCTATTCTGTGTACTCTGCACAGTTGCAGAATAGGAAGAAATACTGTTAAGTTTTCAAACTCATATATATTAAAGTCATATATATCGTGTAAGATGAAGAAGGCGGGTAAAAAGGGACGGGGAAGTGGACGTGATCCTGAAAGTTCAGGGCGCGGGTCAGGACGCGGAGAAACTGTGCCTGGTGCCAGAGCACAAGAAAGAAAGACATCCACCATACCTAGCTTCATGTCTGATTTCACAGGGCGTCGCAGGACATCACTCTCGAGGTCCGACCAGTGCGAACAGGTGGTCGGTTGGATGACAGCTGATACTGCTTCCAGTCGGTTAAGCACCACCCTGTCTTCCACCAAGTCCACTCTCAGTAGCCAAGAGTCTGGTCAACATAATCCTCACTCTGATCATCCTTCCTCCCACCATACACGGTCTGGTCAAAGAAGTGATCCCACACTGGGATATAGTGATGAGCTCGTCTCATCACCAATCCTTCATTTGACCCTCTCTCCAAGCACGCTTGCAGAGGAACATGACATCTTGTGCCCTGATTCACAACCTCTAGAGGCTACCCAATCACAAGAAGATGACAGATGTGAACGGCATTTAAGGTCAAAGGAAGTAGTGGATGATGATGATGATGATGAGACACAGTTGCCATTAAATCAACCACTATTTCCGTCTCAAGACCTTGTTGAGGAGAATGTTATACAGTTGTCAATGACTGAGTATGTGGTGGGATCAAGACTTGAGGAGGATGATCAGAGTGAGGAAGTGGAGGAGGACTTGGTGGACGATGAGGTGACTGACCCCACCTGGGAAGGTGTAGAGCCGAGCGATGACAGCAGTCCTGAGGGTGAGCCATCTGCAGCACCGCAACAGGCTGGAAGAGGCAGTGGTGTGGCAACAGAAAGAAGGCGGACCGCACCAAACCGGCCCGCAAATGTTCCACGGAGCACCCCCTTGCGTAAATCTACCTTGCCAAGGGGTAGGTGTTCCGCGGTATGGCGTTTTTTTAAGGAAAGTGCGGACGACAAAAGATTTGTAGTTTGCAACCTGTGCCACACCAGAATGAGCCGAGGCATGAACACTAGAAACCTCACCACCACCAGCATGATCCGACACATGGCATCCAAGCACCGTAGTAAGTGGGAGGAACGCCTGGATCGCCCATCTGTGTCTGCAGGCCACACCACTGCCTCCTCTTCCCCTGTTTTCGGTGCCGGCCAATCGCCTGTCGAAGGCGCAGGCCCGCATACCTCCCGCCCTGCACCTGTAGCATCTGAAGCACCATCAGCGACCACATCCACTTCCCTGTCCCAGCACAGCGTCCAAATGTCGTTACCCCAGGCATTTGAGCGCAAGAGAAAGTACCCAGCCACCCACCCACAGGCCATAGCACTAACCTCACACCTTTCCAAATTACTGGCCATCGAAATGCTGCCATTTAGGCTTGTGGACACTGAGTCCTTCCGCAGCCTGATGGCAGCAGCTGTCCCTCGGTACGCGGTCCCCAGCCGCCACTACTTTTCCCGGTGTGCCATCCCCGCATTACACCACCATGTGTCCCGTAACATCACCCGTGCCCTGACCAACGCAGTTACTGGGAAGGTCCACTTAACGACTGACACATGGACAAGTGTTTGTGGCCAGGGACGCTACATTTCCCTGACGGCACACTGGGTGAATGTCGTGGAGGCTGGGAGCGACTCGGACCCTGGGATGGCACGGGTGCTACCCACGCCGAGGATTGCGGGCCCTACCTCCATCAGGGTTTCCACCAGCACCTATGTTATTGGCTCCTCCTCCTCCGTTTCCACCTCCGAATTCTCTACACACACCGCCACTCCCCCATCAGCCAGTAGCTGGAAGCAGTGTAGCACTGCAGTGGGGAAGCGTCAACAGGCCGTGCTGAAGCTGATCTGCCTTGGGGACAAACAGCACACGGCCTCAGAGCTGTTGCAGGGGATTAGTCACCAGACCGAGCAGTGGCTCTCGCCACTCAACCTGCAACCAGGCATGGTTGTGTGTGATAATGGGCGTAACTTGGTGGCGGCTTTGGAGCTCGGCAAGCTCACACACGTACCATGCCTAGCGCATGTATTTAATTTAGTGGTGCAGCGATTTCTAAAAACCTACCCCAATGTGCATGATCTCTTGACCAAGGTGCGCCGCGTGTGTGCACATTTCCGTAAGTCATCTACAGCTTCGGCCGGCCTGTTGAAGCTGCAGCAGCGCTTACAATTGCCAGCTCACCGGCTGCTGTGTGACGTGAGCACGCGCTGGAACTCCACCTTCCACATGTTGGCCCGGCTTTGTGAGCAGCAGAGGGCAGTAGTGGAGTACCAGCTGTTACACGGTCGTCGCCTCTCCATTCAACTTCCTGTAATCAGAAGTGAGGAGTGGGAATGGATGTCAGACCTCTGCGAGGTTTTACGCAATTTTGAGGAATCGACACAGATGGTGAGCGGCGATAACGCTATTATCAGTGTAACCATCCCACTTCTGTGTCTACTGAAACGCTCGCTGCTCACAATTAAAACCGACGCTTTGCATGTGGAAGAGGTGGAAATGGGGGAGGAAGAGCTTACACAAGGTGATAGCCAGAGCACGCTCACTTCGTCTTCTCAGCGACAATTGGAGGAGGCGGAGGAGGAGGAGGAGGAGGAGGAGGAGGAGGAAGACACGGTTGCCTCCGCTACAGAGGGTAGCCATGGAACTTTAGTTCCATCTCTTCAGCGTGGGTGGGCAGAAGAGGAGGAAGAGGATGAGGATATTGAGAGTCAGCCTCCTGGTGAGGACAGCGAAATCTTGACTGTTGGTACTCTGGCACACATGGCTGACTTTATGTTAGGCTGCCTTTCCCGTGACCCACGCGTTGTACGCATTTTAGACAACACGGATTACTGGGTGTTCACCCTTCTGGACCCCCGCTACAAAGAGAATTTCTCATCTCTCATTCCTCCGGTGGAGAGGACAAGCAAAATGGTGCAATACCAGAAGGTTCTTGTTGAAAAATTGCTCCAAAATTTTCCATCTGACAACGCTGGCGGCAGAGTACGTGCTACCTTGGCCAACCGAGAAGGGGAGAAAAGGGGAGCACACAGCAGTTCCGACAAAGGCAGGGCAACACTCTCCAAGGCGTGGGACACCTTCATGACACCCCGCCAGCACCCTCACCCTGATGCGCAGCCTAGTGTCACAAGGAGGGAAAAGTTTTGGAAGATGGTGAAGGAGTACGTAGCAGACCGTGTCAGCGTCCTCAATGATCCCTCTGTGCCTTACAACTACTGGGTGTCCAAGCTGGACACGTGGTATGAACTGTCACTCTACGCCTTGGAGGTGCTGGCCTGCCCTGCCGCCAGCGTTCTGTCTGAGCGGGTATTTAGTGCTGCTGGTGGCATCATAACAGATAAGCGTATCCGCCTTTCCACCGACAATGCTGATAGGTTGACACTTATAAAAATGAACAAGGCCTGGATTTCCCCTGACTTCTCCACTCCACTGGAGGAAAGCCCCGGGGGAACATAAACTCACTTTATATATGTTATTTACAATGATGGGAATACTCTGTATTCCCATTCACCCCTTCCACCCAAAAAACGGGTATATGGTTGACTCTTAATCTTCTCATCCTCCTCCTCCTCTTCCATATGCCCTGTGCTATAATTTTTATATAGGGCCAGCTCACCAGCGGGCCCTGTGATATAATTTTTATATAGGGCCAGCTCACCAGCGGGCCCTGTTTGCCAATTTTTATATAGGTCAGCTCACCAGCGGGCCTTCTCATATAATGTTTTATAGCGTCAGCTCACTAGCGGGCCTTCGCATATAATGTTTAGGATGGTCAGCTCTGCAGCAGACCCTCACCCATAATGTTTTAGATGGTCAGCTCAGCGCACGTTTCCATCTTAATCATGGCCTCAGTTCTGAAAATCAAGGAAATTTTTGGGAGAATTTGCCTCTGCGCACGTTTCCCTCTTAATCATGGCCTCAGTTCTGAAAATCAAGGAAATTTTTGGGAGAATTTGCAGATGATATACAAGTAAATATACAGCAAATATTGTTTGGTAACAATTTTTCGCCTAAAGTCGTTTTTATTTTCCTTTTTGTGTGTTTTATGGTCAGTCTGTAAAAATGGCGTACTACGGGCGAAAGATCGTTCCCAGCAGCGATGTTGGAGTCCAAGGTGCATCCAGACATCCTCCCTATGCTGTCCCTGAACCATTTCTGTAGTGTTTCCATCTTTTTCTGCCCTTTTCCTATGGACCAGGCACCCTCCCCTCATCAGAGCAGGGGGTGCCTGGTGTAATGCTCGAGTCCTCCCATTGACTTCAATGGGGCTCGGATGCTCGGCCGAGCACTCGAGCCTCAGGGGGTGCTCGGTCAGAGCACCCGAACATCCGAGCATTGAGGTGCTCGCTCATCACTAACACAAACATATATGTTTAAAAAAAAAATCATACGAGGAAGATGTGTCAATATCAACTAGAAGGAAATAAGGGAAATATCATATGAAAGTTTGGTAATGTGCTAGGAATCCTAGCCTAGTATCTTTGGTCCTGAATAGGCTGATCATCTTTATTTCATGTCTTTTTCCTCTTGAGCATCCTTGAAACGCCCTCTGAGTATTTTGATTTTGGGATTATGGCTATCTATCTATCTATCTATCTATCTATCTATCTATCTATCTATCTATCTAATCTATCTATCTATCTATCTATCTATCTATCTATCTATCTATCTATCTATCTATCTATCGCTAACGGTCCTACATCCAGGCTCACCAGTAGGGCAGATAGGGCAGAATAGGAGTAAATACATTCTGGAACTCGTAGTCTTGATTTCCTTGGAGAAAAATAACTACATATCCCAATTATAAATGTTCCGAAGTTTGGCTCTATGTCCAGAATACAAAGATACAATGTTGCAATGTGTCAGGTGCTCCAGACTGTGAATAAAACAGCTGCAGCACTAATTACACACACTAAAACAGAGGCTAGCAACATGTGGCTCTCCATTTGTTTTATTTCAATTCACATCATCTTAGAATAAGATAAAGACAGACAAACAAACAGAGTAAGAGACAAAAAAGCAGAGATTGATGTCACATGAGACTGTACATGTACAAGAGAGAGAGCGAAAGAGAGAGAGAAACTGAGAGCAAAAACAGACAACATGTGGACAAGAGAGAACAATTAAGGATATTCAAGACAGGACAGCAAGAGTGTACATAAAGAAAAGAGAACACATGCAAGCACATGCAAGAGAGAGAGTGCATACACAAGAGAAACACTCACAGAAGATGGCGATTACCACACTGCAATAGCAAGAGAGAGAGAAATTGAGAGAGATGTAAGAGAGCAAGAAAGAGCAAGAGAGCAAAAGAGAGAATGCCAGAAAGAATGAACTTGTTAATGAAAGACAGAATTGACACTGTGCATTATGGGTGTATATTACTGTGTATGTTATATACCCTGGGCAACTGTGAGCCATTTATACTAGTCTTTTATCAGCTTGATCACAGGTGAGGGCATCAAAATGACTGTCCCTCTAATTATCTGACACAGGCTCAATTAGTGAAATCTTTAAAGGACAACTATCAACACTACGAACTCCTAGTAATAACAACACCCATTTACCTTATTATAGCCTGAAATCCTAATGGCCCCATTAATTTCTTCCTTGCTGGTTTATTCAAAACATAACATCTTCAGTCAGTCCTGGAAGTTATGTCCATAGAGGCAGACATAATAGTTGCCTGGTGGACCAGAGTATCTCAAACTATGCTCAATACCCATGGTAATATTAACCTTGTAAGTATCATATGGGTGTGCTATGTTTCTTACCCCTATGGTCCTTAACTATCTAACAAGTCTCATGAACTTTGTCTTCATCAGTTTGAAAATATTGCCGGCTATTGTCATGTCTGCCTCCAAGGACATGACATCTAGGACAAAATGAAAATGGTTAAAGGGTGGTACCATGTTAGCCATAGAAAAAGCAGCTGCCTGGTAGAATTAAAGTGATACCTTTATTCTAAAGAAGAAGAGACCTAAGTTGTCTTGAAAGCGTGCACTATGAAACTACTCAGTTCGCAAATAAAGGCATCACTTTTACTCTGCCAGTCTCATTAAAGAAAATGTTATCTCTTGAACAAAGGCACAAAGACAGTATTCATCGTGGTCATTAGACTCTCCTATACATAGCACGGTAAGTGGCGATTGTTATTAAGTGTTATCCTGCCCTGTTAGTGGTTGCACTTGAAGACAGAACCACAGAGCCTGTCCATTCTAATTACAAAATATATCCTTGTTATCCAGCAGATGGTGCCCTTCTGTCAAGATACATAGATATAAAGCAATAGTCGTTCCAGTTCACTGGCAAAATGTTATACAAAACACTTTGCGTCTGTCAGCACATTCCTGGAAGGTCACAGTGAATGATGAATGCTCCTGTGTAGGAGCTTTTTTTTTTTTCATGGATTGCATCACTTGGCAGCCTGATGCTGGCTTCATTCATTTGACTCCTGTGGTTACAAACCTTTCCCAATTGTTGTGAGCCTACTTCCTCCGCAGTCCCTTTGTGGCCAAAGCAGGATATCCATGACTGGCTGGCCTGTAGAAACTGGATATATTCCAACCACTTTCCATACTGAGGCTGTACACATTCTACTAAAATATCCTCTCATGTACTAAGAACTGGAACAATTATACAGTTAACCATTTATGCTGTGGGACAAAAATTACAGTGTCTTTTGATTTAAATGGGCCTTTTAACTCTTTGATTGATAGAGAGTTCTCCAACACATTACTCTCTAGCAATCAAAGTGTTAAAAGCCTCATTTAAATCTATGAGAATTTAGGGAATTTTTATTTGACACTTTGGTGTATTTATAAAAGGAAAATTGAGTGGGAACAGGCTCACCACACACTTGGTTTAGCTTAATCAACATGTTCTCCAATAGCCTGATGCTGCTGAGGCAGCTACATGTGGAAGTCAAAACAAACAAAGGATTAGAATAGGAAACTGGCTCATTGCTGGGTTCTAGATCAGAGGTTCTCAACCCGTGGCCACTAACAGGCCAGGACTTAGGAATTTCCCTGCCTGATCAGAGGCTCAGTCATATTGATTAACTCACCTGTGCTCTTAAAAGGAAATTCTCAAATCCTGGCCTGTTAGTAGCCACTGAGGGCACTGGTTGAGAACCACTGATATAGGACACATATAACTTTAACCCTTTGAGTACCAGAGAAGCATCTAACTCTTTCACTCAAAGGGTTAAAGGAAGTCTACCTGGGTCGGATTGTTTACAGGAACACTAACACCTCCCAGGGGTGGACTGACCATTCGGGCATTCATTCATGGACCGAGGGCCTGGCCCCAAGGGTGGCCCACCGCCGCCAATTATAAGAATTATGTGTGACATGTCGGACTCCTGTATGCTTGCCTGTAGGGGTCTGCTTGCGCTTATTTAAAGCAGTCGCCGGCTGCACTGTTCTCCTTGAGGCACTGAGGCCTCAGTATTAAAGTACTGCCTTGATGCTGCAGTTGCTGCCTGGTCTGCCATACTTAACTTAAGGCAGCTGTGCAGGCTCAGCATAATAAGTGCAGTCAGGGTGCTGCAGCTGCCACTTGCACTCCACCACAACATTGTACCAGAATTAGATTGGAAGATCTTATACATACACCACTTGCTGCCAGTCTGCCAGAGTCCAGACTCATTGCTGTAGTTGTTAGTCTGGAAGCTGCTGGCAGCAAGTACTTCTTCAGACAGCTTCTCTCTCTCTCTGTGCCTCACTCAGCCTCTTCTTCCTAAGCGACCACAGCATGCGAATAGAGGTCATCACGGCCCCCGGGGGGGGACTCAGTCAGCAGACAGGAGTCAGGACATCACATGAGCCCATCGGCGCCAAGGAGGACATGACATGCAGCAGTATCAGGAGAGGACAGCAGGTCACAGGAGGATGGACTCCTGGGAGTGGGGACTGAACTCACCAGGAGGACCAATGCAAGGACCAGTGCAGCAGCACAGTGACACTGACAGCACAGCACAGCATTAGCACACAGAACACCCACCACAGCACAGGTAAGCCTTGGGGGGGGGGGTACTGGATGTTATGGGGGGTACTGGATGTTATGGGGGGTACTGGATGGCCTGGGGGGATACTGGATGGCCTGGGTGGGTATGGCCTGGAGGGGGTTACTGGATGGCCTGGGGGAGGTAATGGATGGCTGGGGGGTGTAATGGATGGCATGGGGGTTATTAGATGGCCTGGGGGGTTATTGGATGGCTTGGATTTTTTTGGATGGCTTGGAGGTTATTGGATGGATTGGGAGGGTTATTGGATGGCATGGTGGTCATTGGATGGCCTGAGGGTACTTGATGGCTTGGGGGGCGGGGGGGTCATCGGATGGCATGAGGGGTCATTGGATGGCTTGGGGGGTTATTGGATGGCCTGGAGCTTGGGGTGTTATTGGATGTCCTGGGGGGTTATTGGATGATCTGGGGGAGTAATGGATGGATTGGGGGTAATAGATGACTTATTGGATGGCCAGGGGGGTCATTGCATGGCCTGGGGGTACTGGATGGCCTGGGGGGTTATTGGATGGCCTGGGGGGTAATGGGTAATTTGATGACCTTTGGGGGTTTACTGGACCTGGTCCAGTACCCCCAGGCCATCCAGTACACCAGGCCACCACACTTTTGCAAATTCTATATGAAACATTGTACTCGCTACAGGCACAGCCACCTGGCCAGACGTCCAGCACACCCTCAAGCTAACCAGCCAGTAGCCAAGCAGCCTGCAGTCAACCAGCAAGAAGCTAGCCAGCAGTGTAAGGTTAGTGTTATTTATTTTTTAAATATCTATATATTTTTAACCCTATGAGCACCAGAGCAGTACACAACACGTTGCAAAGCTATGCGTTGTGTACATTTCTGGCACTCGAAGGGTTAATACCCTATTCTGCAAATTATTTATACTGACTCTCTGCAGGCAGAGCCACCAGGCCACAATGTCATGGGGAGGGGCCAGTGATATCATGGGGAGGGGCCAGTGATGTCATGGGGAGGGGGCACAGATCTTTTTTTGGACCAGGGGCCCTGGGTCCTGTCAGTCTGCCCCTGACACCTCCTAATAATAAATCAACCCCTTACCTGGAGAGGCTGTGTTTGTAGATACTGAAAACACTTTTAAGAATGTATGGGATAGCCTGTAGCTCAGAGCAATGTAGAGAATCATGTCAGCTGGATACAATGGTGATAGGATGTTGATTCATGGAGATATATGTTTCCTTTTAGAATCATTCACAATTTTTTACCCACTTGGTTCATAATTGGAAATGGTTTCTTTTGATTTGTTTTTGTGTTCCTGCAGATAAACAAAATCAAGTGTCACCCCTTAACCCCTTAACGACCCTTGACGGTCATAGTACATCAATGGTCGATCCGACTGAATGACCCATGAAGTACTACGACCGTCATGGAGTTCCGGGCTCCCCCCGCGGCTGCACGCCGTTCGGGGAGTCCGGAACTGGAAAAAAAAAAAAAATGCTCGGCGTACGTTCAGTCGCGTTGCGCCGCCGATACCCCGGTCGTTAAGGGGTTAAAGAGGATCTATCACCTCTACAAAAGTTAGGTTTATTATGTAGAGTATATAAAGATAATGCTGAAAACGTTATTGATTTAAAATAGCAAAAAACTATTTGGGTTAACCCCAGCGGTACCGGGGTGTGTGGTCCTTTAAGGACCAGATAGGGAATTTTGGCGTGCCGCCCCACGTGACTGATCACGTGGGGCGGCACGTCAAATGGAGGGACTGAAAGAGATCGCTCCAGTCTTGGAGCGATCAACTTCAGTCACCGGTATTACTCACCGTGCTCCTGCAGGAGCGCGGTGAGTAAAAGTATATGACGTACCAGGACCATCACTGGTTCTTAAATGCCGGACCAGCGTGACAGTCTGGGTACGTCACCGGACGCGAAGGGGTTAAAATGATAGCTTATAGAGCACTGGTTCTCAACCTGTGCTCTCAGTGGCTATTAACAGGCCAGGATTTGAGAGTTTCCTTTTAAGAGCACAGGTGAATTAATCAATATGAATGAGCCTCTGATCAACACACCTGTGCTCTAGCAGCGAAATTCCTAAGTCCTGGCCTGTTAGTGTCGGCTGACCAGATCTCACCTTTAACCGGGGACACATAGGAAGTAGCCATTTTTCAGTACTTCACTGAAATCAAAGCAGTCCTGCAGTATGCATTTCTCCTATGTGTCCCCGGTTAAAGGGGAGGTCTGGTCAGCCTATGTTAGTGGCCACTGAGGGCACGGGTTGAGAACCTCTGCTCTAGATGTTGATAGGAAAGTCCAAAACTTGTAAAATCAAAATCACTTTTATTCAAGACTCTGTCTAGTCTCTGATGAAGTGATCAGCATAAGGGCATGAAATGGGTAAGTGTGCATGGATTGGGTCTCTCTCTCTCTCTCTGTAAGTCTGTCTAATACAGTTTGAGATGCAAATAAAAGTGATTTGGATTTTACAAGTTTTGGATTTACCTGAATTCACCCAGGGTCCAGAAATGTGCACTAGTTTCCTATAATAACCCTATTGTGTAGTTGATTTTACACATAATTGCATTTTCCTTAGTGTTTTGTGATGAAACTTAGTCGTAACCAGAGGAAGGCTATTAATCTATGGCAGGGTCAGTCAATTGTTGGACCTCCAGCTGTTGGACCCTACAACTTCCATCATGCCTAAGCAGCCAACAGAGGATTGGAGATTATGGGAATTGCAGCCCTTAACAGCTGGAGAGCCAAACAATTGACAACCTATGATCTAAAGCAGGGATGCATAAACCTGCCCTTCAGATCCCCCTATCAATTAAACAAAAGTGCATGTTGTTATCTCAGGCAGATGCTTCAGATTGATTGAACTGCTGATTGATTCACCTGTGTTTATGTGAGGAGATCATGAAAACCTGTATTACTGGGGGGACTGAGGACAGGCCCGAGCACCCCTTATCTAAAGCATGGATAGTCAGCTGTTAGACCTCCACCTGTTGAGAACTACAGCTTCCATCATTCTCAACCAGCCAGCAACTGGTTGGGAATGATGGGAGTTGCAGTCACCAACAGCTAATGGACCATCAAATACCTACCCCTGATCTAAGGTGAGCAAAACTGGACACTCCAGCACTGAAAGTTTTAAAAGAATAATTCAAACTCTGTAGGACTGTACAGTTGCCCTTTTATTTCAATACAGCCCAGTCCTCTTTGAAGGGATAGTAAAGTCTAGTAATAATAAAAACTAATATCGTAGCTATTAAAATAATAAACACTGTTAGTCCTATCTCTCAAACCTTTATGGTTTGAGACATAAATGAAGATAAAGTTCCCCCTCCCTCCCCTTTTTTTGACCTGACCTGTAAATCTGTCAGCCCGAGATTCTGGTCGGATGACCAGACGAGGCTCTTCAGCAGGGCCGAACTAGAGTGATCATGACACAAATACTTCATGGGAATGGTCTACATAGTGTGCCTGCTAAACCAGACATACTTTGTAGACAGTTCCAATGACGTATTTGTGTCACGATATCGCTATTTCGGCTCTACTGAAGAGCCTCTGTCTGATCCTGGGACCAGACTATCCTGCAACCAGGCTTTACAGGTAGCGTCACAGAAGGGGGAGGGAGGGGGGAACTTTATCTTTATTTATCTCTCAAACCATAAGGTTTGAGAGATAGGACTAATATTGTTTAGTTTATTATTTTAATAGCTACAATATTAGTTTTTATTATTACTTTACTATCACATTAACCTTTCAGTGCTGGGTTGGTGATGTTGGCACACTTATTATCGTTCTAACTGTGGTTATGGCTATGTTTCCTAGGATGCACACAGAACATATTTAGAACCATTTGATAAATAAATATAGTAAAACATATCTAATGATTACCACACCATTTTTCACAAGCAAGTGAGATGGTTCAGAGTATTGAATGATCAATCATAAACCACCACTTGTATTGTTTGTGTTGAAAATTGCTAGCATGAAGGTTTTCTTTTCCCTGCACAATCAAAGGAAATATGACAATGATCTCTGGGGGGAATTATAGGAAAATGGTTTCGTTGACAACTGTAGCACTAATTCCTAGGTGGGTTCCTCAATGGTCCTTTAACCATTTGAGTGGCAGAGGGGTATGCAGTGTATTGGAGAGTAATGCATTGCACACTCCTTTGTAACTCAAAAGGGTTAACACTTATGCTATAAATATAAGCATGCAAGTAATTCTAATAGTGGTTCATTAGAAATTATATATCTTTTTAGAGTGCTAATATTTGTATTGAATAACACCCTAATGATCTTGCTGTGGCTGATGTACTGAGAAGGGCTCTGACAATTCTGGGGTGAACCAACTTCACCATAGAGAACAAATACAAATTCCCTCTGATTTAAAAGTGGCTTTTAAAGGTACAGTGATGTCCCATAAAAAATGTTTAGAGTTTTGTAGAGATTAAACGAATAAGCGAAATGCCACAAATCCGATCTCTCAAACCGCTATGGTTTGAGACATATCGTCCGTTAAAGTTCCCCTCTCCCTCCACTTCTCCTGACGTCAGCTGCAAGCTGACAGCAGGAGTTCCTGGACCGGGGACAGACAAGTAGCTCTTTAGCAGAGCCGCACTAGAGGGATTTAAAAAGAAATACTTCTTTGGAATGATCTATAAAGTGTGCCTGGTTTGCAAGCACACTTTTTAGACCATTCCAAAGTAGTAATTATTTTTAAATTGCGCTATTGTGGCTCTGCTTAAGAGCCTCCTCGTGACAGCCGACATGGGTCTCCTTCTGTCAGCTTTACAGCTGACATCAGGAGAAGAGGAACTTTAGCAGAGGATATCTCTCAAACCATAGCTGTTTGATTATGGTTTGAGAGATAGGATTTGTAGCATTTAGCTTATTTTTTCAATGTCTACAAAACTGTAAACATTTTTTATGGGACATTACTGTCCCTTTAACCCTTTGAGTGCCAGAGGGGTACTCAACACATTGCAAAGCAATGCGTTGCGTACCTCTCTGGCACTAAAAGGGTTAAACCTCATGAATGCTAAAGAGGTCTCCAACACATTGCAAAACAATGCATTGGAGGATTTTCTAGCACAAAGGGGTTGAAAGCTCCATTTAAAGGGATAGTAATACTTAAAATGTAAAAAAAAATATGTTGTAGGCTTTATACCCCTGAGTAAAACAAGAGTACTCCCACTGCTGAAAGGTGTTTCATTCATAAGTTATTAGTTTTCAAAGTTTAAGTTTTTAGGTGCAATATCACAGTGGCCTGAAATTGTACAGTGGCGCTGTTGCTACACGATCCTATGGACAGCTCTGGTCCCGGGACCATAAATCTCCATAGAATGGTGTAGCAACAGCGCCACTGTACAATTTCAGGCCACTGTGATATTGCACCTAAAAAATTCAACTTTGAAAATTAATAACTTTTGAATGAAACACCTTTCAGCAGTAGGAGTATTCTTGTTTTACTCAGGGGGATAAACCGTACAACATATTTTGTTTTACATTTTAAGTATTACTATCCCTTTAAACAAAAACAAATGTTATTTGTTGCCTATGGTGAAGTTGGGTTGTCTCATAATTGTCCTAGTTCTATTTCAATCCATCAGTCTTAGTGTTCTTACAAAATAGCTCTAAAATAGAGAAACTATGATAATTTCTTCTTAAGCGATCCTTGAAATTGTGGTCTATTTAATTAAAAATAAAAAAATTGCAGTGTAAAATTAAAAGAAAAATCCAAAATGGAAAAAATTGCAAAAGTATTGCTTAGCATAAATCAGAAATCTCTAGTTGCAATCCGTCTATTTGCTATTTTTAATGAGATTGTTGCTATTTGCTTTTTTGCCTTTTCTAATCTATTAAACAGATAGTGATGGAGATTTTTCTAGTATCCAACAGGCTAATTATTTGTGTATGTGGAGGCATAAGTAGAATGTAGGGGTGAAATCTGAGGGGCACGCTTACCCACATGTTCTGAAGTTAGTTTGATTAACTTATGTTGGCACAGATATTGTATAAAGTCCTGGAGCAAGTCTGGATCACACTTTACATAGAATTGGACTCTATTCATACTGGCTCTCAGTGGGCCGCTGATGAGGTCAGTGATCACCAGCCAAGGACGCTGATCTGATTGTAAAAGGTCACAGGATAGAGCAGAGCCAAAGGCCCCCTTGGATGCTGGGACCCATCAAATCTTCACCCTATGCACCCTTGTGTTTATGTATTTAGTAATGCAGAAATGAAGATATATACTTATCTTCTAACCAAAAGTGTATTAGACATCCAGAATAACAACTGTAAAAGCCAAGGCCTAATTTTATCTACGAAAATATGGAAAAATCCTATGCCTGATGATTAAGATTTATTTTGGCACAAATTGTCCATTTATACAACAGGAATTTTTTTTACTCTTCCTCATTTATGAATGTTCCAATTTATTAGTGGGTTTAATTGACTAACCTGAATTGGATTTGCACACTAGTATATGCATTTTGGTAAGATGAGATGCTTTTGACCGATGGCTCCCAATCCTGACCTGAAGGTCCCTCCCAGTGGTGCAGGTTTTCAGGATCTCCTCAACTGAACACAGGTGAATATCATCAGTACAGGCAAATCCTTTAGCCTGAATGAGCCACTGAGTCACCCACCTGTGGTCATGTGAGGAGATGATGAAAACTCGCATGGGTCGAGGGGGGTGGAACGAGAACAATTTTGGGAACTGCTGTTATTGCATAAATTGGTAAGATTCTCATAAAAAGTGTCAGGGTTCTCATCCTTCCCCTGCTCCACTATTGCTTTTTGATCAGCAATACAGGTACACACCTCAGCTGATCACTAATGAGCAGCCTTACTTCCCTGTCTCAGACTTACTCAGCTGATAAGTTACTATTGTCTGTCATTCTCATTTATCACGGATACCTGTCAATTAGCCAGGCCTTTCCTGCTGTGCTCCGGCTATTTAGCTGCTGAGGTACAGTATCTCTCTGCCCTTGCGTGGTTTATGACCTCCCTGTGTATTCCTGCTGTTGCTGCTTTTGTTCCAGTGTATGGCCCTAGCCTGGCTGGCTGATTTGTCTGGTTCCTGATCCTGGCTTCAGTTCCTGACACTATTGCTTCCTGTGCTCCTGACTCGGCTCGTCTGACTATCCATTTTGGCTTTGATCCCTGGCTTGCATTTTTGACTACTATTCCGGATTGTGCTTTGCATTTATTTTCTATATCAATTTTATTATTTAATAAAAGGAATTTTATTTACCAGCCTCTCCTGTTTCCATCTAGTTTTCTTGGTTTCCTAACAAAAAAAATTGCTTTTTGCTATTGCGATGCAGTCATGCGCAGTACAGACTGCCCGAATGCACAGAATGCTGCCCGTGTACATGGGCTTTTACACTAGTTTAATACTATTTAGATCACACTGGCATGTTCTAATAAGCATTCATTCCCAGACACAATTGGTTGGCCTGGAGGTTTTTTGGATTTTTATGAATTTTTGGGATACAATAGATTTTTCTGAAGAAGATAAATTCTTTTTTAGTGATTAATCCCATCTCTAAACCACACTGTAAGATTGTAGCCAACTGTTGTTTGACGTTGTCTGTTGGATCAGACTTCAGAAGTTGGTAACAATTACTATCACCTAGTAATCTCCAGCATTCTTGTACATAGTAATCTCCGTCCAATATTACTTCATTTCCGCCTTTATCGGCTGGCTTTGTTGCTATTGATTCTTTCTTACTAAGATCACTTAAGATATCCATTTCAAAAAGATTAGAAACAAAATGTATACTTATCGTAAGGGAAGATGACAATTTTTCTAAATCATGTGTGACAGCTCTATGAAGATTTCTACATGTAGTGATGTGTTTGTTGAAGGAGTGGATTGGTTGTTGAATTGCAGATTTATAAAGGGACCCTTGAATTGTTCTACCGCTATTTCATTTTCACATAATACCTTTGCATCAGTAAAATCAGCTTTGCTGAATTTAATCAAGTGCTAATATAGCGAGATCAAATATATTTACCGCTATATTTCATTCTACTCCTGGGACTCTGAATTGATGCTGGACTATTGTCTCCGGATCAGTTTGAACAGAGTCACAAATTAGGAGACACAACACTGAAATTATGTTTCTATAACATAGAGGCATTGTTAGGATTATAGTATATCGCTCCATTGGAACATGATTATTAATAGACTACTTTTGTGCCCAAAATTGTTATATCTACATTTATTTCCTGGTGATCTCTGTTATCACAACCGCACCTGTTTTGATCTAGCGCCCCACATTATTATGTATCACTATGTACACTGTGATGCAGAGTAGACGGACCGTTTAGTCACAACACAGTGATGGTTTTAGAGCTATAGTATTAAATATGTACATAGTCAGCATTGTTTTAGATTATATTTAGCATATTTAATAAAATATTGGTTTCTATCAAAGGAGTAAGTGGTTATTTCTTCAATTATTTTCTTATATTTATGCCCAAGGTTTGATACAGTACAGATATCTTTGGCTGATTGCTATTTCTGAAGAAGTAGTCAGACTATGAAACGTCATATCAATAATATAGCAAGCCTTTGTTTTTAACTGTTTTATTTAACTTTTATATTGCTTGATACATCAAGACTTTTAATAAACAACATTGGAATGATAAGAGCAGCAGTCGTGGGTTTTCCTGCTTCCTAATTAATTAATTAATCCTGAGTACAGACAGGGAAATATCTCTACAAGCTTGCGTTGTTGTAGTGGTGTATAAGGCCCTCTTCAACCACCACTCTTGTGAGTATATTGGATATTCGGACAATATATATATATATATATATATATATATATATATATAAAGAGCCCATTACATGGGCCACAGTGCCACTGCCAGCAGGTCGCGGGGCAGTCGTACACAGTAGAGACTGCCCACGCCACTGCTGATACAGTGTCAGTCAGTTGCGGTGCAGTCATGCTCAGTAGAGACTCCCTGTGCCATGGCTGATACAGAGCTGGAGCTCTGTATCAGCCTCGTCACTGGCAGTCTCTACTGCACATGACTGCATCGTTACAAACTTTCTAGCGCATTATTATATAGGATTGGGATAACAGGCACTATTGTGCGCCCTTTGTGTTTTTATTCTTTCTATGTTTCAAACTTCTGCCAAGTTGTTCTGAGGAGCTGCCTGAGTGGAATAAGAGGAATGAAAAGGACAATGAAACGGCTGTGTGGACGGTCATATCCCATGAGCACAGTATTCAGCTGACACATATGTGTTAATTAGAGCAATACCTTTGTGAGTTTAATTCCTAAAGGTGACGGGTTGGTGAGAACATCCCATTGATACAATATTGCACCAGAAGAAATTTCTTTTTGTTTTTTTCTCTACATATTGATACAGTACTGAAAGGATCTTTGCAGTACTGACACTTTGCCACAATTTTTTCTATCTTCCTTTTGTTCCATTTCATTTTAAAATATATTTAGACCTGCAATACACCTTTTTTCTTTCTCAATCATATTAGTATTCTAATTAAAAAACACTCAGAAATTCTAGACATTTTCTATGTAAATCATTGGAGACTTCCATAGCATTCAGGTAAGCCCCGTTTAACTCATGACAATTTTAATCTGTCACCTATAATTTAGTTGGACTGCTCCAGTGTGCTCTTTTTCTTCTTATTAAGGCGTACATTGCATTCAGTTTTAACGAGTTACTGATTTCTCTTTCCTTTTTCTCTTTTTTCTCCAAATAGGGCGATCACATTCTAGCTATTATGTATTCTGAATTAGAAAATCTGAGATGCATAGCAAACTCTGCTAAAATGCTCAGAAAATCATTTAAAATGGCCTAAAATGCCATCACATTTTGGCAGAAATGCCTTCTCAATACTCCCTTTGCATGAATAGGCCTCTCCTGCCTCAGGAGCTCAGGGCTGTTGAAGCAGAGAAAGAGGCCTAATTATCTTCAAAAGGCTGTAACCTCAACTGCCCATCTGTGCACTCAGTAACCTTCCCTACTCAAACACAAGTCCCCATTAATTCTCTGATGCCATATAGTCTGCAGTTCATTGCTGTGCAATATGATGCAATTTGCAACAGAGTTTAAAACTAAAAATAAACATAAATTATCCTGGCAAATCCCATGAACTTTACTGGACCCACCATTAACCCCTGTATTGCTAAATTGGCTGATTACGCATTACAATAAATGCTTTCCAGCCTCCCAGGTAACGGAGTTGTTTAACCTATAAAAAAGACCTTAAATACATTTTGGGGATAACTATCTCTTGGGATAGCGACTATGAAGAAAATGGGTTCCTGAGAACCTATATTGGGGAGATTCACTAAGAGGTGATAAAGAGGAGATGACTTCTCCAGTGATATCACTTCTCCAATTCCAGTGATATTCTTTCGAGTTTATGCACTAAGATTTCTTCAGCTTTGGAGATCTTAGTGCCTAGTCTCTAGAGAATAACATAGGAACTGGAGATGTGATAAACTGTAGAAGTCATCTCCACTTTATCACTTCTTTATCACCGCTTAGTGAATCTCCCCCATATTATTTTTGCATTAAAGGTAGGGGGATTTCATTCCCTCACTGAATGAAATAAATGAAAAATAGGGTGCATTTATCCCATATTTTAAAGTATTTTTAAATAAAGTAAGTATCGAGGGGCAAGTACTCCAAACTGATTAATAAAAAAAAATTTATACGCAACTGTACAGAAAACAACCTCAAAATATCTCTACCTACGTCTTCCAATTTTGGCAATACCATATATGTATAGATGTGTTTTTGGAGATTATAAGGTGCAAATTATAATTTCTAGTCTATAGATTTTTACAGGCTGGGATGCTGGGCTTTAACCCTTTAAGAATCAAAAACAACAAGAACAGTGCAATCCTCTCTGAGTACAGTATTCCCGTAGTATTCCCAAAAGCAGATGTACAATAGTGAATACAAAAAAGCCTCCACACAGGGTACTCACATTTACAAGAGGCCTGACCTGCCTCTAAAATGGATGGTTTTGACTGGGTCTGACTTGCAGTCATGGTCAATCTCCAAACGTCCTCCAAACTCCTCACTGGCCATTGGTAACTCTGTATCCACCAAAGAGGAATACTTTACCTCTCACAAACTGTCCAGGTGTTCCAGTGCCCAGTATACTCACTCCAAAAATGGAGAGTACCATGTCTGGGGTGATGTAATACACACAATATGGGTAAGGTTCTTGGGGTAAATTGCCACTTATATGAGGAATGGATATTAGGAGATATTATCAATATAGAAATGTATTTTAAAATTGTTTTATATAAAATATACAAGGACCATGCCTCTCATATGTAAAATATAAATATATGCCAGGACTGCATGTTCCAGGGGTGGGGTATGCTTGAAGACAAAGGCACATTTTTTTTGTGGTATGTGCCCAGTGATCACAGAATCCCTGCACATTTCATCTGTGTACTGTGATTCTCTCCCCACACCCTGTGCTGCCAGCTACCCTCCCTCACATTCCAATTCACTCCCTATCAGCTCCTAACTTTCCTTTACATTCTTGTTTTTTTATTATTTCCAGTATGCTTCATAAAGGTTCAGGGGATGGACCGAATCATTAAACAAATAAAATTGCCTATTATTTGTTTTCGAAATGTCCCACTGGTGCTACATCTTTTGCTGTAATATATATATACAGTACCGTTCACAATTTCCTTGTTTCTGTTATGTGAGCAGCTTGACCGTATGGTACGTAAGAAGTGCCCATCAAACCAATCCAAACTGTGGGAGGTGCTTCAGGAAGCATGGGGTGAAATATCTTCACAATACCTCAACAAATTGACAACTAGAATGCCAGAGGTCTGCAAGGCTGTAATTGTTGCAAATTGAGGATTCTTTGATGAAAGCAAAGTCTGAAGGACACGATTATTATTTAAATTAAAAATCATTATTTGTAACCTTTCAACGTCTTGACTGTATTCCCTATTATTTTGCAACTCATTTGATTTGAAAACAAGGTCATTTCTAAGTGACCTCAAACTTTTGAACGGACGTGTATGTATATATATATATATATATATAAACAAAGAAGGGGCAGCACCTGTGGGTCTTCTTGAAACAATCTATTGATTTATTATAAGGCAAAAAACAGATAGTCTTATAATAAATCAATAGATTGTTCCACGGATGCTGCTCTTTCTTCGTTTCTACATTTGACTCATTGGGATTGTGCACCTGGGCAATAGTTATATTTCAGAGAGAGTGCTTTCATCCACAGTTATAGTTTTATATATATATATATATATATATATATATATATATATATATATACTATTTTTTCATTGAATAAGTCCCATGGGTGCTGCCCTCCTTCTTTTGGATAATATATATATATATATATATATATATATATATATATATATATTTGAAAAACAGACCTTCACTCCTCCACCCTCCACACAAATAGTGCAAATATGTGTCCTGTATTGGGCATGTATAATAACACTGTGTTGATAAATATGAGGATTTAGTTCCATACTTTGGGCAAAGAATGTGTAAGCTTGCCAACCCCGTCAAGGTACCTCAGTATATGGCAAGCCCTAACCTAATACACCTGTAAAGCCCTATCCTGATTAAAATTGATCCCTGAGGAAATGTAATAAGCGCGTAGGAGGGGACCCTTTACATATTTTTGATGCTTGGGGTCCCAATGAATGCAATTAAAAACAACATACAACTATTTAAACAGGTGTAACGAAGGAGTTAACTGGTATGAAGAAAACTTTGTAGGCCTGCAGCAAGTGTGTACCTGGCTAACTGGACTGTGGCTCCACCAGTTCTCCTTATAGGTAAAATATTCCCACCCCCACAGGCCTTATGAGGTATAGTTAATTACAAACAGACATGGTTTGACCTGTGTGGCAGATTTAGGCCCATACCCTTAGCTTACTGAGGGGGCCTTAGTCTTTATTGTTTTCATTCATGGCAAAATTACACATACAGAATGTGTGCCAGGGTATTCAGAGAGGGGTGGGCAATTACTCCATCCCACTCCAAAGTGTGTGTGTCCATCCATTCAACCTGTTTGCCCAACTGCGTGGCCAAGAATAACTGCTCAATAACCTCTGCAAACACCCACACTTCAAACCCCGCCCCACACATTCCATTCGCTGCCCACTAGCAGTAAGTCTCCCTTGGGGTGCGTCTGCCACTTTTCCAGAAATCAGCTAGATCTTTAAAAAGAGCCCTCGTCTATCTATCTATCTATCTATCTATCTATCTATCTATCTATCTATCTATCTATCTATACTGGGCTCAAAATTTCCACTCAAAACTTCCACTCATCACTAGCCAATGGCGAGTGAAAATTTAGCCCTGGTGAGTAGAAATTCAGCCCTGGGGGGTATGTTTTGGCTTACAGTGGCAAGTAACTTTTCAGGTCTGGCTAATAGCAAAGGACTTAAAATTATAAGCCCTGATCTATATATATATATATATATATATATATATATATATATATATATATATATATGATATCTGAGTTGTGTTGCCATATTGCCTTAGAAGATTAATATACAGTGACTCACAAGGCCCCATGCAAAGGGGTATGTCACAATATATATGTGCGTCTGCCACCCAGTAACCTGAGTGGGGAGATAAAGGGCTGGGTGTCATTAAAGTTTTAGATGGTCCCCAGGGAAGGCTAGATCTCCTCAGATCCAGTCAGCCCCAAGATGCCATATAGAATGATACCTCCTTTTGCCTCTCACCCACCAGCTCTAATGACACAATACTTAATTTAGAGACCCCCAGGACATTTATTCTAAAGTTTATTTAAATTTTACCAAATATTACAGAAAATACAATAAATGTTAAAAAGAATGTATCTTTATTTTTGAGTTTAGCATATACTATCAAAATCTATGCATGATAATGGTTAACTGAATGTGACTCATATCACTGAAATGAATATTTAATTTGGTCTTTATTGCTAATTTACATAATCACTTGTATTTTTTTTACTATCTCATAAAAACATTCTTTCTAATGCCACGTCATTGTAGGACAGAGTGACCTTTAGGACATAAATGGATACATAATTTTTGACACTTATTGCCTGCCATTCCATTAATAGGCCTTCCCTTTGTGCTCTGTACAGAAAAATGACAAATTAGCAGAATTTTGATTTATTTCTTATATAGGTATGATTAAATTATGTATTAAACGTATTCAGTTCCAATAACCAACCAATAATGTGAGTACATTTTAGTGGTGAACTAGCTCAATCTAGCAAAGGGCCACTCATTAAGTTTTTAACCCTTGAGTGCCAGAGAGGTATCTAGTACGTTGCAGTGCAATGCATTGGATGCTTTTCCAGCACTCAAAGGGTTAAGTACGAAATAGGATCTGAATAAAAAGCAGATTGGATGCTAGAGATTTCTTCAACACATTATTCTGTAACGTGTAGAAGACCTCTCTGGCAAACAATTAGTTAAAATGGAGCATTATCCACTCCAAGGCAAAAGTAAGAGGATATTTACCTTTTGCGGTAAAAATAGGTGCATATGGTGTAATACAGGAACATTATATTTTCTTCTCACTGCACCAGAACAGACTGGGGATCACAGGAGAAGTCTTTAGGGGACATATGCGGCCTCCAGGCCTAATGTTGTCTACCCCTGATCCTCTATTGCATACATTTTTGAAAGTTTTTTTTTAAAAGATAAAATACTGAATATATTTTGGGTTATATACTAAACCTCTCTAGCTTTGTTTGTTAACCCATGCCTGAAGAAGAGACCTTAGTGTCCTGAAAGCTTGCACTTGTTATGTCCTCAGCCATTAAAAGGTATCACCTTTATACCAGTCTTGTGAGTTTTTTGCTACACTGAATCTTATCTACTCCACTGGTAACACGGTACCATCTTTTTACTTGATACTTAACCTCTGAGAGAGAGAGAGACCTCTATCAGTGCTGCATTGCCAGGGGAGGGCGGCAATTGCCCCCTGGGCTGGTCATATGTCTAAGCTGGTAGGCCACTGCACCTCACTAAATCTCCCAATTGTTTCTGTAAATGGAGCTATGCTAGTGATACCACAAAGCTTACAATTGAAATGGAGCTACATATATGATACCACAGAGGTGCAATCCAAATGGAGCTAAACTAGTAGCATAAACCATTTCCCTTGTAAGCTCTATAGTATCACTAGGTAAGCTTTACTTAAATTGTAAGCTTTGTAGTAGCGCATTAGTGTAGGTCCATCTTCAACTGTAAGCTATGTGGTATCACTTGACTTACGTTATAACATTAATGCCAATTTTGAAATTAACAAAAGGGGGTGGACTGAAACGATAATAGAAATGGGCCACTTGAATGTATTTGCCCCCTGGGCCACAAGTTGCCAGCCCTCCCCTGTGCATTGCTCACTGGAATAGCAAGAATTTTCCCCAGCAGTACCCATACATTGTTCAGAGTAGTGACCCAGACAGAAATCTGTCTGTCCACACACTCACATATGCACAATCGCTGAAACGAATGTACTAAAAGGCATACTAATTGCATCATAGTGAACAGATGAAAAAATATCCCAAAATTGCCATTGATTTAAATGGGGATTTTGTACCTCTTCAGTGCTGGTGAGATCTCCAATGAATTGTAAAATGATTTGTTAACCATTTGAATGCCAGAGTGGTGCACAGTGCATTGCACTGCAAAGCACTGTGTACACCTCTAACACTCAAAGGGTTAAAGACATCTCTAGCAACCAAGGGATTTTAATGTAAATTTAAATGAATGACAATTTTATCTCCCCATGGTGTAGTTGATTTGCCGCAGAAAAGCACCACTTTTTTTTAAAGGTATAGTAATGTTTCACAATAAAAGCAGCTCCAATTAATCTTCATAGTATTTAGGCCATGGAGAGTGTTATTTCAATTCTGTCAGAGTTGTAGTTCAAGAGTAACTGAATGATAAAGTATCCCCTTCCCGCCCCTTTTACTGATGTAACACTGCTCACCTCAGAACAGAAAGGTGGTGTCCAGATGGCTTGCAGAAAGGGACAATCTTCAAATAGCATAAGGGAAAACCCTGTCAAGGGGGCCAGGGTGTTCATTGTTCTCACAGTAAGAAGATTGTCCCTTGCTGTGGGCTGTCTGATCTGTGGACCAAATTCCACATCTGACAGGGGGTGGCTTACAATAGGTAAAAAGGGCTGGAGGGGAATACTTTATCATTCAATTACTCTTGAACTACAACTCTGACAGTACTGAAATAACACTCTCTATGGCTCAAATGCTATGAAGATTAAATGGAGCTGCTGTTTTTGTGAAACATTACTATCACTTTAAGTACATCAGCTCCCCTGTCTGTCTGTCCACATATACAAACACACATTCACGCACTGACACACGTATGATCACGCACACACACACACAAGCACAATAACAAATAAAAAATTGTGAACGCACAAAATCATGCACACATGCAGACAATGACTCAAACACACAATGATATACATTCACACAGAATATTATTCACACTAATTCTTTGTATGCTGTTTTTTGGTGACATTTGTTATTGCTTACGTATGTAATATATACATGTCAGATGAAGTGAATGTGCACTAATGTCTAATATATAAAACACAAAACAATTATATTATTTTATAGTTTTAAACCAACTTTCCTTGTCATATCACTAGCCATGTGATCTTTAATTTTAATTTCCTATTTCCTGTTGTGAACTGTTAGTGTTGTCTTTCCACTATATTTAGTTTCAGCTGGATTCCCTCATTGTGTTTACAGTCTCCGTTTAGTCAATTTCCATTCACAGTACCAATCAATTATTTAATGCCTTTCTCCTATTGTACTGCTATCATTACCCTGACCTCAGCTTTCACCATTCAGCTTGTAAAGGGCATTCCTTCTCTATTCTTATCCTCTCCTGCTCTGGCCTCTTCATGTTGTTATTCATGGTACAATAGAGCTAGCTTCTCTGTCACTTCAATGACTTTGGTGCCTTGCTGTATGATCACATAAAAAATATAAGACACTAGTGTAAAAGCCCGTGTACACGGGCCAAGGTCCGGGTGATGTTAACCCTTTGAGTGTCAGAGGGATACGCAACACATTGATCTGCAATACATTGCGTACCTCTCTGGCACTCAAAGGGTTAAGAGACCGGTCCTTCTCTACGTCCTGCCTCTGACGCAGTCATGCACTGTAGAGACTGCCTGAAAGCGCAGAATGTTCCCAGCACAGAACTCCCAGCATTCTGTGTGTTCGGGCAGTCTCTACTGAGCATGACGGCTTCTGACAAACATCTTGGCGCATTATTATATAGGATAGTAAAGTAGATCCTGGAGATGTAAACATAGAAGTCTGTGACCCAAGCCTGGGAAATCCCTAATTCAACCCTTTGAGTGCCAGTGGGGTACCCAACACAGCACTAGTATAAAAGGGTGATAGAGTCCAAAAGGTTGTCAGTCTGTGCTTGGAAGAAAGAGAGAAAGGTGCATACTGTGATTTTTTTGTTAGTTAATTAAAAAAGCAATAAAGAGAGCTGTTTGTTTATGGAGGTGTGAGAGAGACACTGCCAATTGTTTTCTTTGTGTTGGTGAGAAGGGAGAGTTTATCACTCTACCCCAAAAAAGTGTTAGAGTGAGTGACAAGCAGCCATCCATCCTGAGACTGAGTGATGGGATACTGACAGATACCAGACAATACATTTGATGTGACAATCAAGACAACTATAGGAAAGGGGTTCAGCTTTACATTCTGTGTGTACTCTTCATACCCAGCTGCACTCCAATACATTCATATGAACTAGAGGGGCAAGGAAGTTTATGCCAAGATATGGTGCTGCACTAGTGCACCAGTGATTACTTTGTGCTTTATAATTCTATTGCAAGCTTTAAAGACTGTGTTTTCTGCAGCCAACCCAAGTCTATTCTGTACAGTGCATCTTTAGTGGTTCCTAAAGACAATTCAGCAGCAGGAAATAAACTTGCGGCTAACGCCATAACTACAATAGTACTTAACCCACTATCAAGAACACCCTGGTGGGTATCATCACCACCACCAGTAGTCTCTCCCTTCTCCTGCTGTGCTGGTGGTGAGTCTGCTGTCATGCTACTAAACATCAATTCACCTGCTTCAGGCTTAACCTTCTGCACTTTGATGAAACACATGCTCAGGTGACATTTCCTCACTTATGGCGCGATGCAAGAAATGTTCGCATCAGATAAAGTCATTTTTGTGCGCAGATAGATTTTGCACATGTTCTAATCCAGGAAGCTAAATACTCAACACTTCTTGAATTGAAACAGTACACAGATGTATAAATTCATTCGCAATAGCAGTTCTTGCATTAGGCGCATTTGCTATTCCACTCACACAGATTCTTTAATCTTAGCCACGCCCACAAAAAATAAATATACGCTGCCGTTCGCTAATCTTGAATTGTCATGCGCAATTCAACAAAATCATGCACAAACCTATTTCCTAGTGGCTTTCATATGGGAAATATTGATTGTGCACGTTTCCTGCATCGCTCCAATAGTTAGCTGTATCAGCCTGAGGCAGCCGCACTGTGCTCACACTGGTGATGCAAGGGAGGACTCAGAGTGGGAGTGGGACATGGTGGGGGGCCCGGTGGTAGGGATTGGGACACAGTGTCTGGCTCAGATTTCTTACATTTATAAACCCATTTCACTGATAGGTTTCTGCTGTTGGTACAAGTGATCTGTGTGGTTCTCTCTGGGCTGGAATATGCACTGCTGCTGCTTGTTGTGGAAGAATCCTCCTCCACAACAGCAGAATAACTCCTCCAGCTTCTCCTACTGACCATTGTGCCTTACACAATTTATTTTCTCTCTCTCATTCTTTGTCCTTAAATTTGCCTGTATGGCTCCATGGAACGCTGAACACTGTTCAGCAAAGGGAGAAGTTCATGCTTTTTATTCTATGGTGTCCTAGAAAAACATGGGCGGAAAACGTCAAACTTCTTATCAGAGAGTCTGTTCAATCACAAAATCTGTTCAAAAGAATATAGAGTTCCCTCTCCACGCTTTCCCTTTAAGGATCCTAGATTGTCGTCTAACTTTAGAACGCTGCATTGTTTTGAAAAGACTGTGTGATTGAACAGACTTTGTGACTCAGTAATGCTTGACCTGAGAAAAAGAGTTGATTTCGCAAAAGCTTTTTCTCAAAATAAAACTGTTAATCCAAATAAAAAAGATATCGCCAAATACCAAAGTAGTCATTCTTTGTGTTTAAATAAGGCTCTGTTCTTTTAAGAAATCTGCATTGCAGCATCAAGCAGATTTACACTGGTTAAGATGTATTTTAAAAACAACCAGATGTATGAGAGTTGTGATTTCTAGTAATAAAATGTCCAGATAACAACTAAGAAACATGTCAAGGTCTGATTATATCTTTAGATGTATATATGTTTAACCAGTACATATTTTAGTAAATTTACAGTTTTATTTACCACTGAGTGCTGCTGATTTCTGTTTAAGCCAGGATAACAGAGTGGGAACTGTTGCATAGTTCACTCCAAATACATAGTCCAGTGTGAGTCCCATTCGTGATCACTGAGCTTTGGATTGGATGAGTTGGTTTGACCAGTGGAACTCTTACAGTTATACTCCAGATGTTCTATTATGAGTGAAGATGTGCAACCTGTCAGTTTGTTCTGTTATTAGAATAATAAAGAAATTGAAGAGTTTACCTCACTGGAGAGTTCCTCACAGTTATTTCATCTTAAAGGGATAGTAATGTTTCATAATAAAAGCAGCTCTAATTAATCATCATAGTATTTGGGTCTTGGAGAGTAGTGTTATTTCAATACTGTCAGAGTTGTAGTTCAAGAGTAATTAAATGATAAAGTATCCTCCTCCTGCCCCTTTTACTGATGTAACACTGCTCAGCTTAGAGCAGCAGGGAGTGTCCAGGTAGATTGCAGTGAGGGACAATCTTCAATTAAGATAAGGGAAAAAGCTGAAAAACCTGTCAAGGGGGGCAGGGTTTTCATTATTCTCACAGTAGAATATTGACCCTTGATATGAGCTGTCTGGTCTATGGACTGGATTCCACATCTGAGGAGTGGGGCCTTACATTAGGTAAAAAGGTCGGGAGGGGGAAACTTTATCGTTCAATTACTCTTGAACTACAACACTCACAGTATTGAAATAACACTCTCTATGGCCCAAATACTATGAACATTAATTGGAGCTGTTGTTTTTGTGAAACATTACTATGACTTTAATGCTTTCCCCCAAGGAATAGCTGAATACTTGCGCCTAGAACCCACGGTGAATATATGACTGTATTTATAAAGATTTGTTTTACCTTGCCTATTCATAGCACATTTTGTATGCCCTAGAGGCGAATGAACCAGTTGCTGTGCAGTTAGGAAAATTGTACTTAGAGCCTTTTTGCTGGTTTGTGAATCAGATTTCCAAAAAACATAAAATTCTAGAAGCTGGCAACTAATAAGCGATGCTTGACATAATAAAGGCTCATAATGTGTGAGTATCTAGACTAAGATAAGGGGATATAGATACACTATACTGAACACTATATAGTGGAAATTAGTCACTCGGTGTTCAACGTGAATGGCATTCATTATTGTAACAAGTTCTTCTCTATGAATTTAGCAATGTATTTCAGATATATATCAAGTTTCCTTGAGCGGTGAGTGATTCTGTTTTATTTATACAGGATTCCATGGCTGTGGTACCTGTGTATTCCAGATTTATATATGGATATAAAGAGTTTGAGTTTTAGATGCTCTATTAAAAGGTAACTCTTTGGATCATGAATAGGCCATGCATTCAATCTTTGGCCCTGAACTGGTCTCTAAGTGCTAGTACAGATGCTATTACCTAAGTTTATGTTTAAAATATGGGTTATTAGAAATGCATTACCAATCTAGCAATTATCTTGTTATATTTTATATGTCATGTTTGCCTAAAGACCAGCTCATGAACAGTTAAGGAGATATTAACACTTGTTACCATATGCTAATGTATAATAGAGGTACCAGTATGGTACCAATGATGTTTTATATGCTAATGGAACTTTTCAGTATAATTTCATAAGGTAATGTAGCCCTTTCAGTGAAGTGTCATATGCTAATTGTTATGAATGACACATCATATGCTAATGAACTCTGTGCTGTACCAGGACATTTTCACTTTTCACAGGAAATAAAAGTCTGAATATTTCCTGAACTATACATCTGCTGGACCTTTGCTTAACATGACACACAGGCAGTTTCCAATGAAGTTTTCAAATATGCAAAGAAAATTCAAGGTGATAGGTCCACTTTAAGGCACACTTTGTAAATCCGAAAACCTGAAACAGCAACAATAATAAGAACACCAAAGGTACAAGAAGAGGATATTTAAAGGGATAGTAATGTTACAAAATAAAATCAGCTCAAATTAATCTTCCTAGTATTTGGGTCATGGAGAGTGTTATTTCAATACTGTCAGAGTTGTAGTTCAAGAGTAATTGAATGATAAAATATCCCCCTCCCACCCCTTTGACTGATGTAACACTGCTCACCTCAGAGCAGCAAGACTGCCCAGATGGATCGCAGAGAGGGACAATCTTCAATTAGCTTAAGGGAAAAACCTGATAAACCTGTCAAGGGGGACAGGTTTTTCATTGTTCTCACAGTAAGAAGATTGTTCCTTGCTGTGAACTGTCTGGTCTTAAGACCAGATTCCACATCTTACACGAGGTGAAAGGAGCGGGGGGATACTTTATCATTCAATTACTTTAGCACTACAACTCTGACAGTAGTTAAATAACACTCTCCATGTCCCAAATACTATGAAGATTAATTGGAGCTGCTTTTATTTTGAAACATTACTATCCCATTAAGTGGGAAATCCCTAAAGTGTCACTTTTCTATTTCCCACCACCAGTTGCCTATATGGTGAGAGATGTTATAAATCAGCCTATGTTGCACTAAAATATTCCTTTTATTAATTAAATTAAGAACTCATACACAGGTTAGTGAGTGTTGGTTTCATGATGTTATCACTGAACACCATACGTTCAGGACCTAATTATACACCCAAGGGTTGTATTCAAAAATCCAAAGAAGTGCTGGAGTAGACCAGGGAAAAATAAACATTCACATTTATTTAATTTGGCTTTTTAACTCCTTGAAAGCTAGAGATGACTCCCACGTTTTATGGTGCAGTCTCCAATTTATGCTGCTGTTAGTATGTTCCAGAATTGCTCTTGTTTAACTTTGTAAATAAATACTTTAGTTGTAAATTCAGCAATTCTAAGGTAGCATTTCTACGGTTCTTTATAGCAGCCTCCCCTCCTGATCATCTCCTTCTGCTGCCAGATCTACAGGTCACATAGTAAATGGTTTAGTCTGTCATTAAATAGACCATGATATTTCATTTTTATCCTTTTTTATTACTAAGCTTCTTGTAATTGTTTCTTTTTACTGCATTTATGTGCTTTATTATAGATGTCTGAGCCCTTGGATGATGTGATTCCTTTATATCTTGTCTATCAAGCACTTTTGGAAGGAGGATCTGTTAAGACACTGTTATAGAAATTAATTTTGTAACTTACTATTATGTCTACTACCCAGCCTGCTGCTACACATTTTCCTAGTGCCCCAACTGATATAGCATCCATGGTGACGGTTTAAAACAATTTCCAAGAAGCCCTTTAAAAGTGGAAGAACAGAATGTGTCTCTTTCAACTACCTGTGTAGGAAGCATGAGGAATTTTCTGAATCACTGTTCTGATCAAGCAAATCCATTCTTCCCTTGAAATAAAGAAGGACAATAAGGACAATAAGCCTAGTTTTGTTGACAACAAGCTAGATCTCGGTTACAAGAAATCCCATCAAGTGTTCCCTGTACAGGAGGTTTGTCCTCTATAATTAAGCAGGAATGGTGAAATTATCTACTTTTCTCCTTCTAGGGAGCTGTACTCAACAAACTATTTCTCTTCTATTGTGTCTAGGGTGTCTTGTCAACCTGAACAAATACAACCTAGTTCTAGAAAAGTTCCTGGGGTTAATCTTAGATGGCGATCTGGGGAGGATGTTATTTACCACCAGAAGAATATTCAAAGTATTCTTATGAGTATGGATGGGTGAACAATCCTATATTTTTCTTTTCATGGGCATTTTTATAGAAAAATTATTTTTTTTCTATTCTATGGAAATTCCCAGGAATAGACTATCCATTAATATTTTCATATTTTCACTACTGCCAGTTAAATTCCTGTGAGAAATTGAAAATGCCCAGCTATGCTTTCATGGATGAGAGAAATTCTGTGAAAACCATGCTACAGATTGTTTAACTGGTAGTCATAGAGGGTAGTTGTAGAAAGTGAAACTAGCAAGAGAGAAAAAGAATGACCTTAGTGTTCATGCCTGGGTGCTGCGTCAAGAGAACAAATTATACATACAGATCGCTGAAGGATAGATGGCACTCACAAGATCTCTGAGAAAAGCAAGAAGATGTTTTATTTAAATCAACGTTTAGGCCACGTTACATGGTCATTGAGAATGGAAGCTTAGCAAAGGAGATTAGCACATCATATGTGAATGGAAGCTTAGCAAAGGAGATTAGCACTGTGCCCTGACTCTTAGCTGACCCTTTCTTCTAGATAATCTAGAAGAAATTCTACCCTTGGAAAAGAGGTCCAAAGAGGACAAGCATCATGATTAAGTGCACAGGCCAAAAAGGAAGTCAAAGGATTAAGATGAGAGAAATGTGAGGCTGAAATATATCACTCCATTGAGATACATCTTTTCAATCCCATGTTATTCTACAGAGCTTTCTTTTCAAGTTGGAGAGATCTTAGTGCAAAGACTTCTTAAACAACAGAGACTAGGTCTCTCTCTGTTGCTCTCACTCTCTCTTAGTGCATCTCTCACCTTAGTGTATATTACGTGAAGGTATATATAGGTTATTAAAGCAATGCAGAGTGTATAGATCTTATGGAGCATTTGATATTGTAGAGAACCAGGCATTTTATCATGTATCAGTGATTATCCTGATCCTGACTGAGGACAAGAACAAGTATGAATTTCCAGTTTTGTAGTTTCCTAGTGGGGTATACAGGTCAATTTAATCACCCCCTTGAATGCTAGAAAGAACTCCAATGCAATCATTGGTTTTCAAGGGACGTTCAAAGGATTAAGGCCTAGATTCAAATCCTCCCATCACAAAAAAACCCAAACAAACATGTGCTGGCATTTTTTCAAGCACAGTAAGCAATTCAGTTGCCAGTGCAATGAAAAAATACCTGCAGGAAAAAACACCCATTGGACAAATTATAACAAGTATCCTTTTCTCATTAAATTCCATGAGTTAGGCAGAAACATGCATTAAGGGAGTAGGGACATCAGGGAGCCATTTTGAACAGAGACTGGCTATATAAAAGCCAGTCTCTTGTCAACTTTCCCACAGACTGGCACGAGCATCAGCCTGAGAGGAAATAAGAAGGGGGGGTTTGTTAGCCTGCCTTACTGCTGCCACCGCCGGTGATGGCGATGGAGCCGGCAGACTATTTGAAGTCTTGCAATGCCTCAATATGTGATATATTTCACCTAACCAGATAATATGAAATGGATTTGCAAACATTTTCTTAGGTTTGAGGGAATGTTGATTTTATTCGACTAGGACTAGATGCATTAATTTAACCCATTGAGTGCCAGAGAGGTATACATCTAATTGCTCTGCAATGAATTGCGGACCCCTCAGACAGTCAAAGGGTAACCACTGCACATATTTGACATGTATGTTTGTTGAGCATATTTCATATTTACGTTTTTGTTCCTTTCAGGAACATATTTTCTTTAAGGAAGAAGATAAGAAGGCAGAAGAGAAGAAGACATAAGATGAAGAGGAAAGAGAAGAAGGAAGATAGAAGATGACAAAAGAAGATTGACAGTGGATGACAGGTAAGTGTTGCAGTTCATGGTACTAGACTAGTGTTAGGGCTAGTATTGTTGCTCTTCAATTTTAGGGGTAGTGTAGGGTTAGTGTTTGGGAGGGTGACTGTGTGTTGAGATCATGCTTGTTGTTTGATCGTTAGCCCTTTTTCTTTGATGTTCCCATTACTCTTGCTATTTAGCATGGATTTTGGGTACTTAAAACACACGATGGATGTTTGGCCACAAGTTTCAGTTGGTAGGACAAATAAATAACAAATCTAACACAGTTTGTGTATGGGTCGTTAGCCAGTTTTGCCCTACTGGCTGTTTTACAGGCCACATTTGACTTGAGACCTATATATCTAAAGTATTCTGCACTTGGGGTATGTGGTATTTTCCACAGTGGAAAGAAATTGTGGGAAACGAGGACATTCTGCCTATTGCAGGAGTTACCACAGGAAAGCTCTTGCATAGTGAATGAGTATGAGTGCATATGACTGTTTGTATGCGTGATGGCTTTTACATGCGTCATCATGACCTCAGTGCAAAAACATTAGAACCACCACATGAGAATGTCAAATCTCAGGGCAGGAACATGGAAACTGGTTTGAGAGGTAAGTTTCACAGGTGTTTCCTCAGAATATAGAACCTATTCTGTGGAAATGGATCTTCTGCATATCCCTATTATGCATCAGGTAAAAATGAGCAGTTTTCTTCCCCTGAAAATGTTAACATAATTATTGTTGGGATAAAGCAGAGTTGAGTACACAAAGACAAACAATAAGGCAATTAACTCTGTAAGAACAATAGGGTTGTCAGCATTTTACTTAACAATGTGTGCCACATCCCTTTGACTCTTAAAAAATTAATTGCCTTTTGGTGAAAATCTATGAAGTATCCAGACTGTCCTGCTTTTAGCAAAAGTCAAGCTGCCCTTGTACATTTATCATATAACAATGTTTTTCCTCTCCAGCAATTAAGTAACCCTGCTTTGTGCCTGCACTGGCTTGTTGCATTTATTGACAGAATACTGCAGGCACAATATGATCTTCAGAACTACACCTCAAAGTACAGTAAACACATTGATCTCTTTGTGTCACAGTGGGACTCATAAAAATCAGTGGAAACCAGATAGATCTCAGTGTATTAAGTTTGACACAATTGTAAAACAGTAGGCTTTACCAGCTTCTATTTTATTAATTTACATTGTACATTATTTATAATCTATCTATCTATCTATCTATCTATCTATCTATCTATCTATCTATCTATCTATCTAAATAAAAAACACCCAAAGAAAAGAAAAAAACACATTGAAAAATGTCTGGCGTACAACCAATTTTGACCAAAATCGTTAAAAGCAAATACACAAAGTATTGGTGCACATTGATATTTTCATCATTATTAATCCTTTACTCGTTGGTATTTGCCTACACGTCACCACTATATTAAAGATGATCATTTAATCACATAATATGGCCATAGTATGCAAAGCTTCCCACCACGCCAAGGTACCCCATTATAGGCAAGTCCTAACCTTAATGTACTTTGTCTTATGACCCAAATCCCTCCTGCTTTAGGCATTCACTAACCTTAAAGGAATAGTAATGATTCACAATAAAAGCAGCTTCAATTAATCTTCATACTATTTGAGAAATGGAGAGTGTTATTTCAATACTGTCAGAGTTGTAGTTCGAGAGTGACTGAATGATAAAGTCTCCCCCTCCTTCCTCCTTTTACTGATGTAACACTGCTCACCTCAGAGCAGCAAGACTGTCTGGATGGATCACAGAGAGGGACAATCTTCAGTGAGCATAAGAAAAATCATGAAAAACTGGTTGTCATAAGTACTCTTTGGAATCCATATGGTGCTCCAGGTCCTTTCTTATTGCTGATTTATGATTGTTCATCCTCTCTTTGAGCATAGCTGGAGTTTTACCTGTGTAAATGAGTCCACAAGGGCATTGAACTGTGTATACAACATAGCAGCTTTCACAGTTCATAAAATCACTTGTTTTAATATTTTTTCCAATTCTTGGGTGTAATGATGTTTTCACAATTGGAGCACCCCTTACATTTATATACTCCATTGGGAAATACTAACCAATTTTTACCACCATAGTATTTTTTGATGGGGTCATCTGCTACAAGAATATCTCTTACATTTCTACCTCTCCTATAACAAAAAGGGGACAGGGGGCAATTTAAAAAGGTGCTCTAGCTTACTGTCGCCTGTCAAAATGTGCCAATTTTTTGGGATGACACGTTTCATGTCTTCACTAGAATGTTTAAAAAAAGTGATATGTATCGCATATTGATGAACAGAAAAGATGTGCACTTAATATTCCGTAAAAATTGAGGCATAAGAGGGCACCATATTTGACCCCATGGTTATCTTTGAAGTTGAAAATAAAAACATTTTTCAAACTTAAAGTAATTATTTTTCAATATGACATCGATGAGTAAAATCATAAACTCCACAGGTAGGCCTTCACAGTAGGCATCTCCACTGAGCAAAGCCATCACTGCCTTGCATGCATGGTATACAAAGTCAAGAAGCCTAAGGTGACAAACAATGATTCTTCATAAATCCTTTGTGGTAATTAGCATATCAAGTCAGCTGAATCCCATATGTAACCATTAATCTGTTTACATAAGGTTGCAGATAAAAAGCAACATAATTTGCAATAAAGACTGACATAGGGATCCACGTAAGCAAATAATAGGCCTTCCTGGTTGATGTTCCAATGACTTATGAATCTTATGTAAACAATATAAAACAGTAATATGTGCATGTGTTTGTGTCAGGATGTTTTTAAATTCCAATGTTAACCATCTATTGGTCAACCCTAGTTGAAAAATGTAGTCGAGTTCAGTTTTATCTTCCAAAGCAGGATCTTAGTTAAGTCTTTTATAGTGTGTGGCAACTGAAAATTGTGTAAGGACTTCCCTATACATGCTATAATCCATTATTACCATACCATTTCCTTTTTCAGCAGGCTTAAAGGGATAGTAATGTTTCATAATAAAAGCAGCTCTAATTAATCATCATAGTATTTGGACTTTGGAGAGTGTTATTTCAATTCTGTCAGAGTTGTAGTTCCAGAGTAATTCAATGACAAAGTGTCCCCCTCCCACCCCTTTTACTGATGTCACACTGTTCAGCCAGAGCAGAAGGGAGGTGCCCAGGTAGACTGCAGAGAGGGACAATCTTCAATTAAGATAAGGGAAAAACCTGAAAAGCTTGTCAAGGGGGGCAGGGATTTCATTGTTTTCATAGGAATAAGAGTGTCCCCGTCTGTTATCTGTCTGGTCTATGGACTGCATTCCACATCTGAGAAGAGATGGCTTACACTAGGTAAAAGGGGCAGGAGGGGGAAACTTTGCTTGTGAATATCTCATAAACCATAAAGGTTTGAGAGATAAGACTTATATCATTCTTCATGTTTTTTTAATGCCTACAAAATAAAATAAAGTTAAAACGAAGTATTACTATCCCTTTAATAACGATTTTGTTGTCAAGCAAAATTTTTCATAGCTGTGTGTTCAGAATGTGTTAAATTTGAATAGCTAGTTAGATAGTTGAATACAATATAATGAGTCTCAGAGGAGACCAAATTGATAAATGCAGCAATATGTTGATTATTTCATGTGGGGTAAAAGTACTTTTTTTCTTAAAGGGTGCCAGTGTCATAGTCAAGTTTGTCAGAAAAAGAAAAATCGTATAATTTAAGTTGGAGATGGAGTTTAAACAAATCAATTTCCCATTGAAACTAATCCCATCTGGAAGTAGGTAAAAAACACAATCTTAAAACTACCATCTCAACACTAGATAAAGACCTATTAGAAAGATTATTAGGAAGATTTCTTTTTCCTTTGATTTTAGAACTTTGCCCTCTTGTTGGTTTTGTCTATAAAAGATCCTTCAGATGCACTGTCAGTCCTTTAAAATCGAGACAGAGAGTGACTGTCTGTGATGTCTTCTTAGTTGTACTACGTAAACTTGTGGTTGGATAAGTGCGCATTTCTAACAAATCAAGCAGTCAGAGATAAACAGGCACAGAATGCCTCATTACATAATTTATGTCTCATTAGGAGACACAACTCTCACTGGATGATTCAGTTGGGACATTACTGCTCCCATTGGGTGATTCAATGGGGGCATATTTATCATAAAGGGAGTTGGCCCGCCCCCTCCAGCCCGCCCACCACTATCCAACTGACAAAAAAAATATAGCTGCCACTCGCTCCTGAAGTAAGGGATATCAATAACTTCTCCTGGTCCACACTCTCACTCAGGATCATACAAACTCAGGGATAAACTTATAGCAACTCTTTTATTTAACTCTCTTCATCTCTTCAGTAAACCTCACTAACTGTCTGTTTTCAACTGTCACTCCTCCATTTCCTGCTCCCTGTTTCCCGCACTTTCTCCTTAAAGGGAGAGAGATGCTTTGATGAATGTTACAGAGGGCAAGCCTCAAACACCACTTTCTATTTGTTCCCTCAGCATATTGCTGCATTGCCTCAACTGAAGAGCCACTGTGTTTTATATTGCTGTGTTACCTCAGCTTAAGTAAGGAGGAGTTACTGCTCCCATTGGGTGATTCAATGGAGGAGTGATTTAAATCATGCAGGGAGTTGGCCTGCCCCCACTATCCAGCCCACCCACCACTATCCAAGTGACTGAAAAAACAAAATGTCTGCCACCTGCTCCTACTCCACAGGCACAAACACATCAGACATAAACACACACACTCACTCACACACTCACACTCAATCGCACACACTCTCTCTCACACACTCTCTCACACTCAATCACACACACTCACTCACACACTCAATCACACACACTCACACACACTCTATCACACACACGCTCAATCACACACACACACTCTCACTCAATCACACAAACTCACACTCACTCAATCATACACACGCTCGCTCACTAACACTTGCTCAAACTCTCTTGCTCACACTCTTGCTCACACTCTCTCTCGCTCACACACACTCTCTCACTCACACTAACACTCACACTAACACTCACTCACACTTTCTCTCACTCACGCTCTCTCTCGCTCACACTCTCACTCAATCACACACACTCAATCACACACACTCACACACTATCACAGTGTCTGTGATCATGGGCGACATTTTGACGTTTACTTCCTGATATCTCTTTATTGGCTACGCTGTTGTGCTCTTCCCAGTAACAGCCTTTAAATACCTTGGGCTGTCACTTATGTGCTGCCCTTTTGTGGTGTATCCGTTGCCTAGCGCTTGTTCCGTTATTCTCATATGATACCAGTGTATGACCCGGACTGTCTGACTACTCTGCCTGTTTACCGTTCCTGCTCTGTGTACCGACCTGGATTGGCTGACGTTCCTGCTCTGTGTACCGACCCAGCTTGGCTGACGTTCCTGCTCTGTGTACCGACCCGGCTGGGCTGAAGTTCCTGTTCCTGCACTGCTCCTGCTTGCTAGTCACCCTGCTTCTGCTGTTTCTATTGCTTCAGTTGTCTTGCCAGGCCTCCAGTGGCCTCAGTTCCATACAGTACTCCAGTCCGTGATCCGCTCACTCATAGTGCCTGTGCTACTTTCCGGTAGATCCCTGTTGCACCACATTCGCTTGGTCTGTTACTGCCGTTCCTGAGGTTGGGTTCAGTTGGGCGCCTCAGGCTACTTCCCATCTGCAGACCGGAGCATTCGTTAACCCCTTCAGGGGCGGTGCTGGGCATTCGTATCAGCATTTGTAGTCTCAGTTTGGCGTACGTTATTCCTTATGGCACTAAGCACTGGCTCACGATATCTTTGCAGTCTCTGGTGGACGTTCACTTTGGCAGCCTTCCTCCTAGGATGCCTTAGCCAGTTCTACTCTTTCTTCACCTGTTCCATAATTCCAGTCTCTGTTGTTACTCTCTGCATAGAGAGCTACATTGGACCTTCCACTATTAGGGCCAACTACTGTCCTTGGCCTAATAAGTATCACTCTGTTATAGTTACACTGTATCATATGTGATTTACCTGACCTGTGTCAGTATTGTATATTTTAGCTACATACTGGACCCGTGTGGGTTAATCATATCATTGTAACCTGTTCTGTGTCAGTCTACCGTTTATCTGTATGCTGGACCCGTGAGGGTTACTGTTATTTATTGTGTGCAAATAAAACAGTGTTTTACCAAAGCTTTCCGTTTCTGAGTGTACTGAACTGTAATACACACACACTCAATCACACACACTCTCTCTCACTTACACTCTCACACACTCTCACTCACACTCAATCACACACTCTCACTCACACACTCTCACTCACACTCTCACACACTCACTCAATCACACTCTCAATCACACACACACACACACACACACACACTGAATCACACACACTCACACACACACTCACACACACACTCAATCACACACACTCTCTCACACTGACACTCACACACACTCTTACTCACACACTCTCAAACACACTTTCAAACACACACTCTCACTCACACATACTCAATCACACACTCTCACTCACACACTCTCACACTCACACACAATCATTCACACACGCATTCACACTCACTCACACCCCGGGAGCCAGCATGATCCACCTTCCACCATAGTATGTGCAATTACCACATGCATTTCAACAACATGAATGAATGCCACTGACTCACACACACTCACACTCACTCACACCCCGGGAGCCAGCACGATCCACCTTCCACCATAGTATGTGGAATTACCACATGCATTTCAACTACATGAATGAATGCCACTCACACACACTCACTCACATCCCGGGAGCCAGCACGATCCACCTTCCACCATAGTATGTGCAATTATGACATGCATTTCAACTATATGAATGAATGCCACAGTGGAGGCATAAGTAAAAACACAAACTCATTACAATGACACATAAGTCACCCCCCTTATGACTCACCTCTGTGTGTGTGTTCTTCACTGTGTGTGTTACATGTCTATATCACACTCTGTGTCTGCATGTTGTGCATTTCTTTTACATAAAAATATATTTTCCCTTAAAATGTAGAATCCATAACATTGTTTTGCAATTATGAAGAGGAAAGTTTTTTTGTTTTTGAGAAAACATACCAAATTATCCTTAAAAGAACTCTGCACTATTTTAGATAGCCCTTTTCAAGGGGTTAAAAGGCCCATTTAAATCAGAAGGAATTTCATGCCCATCCTGTGAGTATTTGGTTTGCTGCAGAACTGGTCAGATTGAAAAGCTATACATTGCATACCAAACTGGCACTCAAAGGGTTAAAATGTGGGCAAAAGAAAGTGATGCAATTCTTCTGAAAATCAACTGCACCATAAGTTAGTAATACAAATTAGACAAATATTGCTCCCATTCGACATTATTTATTCTCCAATTTAACTCGACATGTCCTTGTTGTATATGTATTGCACAATTAACCCTATGAGTACCAGAGAGGTAGCAACGCATTGCAATGTGTTTGCTACCCCTCTGGTATTCAAAGGGTTAATAGGCAAGGTATGCGGCTGCATACCTTGCTGGTATATGTGCAATAAATGTTACTGTATTTTGTATATTTTATTTTAATTAAAAAATAAATTGTTCAGACCTCAAGGGGGAGCATCGGGACCCCTCCTAATACCTCCCTAGCATTCAATAAAGCCCAAATAACAAATGTTGCACATATTTTATATGGTCTTTCTTATTATAAATAATGTTACATTTATTATAAATATATAGTTCAGATCTCGAGGGGGACATCAGGACCCCTACTGACACCACCCCTAGCATAGATCCATGGGGCAACAATTGCCAGCTTCTTTCATAAAGTGCACATAACCTATGTGTAACATACGATATATGCACTTTCTTTTAATATACATGATTTCAGACCTCAAGGGGGTCATCATGACCCCTCATGAGATCCCCACTAGAATGGATCACTTATCCAGAACCTATCCAGGAGGCAGCCACATACCTTGCCTATTAACCATTTGAGCACCAGAGGGGTAACAAACACATTGCAATGCGTTGCTACCTCTCTGGTGCTTATAGCGTTAATTATGCAATGCAGATACAACGAGGGCATGTCGAATTAAATTGGAGAATAAACAATGTGGAATGGGAGCAATATTTTTCAAATTAAAATGGAAAAGAAGGTCATGGGAGCACTATATGTTGAATTTCAAAGAGGGGGTTAATATGTTGAAGGGAGGCACTCTATGTCCGATTTCTATGATGTATACTGTATTCTGCACTGCTTTTGTTTGAACAATGAAGGTTTTGAAACTGTTGTTGTAGCTTCTATGCCTGAACTCTGAGGCGCAGGATTCCTGACAGAAATTGTAACCACAAAACAAACGGAAATACTGACCGTAGGTAATAGTAGGCTACTTGCGTGTTGTTTTTAGTTGTTTCTTATGTTTTTTTTTTTTTTTGACTGGCGGTGGGTATAATTACCGCTTATTTTGTTTATACAACTCGGGTAATAGGATACTAAAACCTGACTTATAAAAACACAACACCAGTTTTTTTTTTTAGTGGTGGTAATAGTATCGAGCCCCTGAGGTCTCCAACACATTGGAAAGCATAGGGTTGGTGACAACTGTAGAGGTTTGTGGGTGGAAAGTGGGAGGAACAGGGTGGAGAAGGAGAAGAATCTCACCACAACTGCAGAATCAGCTTCTGTTCCTGGAGACTCTGTAATTCAGTCTGAAAACCAGAGTCTCCGGGGCAGATCTGGAGAGTTTTCAGATATGTAAATGATACAATGTCATGAAAAATATATCTTTTTTTTCAGAAATGGATGTATCACAGTTTATACAGCAAATCTAACACAGACAAGTAGAAAATATGAATGCCACGTATCTCCTGAGCTAATTGATGCACAATATGTATAGGTGCATATAGATAGGGATGGCCGAACATTTTTCACCTCAAACCAAAATTGGCGAATAATTGCAATTCCCACTTGATTAATAATTTCCTGTGAAAAGTGCAATTTTTCTGCTTTTTTCACCTAGCTCATTCCATTGAAATCAATGGGAACATTGAATGTACACACAACACATAGCAAATGTTATTTTATTTCCCAATGGTAAAGTATAAAAGGGGCATGAGGGTGCTTGTGTTGGTGGAGTGTGGAGAAAAAATCAGTTGAACAGGGAATTTTTTTGGGGGGATTTGTTTACTTGTATTGGGGGGACATTTAATAAAAAATAAAAACTAAATACAAGTATAAAAGGGGTTTGAGGAGGGTGCCTGTGTTGATGGGTGAAGTCTGGGGAATGAATCAGTTGAACAGGGAATTTGTTTTGGGGGGGAGTAAGTTGAGACTGGAGTAGGATACTTGATAGAGTATTTTGTAGAGGATAATTTGTAAGATTTGTTGTTAGAGGCCCAAGCCCATCGGAAACATTGATTTGTAGGACTTAGACTTATTAGAGGCACAAGCCACAAAGAAACATTGATTTGTAGGACTTAAGCTTATTTGGCACAATCCCTAAGGAAACAATGATTTGTAGGACTTTGGCTTGTTGGAAGCAAGCCTCCAAAAATATTTTATTTTTTTAGGCCTCTGTTTTTTTTGTTTTTGTTTTTTTTTGTTCCTGCTGCTTCTGTTGAGTTGTTTAAACAGCAGGATGATTAGGCAGCTTAAAGGAAACAGGATCAGCAACAGCAGTATCATGGGTAATGGATGATGAAGGTTCCACTTGCTACAACTAGCTCTAGTGATGCGCCTGAGGCAGTAGCAGCAGGATAACTAGCCACCACCCACTTCAGATATGTGTGGAGAAAACAATAAATTGGCCAATAATGTTTCTACACCTGCCCCTCCTCCAAAATCATGTGTATGTTAATAATAGAAATTTTTCCCTTGAGAGCAGGAACAGTGCCTTACTCACATCAGCAACTGCAATGTGCACAGTGTAAATAAGAGAAAGACTTTGAACAATGGGTACATCTGTACTCACATGAAACACCTGGTGCAGCTCTATCCAAACACAATGACACTTAGGGTCCCCAATATGAAATCTCCTCACCATAAACCAAGTACTGCTGCTGTCACTATGCCTCTTGTCCACTTCGCACTAAGGACACATGACAACTTGCAGACAGTTTAATAGAGATGATGAACCTTCCCTGCCAGCAGCTTAGCATATTCTGATGGATGGAATCTCCACAGATGCTGCTTTATGTCCTGCTTGAGATACTCCTTCAGCACACTGACACATCCTGACATCTACAGAATGGTTATCACTTGGCGTGGGAGGTAATGATGAACGAGGTGGATTGGCAGAAGATGTAGTTACCCTAGAGCAAGAAGGTGATGGCGAGCCAGTTGTTTTGCTTGTCATCAAACTTTCAGCCCCTGGCTGGGTTTCTCTATTCTTCCTCCTCTTTGATCTCCACCTTGCCTGTTGTTGCCTTTGGGCAGAGTAGGGGGTACAGCAACAGCGGTGACTGATTTCTTTGGTGTGTGTTTGGATTTAACATGTTTTACATAAATGTCATGGTGTCTGTGTTTCATGTGTGTTGTCAGGGCGGTTGTGCAAAGATACATTCCCTTCTTTCCCCTTTACACTGACTTGTCACAAGTTGTGCACAGTGCTGTCATTGATGACTACACTGTGCCTGCCCCAAGAGAAAAATAGTCCCATACCCAGGGCATATCCTCCACATACCCCTTCATTGGCTGGGTCAGTGGATGATGTTGCTGCTGTTGCTGCCACTGCCTTAGAATCAGCACTGCAGCTAGGTCCAGAGTATTGCTGCTGCTGGAAAGTGGATCCTTTCCAAGTCCCTCATCACTTGTTGGCCCCATTCCCACTGTGTCCACGGTGGTCTGTGGCACACTATCCTGCTCCTTAGCATCCTACTGCTCTTGCTACTCAGCAGCAGCATGAATTAGAGCAGTTGCAAACTCTGTAAGTTCCAAACACTCACTGCTGGTGGTGGATGTGGTGGTGATGCCCATCCCTGTCTCCCATTCCTTCTCAGTTTGGGCTAAAAAAGGCCATTAATATCTCTTCCACTCCAGCTTCTCCAGCATCATCATCACCACCACCACCAGTCCCTCCATTCTGCTACTGCTCTATTACAGACATCTCACTGGTTGGAGGAGGTAATGAAAAATGAGACAAAGGATCCCCTAATGTCACATTTGCCATTTCTTGGTGACCTGAAGAAGGCAGACTGGCAGCACTAGCAGCAGGCGCAGGCAGCTGATCTGTACCCCTGGTGGTGGTGGTATTATTGCTGTTAGCTAAAATTCTGCCTTGTTCAGTATTATGTTCCATCTGGACAATGCCATGGGGGCAAGGGGACTTCCAGGGTCAGGGGAATGGTGTGCGCTCTCATGACCAATATACTGGATGCTCTGCATTACTTTTCCTACCATTCCCATAACACCAGTCCCACCAGCTGCTTCACCATCACTGTTACTACTACTAACACCGACCACATAAATTTCAGTCCCTGAGTCTTCCGCCTCACTAGTAACTTGATGATCACCCCTCCTTCACTCCTAACACTCTGTACAGGCTGCTGCATCTTATTAGTAGTAGTACTAGTGATGGGACTGCTTGGGGATGGCAAGTGTGACTAGGGGTCTCTTGTGGTCACATTCAGCATCATCTCCTCCTCACTGCCTCCTGAGAATTACAAGACACACTGGCAGCAGGAGCAGCACTGGCAGCAGGCGAAGCACTAGCAGCAGGCACAGGCAGCTGACCTGTCCTGCACACCACTACCCTCTTCTTTGTCCCAAGAGATACATTTTCCCAAGATCCTTAGGGTGATGTAGGGGACTGGCAGTCACTATGAGCCTCTACTACCTCAATTTTGCTATTAGCACACAGCACAGCAGCCTACCACCTCTCTCTCACTCTGTAGATGCTTGTATTGTGTATTCACTATATTTAAAGCTGGTTTATCCCTTGAAAAAGTGGACAACCACATGGTTTTCACTGATTTTTTGGGGGGGACCCTGATGGGACCTTTTGCCCACTTCTACATATAGGTACATAACTCTTACAGGACCCAAATTGGTAACAGAGCAAAGCAGTATTTGCGATTTAGGTTTTCAGGGAGAACACCAAAACATACTAGCAAGGCTGGATTTACATCCCAGGCATCCATGGCAAGTCACTCTAAGTGCCCTTAGCTCCACCCATGGCCCCACCCCTAGACCCATCCACTATGTTCTGACATAGTAAATACCTTTGGCCTATAACAAGAAAAAGAAAAAAAACCCCTTGTAATGCACTTGAGATCTCTTTTACATTAAAGGGGTTAAACAGCCTGTAATGGGGTATAAAACTGGTGCAGAGACACTGAGATTGCTCTTGCCACAACCACAATTCAGATTATGCGTGTTGCCAGCACAGTTGCAGGCCGGAGTTCTAGGTAGTGGCCTACTCCGTGTATTAGGAAATCTGCATATTAAAGTGGTTTACAATTTATAACTACCCCACAACAATATAATGAAATAGAAATAAATGTTTACTTGAAAATATATGTCAACTTACAGATGATTGACTGATCATAGCTTGCCATGAACACGGAAACTAATTTAGTTAACATTAATGCTATAGAAGACTGACACAGATCCATATTCATTTAAATAACCCACAATTAACAATAAACATAGAAACTTACCTAAAAAAGCTTGTAGTTGATGTTACTGGGGGTTCCTTTGTTGATGGGGAAATGTGACGGGCCTAGTGAGATACTGATTAAACTCCATGGGGGTTACAGACTAAGGCGTGATTAAGAGGTGATAAAGCAGAAATGACTTCTCCAATGATATCACTTCTCCAGTCCTTATGTTATTCTATTGAACGTACGCACTAATATTTCTCCAACTTTGGAGATCTTAGTGCATAGGGTCTATAGAATAACATAGGAATTGGAGAAACAATATCATTAAGAAGCTATCTCTGCTTCATCACCTCTTTATTACGCCTTAGTGCATAACACCCTCTTATGAATGTATGTGATCAGCTCTCTTACTGATAAATTATCACAGAATTCCCTGTTAACCTGTGTTATCAAATGTGTTTGCAGTGGTGCACTTGATTTATCACAGAATTGTACCACATTCACTTAGTATATCAGCTTCAGTGTCACATGTGCTGGAAAAAAAGGTGGGTCACTAGAGAGCCATCTAATTCTACAATGATGTATCGCACAGCTGGTAACACATAATGATGTATTACACTGCTGGTAACACATAATGATGTATTGCGCTGCTGGTAACACATAATGATGTATTACACTGCTGGTAACACATAATGATGTATTGCGCTGCTGGAAGAATGGAATGGAGTATTGCTCTTCTTACAGCGATTAATGGTTTATTGTCCTGCTGGCAGCATTTAATGGTACAATGTCCTGCTGGTGGCATGTAGTGGTGCTGTGTTCTTCTGGTAGCAGTTAATTGTATGCATTGTCCTACTGGTAACATGTAATGACACATTTTCCTGTTTGTAGCATGTAATTGTGTATTATCCTGCTGTAATGGTGTATTGTTCTCCATGTCTCATGTAATGGTATGGTGACCTGCTAATGGCATACAATGGCGTATTACTCTGCTAGTAGCATGTTATAGTGTATTCACCTGCTGGTGGCAAAATAAATGCAACTGGGGAGCGAAGACTAAGGTGCATTACTTGAGAATGTTGCCAGCCCCAAGTGAGTCCTTACTGCAGCTTGCGCTGGGGTAAAGGTGCTGACTACAACACCAGATTGTCTGACCTCAGTTGAGCTGGGGCCAGACCAGGATGAACACACCTGGGTACCGGTGCAGAGGCTGCTGCTACAACAGATGTGGAGGACCCATAGTGCAGGACCAGCAGTAGGATTCCGGGAAGCCAGACAACTAGTCCTTCAGAGGAACAACTTCTGAGGTACGGTAATTCGTTAAGACAAATGGTGATCCAGTTCCTTAAAATCAGCTAGTATTGGAGTGGATATATGCTGCTGCAGAAAGAGTGCGTGCTGCAAACAGCTGATGCACATACACAAGTAGAGCAGTAATCCGGATACCCTAAAGGAACAGACAGGCAGGACTAGGAGAATGCAACAAGAGATCGCTAACTCAAAGTGTGGAGACTTTTATCAGTCAGGAACTGGGTCAGCAGGGAGAAGCAGATAGTCACCAAACAGAACAGGGATCAATACCAGATAGACAATCATACTGTCGAATCAATGGGCAGAGATGAACGTCGTAGCCGAACCAGGGGTCAATACCAAAAAGTCAAGCAAGCTCAAACACATTCCATGGCCAAACCAACATTTTGATCAACTGAGCTACGAAATTCTGTCTAACCAAGGTGTATGCAAACTATGCCTGTTTGTTAAATTTGTTTGGGCTCTCCCTTAACCAAAAAAGTTGTTTCATGTGTTGTGATCAATTCAGCGAGGAAAAGGGACCTTGGGGTTATGCATTAAGGTGTGATAAAGAGGTGGTAATGTGGAGATAACTTCTCCAGTGATATCACTTCTCCAGTTCCTATGTTATTCTATGGAGCCAACACACTAAGATTTCTCCATCGTTGGAGATCTTAGTGCATATGCTGTATAGAATAACATAGTAACTGGAAAGGTGGTATCACTGGAGAAGTCATCTCTGCCTTATCACCTCTTTATCATGCCTTAGTGCATAACCCCCCTTGTGTTACAATTGCTTTGGGGACAGTTTAATATTGGAAAAATAAAAGGAATTTAAACAGGATGCATGCCATGTGTTTTTACTTAAGAAACAAAATATTTGGCAGAGAAGATCAATCAAAAAATGTTTGATGTGTGTTTACTCTCTAAAAATACCCCCGAAAATGACTTAGATTATATCTAGGATGTAAAATGTATTGGCATAAACCCCCATTTCATTAAAGGGATAGTAAAGCTTAATATGCAATCAAACAAAAATACATACTGCATGGTTTATCTTGCTACATAACAAAAGAGTTCCCCCACTGCTGAGATGTTTTATTCAAAAGCTATTGCAGCTCAAAATGGCATTTTTTATATGCAGTACCTCTATATCCTGACATTTTCAAGTAGTGCTGGTGCTAGAGCACTGCAGCATCAAATGGAGGTTTGTAGTGAACGTACCATAGCTATCCACAGACTGCTGTAACATTTCAGGCCATGAAAGTACTACACCCAACATAATGCGACTATGAGCTACAAAACTTTTGAATAAAACAACTCTCAGTTTTACTTTGCAGAATAAACACTGCAATATCTTCATTATTGTATTTGGATGCTAAATATTACTATCCCTTTAACCCCTTAAGGACCAGTTTTTTTATGCACAAAGACCAGAACGATTTCATTCACTGAGCACAGGTGATTGATTACATGTACAGGCTTGCAGAGGGAAAGGCTGAAACTTACTGTGATCATGTCTCCTGGCATAATCACGGTCTCCTTCAGACTTGCTGTGATCATTTAACTCATGACATGACAGAACAATCACTGGTCCTTATGGACCAGCGGTCCTGGGACGTTTCCATCCCATTAGGACCGCTTTGATCTTTGCCGATATGCTGGTACACGTGACATGTTGCGTGTATCAGCACGCCCCTTTGGGGCATAAAAGAGATCACTCCGGTCTTGGAGCGTCAATTTTAGGCCCTGTTTTTACTTACAGCGCTCCTGGTGGAGGCTGTAAGTAAAAAGTACGTGACGTACTATGACCGTCATCGGTCCTTAAGTGTTTAACCCCTTAAGGACCGGCGCGCTAACGCGCGGCCGGCACTTGCGGACCACAGGGCATTTTTTTTTTTATTTGTGCTTCCGGTTCAGGACTTCCGGAGCGGTGTGTAGCCGTGACGGGAGCCCTGAACTCCATGCCGTGCAAGGACCGTCATTGGTCCTTAAGTACCGGACCGCCGTGACGGTCCTGGCACGGCAATGGTCCTTAAGAGGTTAAGGACCGTGACGGTCATAGTAAGTCACGTAGTCCTTAAGGGGTTAAAGGACAGAATATTTTGACGCACCCACGGTCGTTACGGGGTTAATGAAATGTGTAGTTATGGTAACACACTTTACATCTTAGAAACTCTGTCTAACCCTGCAATAATCTGTGTCCAGAAGTATATTTAGAAAATAAACAAACTTCAAATATTTGATATGCCTTCTCTGCCAAATATGTTTCCTTAAGTAAAAACACATGCCATGCATCCTGTTTACTTTCTATAATTACAACAATCATATTATCAGAGCCAACATTAGGCAATAGTCTTCAATGTAAAATGTAAATGTGTATGCTCATGCACTTGTAACTAGAGATGAGTAAAACTGTCTCAGATCATCTTATGGAATGACTCATCAGATAATAAACAAAACTGGAGCAAATCTAAACATACAAGCATACACAGCATACAGCCGAACAAGTACACAGAGGCACAAGCACATACACATTGTTCACACACACACACCTGCATACCTCCCAACATTTCAAATTGCCCAAGAGGGGGTTGTTGTTGGGGGCGTGACTGGTGGGCAGAGCATTACTGAGAATTTTTAGCCCATTTCATGACCTATGGACACATCCTTGTGTACCTAATAAATGACTTCTTACTAGACCAAAGTATTTTATTTACACAAACTAACTTATAAACACATATACTGACATTTATACAAACATTAATGTGAGTTGTATTGCTGTAGAGCAGTATGATACACTTATATACACACCACACAGTCTGATCTCCTAAAAAAGAGGGACATCAGGGTGAGAAAGAGGGACAGATGGATTTGGGTCTAAAAGAGGGTCTGTCCCTCCTAAAGAGGGACACTTGGGAGGTATGCATCTGCACATGCACATGAATACACACACACTCACTCAGACTTTGTGCACACACATTCTATTACATTGTTAAACTTCTCTGCTTTATGCTACACAATGTATTTTCCTTATTGATTATTTACTGTTTTGGAGAAGGCCATTATTCAGAATGTTTATGATAGCAAAACAAAAGAAAACATTGGTGACATTTTGCACCATTTTGAAAACTGATTATTTTATTTACATTAGGTCAGATTATTCCAGTTTTTAGTAAGGGACTAAATATTTTTAAATAATTATTAAAATAATTCATTATATAAATAGAATATCTGGAAATTAATTTTGTTCTAGTTTACCTCATAAAGTACATCGGAGCGGCGCAATCTCTGTAGGGAAGAAGCGCAATTTTTAGCAGATTGAAATCCCTCATCCACTTCTAGCCCTTATAACTATTAGAGGACAACTGTCATCTGTTTGAGTACATACTGAATACTATCTGCTAAGCACATAACAAAATGTAATATGTTCTGGTATGTTCTCACTGCTGCTATAATCTTGCTTCATGCTCCATTTTCAATATATTCCTTTATGGTATGAGCTCACTGTAGATAAATTTCTGCTTCAGACTCCATTTTTAATGTAACACCTTCTGGTATCTACTAACTACTGCTCACTCCATTTGCAATTTAACCCTTTCTGATACAATATATTCTTACTTTTGCTAAAATCCTGCTTCACACTCCATTTTGGACAAAAGCCAGATTGAAGCAGGGCTTAACCCTGCATGTAACCCTTTCCGGGAAGGGTTTGAAATTGCTTTTTAACCTCTTAGTGACCAGATTTTTTTTTTACACTAGCGGACCAGAGCGATCTTGGCTTTTTTTTCGTATGCCATGTTTCAACCATATGTTCCCTATAATTCTTCTAGTAAACCCACACAATTCATATAGTTTTTTAAAGATAAGTAGGGCTTTCTTTTGATGCCATATCCATGTAATCCATAATTTAGTTTGATAATATAAAAGGCTGAAAAAAACCACAGTAGTTTTATTGTTTTTCCTGTGATAACGTGTACTCAGTGCAATATTAACAGGGACTGGATACAAGTATGAATGTTTTTTTTTAGGGGACTGTTCCTCTGAGATGAAAATACCTATGTTCCTTTTTCCCACCCCAGTGTCCCTCTTTTTAAGAGATCAGACTGTATGGTATGTATAGATATCTCACATTAATGTTTGTTTAAAAGTCAGTGTATATGTTTATGAATTAGTCTATGTAAATAAAATAATTAGATTTTGCTCTAAATCCTTTATTCACACAAAGAGGTGTCAGTAGACCATGTTGTAACCAAGTCCACCAGTCCTGCTCCCAGCTCCAACATATTAACAAGACTGCCCCCCTTTAGGCATCTGACCTGCTGGGAGCTATGTTCTCACAATCACAGTGAGGAGAGAGAGGCAGGAAAGAGAGTCAAAGGAAATGTTTACATGCATTGCCTTCGTTATTTGGCTTCACTGGCACTGCAGCAGGGATCACATGTGCTGATCTATCAAGGACCTGCTGGAACTCACTGCTCTTGTCCTGGAGCAGTCAGTTATAGCCTTCCCACAATGATCAAAGTGCACCCTGAGGCACGCTGTGATCATTAACCCAAGACATGCCAGTAGAATCTTTGGTCCTCAAAGATCAGAACTATGTGACTGTCCTGGGATGCCATTAGTTTTCAAATAAGTTGTCAAGGGGGGCAAGGCTTTCATTGTTCTCATAGGAAGAAGATTGTCCCTTGCTGTTAACTGTCTGACCTATGGACTGCATTCCACATCTGAGAAGAGATGACTTAAGGTCATCTAGGTAAAAGGGGTGGGAGGGGAAACTTTGCTTGTGAATATCTCTCAAACCATAAAGGTTTGAGAGATAAGACTTATATCGTTCTTCATGTTTTTTAATGCCTACAAAATAAAATAAAGAAAAAATGACGTATTACTATCCCTTTAAACCATAACAACCAGTTGTCCAGGGAAGTTGCCTTCCCTTAAGAACTGCTTTGATCATTGTCAGTGCACTGGCACACTGTGATGAGTACCAGCACTCCGAGCAGGGGTCTGAGAGAGACCGATTTGGTCTTGGAGCATCAATATAAGACCCTTTTTACTTACAGTGCTCCACCAGGAAAAAAATGGTGATGGTCCTGGCATGTCACAGGGTCGTTAAGGGTTTAAAGAAAATGGACAAGTAAACAAAGGGGGATGGAGAGAAAATAGAGGGGAACGAAAGGGCAGAAGAGAGTGTAAAAAGAAAAATACTGTATATCAAATACATGAAATATCTTTCACTAGTTTTCTGCATTTATGTTTCATCCCCCTTGTATCTCAGGGACATGCATATCAAAATAAACACACTAATTCTATTTATATTAACCCTTACACTTTTAACACAAGCATACTCCTAAATTAAAGGGATAGTAATGTTTCACAATAAAAGCAGCTCTAATTAATCATCATAGTATTTGGGCCTTGGAGAGTGTTATTTCAATACTGTCAGAGCTGTAGTTCAAGAGTAATTGAATGATAAAGTATCCCCCTCCTGCCCCTTCTACTGATATAACACTGCTCAGCTTAGAGCAGCAGGAAGTGTCCAGGTAGATTGCAGAGAGGGACAATCTTCAATTAAGATAAGGAAAAAGGCTGAACAACCTGTCAAGGGGGCAGGGTTTTCATTGTTCTCACAGTAAGAATATTGACCCTTGATGTGAGCTGTCTGGTCTATGGACTGGATTCCACATCTGAGGAGTGGGGGCTTACACTAGGTAAAAGGGACAGGAAGGGGAAACTTTATCATTCAATTACTCTTGAACTACAACTCTGACAGTATTGAAATAACACTCTCCATGGCCCAAATACTATGAAGATTAATTGGAGCTACTGTTTCTGTGAAACATTGCTATCACTTTAAACCATAATCTACTAATACACAATAAACTTCTGCGTACATGTACACTACCCTCTGAATTCTGTTGGAGAGTTGGCATGGGCAAAAAGTCAGAAAAATTTTGTGCATGAATTTTCATAAAAAACAAAAGACAAATATTGTTCACTTTTTGGAAGCAATGGTGAGCGGACCAAGGAGATTGGTGCAAAAAGGAAGCAAAACAAGGAGATGGAAGGAGGGGGTGTGGGCCAAGGATAGAGAAGAAAAAGGGAGCGGGCCAAAAAGTAAGAGTAGCCAAGCTAGTAGAAGGGGAGTGGGACTGGAGTGATAAGGAGGACAATGCTAAATTGGTGGGGGAAAGCAGCAAGGGGAAGAGAGGTCCCCTATCTTGCTCAAATTACTGTTTTGGACCAGAGCACGTTGTCAATGACATCTAAAGTAAGTGAACCTTCATCATGTTCTTAATTCCTGCCCTCCCTTTTTTCATTGGTTTTAAAATGCAATTATAATCTGATATCAACCATAGATTGACTATTTGACTTGCAAAGTTTTTCTCAGTAATTTTAGTGTGAAAAAATGAGCTCACCTTATATTCAAAATAACCTTTCAATAGGACTTATTATATTATACCAAAGAAGATCTGGGGCAGCATGTTTGAATTTGTTGTCCTCTTGCTTCTACTTTTTTTCAGCATGTAATGCACAGGTCTCACATGACTATAACTAGATGTGATGTCTGGTTATAGTCATGCAAGTCTCTGCTCAAAATTAAACACTAGGATCAGAGATACTGGAGAAACTCATTAAACATGAGCTCCAGGTGAATTTGTCCATCTGCAGGTACCTGTTCCACTAATAGCTCCCTGATGCACATCCTCCTCTTCTCTACATTTCAGCACATTACTCTGGGATGGTCACATATTGTATTTTGCTGCTGCTGCTGCTGTACAAGTTTAACCACTTTGGGACCAGAAGAATGTGCATTGCATTGCTATGCTATGTGTTATACAACCCCCTGGTTTTCAAGGTCATTGCATCCCTGTTGTCATGGACAAGGACACAAACAAAGATACAGAAGCTCATTGACATTCACCTACCCTGTATCAGCAGCTTGTGGTGGGAATGAGGGCAATGAAAGGTAAACACAGGGAGAGATAGAGGTGAAGAGGAGAACTGAAAAAAGGGCAGGCTGATTCTAATGATCACTCACAGCTTTCAATGTGTATATATATGTTGAATAAAGTAGGATAGTGAGCATTACATTCAATACCAGTAATTGTGGAATGTAGTGGTAGTTCCATGCTTAGCTATCTCCCTGACATCCTACCACGGAATAGTACAGCCCATTCATTTGCGGCTACTCTGTCTGGTTTTATCTTTTTTGTATTCCTTTCCCAAGTAAGTCTCTGCACAGTGTGCACCTTATATTTGGGATTGCCCAATATTCAGGGAAACATAGTAATGCATTTTTCATTAGAGGATTATTAGGCTATGCATTTCCAAAAATGGACTAATATTACTTATTTAATGCAGTATGTAGGTGTGGGTAAGGTCTAGGTGTCTATTTTTAGATCAGCAAGCTCTCTCACCTTGCCTCTCTGACCTGAGGCACAAGAAGGGAGGTGACAGACAGCCCTAAGGTACTGAACTGTACCGCAGCCATCACCCCTGATGTAAGCAGGAAATTCTTTAACAGAAAATATCAACATGACCATAAAGATTCTAAAAAAAAAAATTGATCAAAGCTTTATTGGTGACGATAATTTAGATAGGCATGATGTCAAAGGTATCCAAAAAATAAAAGGGTTAATAGGAGAACCAATTAGGATGGATATCTTCACATAAATAGATAAAATGAAATTAGTGAACTTTACACTATTTACCTGTTTAGGTGTTGACACTCTACTTCACAGTAAAGAATTGATTAAAATAATCAATCCTGCATATTTGTGCAAAAATATATATAATTTATTAAATACAATATACTATATATAAAGTGTAAACAACAATGATATAAATGAGTGATCAGCAATTACAATAGATATACAGTAACTCAAACCACAATTATCACCATTAGGATTACCAGCAATTGAAGGGTTAACTACACATAGGTATATTCAGATATATTAGATAACAATACTTGAACTCAGCAGAATAGGAAAGGATAATTGATCCTATAATTAATTAAAATACAGTTGGCAGCAGCATATATGAATACCTCTGCCCCAGAAACTATATAAACTATGCTAATTGAGGTTTAAGGTATGTTGTCAGGTGAGTCAGCTTTAATATTAAGCCAGATCCTCTGACAATTTCCTTATACCATATGTAATGACCCAATTTATAGAAACTAACTGGAATAAAATCCCAGACTAAAATCACTATAATTTAATTATCTACTGATTTAAAATATTGCATACCTTCTGAATAAGACATATACATTGCATTTAATATAGTCAATAATAGGTTATACCAAGAATATACTCAGAATCAATCTAATAATATATGTATAAACAGCATACCAAACTTCATGCAACATATATCATACACATGACCATAGCAATCTTTAAGGGTTAATCCACTTAGAAATATATGATGCCACACCCAAGATGGCGACTTCTTTTGTCTAGTGTGAGGTTTAAATAAACTTCTCACTGTACAAAAATGTATACCCAAAACACACACAAAGAAATCCAAAGACACACCTCATATTAAATAGACAAATAGCAGTTGAAGGGTTAATAACTGAATTCAAAGAATTCCCCCAAATCAAATATTAGCTATAATAACCTTTCTATATATACAATATATTGTAGAAATATCAATGATTATATTAACTAATTTATAAACAAGAATAAATAGATCCCATTGCTATCCTATTTTACATTTATCTGGCAAAATATAACAATTTACCAATTAATTAATGAATTCTGCTTAATTCAGAATTACTACAGCCAATATAGCTTATTATAATTAGTCACAATTGGGTGGCCAGTCCGATTAAGACAAATTGTAAGAGAAATTATGTTTCTTCAAATATAGAAGAAATATATATTTGATTCTGAATTTTGCAGAATTAAAATAAGGAAAGATAAAGTCCAGTCCAATAAGTGTTTCTTAGTATCTCTTTCCTAGCCAGCCAGGTACACTACAGGAAATTAAGAGCCAGGAAAAAGCCCCTTTCTCTCTCATAACTTACATATTTATAATGTAAAATTACCCTTATCAGAATCTCCTCTGACTGGATAAAAATCCATTTCATTATGCAGTGACATCAGCAGTATTACCTGATTGGACACCCTTAAAGTTTGATTTCCATAAGAAAATTTTAGAAACACTAGTAATAACGCTATATAGCTTGGAGGTGTCGCTCTTACTCCACATAAAAATTTTAAATATGATCATTTTTGTGTCATCAGTGATGTATTGAAAAGGTCATTAGACTCCATATAAATATGTCATCCTACCAGACTTTCCCACATGGTAGAATCCCTTATCAGGCCTGCTGTCTCCAGGATAGTCATATTTAATCATAAAATTCACTCAACTATTTATACTCCCATCTAGGTAAAGAGAGGCCCCTTTTGTCTCTAAAATGTAGTCATTATAACATGAGAACATTACACATATCATAAAAACAGACTTTCAGAGAATTTGGTTTAAAAGAAAAATTAACCATTTCCTCCCCATTATGGCAATGTCTCTGACAATAACTTTCAGGGAGGTGAGAGTTACACTTTAAAGGCTTATATCATATCACCCCTTACCCCACTAATTTCTTCCAACCTGTACATAGTAAGTTCCCTGAATCTATTTGCGTACACTGTGTTATGAAGGCCCTGTACCATTTTGGTGGCTCTTCTTTGAACTGCCTCTGATTTATTAATGTCCTTCTGGAGATGTGGTCTCCAGAACTATACACAGTACTCCAGGTGAGCAATCTATTGGGAAGCATTAGTACATCTCTCTTACTGCTGCTAATGCTTCTTCTTATACCACCAAGAACCTGGTTTGCTTTTCCCAGTACTTAACTGCTTTGCTTGCCTGCCTTCAAGTCATCTGAAATAATAACTTCCATTTCCATTTCATCTGTCCTTTTCCTCTGGCAATTTACCATTAAGAGTCTACTCCACCTCTGGATTTCTCTGTGATAAATGTATTATCTTGTATTTTCCAATATTACATTTTAGACCCACACCTTTGTCCATTCTTCCAGGTTTCCTAAATCTTCATGTATTTGGCTTATCCCCCCCCCCACCAGCTAATCACCTCTGTTGCAGATTTTAAAAAATGCACACCTTACCTTGAACACCACCATTAAAGTCACTAATGAAGACATTAAATGATATAGACATCCCCAAAGCATGAACTCACAATTCAATGGAGATGTCTAGGTTAGAGCAAACATTGATATAGCATCTAGAATCTAATTTATTGGGATCATTAAGGGTTAATGGTGGTTTCAAATGTCACTTTACATTGTGTTTTTTTTTGTCTGATGACACTAACAGTTGGTGAGTGACCATACATTCAAGAGGGCCCTATATTTGGGCAAAACATCAGGTTGTCAGCCCTGGACTCCCTTCTGACCGTCAGATATTAAACTCCTTGAAGACCAGAGGGGGTGTGCTATGTATTGCTTCACCATGCTTTTCATACCCCTCTGGTCATCAAGAAGTTAAAGAAAAATACTCACAACCAGTATATAGTTACTTTCTCTAACACCTCATTAACCATGTTAGCACCAGTGGGTTATGGAACACATTGCTCTGCAATGTCTTGCACTCTTCTATGGCAGTCAGATACCTTTATCAATGACGTATTTATGCATGTATGTGGAAAGCTGGTTTATTCACACCGGCGTGTGCTCAGAGGAAGACTGATCCCCACTTACAGCAGAACCCCCACTGATAGGATATTCAGGACTGACTGAAGATGGTGTCTCTCTTGATTAAAGGCACAAGGTCAAATTTCATATGGGCCATTAGGATTTCCTCACTATTGTAAGGTAAGCATGGTGTTATTATTAGAAGGTGTCAGTTCTCACTTAAAGGGATAGTATTACTTCAAAATTACTATCCCTCATATTGTAGCCCTTAATAAATGATGCCAGCGGCATCTCTCAAACCTTTATGGTTTAAGAGATAGCTGCTTTCAAAGTTTCCTCTCCCCTGCTGGCAGCGTTCTGCTGCCAGCAGGGGAATCCGGTCTCTGAATCAAGTGGAGGCTCTTCAGCAGAGACGATATCTTGTTATGGAAGGAAAAATGATTCATTGAAACAGTCTTCTACATGTGCTTGGTAACCAGTGAAGCATTTTTCCTTCCATAGCGAGATATCGGCTCTGTTTAAGAGCCTCCGCCTGTCCTGGGACCGGATTCCCCTGCTGGCAGCAGAACGCTGCCAGCAGGGGAGAGGAAACTTTGAAAGCGGCTATCTCTTAAACCATAAAGGTTTGAGAGATGCCGCTGGTGTCATTTAACTCAGTTTATTAAGGGCTACAATATGAGGGATAGTAATTTTGAAATAATACTATCCCTTTAAGTACAGCTGACAATGCAAACATTGGACTATATTACAGTACTTTTATATTACCTTTGCAAAAATGATTTTCAACAGCATGAAAAAATAATTTGCCATGTGATGTTCGTTAGGACAGAATTTTCAGTTTGCCTGGTTTGTAAACCAGGAGCCATTTATAGCTGGGTTCAGTTAATAACTGTGTTTAGCCATTTAACAACTAGAATTGTATTAATTAATTCTTTCAATTAGATGATGCACTTTGCAGATAATAAGTGAACATCCTCATTTAAGATCAAAGGATAAAAAAAGATTGGAAGTAAAAGCTCCATTAGGTCATCATCATTGCTCATATTGTACTCAATCATGTGCAGTTCAGTTTAATGCAGGTAAGCTGGCTCTCGCCTTTAGGAATATTCTCAAAGTTTCATGAGCTTAATGTTAGGATGCAGAATCTATACTAAGAAATGCTATTTCAAATAATACCATCTACTGTAGTTATGCTTGCCATCTGAATAAAACAGCTGGCTATCCATGGTTTGCCCACTTAAAGGGATTGTAATGTTTCACAATAAAATCAGCTCCAATTAATCTTTCCCCTCCCACCCCTTTTACTGATGTAACACTGCTCACCTCAGAACAGCAAGACTGTCTGGATGGATCGCAGAGAGGGACAATCTTCAGTGAGTATAAGGAAAAACCTGAAAAACATGTCAAGGGGGGCAGGGTTTTCCTTATGCTCTCAATAAGAATATTATCCCTTGCTGCGACCTCTCTGGTCAAGAGATGAGATTCCACATCTAAGGGAAGGTGGCTTACACTAGATATAAGGGGTGGGAGGGCGATACTTTATCATTCAATTACTCTTGAATTATAACTCTGACAGTATTGATATAACACTCTCCACAGCCCAAATACTATGAAGATTAATTGGAGCTGCTGTTTTTGTGAAACATTTCTATCCCTTTAAGATCTGTGATCAGGGGACATTTGTATCACATTAATCTTGCAGAGAGATTATTAGGAGTAAGTGATCTTGAAAAATCTGAATGAAACACTGAAAACGTTATCACAGGCACAAAGGGAAGAGAACTGTAACATGTTGATCACCTCTACTTTTTCTACAGCATCATCAGTAATTAAGTGCAATATCAACAAGAACTAGGAACTCCTGAGTACAGATCCCATTTTGTGAATCATTTTTAAAGATAAACTGATCATATATGACAGTGGCCTGTTGGTTCAACTAGTTCCAGCTCAATGTTATGAAAAAAAATATGAATCTTGATTAATAAAATAGAAAAGGAAAATCAACAGAAATGCTTATAAGTGCATCAAGATAAACCCTTCAGACTCCCCACTGATTGGTTGCTATTCACAGGAGGATGAGTCACCCAGCCTCATAGTAAAAACACTCAGTAATAAACTCCCAGTGGTTATCAGCTACTCTTCATTTCAGCAAACCTCCAACATGTGATTAAGATGTGGAGATAGAAATGTTATCTAAATAACCAACAGGGACTTTTGGATTGTACACCATATGATTAATTTACATTAATGCAAGGTCTTATTGACTGTGTTATCGTGTAGTGCCCTTTACAAACCTAATACTTGCTAATTTTATATTCAGCTTGGTGGAAACTGGAAACATGAATCTTTCATCTTTCATGCCTTGGACTGGACATTACAGAGCTCATATATACTTAGCTTGTTTATGTATTGCTGTCCTTTGGGGACATTACCTGTATTGTTATACACTGTAGTACAGGATACTTATTTGACTGGTGACATCTTTTACTTTTGGTGGACATGGTATCCAAAGGAATTTCAGGAATGCTTTGTTGTGTTCTTGATGTTTTAATAAATGTTGCAGAGGCAACCAAAATGTTGATATTAAAATTCACCTGTTTGCAGTTTTACTTTTGCGCATGCTCTCATTTCCTTCCAAAGTACAAACAGCTTCAATAATTTGTATGAGAAATTAAAGTGTTCTTTTGACCAGTGTAAGCGATAGACAAAGACAGAGTAACGTACCTGTGATCTCATGACGGTATGGATAGTGCCATAATGACACAAGTACTATCTACTGAAGCATGAGTGATGCTCTAGCATGCATTGCTTGAGAGTGGCATCAGCACTATCTGAACCATCAAAAAGTACACTTCCTCCTTTACCTGCTTGTATCTGTATGTCACCCATCCTATATTTGATTGTAAGCTCTATGGGGCAGGGACCTCCTATCCTAATGTATGCTTACCTGGTATTCCCCTTATGATTGTCTATATAACCACTTAATTACATCACTTATTGTACCCTGCCTATTCACAATGTAAACTGTAAAGTGCTAAGTACACCTGTTGACACTATATAAATAAAAATATGCATACATACACACAGCATGAGTGACCATGCTGTAACCTCAGGCCATAGTTAAAGGTACCAAACACAGTGTAGGATAACCAGTCCCAGGAGTTGGAGCTTGAACAGGATGATCACATGTACACCCCAGAATGTAACAGGGACCAACAGGCATAGGATAAGATCACTGCATTCAGAAATTGAACCCACAGTGCAGAGAAGAACCTGGACTGTTATAGAGAAGCTTGAAGTCAGTATATTGACAAAGGTCTGGACAGGCAACTTGTTTTGCAGTCAGTCATAGGCAAAGGATCAGGGCAGACAGCTCGGAGTCAAATTCTATAATACCAAAAGGTCAAGCCAGGCGAAACAAGTTAAAAATCCAAAATTGTAGCCAAGGGTCGGGATTCAAAAAAACCAACAGAATAAGCTCACTTCAGAGACAATCTATTGCACAAGCAACCTGTTAGGACAACTGATTGGATATAAACACATGTAGTCACAGAACTGAGCATGCAAATGAAAAATGCTCAACTTCTGTTACAAAAGCAGAAAAGAGAGAGACATTTTACAGGCCATGGAAAAGCATTTTCTTGGAAAAGCAATTCCACAATAATGATTTAAAGAGAGAGATACGAAATGCCTAGGGAACCTTGAGAGTAGGAGGAGGACTGAGGGAGATTGTGTTTCGCTTTTCACAATACACAACAAGCAGTGTGTGTGTGGGGGGGGAGGGGGAGACCAGTTAGTATTTCTTATCTGCAGTTCCTTTTTGGAGAGCAGAGGCTGTTTGTAGATTGTTAGATATATAAGATCAATCCAGTCTAATTGACAATATTTGACAAAAGAGAGAAGGAACTGTTCTAAGGTATGGTTAGTTCACTCAGTCTGATCATTGCTCTGAGGGTGGTAGTGTGAGGGAAAATGCGTATCAATCTTAAGATGGACATGTAAGATCTTTCACAAATTACAGATGAATTGTGTCCCTTAAAGGGATAGTAAACCCCCCAAAAAACTGTTCGCGAATTGAAAGGAATGATAAAAAAAAAATGTAATGCCCTTATTCCCATCTCTCAAACCGTTATGGTTTGAGAGATATAAGAAAATAAAGACCTCCGCTCCCTGCCCTTTATATCTGATGAGCTGTAAAGCTGTCAGGCAGAATCCGGTCCACCGACTTTAGGTGGCTCTTCAGGAGCGCTGTCATTGAGATATCTAACTATGATTACTTAATCGGAATGGTCTACAACGTGTGCTTTATTAATGTAATAAAATCTGAAAAAAAGTATTGCAAAATAGAGCAAGAAAAATCCTGAACAGTTCTACAAGTATATTAATAACAAAAATATTAAGCTTGATATTGGTCCTCTTAAGGTTGATCCAGGCACATTGATTAGAGAGGATAATATGGATAGCACCTTAAACACTGTAAAATGTTATGGTGAATAAAGCACCTGGACCTGATGATATACACCAAAGGTTACTTAAGGAACTTAGTTCAGTAATAGCAAGACCATTATACTTAATATTTAGTGTTTCACTTTCATCAGGCATTGTGCCCTCTGATTGGAGAAAAGCTGACATAGTACCATTGTTCAAAAAAGGTGGCAAGATCCAAACCAGGAAATTATAGACCTGGGAGCTTGACTGTCATAATGGGTAAGATATGAGAAGGGTTACAAACTGACACTATTCAGAACTATGTGAAGACAAACAATATTATTAGTAGGAGCCAGCATGGTTTTATGAAGAATAGATCATGTTAGATTAATGTACTTGATTTTACAAAAGGGTATTTCTGTTGATGGGTATTTCTGTTGATGTAGTATACTTGGATTCTGCAAAAGCCTTTGATATACAGTGCCTCACAACAGGTTACTGAAATTAAAAGGCTTCAGTTTGGGAGGTGATATTTGTGCATGGAAAAATAGCTGGTTACATGATAGATGGCAGAGAGTTGTTGTAAATGGAACCTATCTAAAGTTGTAAGCAGAGTGCCACCGGGTTCGGTCCTTTTTAATTCATTCCCACCTCTATATAAAGCCTTGTTAATGCCTCATCTAGAATATGGAGTGCAGTTTTGGGCATCAGTTCTTAAAAAAGACATTACTGATATGGAAAAAAGTGCAGAGATGTGCAAAAAAACTGATAAAGTTATTGGAGGATCTGAGTCATAAAAACAGAATAGCCAACTTGGGTTTGTCTACATTAGAGAAGATATGTTTAAGGGGTCATATCATTATCATTTACAAATATATCTAAGGTCAATACAAAGGACTCTCCAATTAATTATTTTTCTGAAAGAGCTGAGTTAAGAATGAGAGGTCATCCATTAAGACTAGAGTAAAGGCATAAGCTCTATAAAGTTATGGAATTCTGCCTCTGGATGTTGTGCTTGCAGAGACTAACTGCTTTCAAAAAAGTAATGGATACATATCTAGCACAAACAATATTGAGAATGATGACAGTTGGCTTCAAAGCATATAAGATGTTGATCCAGAGAGCTATCTGACTGTCATTTGGAGTCAGGAAGGGAGTTTTTTACCCACTTGGGACTTAATTGGAAAAGGCTTAAATGTTTTTTGTTTTTTTTTTTTTGCCTTCCTCTGGATCAAGAGGGGTGATTTGGCATGGGATGGACTTGATGGACACATGTCTTTTTTAGTCTCATCAATTATGTTACTATGATATTATGTTAGCTAAGGGCCAGATTTCCAAACAGTCAACAGAATAATTGTAGTCAGAGCTTCCAAGATAGCCTCTTGCATGTGGGACATTTTAGGTCCCAGCCAATCAGCTCCTAGTTGATTTCGTCAGCCCCCTCAAAAATCTGATTGGCTGGGAGGTGCGTAAGCACATAAGCACACATCCCAGAGACTGGCTGTACAAAAGCCAAGAGGAGGGGGGATAGATTAGAAGAATGCATTTTCGATATGGACTGTAAACACATTTTTTGTATTTAGACTGCTCGCATAAATTTGATGACTGCATACTTTTTTGGAGCATATGTAATTTTTACTTTTTTATCTTCCTTGCAAGGACATATTTGAAGATGAAGAGAAAGAAGAAGAAAGAAGAAGCAATATAGAAGATGATAGAAGAAGATGGACAGTGGATCACAAGTAAGTGTTATACAGCTCTGGACGTTAGGCTAGTGTTAGGGCAAGTATTGTTGTACATCAGTGTTAGGTGTAGTATAGGGTTACCACCAATCATTAGCCCTTTTCCTTTGATGTTCCCATTACTCACGCTATTTAGCATGGCTTTTGGGAACTTAATGACGAACATTTGGCCAAAAGTCAGATTTTTTTGGTTCAGTGTTCGTCGTGGATTCAGTTGGTAGGGCAATTGAATACTGACAGTGACACTGTGTGTGTGTGTTTACCGATCGGTACCTATTTTTGCATTTCAGGCTGTTTTACTGGTCACAATTGAATCGAGGCCAAAAACTTCAATCAGTCATGCATGTCAGGTCTATGGAGGAAAAAAAACCTCTGCTCACTAAACAAGTAGTCTTAATCCTTTAACTCAGTAAGTGTCAGAAAGGTATCCAATGCATTACACACAATGCATTGGGTACCTCTCTGTCACTCCAAAGGTTAAGGAATAAGGGATGTGCACCTTATCATTTCTGAGCGCTTGACAAGATCAGCTTGTCACCATCTCATAACCAATTTCCTGCTCTAATTTGTTCTTAAGTGTAAACAGCTGCAGTCACTTGCATCTAATGCACACTCCCTACCTCCTTATGATACCCAATTACTCACCTCAGACACTAGCCATTATAACAACATATTATAATTAAATTAAAGCAGGGGATGGGTAGGGTGATGGATACAGTACATATATAAAACACATTGCCCAGTTAATTACAGATAAATGATTGATTTCGATAAAATACTGGATGTAATACATTGTTTAGACCCCAACATGTTACACAACATCTAGATAGTGCAACACATGACAAAAAAGAGCATTGCAGTAGTTACATTTATATTGGCATGAATCAAGCCTGTACAAGACATGTTTTTGGGCTGTTACTAGTAAAGACAATAGGCATCAATATTGGGGGATAGATAGATAGATAGATAGATAGATAGATAGATAGATAGTCTAAAGTGGAGACATTCTCAGACAAACTGACTGCCTGATTTTTTGTCCAACTGGGAGAAGTAACCCCTTAAACCTTGGAGATCCCTCTGTAGCATTTAAAAAACTAGTATTCAGCTGTTTGTTGCTGTCACCAGCCGTTGCTTTGTTCCTCCATTGTTTCAGTTCTTAGAATATCAGTCTCATGGTGTTAGGTTTGATTAACCCACTGGGTACTAAAGATGACTAAGAAAGAGTTCTCCAACACCCTTGTAGTCAGTGCTTCTCAAATCACTGTAGAGCTTTCCAGCATCCAGTGGTTAAAAGCACTATTTAAAGTCATGAAAATGTTAGAAAAGTTAAAGTGCTCCTTTTGGTGTAATTCAGTGGTGGACAAGGTGAGGCCCTCCAGATGCTGCCAAACTACAACTCCCATCATTCCCCAACAACCTTTGGCTGACAGGAAATGATGGTAGTTGACGTTTAGCAGAAGCTGGAGGACCTCACTTCACCCACACCTGGTACAGTTGTTTTGCTTCTAAAGCAAGCCAGCTGTACCTTAATAAACAACAATAGCCACCTTTGATATTAAATGCAATGCTTTGGAGACCTCTCAAGCATTCATTGGGTTAAAACTGTATTTGAATGCATTAATGGGAATCAATGAGAATATTTACTTGTTTGGAACAGAATTCCTCCTCTTTTGACTTTATACATTGGCTTGATATCCTCCACTAAAGTTTCCCTTTACAGCTGACAGCAGGAGATCTGTGGCACACTTTGTAGACGTTTCCAATACAGTAATTTGTTTCAAATAACGCAATTGCAGCTCTGTTGCAGAGCCAGCAGTTGGTCCCCAGACAGGATTCCCCTGCAGTCAGCACAGTGCTGACGTCAGGGAAAGGTGAGGGAGGGGGGAACTTTGAATATGAATATCTCTCAAACCATAGCGGTTTGAGAGATAGGATTTCTTGCCTATAGATAAATTTTTTTAACCACTACAAAACTATAAAGATTTTTTCTGGGACATTACTGTCCCGTTAAGCTTCCGAGACTGACGACCAGGTTAGTGCAGTCTGCACACCTGCTCTGTCTCTTTCAGTGCCGTTCGGGCCAGTGCAATGCTTCTGTAGGGAGACCGGGACTGACAGCGCAGATACGCAGACAAGATGTCTGCTCTGATGCCTGGCTTACGGTCTTGAATACTTAAGGATTACTTTACACGCGGATACTAAAATAACTATTATTAAGCTAGTCACCACCTGCCTAAGTATTGCAGGGAGACTTTACTTAACGTGGTAGTCCTGCTTTAACCCTTTGAATGCCAGAGCGGTATCCAACGCATTGCAAAGCAATACGTTGGATACCCCTCTGACACTCAGATGGTTAATCTATACCATACAGAAGGTGTACCCCTGGTCCTCAAGAGCTACTAACAGTGTATCTTTTTAGGATATCCCAGCTGGAGCATAGATGGAATAATCAGTCACTCTAATTGGTCCACCTGTGCTCATTCAGGGATACCTCGAAAACTCGCACTACTGATAGCTGTTGAGGATGAGTGTTGTCTACCCCTCTTGTAGAACTATACAGTAATTCTATACCATAGGAATAACTCTCTCTTCATTTGTTAACATATTGACTTACTTAGGCAGGTGTTTAAACAATAGTCATATATACTAATCTATTTTTTTGCATCATATCTGCGGTTTCCTGTATATATATTGTAATCTCTATTCAAGCTTGCTTCTAAACCAGTAGCTTGCAACCAGGGTGCATGGCAGTTTGATGTTCCACAGACATCCACTTATGGTGCCCTTTTTTCTATGAAGGTTTTCACAAAAATATGAATGTTGACTTTTAATTGTATATTTACAGAAATTGTTACATACATTATGTTTATTTTTGTTATTATGATTATGAGACCTAAGAATAACGGAATACATTATATATGAAATGCACCCTTCATTGTTGCCTTGATAAATGACATGAAATATGTTTGGGGGTCCGCAAAAATGTCCATCTTCAATGTGGGTTGCCTTGAGCAAGAAAATATTATGAAACACTAATCTAGATAATACTTCCTCACAACAAATAATAGGCTTAAACAGACCTGAATTGATCTTAAAGGGATAGTAATGTTTCACAAAAACAGCAGCTCCAATTAATCTTCATAGTGTTTGGACCATGGAGAGTGTTATATCAATACTGTCAGAGTTGTAGTTCAAGAGTAATTGAATGATAAAGTATCCCCTCCTGCCCCTTTTACCACTGCTCACCTCAGATGTGGAATCTGGTTGCTTGACCAGACAGATAACAGCAAGGGACAATCTTCTTACTGTGAGAACAATGAAAACCCTGCTCCTCTTGACAGGTTTTTCAGCTTTTTCCTTTATCTTAATTGAAGATTGTCCCTCTCTGCAATCTACCTGGGCACCTCCCTGCTGCTCTGAGCTGAGCAGTGTTATATCAGTAAAAGGGGCAGGAGGGGGATACTTTATCATTCAATTACTCTTGACCTACAACTCTGACAGAATTGAAATAACACTCTCCATGGTCCAAATACTATGATGATTAATTAGATCTGCTTTTATTATGGAACATTACTATTCCTTTAAGTGCCAAAGCTGCTTTTCAGATTGAAAAACATTGAAGCTGGAACATCTAGCAATAGACTAAAATACAGATGAAATACAAACAATGACAATAAATATAAATATAAATAATTTACTGTTATTTTAATAGAAACTACCTAGGAAAATACTTTTGCTAATTAAGAGAACATTCTTAGGGTATAGTCCCCCTGGCAAGCTGGGCCTGGAAGTGGCTTTTTGTTTCTTGATCACCACCTTGGCAGAGAGTAACAACCTGGGATTGCTCTTTCTTGTTTGAACTAAATAACACTGACAGCTACATTTCTGTTAAAATGTGATTAGAGCTTCATTTATGTAAAAGTGTGAGTCATTCTGGCAGGTCTAATTTAAGATGAAAAATGGGTCTATTAAACTGATTAGCCATTACATTTGGAATGAATATAAACTGTAGATTAATGTTGTTTCCTTGTTATGTTATGGGCCATCTGGGATTAAAAATATCCTAAATATGGGCTAGTGGAAATGCAGCTGGATTGATAAGGAGACTGATGTTCTAAGAACTTGAGCAAGTCTGGGGCAAACCAACTGCAACAAAGGGGGTAAATAAAAATACAAACACATTGTTTCATAGTCCATTTTAACACTTTGAGTACCAGAGGTGATGGTGATGAAGATGTCTTGGAGTTATTTTGTAGCATTCTAAGGATTCTCAGCCTTACTTAAATATCTTTAGTAGGGTTACTTTCTTAAAAATAAGTATACGTACTAAACTTTAATTTCCATATTGGGCAATACAGTCAGTATTTTCATAAAAGTCCTACTGAACACTATGGACATTGTTTTATGGTGACTGCTCAGAACACTCTTCCCTCCCTGCATGAAAGACTATATGTCAAGCTCTGACACATTAATTACATTACAGTCTTGTGCACACATAAGTTCCATCTGCTACAATAGTTACATATGAAAATAACAGGATTTGAGATTACAATGAGATTCAGAGGCTATGAAATGCAGCTTTAAAGTAGCTATAAACAATTGGACTAAACTGAGAGAACCTTAGTGAAAGAGGAAGCTGACACTATGTTTTTCTCTTCATTGTTCAACAGTTAGCATTTAAAGGGATAGTAATACTTCTTATTTCTCAAACCTTTATGGTTTAAGAGATATTCACAAGTAAAATTTCCCCTCCCGCCCCTTTTTCCTAGTGTAAGCCATCTCTTCTCAGATGTGAATCTGGTTGTAAGACCAGACAGATAACAGAAGGGGACAATCTTCTTTGTATGAAAACAATGAAAGCCCTTCCCCCCTTGACAAGTTTTTCAGGTTTTTCCCTTATCTTAATTGAAGATTGTCCCTCTCTGCAGTCTACCTGGGCACCTCCCTTCTGATCTGGCTGAACAGGGAGGGGATACTTTGCTTGTGAATATCTCTTAAACCATAAAGGTTTGAGAGATAAGACTTATATCGTTCTTCATGTTTTTTTAATGCCTACAAAATAAAATAAAGATAAAATAAAGTATTACTATCCCTTTAACTGAGTTACTCACTCAATCCCACTCTGGTTCCTTCAGAATTGGGGGAAGCCTTCCACTTCCTCCAGCTTGGTTGGTGATTTGTAATATGAGGTTCAAAGAGATCCTCCCTGCTCAAAGTCAGTATTACTATTGAACTGGCACAAAGAAGAAATTTGCAGTAGTAGTAATACTAATACTGGCTTTGAGCAAGGAGGAAGTTTGTCCCTGACCAGACCCCATATTACCGCTCAAACCAAGATTCTCTGCAGGAACTGTCACAGAATCAGGTGAACAACTTATTAAGCAAGAACGTTTGGATGTCCTTTAGATTAAGGCATTTTAGCCAAAGGGTTTACTTCTCCTTTTAAGTGAAACTATAACAGTTTTTATCACAAATATCATTTTGTGATTTGCAGTAAATATGTATTTTAACTATTTTAACACAGTTTCAGTAGAGAAAACAGAATAAACGTTTAAGCCTTTGAGTGCCAGTGGGATGTGAACACATTGCAATGCAATGGCACTCAAAGGGTAATTTTGTAGTACTTAAACGATGGCTTAAGCTTGTCTGTTTTATTCTTCTAAATATATTTTATAAGATTTTAAAACATTAGATTTTCTAACCTATGCTCAGAGCCAATCAGTTAAGAGCATTTTCTTAATTATCTTTGCAATGTGCATGTATAGCAGTGTATGGCAAGGCACTCCAGTTGCCTTTGGTGCCACCCATGATCACACCCCATTTTTCACCACATTTTTCACATGGCCCCATCCCCAGTCCCATTCACTATTTCCTCGCACAGAAATTAGCTCTGGACTATAACGCACAAGTACAAAAAACTTTAACCCTTGGTTGCAAGAGAAATCTTCAAAACATTAGAGAGCTCTATAGCATCCAAGTGGTTAAATATTAGCCTGGAAAGGGGTACATAAACTGATGTAGGGACACAGAGATTGCTGACACTCCTCCCCACAAAATTTGGGTAGTTGTATATATATATATATATATATATATATATATATATATATATATATATATGATATTATTTACCTGTATAATTCATCTTTTTCTTCCAAGGAATACCCACCTCTAGTTATGCAGTCTTAAATGTTTGCTCGGAGTTATGTTTTATTATATTCTATCTATTATCAGCTAGAAGAAAATAGAATAATTATATTGGGCTTTTTTTAAGAACCATTTTTACAATAAGCCTAAGAGGGCAAATGCTCAGGGCTACTGGAGGGTGGATCTCAGTATGGAACCCTCTATACCTATCCCTCACCTCTATGATCTGGGACACACAATACAATCTGCTCAATGTGTAAAGCCGGGTGTGAAACCCAGTATTATATGCAGCTATTTGTGAAAACCCATTGAGGTTATGCACTAAGGTTTGATAAAGAGGAGAAAATATCTCCTAAATCTGTTTAGTTAGCCAATAAATGTATCAACTTGACTATATTCTCCTCCTGTAGAATAATATAGGAACTGGAGAAGTGATATCCTTGGAGACTTTATCTCCGCTTTATCCCCTCTTTATTACACATTAGTGCATTGCTCCCCTAATAACCTCAAGTTACTGCAGGTGTAAGCACCACATTGGTTCTGTACAATAGGGATTTTTTCTCTCCCTTAAGGTGAAGCTGGCTTGCTCAAAAATTGATCCATTTGGCCCAAATTCTATAGACCTGTTTGGTGGTTACACATGGGGACTACTTTTATCTGGGACTAAGACAACCATCTAAGAACTTGATGCTATTGCCAAGATGCTTGTTCATAAATTCACCACTATTCACTCAGTACAGTACACATGCTAAGTGCTAATTGGCTGATTGGTTTCAAAATGTTCTGATACAGGAGAGAGAATTCCAGGGGTATTGATATACAAATATAGTATATTTATTCACACATCTATATTTATTCCATCTTTTATAATTTCAGACAAGCTTGTGTTTTGTATGATTTGCAGCTGTAACCCTTCCAACCTTAAGAATATAGTATTATTATCACATATATAGTCTTTTTCTTTTATAATCATGTTAAATCATTGATTTTGTTCCTGCAATTCCATCTGCTCTGTTTCAATCTTAGGTTGCTATGGATACAAACACACCATGGCAGCATTCAGCATGCAAGGGAAAGCAGGTACTAATTTAACTCAGTAGAGGGGCTTTAGGTTATTACTCTGTATTTAATGGATTTTTTCAAGTTGAAAATGAAACTTGATCAAGGATATTGTTTTTCTTTAACCTCTTGATATGTAAGCCTATTTTCCAATTCTATAAGGCAGAAAGAAAATAGTCGGTTGTTGGTATGTTGGCAAAAATATTGGTTTAGAATTCATGAGTTAAGCATATAACAGAGGTACTCAGTTGCCAGACCTCAAAGGGGGAGATTCACTAAGCAGTGATAAAGAGGTGTGTGACGGTACCAGGATTTACCGGACCCTTTTGGGGTCGTCGGTTCCTGAACCGCCGCTGCTGCTGCCCCTCTTCCCCGGCCGGCTGGAGCCCTGCTGCTTCCTGGAGGTCGTGGATACTCAGGCAGGAACAACTGGATGCTGCCCCCTGGCAGACTGGCAGAGCTAGTGAATTTAGCTGCAGAATCCTATGTGGGGTTTCCAGAGGCCCTACGCCAATAGACCGGCAAGGCAAGTGAATTCTCTCCTGCAGAGGCTAAGGGGAGAATCCCCAGCCCAACCCCCTCCAGAAATACAGGCGAGACTTGTATTAAGGAGGGGAGAACAGAACAGCCTTTATTGATAAAACACACTGCTTATATACACTTCCAGACACTCTTATCAAGATAAGAATACAAATTAGTGCTTGAAAAAGGGACATTTTAACTGGTCCATAATAACCTCCCCTGACTGGTCAATGAAGCACAGCAGGAGTCAATTCACATTCCTTAGCACATGGAGTATTCTTTAAACAAACCAGAGTGCTGGACTTAACAGCCCACTCTGCAATCTGGTTCCCCAGATTTACCAAATGTCACACAATGTACAAAACAGTGATCACTATTTCAAATGTTATAGTTCTAAATTATTACATCTGGTCACAAGGTGATAATGTGTTGATAAAGTGGAGGTGATTTCTCAGGTTTATCACTTCTCCAGTTCCTATGTTATTCTACGGAGTCTATTCACTAAGATCTCCAAAGTTGAAGAAATCTTAATGCACAGGCTCCATAGAATAACATAGGAATTGGAAGAGTGATAAACTGTCATCTCCACTTTATCACCTCTTTATCACAACTTAATGAATCTCCCCACAAGTGTTGGAGACTTCAACTTCCATCGGCTGGTTGAGGAAGATGGGGTTGTAGTCCCCAGCAGCCATTACCTTTGGTATAAGATAATTTAAATGATATGCAATAGTTAATACGACATTCAATTAACAGTAGATAAGGCAGACAAACAGATAGATTTGTGCAGGAAGAGCAAGATTTGTGGTTGGAAAACAGCATCTCTCTGCACCTATCAAATATGACTCTTCTTGGGAAGGGCAACCTCAGTGTATTGTGTCCCAGTATAGTTGCACTATCCTCATTGCCTTAAAATGGCTTTACTACAAAATCACTGCATGTTTTATATTATACACATTCTCCATTGTATCTACTTATAAAATAGCAAATAGAATTTTTGCTGTTTTGTTATTATGAAAAACCTTTCCCACTGGAGAGCAGACAGAGCACATCTAAATTGTTCAACATACTGGGGAATGTTTATCAAAATAAACACTGTTTTGAATGTGTAGCAAATTCAGAATATAATTTTCTCCAGGATATTTATCAATGTAGTTGCTTTATAAATATACCCTAATTTGCTTCCCACTGTGAAGGATTAGTGACACATCTGAGGTGTCTGTAAATAACATCCCTCCCTCCCTACCCACACACACACATGAAAATAGCTGAAATGTGATAATTACTTCAGTGATAAATTAGTCTGTAGTTGAACTTCCATTTGTAGTCTGATCACTTTAGTTTCTGGAACTATTGGTCTCATTGTTAGAAAAGAGTAAGAGCTACGACTTGTGTAAAAAGAGTCCAAAACTGCAGCTGCAACATTAAAAATGTCCTGATAAATGAAGCCTTTCTTAGTTAAGATGTATATGTGTGTCAGGCATAATTTAGAAATAGAAAAGATCCTATATAATAATTTGCTAAGTGTGTGTTTGTCAGAAGCCATCATGCACAGTAGAGAAGGCTGCGCGTGCTGTAGTCATGTGCACTACAGACTGTCCGCGCCGTGGCTGGTAATGGAGCGGGGCTCCAAATTCAGACATAGTGCGAAGTTGCGCAGAGAGGACTACAGTCTGAATTCGGAGTGCCCCACTCCATAGTGCATGACTGCACCGCGGCCATTGCTCAGTGGCACTGTGGCCCATGTACACGGGCTCTTCAACTAGTAAGTAAATAATTAACACATCTAAACTTCTCATTCCCATCAAACTGGAAAAGGCAAGTCCCCCCAACAATCAAGGACTGGCACAACAAACTCCAACTGGTGGAATGCTTTTGAGAAAACTCATGCTTTAGCGACAGGTACAGTCATCTTACATTATTTGATATCTGTGGTTTCAGTTCTGTGATTCTTTGAAATAGCCCCCACACTGAGTCAGACTAGGGACATTTTGGGACCGCGGTCTTTTCTCCTGTCGTAACTTAGCATTTATATCTAGATTGGCAGACTTGTTCACTCTCAGACCCTGAGTGGGTGGACTCTTAAAGCAAGGACTATGTTTCTGTTCCTTAACTTTATTTGTGTCACCGTGTTCGCCAGGGCCGCATCTTCCTTTCGCGGTGGGTCTTCTGGGTTCCAGTGTCAGGGCACGCAGCTTGGCGGATGCGCATGCGCCTGGCTCGCTTCCCCATAGGCTCCCACTCCTCCAGTACTTCTCGGCTCCCGGACAAGCCTCTCTCTCGCAGCTCTCCCCACTGACCAATCTGTATATTTAAATGGGCTGCCCCAGGCTTAGGGCGCCCATTCCACAAGCTACTACTAGCTAGGTCCTGGGCTCTGGATGTTTGTCTGCCTCTTTATCTTGTTCCTGGCTTGACCCTTGCTTGTCTGACCACGTCTGCTCTCCGCTCCTGGCTTCATCCTTGGCTTGTCTGACCACATCTGCTCTCTGCTCCTGGCTTGACCCTTGGCTAGTCTGACCACATCTGCTCTCCGCTCCTGGCTTGACCCTTGGCTTTTCTGACCACATCTGATCTTCTCTCCCGGCTTGACCCTTGGCTTGTCTGACCACATCCGAGCTTCTCTCCTGCTTGACTCCTTGGCTGCACTTGACCTCTGTCGTGTTCCCGGTTTCCCTGCTTGGTATCCTGCTGGTCCTGCTGGCCTAATTTTTCTAACGGTTCCTAGGTACTCCTATCCTGGTTGCACCACGGCTCAACCGGGGTGGAACAATCTGGTTTTGCGACCAGCACCTTTAACCAGCTTCTGCTGCAGCAAGGGAGTACCTGGCACACCGTCACCGCTCACAAGCTCTGCACTCCAGCATCGCACACTAACACCTTAAACCAGAGCCAGCACCACACGGCTCCCTGCCGTCGTGTGCGTGACAGTTGGAATGGGCCAGAACAGGAATGGACCCGGCAGAAGCAACCCAATTGTCCGCACAGCTTGATGAGCAGGAACAAATACTGGCCTCTCATGCCGCGCATCTGCAAAGCCTGGAAACCAAACTGGATGCCGTGCTGGAGCTACTGCGTTCCTCCGCCGCAGCGACCTCAGCAGCTTTTGACTCCACTACCTCCGCCGCCACCCGTGTAACTGCAACTCCTCCTCCGGGCTACGTACCCCCTCGTATTTTGCTTCCTGACAAATTTACTGGCCGGTCGGCTGACTTCCGTGGGTTTCTGAACCAGTGTCAGCTACATTTCCGTACCCAGCCACAGACCTTCTGTACTCATGCCACCTGGGTTTCCTTTATCATCGCGCTCCTTAAAGGGGAAGAGTTAGCTTGGGCAACACCTCTCGTGGAGCAGCACTCCCCACTGCTGGATGATTCAAATTCCTTCATCGCTGCCTTTAAGGCCGACTTTGATGCCCCTGGCAGAAGTGCCTCAGGTGAGTCGGCCCTTTTGGCCCTGCGCCAAGGATCCAGGTCTGTCAGCCAGTATGCAGTGGAATTCAGCACCCTCTCCTTTGAGACTGACTGGAACCAGGGAGCTCTTAAGGTGGCTTTTTGGAGTGGGCTCAGTGAACGTCTCAAAGGTGCCTTGACCTATCTCAATATCCCAGATGGGTTGGAGGATTTCATCTTCCTGTGTCTAGACCTGGTTAGGTGCTTGCTGGAGAGGCAGCAGGAACGAGACGCAGCAGGAAGCAGGTACCCACAGCAGTATCCCCGTCAGAAGACTGTCCTGAGGCTGAGACCCCCATGGAGATTGGAGGTGTCACTCGGTTGTACAGATATTTCACCGTTTGAATGAGACAACATTTTGCTACATGTTTTATTTTATGTGTTTGCTTATATACCATATATCTATATATTTAGCCTAATTTCCAAACATGCTTAAAACACTGCTTTGCAGTTCTTTTGACATGTGGGACTTACCTTTACATAGGAATCAGTATCATCTTGAAGCAATAATTTACTGTATAGTGTTGGTGGTGTACTATGCCCGGTTTTAAAACAGCCACACCTGCAGTCAATTGATGCTCCTTATGTCTCTTTGTGTATTGTATCTTTAAACATGCATATAGATGCATTGGTTTATTTTCCAGTGAGGTTTTACAAGTAAAACTGTTTAATGTTATACCATATTTAACACAAACAAGAGACAATATACCACACATTGATACAAGCAAGAGACAACACATTGTAAATTACAGGCTTACAGGCTTAACCTTTAGTTCCTATAGTCTCTGTCCCCTGTGGTTTGTTATGATGACATGTCACACAGTGCATCAGTTCTGGTTCATTTTACTTTCTGTATGAGCTTCCTCAGAAAGGAGAAACATCTCCTAACCTGTTAAATTTTGTGGGAAGAAAAATTTACTTGTAGCCTATCCCTATGAGGAACATGACAGTTATTCAATGTCAAAGCAATGCATCATAGAACTCACTTGCATTAAATAAGTTAAAAGTACCTTTAAAATCTATGAATATTTGGGTCATTTTATTTATTCTCTATGGTGCAGTTTGTTTGCTCCAGAATCACATTACTTTTCTTAGTATATCAGTCATACTAACTTAGAGAAAGACAACACTTCTCACTAGCTTCCTGATAATACCCTCTCTTCCAATGACCTCACCATAAAAGAAGAAGTTATTCTCTCTAAGGCATTTCCTTTCTGTCGGACCCAGTAGTTTGACAGAATAGAGTCTTCTGTTGAAATGGAAGAATACCGCAGATTCACCTTTACCAACTGATGTAAGAAAAAACATTTAATCAAAAAAGTTCTTCAGTTCCTGTTATTCTTTAGACCCTAGTTATCAGTGTCTAAAACACTCTCTGTTTGATGACTAAGCTTCAGAGAAAACAAACTAACTGGAGCATTTTCACCCTGCATGATATTGTCTGTCTAGACCTTTGAACTAATGTTTTGGGTCAATGTGTAAAAGTGTAGAGTCCATTGCACTCTGCATTGCATGTTTAAAATTTGAAATTGCATTTTAAGGAATGGATCTCAATGCTTTTTCCTTTCAAATAAGTGTAAACTTTGTTCAGCTGCAGACAGAAAAGGTTATACAATAGTTCATCCCTCAACTTTTAGTTACTGTGGTAACATTCTCAATGAATATCTTGTGTCTATATTTCTATTCTCAGCCATGCTTTTCAACATGCTACTGAGACTTTAGGTCAGCTATACTGATTCTAGTGGCAAAACAATTATTAAATGTGTAGTAAACCTTTATTAAGAAAAAATAGATATCCTTATTTTTCTCAGAGGGTATGTCTCACAAAATATTTTTTACTAATAAGGATTAACTACCCTTTTAACCCCCTTGAATGACAAAAGAGTGGACAACATATTGCTTTACTTGAAATTAAAATCATATTAGGATAATTAAGAACTCGCACATTGTCAGTCAATCTGAGTGAGGTGACTAACATCACCTAGGGTGGAGAGCCACCCTCCGAACAGACACCAATGAGAGTTAAAGGGCTTTACCCTCACAAGAGTTGAGGCTCCATGTCAGAGCATATAGAAATGGGGATATTCAGCTTTCACAGCCCCAGGAAGCTTTGACACAGAGCAAGTGATGAACAGAAAAATAAATAACTTCTGCAATTAAGCCAGGCAAAGTATTAAGGAGACCCTGCTCCCTGACTACTAAACTATAAATCTCTAAACCATTTCACTAACGGAGACAAACAAAAATCACAAGGAATAGATTACTAAAAGCTTGTAGGTGACATCAGACCTGTTTAATAATGGGGCACAAGAAGAGAGCTGCCCATAGCTAGGGATTGGAAAAATGTTTATCTCAGACGCTAAATAGGCAAAAAAATTTCCTTCCTTTCATGTGGGAAATTTCACATGAAAAGTGGCATTCTTCCTCTTTTTTCCCTCTTTTTTATTGCATTGAAATAAATAAGAATGTAGGGTTTCTCTTATATTCACAGTGTCATAATATAAAAGAGTTGTCAGGTTCCAAGGTGTTCTTTGTATGTGGGAAGTCTGGGGATTCTGACGAGTGTGAAGGGAGAAAAGAAAGTTGTAAGAAACAAAGAAAAACACAAACTTTTTTCACTGACAATTGAGTAACTGGCAGATGATCCAACTGCTTCCTGAGCTGACTGAGCCTCTACTGTGACTGACAGGTATTCTTTACAGACTGATACATTAGACACTCAAGAGGAACAAGCATATAGTGAAGTATGGTAGTGCTTTACATCTGCAGCAGGTACTGTGCTGCACAATATATCCTTAATTGTTGACATGATGCCTGGCTGTGATTACTACATCTCTACATCCAACTGTCACTGTGAACCGAAAGATGCTAGGAACCTGTGTTAGAGTGTGTTCACAAACTACAGTGGATCAATGCAGGAACTGGCAGCAAACAATGCAGCGGACTGTAGCAGGACATTTTTCAGCAACAGTGGATCAATTCAGGAACAGTCAGCAAATAATACCATGGACTGAAACAGAACTGGACTTACTGGGAAATTTCCCAAGAAAAGTGGCATTATGCCTTATTTGCATCTTTGTCGTTGCATTGAAATCCATAATAAGAATGGATCCCCCCACAAATGTATAAAAGAGTTGTCAGGTTCCAAGTTGTTCTCTGTATGTGGGAAGTCTGGGGATCCAGGGGGGTGTAGAGTGAGAAAGGAGAGTTGCAAAACACAAAAAACAAAAAAACAGACTTTTTTGAGTGAAAATTGAGTAACTGGCAGATGATCCAAGCTCCTACTTGAGCTGGCTGAGCCTCTACTGTGACTGACAGGCATTATTTACGGATAAATGCAGGAACGGGCAGTAAACAATACCATGGACTGGAACAGAACTAGACCAGCAATGGTGGATCAATGCAGGAAAAACAGCAAACAATCAGCAGTGGAACAGTATAGGAACAAACAGCATACAAAACAAAGTCAGGTACAAAAGCCGGTCAGTAACTGGAGAGCTGGAGCAAACAGCAACAGCATACACAGGACAAGGTCAAACAGGTAGCTTTGAGTAAGACCATTGCAAGAAAATATAAAGGAGACCAGGTGATAACAAGAGCTGGACTAAATACTGAACTGGGCCACACATAAGGTAATCGATAATTTCTGCACTGGACTATGACAAATACCAGCTGTTGATTCTGAATCTAACACATCTATTCTTGTCCTATACTGTAAAAATGAATAATGCAGTGATGTTGGGAGAGAGAGAAAGCTGCTGCTGAAGTTATTACACTAACTACAGGCAGATAGACAAGCAAAGAGGGGGAGAAGGAATTACAGTTGCAGGGTGTGTATATTATTTTTTTTTTGTAGACACTAGACAGTGAAAGACAGGGACAGTTTACTATAAAAAAGACAGCAACTTTTGACTGCTAGGTGACAGAGACAGGTAGAAACCTTGACATGAGTAGGGGTGGGTGAAAATTTCCACCTCAAATTGAAATTGGTGAAAAATGGCACTTTCTGCATGGTGAAAAATTTCCTGTGAAAAGCGCAGATTTTCTACTTTTTTTCTGCTTTTTTCATCTAGCTCATTCCTTTGAAATCAATGGGACCACTGAAGTCACACACAACATAAAATAAATATTATTTAATTTCACAAAGGCATAGTATAAAAGGGGCATGAGGGTGCCTGTGCTGGTGGGGTGTGGGGAAAGAATCAGTTGAACAGGGGATGATTTTTGTGGGGGTTGTTTACTGGGATTGGGGGGCAGTTAATAAAAAGAAATCCTAAATAAAATAAAATAGAAACCATAAGACGTAGTATAAAGGGGTCTGAGGAGGGTACCTGTGTTGGTGAATGAATGAATCATTTGAACAGGGAATTTTTTTGGAGGGGTTTCTTGACTGCTATTGGGGGGGCAGTTAATAAAAAAAAGAAATCAATACAATAAAATAAGAAATTTGTATATAAAGTGCTAGAGACATAAACCCCCTGACATAAGCTGCCACTGGGGTTGACTGATACGTGACTTGATAGAGGATGATTTTTTGATTTGTTGTTAGAGGCCTTTGTAGGACTTAGACTTATTAGAGGCCCAAGCTCTGAAGAAGCATTGATTTGTAGGACTTAAGTTTGTTTGGCACAAGCCCCAAGGAAACACTGAGTTGTAGGACTTAGGCTTGTTAGAAACAAACCCCCCAAAAATTGTTTATTTTTTTGTAGGACTATTTTTTTTTCTTTAATTTTTTTATTTTTCAAAACACAAGCCCTGACAAAAAAAAAATGCCCTACTGGCCTAATGCCAGCAGGTCATGTTGGCCAGTGGTCACTGTCAAATGTCCTCTTGAGTCCTGAGTTGCAACTGCTGTTCGTACTGCTGCTGCTGAATTGTTTAAGCAGCAGGATGATTAGGCAGCTGAAAGGGAATGGAATCAACAATCGCAGTAACATGGAAGATTGATGATGAAGGTTCCACTTGCCACAACTGGCTCCAGTGATGCGCTTGAGGCAGTAGGAACAGAATGAGTAGCCCCCAGTATCTGTGGAGAAAAGAAGAAGTTGGCCATTAAATCTTCTCCACCTGCCCCTCCTCCAAAATCATCATGGGTGTGTTGTTATTAGAATATATTTTTCCCTTGAGAGCAGGAACAGTGGGTCTCATCAGCAACTGCAATGTGCACAGTGTATGTGGTAAATAACATCGGGGACACAACTGTATCCAAATACCATGACACCCGAAACCAAGTACTGCCGCTTTCACTGTACCCCCTTTCCAGACCCGCTAAGGACACATGACAACTTGCTGACAGTTTAATAGTAATGATGAACCCTCCCTGCCACCATCTTAGCATATTCTGCAAGATGGAATCTCCTCAGATACCGCTTGATGCACTAATTGCGATTCTCCTCCACCACAATGGTATGTGTGGTCAGTGCACCACACAGTGTGCAATGGGTAGAGACGAACTGCCACATCCTAACGTCAACAAAATGGCTATCATTTGGTGGGGGAGGTAATAAATGACGTGGATTGGCAGAAGATGTAGTTACCCTAAAAGGTGATGGCGAGCTAGTTGTTTCACTTGTTCTGGAACTTCCAGTCTCTGTCTGGGTTGTTCTATTCCTCCGCCTCTTTGATCTCCGCCTTGCCTCTTGTTGCCTTTCTGGAGAGTCAGGAACAGCAAAAGCGGTGCTTGATTTCTGTGGTGGGTGTTTGTTTTTAACATGTTTGACGTAAATGTCATGGTGTCTTTGTTTCATGTATGATATCAGGGCACTTGTGCCAAGGTGCGTTCCCTCCTTTCCTCTTTTCACTGACTTGTCACAAATTGTGCACAGTGTCATTGCTGATGACTGCACTGTGCCTGCCGCAACAGAAAAATAGTCCCACACCCATGTTGACTTCAGGGGGAAGGGAACAGATGGAGAAGAATGGCCTCTTTCTTCTTGTCCTCCACATTCCCCTTAATTGTCTGTGGCAGCGGATAATGTTGGTGCTGTTGCTGCTACTGCCTCAGATTCAGCACTGCAACTAGGATCAGGAGTATTGCTACTGCTGGCAAGTGGAACCTATCGTAGTCCCGCATCACTTGTTGACCCCATTCCCACTGTGTCCATGGTGATCTGTGGCACACTAGCCTGCTTCTCAGCATCCTGCTGCCTTTGCATCTCAGCATCAGAAGGAATTAGAGCAGTTGCAAATTCTTCTAATTTCAAAATTTCATTGTTAGTGGTGGTGATGATGCCCATCCTCATCCCTGTCTCCCATTCCTTCTAAGTTTTTGCTAAAAAGGTCATCAATGTCTCTTCTGCCCCAGCTTCTCCAGCATCATCATCACCACCACCACCACCACTAGTCCCTACATGCTGTTGTTGCTGCTGCTCTATTCCCGACATCTCACTGGTGCTTGGAGGAGGTGACAAGCAATGTGACAGTGGGTCCCCTAATGTCACACTTGCCATTTTCTTTTGACCTGAAGAAGAAGGCAGACTAGCACTAGCAGGAGTAGCAGTAGGCACAGGCAGCTGATCTGTGCTCCTGCTGGTGGTGGTATTAATTCTGAGTCTGCTCTCCTCCCCCAATACCAGTTCTGGCCTCTTCAGGATCATGTTCCACATGGACACTGTAGTGAAGAGAAGGGGAGGACTCCCAGTCCCAGGGTCAGAAGAATGGTGTGGGCTCCCTTGACCGCTAGTCTGGACGCTCTCCATTGTTTCCCCTACCACTCCGGCTGCTTCACCATTACTGCTACTACTACTAACACTAACCACATCAAGTTCAGCCACAGAGTCTTCCTCCTCAGTCTCACAGTCACTAGTAATATGAGGATATTGTTGATTACCCGCTCCTTCACTCCTAATGCTATCAAGCTGCCGGACCTTAGTAGCAGTAGTACTAGCATTGGCAGGACTGCTTGGGAATGGGAAGTGTGATTCAAGGTCCCTTCCTGTCACACTTGGCATCATTTTCTTCATCCCCCCGAGTACTACAAGAAACACTAGCAGCAGGCAAAGTATTGGTGGCAGCAGGTTCAGCACTAGCAGCAGGTTCAGCACTGGCAGCAGGTACAACACTAGTGGCTGCAAGAACAGAAATGGTGGCACTGGCATCAAGGGCAGCACATCTGGCATCAGGTACAAAACTAGTGGCTGCAGGTACAGCAATGGTGGCACTGGCAGCAGGGGCAGCACATCTTGCAGCAGGCACAGGCAGCTGACCTGTCCTGCTCTCACTAGTACTACCTTTTTCTCCCTCCCTTCTCATTCCCTTTTCTCCCTTTCTTCCCTTTTCTCCCTTCCTTCCCAATCCCTTTTCTCCCTCCCTCCTCATTAAATTCCCCAAGATCCCTTGGGGTGATTAGGGGGACTGATCAGCATTGGTTCAGTACTGCTGGTCACTTCCTCCTCCTACTCAGTGGACACATAATAAGGGTCCTTCCAGTTCCTCTTTTTGCTGCTCATAATGATAGGATGTTGCTAGAGGTATGACTGGGTCTGCCCCACTTCACCAGCATTATGGGGGTGACCATAACCAGTGCAGAGGTTTCCTGAACCAGGTCGGTATCTATCTGGAGATGGTTCCACAGGACTTTCCATCTGATAGGAGTAAGGTGACCCTTGTGATTTCCTTACTCTCTGACAGGGCCTTGGTATGGAGAAACCTATAGTATACAATTACCCTGAGTTTGTGGCATCCTTTAAAAGGATAATTGATGTTCCGGCCCGCTCCACTTCGGCTGCCAAACAACTAATGTCCATCCGGCAGGGTAGAAGGACAGTTTCGGATTATGCCATCGAGTTTCGTATCCTGGCAGCCGAGGTTGGTTGGAATCATGAGGCTCTCGTGGCTGCTTTTTCTAATGGGGTCTCACATAAGGTTAAAGATGAGATTGCAGCCCAGGACCTCCCCAGAGATATAGAGGAACTGGTCTCATATTGCATCCTGAATGACTACCGAATCTGTGAGCGACCTTCCTTCAGGGAGTGCCTGAGGAGGCTTCCCATCCCCTTAGCCCTGAGCTTTTCATCCCCACCCATGCCTCCCTCTCCTCCCGCGCCTCCTAGTCTCGAGACCTCTAGCGATGTGGAGCCCATGCTGCTTGGGTTCACTTGCCTTTTGGTTGAGGAGAGGGCCTTTAGTAGGAGGGAGAGCCTGTCCTTTACTGCCCCACACGTCCTGGAAACGCCCGCACCTAAGGCTTTATAGGGTACAGACCTTAGGTGGTGTCTTGGCATCTCTGGCTATCCATAAGTATAAGCCACTAGTCTCTGGTGGTCTCTCTTGGGGCAAAATTTCCATTATTACAGGGGCACTCATTGACTCCGGAGCAGCGGGCCTCTTTATTGACAGTGCCTTTGACCAGAAGCACTCCATCCCATTGCAGCTCCATGCCACTCCACTTGCCATTGAGGCAATTGATGGCAGACCCCTACAGCCTCCGCACGTCACACCTTGCCATGTACGTCATAGTCGACCTCCCTCTGTCCAGCGGTAACACAGTCATCCTCATGGTCATCAACCAATTTTCTAAGACGATCCACTTAATACCATTCAGAAAACTTACATCCACTAAAGAGTTGGCTACGGTCTTTATCAAAGAAGTCTATTGGCTACACAGGGTTCCCAAAGTCCAGGCTTCTTTCAAGGCTTATAATGCTATAGAACTGTGTCTAATAATAATCTTTTCAAGGCTTGTGGTACCATAGGACTCAACTTGCTAACAATGTACTACACGAATTGCAATAGCTTAACTACCTGCCCATTACCAGCTTAAAATGTAGGTCCCTACAAGCCAAGTAGCATTTTTTTCAAGGCTTATGTTGCTGAAGGACAACTCACCTTGCAAAAAAATTTCTCAGGGCTTATATTGCCATAGACCTCGGACTCCTAACAATTTTTTAACACTTATGTAGCCATTAGGTCTGATAACTTTTACTTTCAACTTTTTATACTTCAGCATTCAGTAGCAGTAGTATTGTAAAAATCTTCTTGCTGCCATAGAAAGCAAAGTGGGGAAACTGGCAAAGTTGTCAATGGAATTTCATTGGCAGCACTGTAAAGGAGGAACTTTCATGCATTTTCTATGCACAGGAATTTCTGTGGGAAAAGAGGAAAATTGTGTTTTGCCCACCCCTAGAGAAAACTCAAAATTTTGTTAACTTTGGTGTGAAAGTGCATAGCGTTGTATAAACCTAGGAGTGTGTCAGTGGCATCACTAGTCATGGGAGAGCCCCAGTGCAAAAAATATTTCTTCACAGAGGCATAACTAAAACCTATTGGATCCTGGGGATTCCTGTCATCGATTCAACAAAATCAGTACACTGTAATTTATAAGCATATATATTGTGACGCTTGTACACTAGCGGACACAGGAAATTTGATGAAAATAATGGTATCTTTAAAAAGCCCATCTTATGGCAAGAAAACCAGTATATAATATATGTAGGTACATTAAATGAGTAAGAGGAAAATTACAGCTAAACACAAACACAGTAGAAGTGTTAAAACAGCCATTGTCCTTCTGGACCATGGCTGTTTTAACACTTCTGGACCATGGCTGTTCTAACACTTCTACTGTGTTTGTGTTTAGATGTAATTTTCCTATTACCCATTTAATGTACCCACATATATTATGTACTGTTTTTCTTGCCATAAGATGGGCTTTCTAAAGATACCATTATTTTCATCAAATTTTCTCTAATACAATTTATAAAATATGATGAAACAAATGTACTTTTTTTACTTTGGCACTAAAAATATTTTATACATCTACAAATACTAAAAAAAACTGCTAAATAGATTATAATATTTGTCTTGATTTCAGAAATACCTAATGTTGACATGTTTTTCTAATGTTTTTGTCAAGTTATATGGCAGTAACTAAAAGTAGCATAAATGGAGGTGTTCTCAAACTTTTGACCGTTAGTGTATATATTGTCAACTAGTTGGGGCAGCAATTCAAGGTTAATTATCCATCGCTTAGCATGTATTTAAGAGAATTCAATTGCCACCCGGATAAAGCAGCAATTCAAGATTAATTGTTCCCCTCTTAGTTTCAGCAAAATGATTGTGCTATTTTATACAAACATATGTTAAAGTGGATGTCTTATCAATTAATTAGAACAATTAGAAGAAACAAGAAGGAGCTGGTAATCCCACTCTGAAGCATCATATCTGATTCCCTTTTAAACCCATGTGTCAGTTGTACATGATAGGAAAGAAAAGATGAAAGAGGGCTGAAAGGACAATAACCTCACCCCTACTGCTCAGCCGGTTTCAGTAACAGCTTTATCAATAGTGGTCATGAGAAACATCCCTATAACATAGGTTTTCATTTTAAAAAACATACACCTCCTGTAAGTAAACTGTTGTGTGAAAATATCACTTTTGTCCATATATCAGAATACATAACTAAAAAATGAAAATGAAATCCAATTCACTGTTCTACAGTTAGAGTGGGGGAAATGTACAAATCCACCAGTGCAGCTCCTTTAACCTGAGGAAACAAGATAAGATATATTCTAAAGCAAATCAGTTGCATCATATGGGTCATATACATATTCCTCAAGCTCCAGCAGAGTGAGGCTGATGTAACATTAAGAACTGGATTAATTCAGGAGCAAATCAACTGCACCATAGTCTAACAGTGCATCAACACAACTACAAACTAGTGATATGAGTTTCAATGAGACAGCAGTTGATTCACATCAGTAATACTGGTAGCTGCATTTTCAGGTTTTTTTATCACCTGTTTCTACTGAGAACAAGAGATACTGGCAGAAAGAAAATCTTTCTACAAACTGCTTGTAAATTGCATATAAAATTGCATGAAAACCACAGGCAAAATATATATTTTCTTTCAGTGATTTCACTTCTACAAATCTATTGCCTGTATGAACACAGCCTGAGAGCATATGGTCTTCTTCGGCTATAAAAGCAAACATGACAGCATGAATTACTGTAACGGATCCTACCCATTACTTGAGCCTGTCTGGCCATAAGACTGTTTAACCAAAAACTATGGACATTTTTCCCTGGTTATGCATTAAAAATACTTTGTATACTCTGCATGTGCATTACACACAACTGCTCTGTGGTAGACTGATGGCTTGCTTTCAAGGGAATAGGCAGTGAGGGGTTAATTATTCCAATGTGTATTGCAGTCCCTCAAGGCAGTGACTATGGGTACTGTAGCAAGACCTCCTGCTGGGTGTTAACTAAGCCATTGTGAACTGCAGTCAGACCCCCTGCCATTTGGTAATTAGTTCAAACCCCCAAGTCTTTGTTCATCAAACCCTTTTGTATCTGAAATGTAATCATGTCTGAGTTATTTTGTTTGCCATCTTCTGTTGGCCTTTTGTCTACTGTGATATGATTGGATTAAGCCCTATTGTACCTGATTTCCCCATAAGAGGCAATGCAAGATTTGTGTATAAATATCTGTGGTCTTTGCCAATAAAGTGAGTTATGTTTGGAGTGAACAAGGAGTCCTGGAGTCTTGTATTGCTTATGGTCTAAAGTGTCCACTCTGATATCCATCTGTGCCAAGTATCCTGAATCATCGACCACCTGCTGCCAGTTTCCTGCAACCTAACTTCGTGGACTGTCAGGCAGCGACGTGGACTCTTCCCTGCTTCCCTGCTTCCAGCGATCCTGCGACTGTTTCCAGTGACCGTCCATACTTCAACTGGTGCATCTGACTGCGCTTATTTGGCGTTGAGAGGGAAAGACCCGGAAACGACGGCGGAAGGCGACGCGGTCCCTTCTTAGCTTCCGTTACAGTTACCATGGTATGTGCCTCAATAAACAGACATCAGAAGAGCAAACATGGAGGAATATTATGTGGATTGATTAATCACCAGTATGAATTAACATGAAAGTATGACTACACCATAAGAGTACATGACTTTAACTTTTCATTTTAGGTGATATTGTAGCTTCAAGCACACAAATTCATACATAAGTCATAAATTGCTACTGTGTAATCAATATTTTCATTAAATATTAGCACCATAAATTACTTGAATTATTTTCTTCCATCTTTATTATATCTATTTTGTTCTAAGACAAAAAAGCAAAAATAGATGTGGCAAGGTAATTTTACCCCTCCCCCTTGTGGCCAACCCGAATATTGGGCTAGAGGGACATCCTAGGGTGTCAGCAGATAGGTGGATCTACCTGGGTATGTATATGGTCTGGTTGGGAAGATTACTGGTTAATGGAAAATTGTGCATGCTCTCCAGAAAGAGAAAAAAAGGTTCCAGTCAGGAACTACATCAGACCCCCTGGAGAAAGGAACAACCTAGGCTGAAATCTACATTCAGGCACAATAGAGGAAAAGTGACTGAAGTTTGCTGAAGGTGTTCAGATGGATTTCCTGGGAGGTGCAGGGATCCAAGGTCCCCTGTGGGAGGGTAATGTAATGTCCCCCCCAAAAAAGCCATGTGCCTATGTGAGATTTGCATTATGCACTACGGACGGGTGAAAAAGTCATAGAAATTTCCTGCAAGACTTTTCTTGAAAAAACAACAATTTCCTGCTTTCTTCTAAACTTCCCACCCATAGACAATACAGAAAATGTTCTCTTTTTCAACACTGCCAATAAATTTCGTGTAAGAACTTTTATACATTTTGACGAAGTTTTCTTGACTGCAAGATTTCTCACCACAATATTACTTCTTCTGAGGGCTGAAGTGGAGAAATAAATAACTGAAAGTAAAAGCTGTGAGTCCTACTACAACATATGATAGCAGACTGAGTGCCTTTGTCCTTTTCCCACAACACTAAATTCCTGCTTAAGTAACATTGTCACAACCATCCTTGAAACGTTAAAACAATTGAATGGTGTCAAGGTAGACAAAGCTCCGGGGCCAGATGGTATACACCCACGGGTACTTAAAGAGCTAAGCCAGACCCTGGCCAGACCGATATATCTGATTTTCTGGGATTCTTTTATTTCTGGTATGGTGCCCATGGATTGGCGTAAAGCAGATGTGGTGCCCATATTTAAAAAGGGATCAAAGTCCCAGCCAGGAAATTACAGACCCATAAGCTTGACATCTGTGGTAGGGAAGCTGTTTGAAAGGTTGCTAAGGGAATATATTCAAGAATTCTGCTGGAACAGGAATATCATTAGCAATAGCCAACATGGCTTTGTGAAAGATAGGTCTTGTCAAACAAACTTGATCGCATTTTATGAAAAAGTAAGTAATAATATAGATGAGGGAGCGGCGGTTGACGTGATCTATTTAGACTTTGCCAAGGCATTTGATACAGTTCCGCACAAGAGGTTACTGTACAAATTGAATGAAATAGGACTAGGGGAAAATGTTTGTGTGTGGATTGGAAATTGGCTGAAAGATAGAATGCAAAGAGTGTTAGTAAATGGCAAGTTCTCCAGTTGGATAAACGTGATAAGTGGAGTGCCTCAGGGATCTGTCCTGGGTCCTCTTCTTTTTAATTTGTTTATTAATGACCTCCCAGAGGGCATAGGAAGCCATGTATCAGTGTTTGCCGATGACACAAAATTAAGTAAGGTAATAAAGTCTGAACTGGATGTGTCTTCATTACAAGAGGATTTGAACAAATTGAGTAACTGGGCAGGCAAATGGCAAATGAGATTCAATATAGACAAGTGTAAAGTTATGCATTTTGGGTATAATAATAAAAATGCAACATATAGTTTAAATGGTGTTTCTCTGGGGAAATCTACTAATGAAAAGGATTTGGGAGTAATGGTAGACAATAGACTTAACAGTAGCATGCAGTGCCAGCTGGCAGCTGCAAAGGCCAATAAGATATTGGCATGTATTAAAAGGGGTATTGACTCAAGGGAGGAAGATATAATTATGCCTCTTTACAGGTCCATGGTAAGACCCCACCTAGAATATGCTGTTCAATTCTGGGCGCCCTTTCTGAAGAAGGACATTATGGAACTAGAGAAAGTGCAGAGGAGGGCTACAAAACTAGTAAGGGGAATGGAAAGTTTTAGTTATGAAGAGAGGCTAGAAAAGTTAAACTTGTACACACTAGAGAAACGGCGTCTTAGAGGGGATATGATAACACTATATAAATATGTTCAAGGCCCATATAAAGGGCTTTCAAAAGACCTGTTCATTAACAGAACAGTACACAGGACAAGGGGCCACCCGCTTAGACTTGAGGAAAGGAGATTTAATCTACAACAGCGGAAGGGTTTCTTTACAGTAAGGACAATAAAGGTATGGAATGCACTTCCGGAGGAGGTGGTGCTATCAAATACATTAGATGCCTTTAAAAGGGGCCTGGATACTTATTTAAAAGAGCATAATATAGAGGGCTATGTACGTTAGTATTGGGATTAATATTTAGTTAGGGCTTGTTGATCCAGGGAGAAATCTTATTGCCATTTGGAGTCAGATGCCTTCTTTTGGGTCAGCGATGGTAAACAGGAATAGGAAAAGGGTTGAACTGGATGGACGCAAGTCTTTTTTCAACCTAAATTACTATGTAACTATGTATGTAACTATATTCCAGCATGGTGCAACATGACATCAGTTTTTCAAAGCCTCTGTTTTTAACAAAGGGCAGCATGTCAACAGCCAACATTTTGATAAGTTTACTATTCCATAGGTGTACGTTTGCATTATGTTTGTGCAGGTTTTGACTTCTAGTAAGTGTGAGATGCCACTACATAATAGACAAACTGTGTAATTTTATTGCTTTAAAGAGATAATGTAACAATATAAAGACTTATCCGATTGATCATTATACCTTTTTATTATACTGCTTATCATTCCAAATGTCCATATTGGTGTAGTTTGACTGTAATTTTATAATTTTATTGTAAAGTTTCCCTCTCCCTCCCCTTTTCCCTACGTCACTCTTCTCCTCTTCAGAGCTGAAAGCCGGTCCAGAGAAATCGCAATGAGGGACAATACCGTGTCAGCATAAGGAAAACCCTGCTTACCATCATCAAGGGGGGCAAGGTTTTCCTTTACAGACTTAGACAATATTGTCCCCCATTGCAATCTGACCAGGTTTCAGATCTGAAGGTAAGAACAGTGACTTAGGGAAAAGGGGCCAGAAAGGGAAACTTTACAATAAAATTATAATCAAACTATACTGATATGGAAGTTTAGAAGGTACAGAGAATTAGAAAAAGGTATATTACATTACTATCCCTTTAATGACATTAATTGAGGAGGTGGCGGTGGCAGTATGTGTAGGTACTCTATGACGCTTGTCATCTCCAAAATTAAACTCAAAAGTCATACTCCTCTGCATCAGGAACCAAAAATATTGGCACAGTCTTTCACACATCAACAGCACTTCTACTATGTACTCCAGAGCCCCGGGAACATTTAGGAATACTTATGTTGCTGCTAGTTTTGGCACCTCTGACCTGTTGATAGAGTGTCTCTCAGTCAGACGTGGTTGTGTTTCACGTGGGAATTAACTGAAGAGCATGCTCACATGCTTCTTACATAGGATATAGATACCAACATGTTTAGCTTTCGGATCTTGAGTGAAGCATCTGCATACTGTGAGTTTCTAGACTGAGGGGTTCCTGAGAGGCTGCTACTTCTACTGGGGTTAGATGTTACTGAAATTGTACTACTAGGTGTCAAAGGTGCTGCACTTCCAAGATCAGCAGAGGCACTGCTATTGTGTGTGTCTGAGTTGGATTAGGATTTGGAAGTGTTGATGATGCTGACAATGACTGACAGGATGTCCTTGTATTTTTGGGCATCTTTGCATGTACAAGGTTAGAGTTTCCAATTTTTTTCTCAATCATTTTATAGATTATAGACTTCTTTTCAGTGGTGAAATATTGAGCCTAACTTTCTGGCCATGTTATCATCTTTCTCACTCTCAACATCATCTGTATCTGAAGAAGACCAGGATGCTGGGGGGATATATATTCCATATCTAGATAATCATCATCATCAGGTCATTTTCAGCATCACCCACCACTTCTTGCCCACTACCTTTATATTTTACATTTACTTTCACAAAGATTGGTACTACTTTGAGGAAAAGTGTTGTGGTGCTTGTTACTGTCAGATGCGGCTGAGCTGCTACACCTTCTTCCATTATGCCATCATCATCAACACTAGAATGAGAATATTGTTATCTTCTGTGTTCTTACATTTTTTTATACACTACTGGTGCTGGCAGAACTTTTGGTGAGACCTTGACAAACTTCATCTTCCCCGGGAGGAGAGGGATCACCATCATTTATTGCACACACTACAGCAACCATGGCTACAGTCAGGTTTTGGACTACCACGTTACTTGCATGTCTCTACACTGCTCCTTTTCCTTTCACCTTCCCCCTGGTCCTTGAGTATTTACTGGACATGACTCAACTACTGCGTGTGTTTTTACTGTGAAGTACACAAAATACTCAATCTCCAAGAAAGCTGTCTGTTATTATAAATATCTATACATAATATCTATATCTATCTATCTATCTATCTATCTATCTATCTATCTATCTATCTATCTATCCACACTGTAAAAAAAAGAACAACCCTCACCACAAAGCCTGTTCAACAACTTCTTTCCCCAGACTCCCTGATCACAGAGATAATAACAGCAAGATGAACAAGGAACTTGGACCACAGTTGCCTGTGTCTTTCAAATCAAATTGGTCAGACAGAATGTTGGAGTATTTGGGATCAACCTCCTTTGCTCCTACCTCACTCCCCCCAGACATGTATAACACAGAGATAATGACAGCAAGATCAGCAAGGAACCTGGACCACATCTGCCTGTGTTTTTCAAATCAAATCAGTCAGACAGAATGTTGGGGTATTTGGGGTAACCTCCATTGCCCCCTTTCTGTCTCCCAGATTCCCCTAATACAAAGGAGGAACATCTGTATTAAGCTTTAACACTGTCTTATTAGCCTTTCTTCTCTAGCACAAAAATTAGCTGCTTTCAACTAAAACTAAAGCAGGGATTCTTTAAAGTAAGGGTGGTAAATTCTATGGAATTCTTTGCCTCAGGATGTTGAACTTGCAGATAATGCAACTGCTTTCAGAAAAAAACAATGGATGCCTATCTAGCACAGAACAATATTGAAAATGATAACAGATGGCTTCAATGCAGATAGGATGTTCATCCAGGAAACTATCTGACTGCCATTTGGAGTCAGGAAAGAAGTTTTTTACCCACTTTGGGCTAGATTGTAAATGGCTCCAGAGGGCTTTTTTGCCTTCCTCTGGATCAACAGGGGTGTTTTTGGCATGGGCTGAACTTGATGGATGCATGTCTTTTTTCAGCCTCATCAGCTATGTAACTGTGTTACTATGTTACCCTAAATTAACCCATTGGATATCATGCTAATGATAGGATCTGTGAAGAAACATTTTTTTATTTTTATTTTGGTCTGTGGTGAATGTATGAATCTGTCAGCTCAGCTCCACTGGTGTTAGCCTCTTACACTAGTGGCTGCACTTGGTGAGATGCACTAAAGTATATGACTGCTGTAGTGAATACCAGCCCAAACACACTGCCCCATCTTTAAGATTTCAATGACAGCAAAAACCTTTTATTTCTGCCCCCATAGATTGCACAAAATTATGATGCTCATTAGTACAACAAGTACAACAAGGCACAAAGGAAAGGAATGCCTGAACTTCCTCACTGCCCTCCCCTTCACACAGCTGACATTACAGGTGAAAGTTTTAAGTAGCTTTGCAACTTGGTCTTAGGTAGGTGCTGGACAAGAGAACCGATTAATTAATCTAGGAATCACGTTCGGACATATGCTCACTGTCCAAAACTACACTTAATGCTTCCATTGTTTCGAGAATTGATATTTAACCCTTTAAGGACAAGAGGGTGGGCAATGTGTTGCTCAATTATTTGGTCAATAAAAGGTTTAAAGGTTCCCTTTGGAAACTGACAGGACTGGTCACATTTTCGGGCCCATAATACATTCAATAGCATCCTTTGTATTAATACAGAATGGAATGAGCATTTTACAATATAAAGTGAGTATATTATCATATTTATTTTATACGTCTATTAAACCTCATCCTCACCTCTTCCTTCGTTCTTGGGTCATGCATGGTGCTGAATTCACAGCTTCACACCTCACATGCCTAAGCAACACATTTTTATGAAGCTATACATTTCTATCGTAATTTACTGTAATGCATAAAAACTAAATTACATATGTCAGCTGGGGACACAATTTTAGAGGAATATGTTCTCACTGTATAAAACAGCCATAATAAAATATGTGAAATGAGAGACTAGGGAAGTATGATTAATGCCTTGGATGCTAGATGTCTAGCATCTAAGGTGTTGTATCAGTATTCATACCATTATAAACATATATAGAGCAATGGTATTTACATATTAAAATGGGGATTTACTGGAACTGAAAATGGAATTGTAAAGCTTACTGCCTGAAGAGACAAGTAAAAAAAAAATAAAGAGCTCCAGCAATAATTGACCAGTCACCATGAGTTAAAGAGGCTGTAATGTTAAAGGTTAGGAGATGGGGCTGCCTTTTGAGCCTCAGTAGACAGGGCCAGATTTACTTCCCAGATGCACCTAGGTAAGGCATTCTAGGTCCCCTTAGCTTTGCCCGTGGCTCCATCCCGACACCTCATATGAACCAGTATCAGTCCCATCTACTGTTTCCTGACACGGAAAATACCCTTGACCTGTAAGAAGGAAAAATGAGAGAGAAAAAATTTAACCCCTTCAATGCTAGGGAGATATTAAAAACATTGCTCTGAAATGTGTTAGAGATCTCTCTAGCATCCAATGCGCTAAATATTAGCCTGTATAAAGGTATAAAACTGGTGAAGGGACAATCAGTTTGCTCTTGCCACACCTACAATTCAGAATGTGGGTGTGGCCAGCACAGATGAGGAAACCTCTCAAAATTTGAAGCTCTAGGCAGTTACCTACTCTGGCTATTGGGAAATCCGACCCTGTCAGTGGACAAATGATAGAGCACAATGGTGGTCTGAAAAGAGACCTTGGAGGAGATTCATTAAGTGGTTATAAAGAGGTGAGAAAGTGGAAATAACTTCTCCAGTTTATCAAGTCTCCAATTCCCATGTTATTCTATGGAGCCTATGCGCTAAGATTTGTTCAGCTTTGGAGATCTTAGTGAACAGGCTCCATAGAATAACATGGGAAGTGGAGAAATGATAAACTGGAGACGTCATCTCACCGCTTAATTAATCTCCTCCCTTGAATGCTTCCCCACAGCAGAAAAGTGTCCTAAGCAATGCAGGTCACAATACACCCTGTGTATCCGGTGTGAAAGCCAGACACAGCGGTTCTATGAGGATTGCTTACACAAGCAAGGAGATTATGGCTGACAGTCACATACTTTCAGGCTGCATTCCAGTTTTCTGACTCCCCAAATTACTGATATGAGCCATTTTGCTTGCTGCACAGTTCAAAAGTGGTAGCCTCATAGAGGGTATCTTTTTAAAAGGTAGCACACAAAACAGCGTGCAACCTTTTCATGCAGTAACCATGTCGCCTAGATAAAAATGATGACCTTAAAATCTCACACTGCATGAATGCGCAAGATTTTCAGGTCGCACTATGAAACGTCACATTTACTGGCCTCCATTGCACACAGACATCACTTCCGCTATTTGATGCACTATCAGGCATTGATCGCTGCTCGGGGCTCTTCCATTTTGTGCTGGGATTAGAGTCTGTTCCCAGTTCTGTAACTCAGAGGGGGAAATAGCCCAAAGTAAGTGTACCTATCCACCTCTGTGTGGCGAGACAAAGGAAACTGCAATTAATACAACTGAACAACGTAAAGTATCAGCTGTTTCAACCCCCTGATCCACCCTCAACAGTCGCAGACATTGTAGTAAATTGAGGTGAATCGTATGCTATACCTGCCGGTAATGTAGGTGATATAACATCCGAGGTGTCAGATTGGGAAGAAGTTGAAGGAGGTAAGGTGGGAAGCACAAGTGGCGTGCTTGTGAAAATCACTGTGTACCAGGGCCATGTGGTATAAAAGGAGTTATCTTGCAATTTGTAACAAGGGTTTGTTCTGCCTGTTAAGCATGAGGGTAAAAAACAGTGACACAATTGAAAATAAAGCAGAGAAGTGTCCAAGAGTGTGTGGGAAAACTAATCAGTAGGGAAGTGATGTCTGTGTGCAATGGAGGCTGATAAATGCGACATTTCAAAGTGCGACCTAAAAATCTCGCGCTTTCATGGTCACCATTTGTATCCAGGTCACATGGTTACTGCACGAAAAGGTGCAACCTTTTAAAAGTGAACCCTCATAGAGTTGCAGGGCCGGCCCTTAAATGGGTCCCGGTGGGTCCATGGACCCAGGCGGCACTTTGACAGGGGAGGCAATTGCCTCCCCAAAGTATGTTTATTTTGTGCACCGCCGGCACCAGCAGCCAAGTCTGTCAGTGCTACAGTGTGTCCCATCAGAGGAAAGAGATGGGGAATGGAGATGACAGGAGAGGAGGGACACAGTGAACAGTACAGTCTCCCTGGAGGGAGACAGTGAACACTACAGTCTCTCTTCTCTCCTGTCACTGATCTCCTCTCCCCGTCTCTCTCCTCTGGTGGGTTTGGTACAATGAAAGCTCAAAACAAACTCAAGAGTCTCTGGTCTGTTAAGGGAAAACACACGCGATGAAGCTAGGCTTGCGAAATTGGTAGCTTTGGGGAAAATGCCCTACTTATCATGTATAGGCATGAAATTATGGAGCAAACCAACGGCTCTATATAGTTGGAATGAAAATCCCATGAATTTCAAGAGCTTTAGAAGGACTTTATCACAAAAAATGAATTGGTTTTGCGACCTTTTAAGTATCCGGTATGTCTTGCCAGCGACAAATAAATCATTTGTGCATACACCAAAATGCAAGACCACCAAATGACATGCGTTTGTTGGTGGTCCTGCTCATTGCCAGCTGTTCCTTCATCACTGTCATTGTACAGTCTTCATCATAATGCTCTTTGGGGGGCATGGGGGTGGAGGTTCACTATTGAAATGTCGCCTTCTATTGGGCAACATACAAAAAAGAGCATTCAAAATATTGCCAGCTTCAAAAGGGTGAAATCAGAATGTTGCTAGCATGAAAAGGGAGACCACGATGTGCATTATGATGAAGACTGTACAATGACAGCCACGAAGGAACAGCTGGCAATGAGCAGGACCACCAAATGACAGACGTTTGTTGATGACTTTTCTAGCATGTTTTGCATTTTGTGCACCCTGGAGGAATTCCTCTTGACAGGAGTGGGCCACATTCTATTACGTTATCCTGTTGCCTGCCGGGATGTCTTCTCTGATTGTCACTTGGGGTTTTCTCTTTCCCCACCTTATGGTGCTAAGAATGTGTATATACCAGCTTTGGGGGCTTCATAATCTGTAGCTGCAATATATGAATTAAAAGGCAAGTATTCTGAGTGGCAATTCCTAATGGATGTGGGCATGTTTTGGTGGGCGTGGTTTGGGCAGCAGCATTTCATGGTTGGACTCAGGCAGCACAAAGTCTTGGGGCGGCACTGTAGAGTAGTATATCACAAAGAAAGGTGAATGACCCACTCCAAACCCTATTAAATGGCTACTCACATGGTAAACATGTATCTCAAGCACATATGTACTGATGGAAGAAATTAGGACCCACTTCCAATTGGGTTTGCTCCTTCTCGGCTGCTCCTGCGATGTCTCCACTGCGGTCACCAAAAGGTAGAAGAAAGAACAGAAAAAGAGGTGCTCCCTTGTGCAATACTTGTGAGTTTCAAATATAATCACCACACCTTCACCAACAGAGCGATACTCACAATGGTAAATGCTGGAATAACACATACTTGCAAACCAGCAAAAACAAACTCAGGGTATGATTAGCTGTACCCCACCAGTTTCTTGATAACTCCAATGGTCTGGAAGCTCTCCATCCAAACTCCACTCTTGGAGCTAGACATGGAAAAGAAATTAACAAAGAAAGGTGCCAATAGTGCCTGTAACGGATCTTATCCATTACTTGAGCCCTTGTCTGGACCTCGAACATTTTACCTAAAGACTACGGCCCCTTGGCCTCCTTTGACCTCAGATGGGGGGTTTACTATCTTTATGTTAAAAGATTTATGTTTTATGTATTGTCAAATAGTGTATGTGTTTAATTGTACTTGTCCCTAGGATGTGTATTGTAGCCACTCCAGCCATTTGACTCAAGACCTCCTGCTGGGTGTTAATCAAGTCATTGTATTGAGAACTGTCCTGAGACCCCCTGCTGTGTGTTTTAATCCATTCACGCCCCTCAGTCTGTGAGTCACCTATTGTATAACCTGAAACTATGTTGCCAGCCCTTTGTATTATATGTTGTGAGTTGATTACCTCTGTGAATGTTCCCATTGTGTCAGCCCTTACCATCTGCTGCTGGCCTTTTGTCTGATGTGTCATGATTTAATCATGTTCCCTATTGTATCAGGTTTCCCCATGTGATCCAATGTACTGTACTGTATATAAATATCTGTGGTTTGTGACAATAAAGTGAGTTATGTTTGGAGTGAACAAGGAGTCCTGGAGTCTTGTATTGCTTATGGTCTAAAGTGTCCACTCTGATACCCATCTGCGCCAAGTATCCTGCATCGTCGACCGCCTGCTGCCAGCTTCCTGCGACCCAACTTTGTGGACTGTCAGGCGTCGACGTGAACTCTTCCCTGCTTCCCTGCTTTCAGCGATCCTGCCGCTGTTTCCAGTGACTGTCCATACTTCAACCGGTGCATCCGACGGCGCTTATCTGGCGTCGAGAAGGAGAGACCCGGGAACGACGTCGGAAAGCGACGCGGTCCCTTCCCAGCTTCCGTTACAGTGCCTTATCACATAGAAAGCAAATATGAATATATAATCAAGTACACTCACATTGTGCAATGGCTGTCTGTGTGCATATGTCCATTGATAGCGAATTTAGCTTGCAGGGATTTGTACCATCCCTGCTCAGTATTAAAGGACTGTTGTCCTCACCATCACTCCTTCACTCTCCGTGCAGTATTCAATGATCAGCATAAAGAAAAGAAAAAATCTGCTCTACCATAAAAAATGTATTTATAAAAAACATAAAATTTAAAAGGTAAATGTACCCACAAAATCTACACGTTTCATAGCACGCAGGCTACTTTTTACAGATATGTAGGTTACAAAGTGTACTTTATTATATATTCATATTTGTTTTCTGCGTGATAAGGCACTTTTGGCACCCCTCTTTGTTCTTTTCTTTTGTCCACCAAAAGGTGCCCACGATCGGACCCAAAAAACAGAAAGAGAGAATGTGCAAGTATATATTCTAAATATATCACAGTGTATAACTGATCAAGGGTATTGTACTCACGGAGCTCTTACTACCGGTGTATTCCAATCATCAGTATATTGCATGCAGGGATATTGTGTTAGCTTGTCCCTACTCAAGCTACCAAGGATCTTTCTTTGTCCGTATGGAATAAAATGGATATGTCTTCGACGTGCTATAAATTTATAAATTATTAAAAATATATAAAAATACACTATGAGTATAAACCTTTGTTGACAAGATTTAAATGGTTCAAATAGGTTATGTGTTTTGTGGTGTATAAACCCGCCACTTTATCAAATCAATTTGTATGTACTCTGCATGCAATATACCGGTGATTGGAAGACACTGGGAGTGAGAGCTCCGTGAGTACAATACCATTGATCAGTTATACACTGTGATATATTTAGAATATATACTTGCACATTCTTTCTTTCGGTTCAATATCCAGGCTTTTTACTAAGTTTGCTTTCTTTAACCTTTTTAGTGCCAGAGGTATGTGCAATGCATTACAATGCAATGTGGTGAACATCCCTCTGTCACTCAAAGGGTTAAAGTTCAAAGGAAGGAGACAGGAGAGTGCTTTGTACTATCCCAGTATGGTGAAGAATAAATATGTGGTATATACAGTAAAACATTTAAATATACTCAATTAGTGGCCGCCACTAGTCAGGAATATCAATCAACTTCAAAAAGAGAATGGTTAAAAAAAATTGAAATGAATGGCTGAGGACAGGGAGGAGTTGATGTCTCCAAACTATGGATTGTGATATCATTAGAGTCACATATTCCATTCAAATAAGATAAGCTCCAATAAGATTCCTAATTGATAGTATCTCAATGGCCTGATATTTCCTAGTGGCACTGTTGCTACACCATCCTATGGAGGTTTATGGTCAACTGACAAGAACTGTCCATAGAACAGTGTAACAACAGCGCCACTGAGATACTCTGCCTAAAAAGTTTGAGTTTCAGCTGCAATAACTTTTGAATAGAACACATTTCAGCAGTGGGAGTACCCTTGTTTTACTCCAGAGGATAAACCTTGCAAGTTTTTGAACTTTTGAACTTCTGCTCATTGATATTCCTGACTAGTAGATTATAACTGGTGATATCTAGTGTTGAGCGAGCATGCTCGGCCGATGCTCGGATCGGCTCGAGCATCGCTCTGCTCGGCACATGGCGGTACTCGTACGAGTACCGCATGTGCTCGACCGCCATGTTCGGGTCTCCTCCCCGCACGTTTTGCGGCTGCTGCGCAGCCAATAAACGTGCAGGGAGGCTCTGACATCGGTGTAATGCCAGCAGCCATGTTGGCTGCTGGCATTACACTGATTGGCTGGCCAGAACCCGTGGTCGGGTGCTGTATAGCACCTGACCATCGAGTTCGGCTCAGTCTTAGCCAGGGAGAGCTGAGGATAGGAAGGGAAAGGCAGTGTAGGGAGGAAAACAAGCAAAATTGTGAAAAAAAAGAACCAAAAGTCCTTTTTAGGACTACTGTGTGTGGGGGCAGCAGGTTATTTTGTGTGGGGGGGGGGGGGAAAAAAATATATATATTCTGTTTAGTGTGCAAAGTTGCAGATTAGAGCACATTCTGTTTAGTGTGCACAGTTGCAGATTAGAGCACATTCTGTTTAGTGTGCAAAGTTGCAGATTAGAGCACATTCTGTTTAGTGTGCAAAGTTGCAGATTAGAGCACATTCTGTTTAGTGTGCAAAGTTGCAGATTAGAGCACATTCTGTTAAGTCTTCAAACTAAAATATCAAAGTCACATATTCCATTCAGTGTGCGTCGCCGCAGTTTAGCAGCACATTCTGTGTACTGTGCAGAGTTGCAGAATAGGAAGATATACTGTTAAGTCTTCAAACTAAAATATCAAAGTCACATATTCCATTCAGTGTGCTTCACCGCAGTTTAGCAGCACATTCTGTGTACTGTGCAGAGTTGCAGAATAGGAAGAAATACTGTTAAGTCTTCAAACTAAAATATCAAAGTCACATATTCCATTCAGTGTGCTTCGCCGCAGTGTAGCAGCACATTCTGTGTACTGTGCAGAGTTGCAGAATAGGAAGAAATACTGTTAAGTCTTCAAACTAAAATATCAAAGTCACATATTCCATTCAGTGTGCTTCGCCGCAGTGTAGCAGCACATTCTGTGTACTGTGCAGAGTTGCAGAATAGGAAGAAATACTGTTAAGTCTTCAAACTAAAATATCAAAGTCACATATTCCATTCAGTGTGCTTCGCCGCAGTGTAGCAGCACATTCTGTGTACTGTGCAGAGTTGCAGAATAGGAAGAAATACTGTTAAGTCTTCAAACTAAAATATCAAAGTCACATATTCCATTCAGTGTGCTTCGCCGCAGTGTAGCAGCACATTCTGTGTACTGTGCAGAGTTGCAGAATAGGAAGAAATACTGTTAAGTCTTCAAACTAAAATATCAAAGTCACATATTCCATTCAGTGTGCTTCGCCGCAGTGTAGCAGCACATTCTGTGTACTGTGCAGAGTTGCAGAATAGGAAGAAATACTGTTAAGTCTTCAAACTAAAATATCAAAGTCACATATTCCATTCAGTGTGCTTCGCCGCAGTGTAGCAGCACATTCTGTGTACTGTGCAGAGTTGCAGAATAGGAAGAAATACTGTTAAGTCTTCAAACTAAAATATCAAAGTCACATATTCCATTCAGTGTGCTTCGCCGCAGTGTAGCAGCACATTCTGTGTACTGTGCAGAGTTGCAGAATAGGAAGAAATACTGTTAAGTCTTCAAACTAAAATATCAAAGTCACATATTCCATTCAGTGTGCTTCGCCGCAGTGTAGCAGCACATTCTGTGTACTGTGCAGAGTTGCAGAATAGGAAGAAATACTGTTAAGTCTTCAAACTAAAATATTAAAGTCACATATTCCATTCAGTGTGTGTCACCGCCGTTTAGCAGCACATTCTGTGTACTCTGCACCGTTGCAGACTAGGAAGAAATACTGTTAAGTTTTCAAACTCAAATATTAAAGTCACATATTCCATTCAGTGTGTGTCACCGCAGTTTAGCAGCCTATTCTGTGTACTCTGCACCGTTGCAGACTAGGAAGAAATACTGTTAAGTTTTCAAACTCAAATATTAAAGTCACATATTCCATTCTGTGTTCGTCACCGCAGTTTAGCAGCCTATTCTGTGTACTCTGCACAGTTGCAGACTAGGAAGAAATACTGTTAAGTTTTCAAACTCAAATATTAAAGTCACATATTCCATTCAGTGTGTGTCACCGCCGTTTAGCAGCCTATTCTGTGTACTCTGCACAGTTGCAGACTAGGAAGAAATACTGTTAAGTTTTCAAACTCAAATATTAAAGTCACATATTCCATTCAGTGTGTGTCACCGCCGTTTAGCAGCCTATTCTGTGTACTCTGCACAGTTGCAGACTAGGAAGAAATACTGTTAAGTTTTCAAACTCAAATATTAAAGTCACATATTCCATTCAGTGTGTTTCACCGCCGTTTAGCAGCCTATTCTGTGTACTCTGCACAGTTGCAGACTAGGAAGAAATACTGTTAAGTTTTCAAACTCAAATATTAAAGTCACATATTCCATTCAGTGTGTGTCACCGCCGTTTAGCAGCCTATTCTGTGTACTCTGCACAGTTGCAGACTAGGAAGAAATACTGTTAAGTTTTCAAACTCAAATATTAAAGTCACATATTCCATTCAGTGTGTGTCACCGCCGTTTAGCAGCCTATTCTGTGTACTCTGCACCGTTGCAGACTAGGAAGAAATACTGTTAAGTTTTCAAACTCAAATATTAAAGTCACATTTTCCATTCAGTGTGTGTCACCGCAGTTTAGCAGCCTATTCTGTGTACTCTGCACAGTTGCAGAATAGTAAGAAATACTGTTAAGTTTTCAAACTCAAATATTAAAGTCACATTTTCCATTCAGTGTGTGTCACCGCAGTTTAGCAGCCTATTCTGTGTACTCTGCACAGTTGCAGAATAGTAAGAAATACTGTTAAGTTTTCAAACTCAAATATTAAAGTCACATATTCCGTGTAAGATGAAGAAGGCGGGTAAAAAGGGACGGGGAAGTGGACGTGATCCTGATAGTTCAGGGCGCGGGTCAGGACGTGGAGAAACTGTGCCTGGTGCCAGAGCACAAGAAAGAAAGACATCCACCATACCTAGCTTCATGTCTAATTTTACAGGGCGTCGCAGGACATCACTCTCGAGGTCCGACCACTGCGAACAGGTGGTCGGTTGGATGACAGCTGATACTGCTTCCAGTCGGTTAAGCACCACCCTGTCTTCCACCAAGTCCACTCTCAGTAGCCAAGAGTCTGGTCAACATAATCCTCACTCTGATCATCCTTCCTCCCACCATACACGGTCTGGTCAAAGAAGTGATCCCACACTGGGATATAGTGAGGAGCTCGTCTCATCACCAATCCTTCATTTGACCCTCTCTCCAAGCACGCTTGCAGAGGAACATGACATCTTGTGCCCTGATTCACAACCTCTAGAGGCTACCCAATCACAAGAAGATGACAGATGTGAAAGGCATTTAAGGTCAAAGGAAGTAGTGGATGATGATGATGATGATGAGACACAGTTGCCATTAAATCAACCACTATTTCCGTCTCAAGACCTTGTTGAGGAGAATGTTATACAGTTGTCAATGACTGAGTATGTGGTGGGATCAAGACTTGAGGAGGATGATCAGAGTGAGGAAGTGGAGGAGGACTTGGTGGACGATGAGGTGACTGACCCCACCTGGGAAGGTGTAGAGCCGAGCGATGACAGCAGTCCTGAGGGTGAGCCATCTGCAGCACCGCAACAGGCTGGAAGAGGCAGTGGTGTGGCTACAGAAAGAAGGCGGACCGCACCAAACCGGCCCGCAAATGTTCCACGGAGCACCCCCTTGCGTAAATCTACCTTGCCAAAGGGTAGGTGTTCCGCGGTATGGCGTTTTTTTAAGGAAAGTGCGGACGACAAAAGAATTGTAGTTTGCAACCTGTGCCACACCAGAATGAGCCGAGGCATGAACACTAGAAACCTCACCACCACCAGCATGATCCGACACATGGCATCCAAGCACCGTAGTAAGTGGGAGGAACGCCTGGATCGCCCATCTGTGTCTGCAGGCCACACCACTGCCTCCTCTTCCCCTGTTTTCGGTGCCGGCCAATCGCCTGTTGAAGGCGCAGGCCCGCATACCTCCCGCCCTGCACCTGTAGCATCTGAAGCACCATCAGCGACCACATCCACTTCCCTGTCCCAGCGCAGCGTCCAAATGTCGTTACCCCAGGCATTTGAGCGCAAGAGAAAGTACCCAGCCACCCACCCACCCACAGGCCATAGCACTAACCTCACACCTTTCCAAATTACTGGCCATCGAAATGCTGCCATTTAGGCTTGTGGACACTGAGTCCTTCCGCAGCCTGATGGCAGCAGCTGTCCCTCGGTACGCGGTCCCCAGCCGCCACTACTTTTCCCGGTGTGCCATCCCCGCATTACACCACCATGTGTCCCGTAACATCACCCGTGCCCTGACCAACACAGTTACTGGGAAGGTCCACTTAACGACTGACACATGGACAAGTGCTTGTGGCCAGGGACGCTACATTTCCCTGACGGCACACTGGGTGAATGTCGTGGAGGCTGGGAGCGACTCGGACCCTGGGATGGCACGGGTGCTACCAACGCCGAGGATTGCGGGCCCTACCTCCATCAGGGTTTCCGCCAGCACCTACGTTATTGGCTCCTCCTCCTCCGTTTCCACCTCCGAATTCTCTACACGCAGCGCCACTCCCCCATCAGCCAGTAGCTGGAAGCAGTGTAGCACTGCAGTGGGGAAGCGTCAACAGGCCATGCTGAAGCTGATCTGCCTTGGGGACAAACAGCACACGGCCTCAGAGCTGTTGCAGGGGATTAGTCACCAGACCGAGCAGTGGCTCTCGCCACTCAACCTGCAACCAGGCATGGTTGTGTGTGATAATGGGCGTAACTTGGTGGCGGCTTTGGAGCTCGGCAAGCTCACACACGTACCATGCCTAGCGCATGTATTTAATTTAGTGGTGCAGCGATTTCTAAAAACCTACCCCAATGTGCATGATCTCTTGACCAAGGTGCGCCGCGTGTGTGCACATTTCCGTAAGTCATCTACAGCTTCGGCCGGCCTGTTGAAGCTGCAGCAGCGCTTACAATTGCCAGCTCACCGGCTGCTGTGTGACGTGAGCACGCGCTGGAACTCCACCTTCCACATGTTGGCCCGGCTTTGTGAGCAGCAGAGGGCAGTAGTGGAGTACCAGCTGTTACACGGTCGTCGCCTCTCCGTTCAACTTCCTGTAATCAGAAGTGAGGAGTGGGAATGGATGTCAGACCTCTGCGAGGTTTTACGCAATTTTGAGGAATCGACACAGATGGTGAGCGGTGATAAAGCTATTATCAGTGTCACCATCCCACTTCTGTGTCTACTGAAACGCTCGCTGCTCACAATTAAAACCGACGCTTTGCATGTGGAAGAGGTGGAAATGGGGGAGGAAGAGCTTACACAAGGTGATAGCCAGAGCACCCTCACTTCGTCTTCTCAGCGACAATTGGAGGAGGCGGAGGAGGAGGAGGAGGAGGAGGAGGAGGAAGACACGGTTGCCTCCGCTACAGAGGGTAGCCATGGAACTTTAGTTCCATCTCTTCAGCGTGGGTGGGCAGAAGAGGAGGAAGAGGATGAGGATATTGAGAGTCATCCTCCTGGTGAGGACAGCGAAATCTTGACTGTTGGTACTCTGGCACACATGGCTGACTTTATGTTAGGCTGCCTTTCCCGTGACCCACGCGTTATACGCATTTTAAACAACACGGATTACTGGGTGTTCACCCTTCTGGACCCCCGCTACAAAGAGAATTTCTCATCTCTCATTCCTCCGGTGGAGAGGACAAGCAAAATGGTGCAATACCAGAAGGTTCTTGTTGAAAAATTGCTCCAAAATTTTCCATCTGACAACGCTGGCGGCAGAGTACGTGCTACCTTGGCCAACCGAGAAGGGGAGAAAAGGGGAGCACACAGCAGTTCCGAGAAAGGCAGGGCAACACTCTCCAAGGCGTGGGACACCTTCATGACACCCCGCCAGCACCCTCACCCTGATGCGCAGCCTAGTGTCACAAGGAGGGAAAAGTTTTGGAAGATGGTGAAGGAGTACGTAGCAGACCGTGTCAGCGTCCTCAATGATCCCTCTGTGCCTTACAACTACTGGGTGTCCAAGCTGGACACGTGGTATGAACTGGCACTCTACGCCTTGGAGGTGCTGGCCTGCCCTGCCGCCAGCGTTCTGTCTGAGCGGGTATTTAGTGCTGCTGGTGGCATCATAACAGATAAGCGTATCCGCCTTTCCACCGACAATGCTGATAGGTTGACACTTATAAAAATGAACAAGGCCTGGATTTCCCCTGACTTCTCCACTCCACTGGAGGAAAGCCCCGGGGGAACATAAACTCACTTTATATATGTTATTTACAATGATGGGAATACTCTGTATTCCCATTCACCCCTTCCACCCAAAAAACGGGTATATGGTTGACTCTTAATCTTCTCATCCTCCTCCTCCTCTTCCATATGCCCTGGAATATAATTTTTATATAGGGCCAGCTCACCAGCGGGCCCTGTGATATAATTTTTATATAGGGCCAGCTCACCAGCGGGCCCTGTGATATAATTTTTATATAGGGCCAGCTCACCAGCGGGCCCTGTTTGACAATTTTTATATAGGTCAGCTCACCAGCGGGCCTTCTCATATAATGTTTTATTGGGTCAGCTCTCTAGCGGGCCCTCTCATATAATGTTTTATAGCGTCAGCTCACTAGCGGGCCTTCGCATATAATGTTTAGGATGGTCAGCTCTGCAGCAGACCCTCACCCATAATGTTTTAGATGGTCAGCTCAGCGCACGTTTCCCTCTTAATCATGGCCTCAGTTCTGAAAATCAAGGAAATTTTTGGGAGAATTTGCCTCTGCGCACGTTTCCCTCTTAATCATGGCCTCAGTTCTGAAAATCAAGGAAATTTTTGGGAGAATTTGCCTCTGCGCACGTTTCCCTCTTAATCATGGCCTCAGTTCTGAAAATCAAGGAAATTTTTGGGAGAATTTGCCTCTGCGCACGTTTCCCTCTTAATCATGGCCTCACTTCAGAAAATCAAGGAAATTTTTGGGAGAATTTGCAGATGATATACAAGTAAATATACAGCAAATATTGTTTGGTAACAATTTTTCGCCTAAAGTCGTTTTTATTTTCCTTTTTGTGTGTTTTACGGTCAGTCTGTAAAAATGGCGTACTACGGGCGAAAGATCGTTCCCAGCAGCGATGTTGGAGTCCAAGATGCATCCAGACATCCTCCCTATGCTGTCCCTGAACCATTTCTGTGGTGTTTCCATCCTTTTCTGCCCTTTTCCTATGGACCAGGCACCCTCCCCTCATCAGAGCAGGGGGTGCCTGGTGTAATGCTCGAGTCCTCCCATTGACTTCAATGGGGCTCGGGTGCTCGGCCGAGCACTCGAGCCTCCGGGGGTGCTCGGTCAGAGCACCCGAACACCCGAGCATTGGGGTGCTCGCTCATCACTAGTGATATCCATTTGAGTCCCATCCCAGGGAGGACTAGAACCACAAATCCCTGTATGTATTTGACTGGTTATGTTATCTACTTATGGTCACTGATACCTAAGTGAGTATGTTTAAATAGTTACTGTATATACCATGTATTTATTCTTCACCACAGGGCTCAAAATTTCCACTCTCCACTAGCCAATGGCGAGTGAAAATTTAGCCCTGGCGAGTAGAAATTCAGCCCTGGTGGGTATATTATGGCTTGCAGTGGCTAGTAACTTTTCAGGTCTGGCTAGGAGCAAAGGACTTCAAATTTTAAGCCCTGCTTCACCATATTAGGATACTGCAAAGTGCACTCCCGTCTCCCTTCTTTGTGATTTGAATATATCTTATCAGTCATCCTGGTGGGACTTATTCAAGATTAGAGCAAAACATTCAGCATTTACTTGTGTGGATCAATTATTCACTGCAATACAGATGGGTTTTCTTTTTTTATAAACACACAAATCCCTCCCCTATTCCCTGACCTCCAGTGAGGGTGGAAGGCAGAAAGGTAAGCTTTCTCCTTCCACATACCCTGTTTTTCCCACTAATTGCGAAGGCCAGGCACCTGATCTCACAATCAAGGGAAGAAGGCAGGAGGACCCTCCATCTCATGTGGCTTCAAGTGGACAGGCCACCCTCTGCCATTTGTACTTACTCATTCAACTATTATTCATCTTGATTTACTACACTAGAAGGTTCTCCCCTATTTACGTTTTGAGTCTCTTTAAAGTAGGAATAGTCTAGTCTCCCATAGATAATAAAATGCCTGACATTTTCTCTGTTATTAATGGTTTGAGTTAAAGTTTTGTATTGTTGGGGAAAATGGGAGTTGTATGCAACAGGTAGAGAAGGACCAAGGTCACCTGTTATAAACTTTCTTGCTTATTAGTGATGAGCGAGCATGCTCGGCCGAAGCTCGGTTCGGCTCGAGCATCGCTCTGCTCGGCAAATGGCGGTACTCGTACGAGTACCGCATGTGCTCGCCCGCCATGTTCGGGTCTCCTCCCCGCACGTTTCGCGGCTGCAGCGCAGCCAATAAATGTGCGGGGAGGCTCTGACATCAGTGTAATGCCAGCAGCCATGTTGGCTGCTGGCATTACACTGATTGGCTGGCCAGAACCCGTGATCGGGTGCTGTATAGCACCTGACCAGCGAGTTCGGTTCAGTCTTAGCCAGGGAGAGATGAGGATAGGAAGGGAAAGTCAGTGTAGGGAGAAGAAAAGTGTGTTTCAACAACAAAAAGACCCAAAAGTCCTTTTTAGGACTATTGTGTGTGGGGGCAGCAGTTATATTTTGTTTTGGGGGGCAGAGTTTAAAAAAAAAACCGTCACATATTCCGTTCACTGTGCCTAGCCACAGATTAGCAGCACATTCTGTTTAGTGTGCAAAGTTGCAGATTAGCAGCACATTCTTTTTAGTGTGCAAAGTTGCAGATTAGCAGCACATTCTGTTTAGTGTGCAAAGTTGCAGATTAGCAGCACATTCTTTTTAGTGTGCAAAGTTGCAGATTAGCAGCACATTCTGTTTAGTGTGCAAAGTGTAAAAAATAAAAGTCACATATTCCATTCACTGTGCCTAGCCGCAGATAAGCAGCACATTCTGTTTAGTGTGCAAAGTTGCACATTAGCAGCACATTCTATTTAGTGTGCAAAGTGTAAAAAATAAAAGTCACTTATTCCGATCACTGTGCCTAGCCGCAGATAAGCAGCACATTGTGTTTAGTGTGCAAAGTTGCAGATTAGCAGCACATTCTGTTTAGTGTGCAAAGTGTAAAAAATAAAAGTCACATATTCCATTCACTGTGCCTAGCCGCAGAAAAGCAGCACATTCTGTTTAGTGTGCAAAGTTGCAGATTATCAGCACATTCTGTTTAGTGTGCAAAGTGTAAAAAATAAAAGTCACTTATTCCGTTCACTGTGCCTAGCCGCAGATAAGCAGCACATTCTGTTTAGTGTGCAAAGTTGCAGATTAGCAGCACATTCTGTTTAGTGTAGAAAGTTGCAGATTAGCAGCACATTCTGTTTAGTGTGCAAAGTGTAAAAAATAAAAGTCACATATTCCATTCACTGTGCCTACCCGCAGATAAGCAGCACATTCTGTTTAGTGTGCAAAGTTGCAGATTAGCAGCACATTCTGTTTAGTGTGGAAAGTTGCAGATTAGCAGCACATTCTGTTTAGTGTGCAAAGTGTAAAAAATAAAAGTCACATATTCCATTCACTGTGCCTAGCCGCAGATAAGCAGCACATTCTGTTTAGTGTGCAAAGTTGCAGATTAGCAGCACATATTCCGTGTAATATGAAGAAGGCGGGTAAAAAGGGACGGGGAAGTGGACGTGATCCTGATAGTTCAGGGCGCGGGTCAGGACGCGTAGAAACTGTGCCTGGTGCCAGAGCACAAGAAAGAAAGACATCCACCATACCTAGCTTCACGTCTCAGTTTACAGGGCGTCGCAGGACATCACTCTCGAGGTCAGACCACTGCGAACAGGTGGTCGGTTGGATTTCAGGTGATACTGCTTCCAGTCGGTTAAGCACCACCCTGTCTTCCACCAAGTCCACTCTCAGTAGCCAAGAGTCTGGTCAACATAATCCTCACCCTGATCATCCTTCCTCCCACCATAGAGGGTCTGGTCAAAGAAGTGATCCCACACTGGGATATAGTGAGGAGCTCGTCTCATCACCAATCCTTCATTTGAACCTCTCTCCAAGCACGCTTGCAGAGGAACATGAAATCTTGTGCCCTGATTCACAAACTCTAGAGGGTACCCAATCACAAGAAGATGACAGAGGGGTACGGCATTTAAGGTCAAAGGAAGTGGATGATGATGATGATGAGACACAGTTGCCATCAAATCAACCACTATTACTGTCTCAAGACCTTGATGAGGAGGATGATATACAGTTGTCAATGACTGAGTATGTGGTGGGATCAAGAAATGAGGAGGATGATCAGAGTGAGGAAGTGGAGGAGGACTTGGTGGATGATGAGGTGACTGACCCCACCTGGGAAGGTGGAGAGCCGAGCGATGACAGCAGTCCTGAGGGTGAGCCATCTGCAGCACCGCAACAGGCTGGAAGAGGCAGTGGTGTGGCTAAAGAAAGAAGGCGGACCGTACCAAACCGGCCCGCAAATGTTCCACGGAGCACCCCTTTGCGTAAATCTCCCTTGCCAAGGGCTAGGTGTTCCGCGGTATGGCGTTTTTTTAAGGAAAGTGCGGACGACAAAAAAATTGTAGTTTGCAACCTGTGCCACACCAGAATGAGCCGAGAAATGAACACTAGAAACCTCACCACCACCAGCATGATCCGACACATGGCATCCAAGCACCGTAATAAGTGGGAGGAACGCCCGGATCGCCAATCTGTGTCTGCAGGCCACACCACTGCCTCCTCTTCCCCTGTTTTCGGTGCCGGCCAATCGCCTGTCGAAGGCGCAGGCCCGCATACCTCCCGCCCTGCACCTGTACCATCTGAAGCACCATCAGCGACCACATCCACTTCCCTGTCCCAGCGCAGCGTCCAAATGTCGTTACCCCAGGCATTTGAGCGCAAGCGAAAATACCCAGCCACCCACCCACCCACAGGCCATAGCACTAACCTCACACCTTTCCAAATTACTGGCCATCGAAATGCTGCCATTTAGGCTTGTGGAGACTGAGTCCTTCCGCAGCCTGATGGCAGCAGCTGTCCCTCGGTACGCAGTCCCCAGCCGCCACTACTTTTCCCGGTGTGCCGTCCCCGCCTTACACCACCATGTGTCCCGTAACATCACCCGTGCCCTGACCAACGCAGTTACTGGGAAGGTCCACTTGACGACTGACACATGGACAAGTGCTTGTGGCCAGGGACGCTACATTTCCCTGACGGCACACTGGGTGAATGTCGTGGAGGCTGGGAGCGACTCGGACCCTGGGATGGCACAGGTGCTACCCACGCCGAGGATTGCGGGCCCTACCTCCATCAGGGTTTCCGCCAGCACCTACGTTATTGGCTCCTCCTCCTCCGTTTCCACCTCCGAATTCTCTGCGTGTAGCGCCACTCACCCATCAGCCGGTAGCTGGAAGCAGTGTAGCACTGCAGTGGGGAAGCGTCAACAGGCCGTGCTGAAGCTGATCTGCCTTGGGGACAAACAGCACACGGCCTCAGAGCTGTTGCAGGGGATTAGTCACCAGACCGAGCAGTGGCTCTCGCCACTCAACCTGCAACCAGGCATGGTTGTGTGTGATAATGGGCGTAACTTGGTGGCGGCTTTGTAGCTCGGCAAGCTCACACACGTACCATGCCTAGTGCATGTATTTAATTTAGTGGTTCAGCGATTTCTAAAAACCTACCCCAATTTGCATGATCTCTTGATGAAGGTGCGCCGCGTGTGTGCACATTTCCGTAAGTCATCTACAGCTTCAGCCGGCCTGTTGAAGCTGCAGCAGCGCTTACAATTGCCAGCTCACCGGCTGCTGTGTGACGTGAGCACGCGCTGGAACTCCACCTTCCACATGTTGGCCCGGCTTTGTGAGCAGCAGAGGGCAGTAGTGGAGTACCAGCTGTTACACGGTCGTCGCCTCTCCGTTCAACTTCCTCTAATCAGAAGTGAGGAGTGGGAATGAATGTCAGACCTCTGTGAGGTTTTACGCAATTTTGAGGAATCGACACAGATGGTGAGCGGCGATAACGCTATTATCAGTGTAACCATCCCACTTCTGTGTCTACTGAAACGCTTGCTGCTCACAATTAAAACCGACGCTTTGCATGTGGAAGAGGTGGAAATGCAAGAGGAAGAGCTTACACAAGGTGATAGCCAGAGCACCCTCACTTCGTCTTCTCAGCGACAATTGGAGGAGGCGGAGGAGGAGGAGGAGGAGGAGGAAGACACGGTTGCCTCCGCTACAGAGGGTAGCCATGGAACTTTAGTTCCATCTCTTCAGCGTGGGTGGGCAGAAGAGGAGGAAGAGGATGAGGAGATTGAGAGTCATCCTCCTGGTGAGGACAGCGAAATCTTGCCTGTTGGTACTCTGGCACACATGGCTGACTTTATGTTAGGCTGCCTTTCCCTTGACCCACGCGTTATACGCATTTTAGACAACACGGATTACTGGGTGTTCACCCTTCTGGACCCCCGCTACAAAGAGAATTTCTCATCTCTCATTCCTCCGGTGGAGAGGACAAGCAAAATGGTGCAATACCAGAAGGTTCTTGTCGAAAAATTGCTCCAAAATTTTCCATCTGACAACGCTGGCGGCAGAGTACGTGCTACCTTGGCCAACCGAGAAGGGGAGAAAAGGGGAGCACACAGCAGTTCCGACAAAGGCAGGGCAACACTCTCCAAGGCGTGGGACACCTTCATGACACCCCGCCAGCACCCTCACCCTGATGCGCAGCCTAGTGTCACAAGGAGGGAAAAGTTTTGGAAGATGGTGAAGGAGTACATAGCAGACCGTGTCAGCGTCCTCAATGATCCCTCTGTGCCTTACAACTACTGGGTGTCCAAGCTGGACACGTGGTATGAACTGGCACTCTACGCCTTGGAGGTGCTGGCCTGCCCTGCCGCCAGCGTTCTGTCTGAGCGGGTATTTAGTGCTGCTGGTGGCATCATAACAGATAAGCGTATCCGCCTTTCCACCGAAAATGCTGATAGGTTGACACTTATAAAAATGAACAAGGCCTGGATTTCCCCTGACTTCTCCACTCCACTGGAGGAAAGCCCCGGGTGAACATAAAGTCACTTTAAATATGTTATTTACAATGATGGGAATACTCTGTATTCCCATTCACCCCTTCCACCCAAAAAATGGGTATATGGTTGACTCTCTTCCATATACCCTGGGATATAATTTTTATATAGGGCCAGCTCACCAGCGGGCCCTGTGATATAATTTTTATATAGGGCCAGCTCACCAGCGGGCGCTGTTTGACAATTTTTGTATAGGTCAGCTCACCAGCGGGCCTTCTCATATAATGTTTTATTGGGTCAGCTCTCTAGCGGGCCCTCTCATATAATGTTTTATAGCGTCAGCTCACTAGCGGGCCTTCGCATATAATGTTTAGGATGGTCAGCTCCGCAGCAGACCCTCACCCATAATGTTTTAGATGGTCGGCTCAGTGCACGTTTCCCTCTTAATCATGGCCCCAGTTCAGAAAAATCTATGACATTTTTTGCAGAATTTGCCTCTGCGCACGTTTCCCTCTTAATCATGGCCCCAGTTCCGAAAAATCGATGAAATTTTTTCCAAAATTTGCCTCTGCGCACGTTTCCCTCTTAATCATGGCCCCAGTTCCGAAAAATCGATGAAATTTTTTGCAGAATTTGCCTCTGCGCACGTTTCCCTCTTAATCATGGCCCCAGTTCCGAAAAATCGATGAAATTTTTTGCAGAATTTGCCTCTGCGCACGTTTCCCTCTTAATCATGGCCCCAGTTCAGAAAAATCGATGAAATTTTTTGCAGAATTTGCAGATGATATACAAGTAAATATACAGCAAATACTGTTTGGTAACAATTTTTCGCCTAAAGTCGTTTTTATCTTCCTTTTTGTTTTTTTTACGGTCAGTCTGTAAAAATGGCGTACTACGGGCGAAACATCGTTCCCAGCAGCGACGTTGGAGTCCAAGATGCATCCAGACATCCTCCCTATGCTGTCCCTGAACCATTTCTGTGGTGTTTCCATCATTTTCTGCCCTTTTCCTATGGACCAGGCACCCTCCCCTCATCAGAGCAGGGGGTGCCTGGTGTAATGCTCGAGTCCTCCCATTGACTTCAATGGGGCTCGGGTGCTCGGCCGAGCACTCGAGCCTCCGGGGGTGCTCGGCCAGAGCACCCGAACACCCGAGCATTGGGGTGCTCGATCATCACTATTGCTTATCTGTTACAGTAATTATTACTAGTGTTACTGTTTATATTATTTGTTGCCCAATTTTGCAGAGTTATGGAATGCACTGGCACATACTAAATAATCCATAATAATAGTAATAGAATTCATGTAACATACAATATAATGATATTAGTTGAGCTGTTTTCCATGAGGCTTGGAGAAGCAGTTGTACTGCTCACTTACTTTATAAAGTAGAGTAAGTTGAGATATAATTTGCTCATTAGTCTTGCTAAATGAAAGTCAGATAACTAAAGTTTCTAGCATGGGGCCTGTCATGACCCTGGACTGGCAATTGGAGTAGCAATGCATGCAGGGTCACAGCCCCCATGTGCTTTACTTTGTCTATTGCCAGATGGATCAGCCAGGGAGTGGCTAATACCTGTGGGGTGTTGCCCCACATATCATAGTCAGCCATTTCCCAATACAGATTTGCCCTCATCTTCACATGTCTGCCTGCTCCACCTGTCTCAGTGTCCTCCACCTGTCACCTCAATACCTCTGTATACTCCACCTGTCTCTGTAACCTCCACCTGTCACTTAGTTAAAGAATATATTTGATTGAAAACAGTCCATTAAGTTCAATCTTTGCCACAGAAAATGATAACTATTGTTCCCAACTGACAGATAAGTGTTAGTCTATTTACCATAAACTCCTGTTGTAACCCTGTATGCCCCCTTATGCTATAAATATACCTGATCTACCTTAAATGCATCCATTGTATCAGTCTTCTCCATGTCCTAGGCAAAGAGTTACTCAATTTTACAGACCTTATTGTAAAGAAACCCTAGTCCGTTGAAACATAATTTATTTTAATCTTAAGGGATGGTCCCTAGTTGTTTGGTCATGTCTTTAAATGAACAGTTCACTTGGAGATCTGTGTATCAACCTTGCATATACTTGTGCAATGTAAAAAGAAAATTCATATTTTCTCTCGAACAAATAAACCAAATTTGACTAGACAGTCTTCAGTTTCTCCATTCTTTTGATTAATGTTGTTGCCCCTCTCCAGTACTGTAATGTCATTTTAAAGAACAGGTGCCCAAGACTGTACTGTATATTTTAGGTGAGGTCTTGCCATTGACTTGGTCAGTGATAAAATAATGTTCTTGAGTCAATACCATTTTTCATGCAGGACAGCATTTTGTTTGCTTTTGCTACTATTGCTTGATACTGATCGCTATTGCTATGTTTGCAGTGTACAAGTAATCCAAGATCTTTTCCCATTGTTGAGTCTCCTAAAATGATCCAAATTAAGTCCATAAGTAGAATGATTATTTATATGTATAATTTTAAGCAGACACACAGACAAACACAGACAGACACACATTCATGTTCACACACACACACACACACAACCTGTGGTTTTATGGCTTAAGAGTAATTAACCTGTCACAAATTAGCACAATATAAATCAAATCTCTGTTTCTTACTAATTAATCAATGTCTATGCCATCTCTATGAGTAGTATAACCTCATTCATTATGGATGTGCAAGTGAGCTTGATGTGAAAGCAGGAAATAGGAATCAGCACTTGTGTCTCTAGAGCTTACATATCCAGCTTGGGGTAAAGCAGTCCAGGGAATATCTATATGCTGAGGGCTGTAACTTTATAATAATGATGGTCCCAGAGGTCGAATTAGCTACGATAAAATGTTATTTTTCATGTCAATTGTCCTATAGTAACCAATCCAATTAGCTATTAAACTCTGATTTAACATGACTAATCAATTCAATTTGAATTATATTAAATCTAGTCTGAATCTTATATTCAGTTTCAGGTAAGATAGATTTGCTAAACTCAGCCTCATAAACTTGCCAGCTGTACCTGGAAAATTTATAGGGAACTCTGAATTTTCCCATGTTAACAATGATAATGGTAAAATACAAGTTTTTAAAAATTGCGCTCCCTCAGTAAGCATGTACAGAGCCTGTAAAACATTCAATTATTTTTCAGTCTGTAAATATGTGTGCATGAGTGGTTCTCAAGTAGGAATGGGTGAAAATTTTTGACACAAAAGTGAAACATGCAAAAAAACATCACTTTCCACTTTCTGTGGAAATGTCCATAAAAAGAGTATTTTTTCCACTATTTCCTGATTTGTTTGTTGCATTAAAATCAATGACAAATATATAATTTCCTTCCCACAGGAATATTTCCCCATGTATAAACCACCTTACTAACATGTCAATATAAAAAACTGAATTCAGTTTACCACAGGTTTTCAGTCTGTGCTTTGTGGAGAAAGAGAGAACACTGCTGAAATTTTGACCCTAGCTAGTGTAAGCAGACAGGTAAGGGGAGGGAACTGGAATTGCTTGATTTAAGGAGTATAGCCAACTGCTGAAAACAATAAATCATGTGTGTATGAATATTTTTCCACAAATCCATCTTTGCTAACTCAACATCACTTAAATACAATATAATTACATAATCCATCACTGTGATATGTTAAAAAACTAAATTGTCTAACACTGGAATCCAGACATAACCTTCACTTTCTTGCCTAGTTTATAACCAATTTTCTGGAAAACTATTTGACTATCACGGCAGTATGTTCACTCCAGCATTCCATAATTCCTATAACATCTTCTTCACTGCCAGAAAACTCATTGTTTATTAATCTAGAAGAAAGAAATGGGTCAGTCGGCTTTCTCCTACAGAGCTCGGCAAGCATGGAATAACCTACATGAAAAAAAATCTAATTTTCTGCAATTTTAAAATCCTTAAAAGAAACTGCTTGTTTGAATTTAAAAACATAATGTAACTGTATAGAAAAGTTAATGTATTATTTATATTTATCTTTTTGCTTCTACTTATGTATAACTGTGTAACCTTGTTTTTCAGGACATACTTGAAAATGAAAGAAATCTCAATGTATTCTTCCTGGTAAAACTCTCAAGCAAAGTTGTAATGACAACATTCATATGGGCCATGAAGATTTTCTCACTGTAATAAATAAGGGGATGCTATAAATAGAACGTATTAGTGTACTTTAAGAATCTGAAGAGTGTTGAGTTTTGCCATGATATATGCATGATCTGAAAACATCTATGTTTAATAAAAAGTATGCACAAATAACTGAAGTGTTATGTGCTATGTATTTATTACTTGGGTACGTTTAGTGTAAGTGTATGTATGTTGGCTCCTGCACCCCCATGAATCACTTGCTCATTTTGACTGTAATTTAGCAGAGGAAGTCTTAAAGGGATAGTAATGTTTCAAAATAAAATCAGATTCAATTATAGTATTGTATATTGTATAGTAATAGTATTTGAGCCATGGAGAGTGTTATTTCAATACTGTCAGAGTTGTAGTTCAAGAGTAATTGAATGATAAAGTATCCTCCTCCCACCACTTTTACCTAGTGTAAGCTACCTCCCCTCATATGTGGAATATGGTCCTGGGACCAGACAGCTCACAGAAAGGGACAATCTTCTTACTGTGATTATAAGGAAACACTGCCCCCCTTGACAGGTTTTTCAGGTTTTCCCTTATGCTAATTGAAGTTTGTCACTCACTGCAAGCCATCTGGACACCACCTTTCTGTTCTGAGGTGAGCAGTGTTACATCAGTAAAAGGGGCGGGAGGGGGATACTTTATCATTTAGTTACGCTTGAATTACAACTCTGACAGTATTGAAATTACACTCTCCATGGCCCAGATACTATGAAGATTAATTGAAGCTGCTTTTATTTTGAAACATTACTAACTCTATTGGGTGCCAACTGACATTGACAACTGGAGTTACCTTGCCATAGGGTGATATTTACTAAGAGTTGAGTTAGCCATGACAGAAGTGAGCTGAGTTCCACTCTTTTGGTATTGAATAACCTAGTATTCATTGTGAGAGAAGACACGCTGAGAATCATGGTGCAATCATGAAGCAAACAAACTACACCATAGATGTCAGATGAAAAAAATCCCACTCACTGAAAATTCTCATTAATTAAAACAAAATCACATTAATTAAATGTGCTGGAGACCTATCTTTAAATTGCAAGAGTTAAAAGCCCAATTTAAATCAATGACACGTTTGATTTTTCTTTTGTCCAATGTGAAAGACAGGAACCATGTGATAAAGGAAAGCTAAATGTCTCAAACTATTATTTTAAATAAAAAAATAACTAAAATATAATTTACACACAATTCATTTGAAAGCATTAAATTCAGTAAAAGACTTAATTAAAACAATGAAATAATGTTTTTGTTCCCTGTGGTGCAGTTGATGTGACCCAGAATGTTTGTCTTTGTACATAGGACACAATAAGTCATTCATGACCATACCTGGGAATATTCTTGCTCTCCCCCCAGAGTACTAAGATGATCCGTGTGGGAATGTTCAAATGACATGATGTGCATAATGGCAAGGGCAAGGATTAATAAGGACAGCAGGACTGGGGGGAAAAATAAGGAAGGATTTGCCTCTAGAGAATGGGAGCGGGGGGCGGAGCGTACTGACTAAGGAGATGGACGTGCTTTACTTTAGCTCTGGGCCGAGACACTGAATAACTTACTTAACGCTGCTTAATATTTTGAATTTCTTGTTCAAAGCCTTCATCTCTCCTTGCTGACTGGCTAGATGGTGCATAAGGCTGCATTTTTTATAGCAACGGAGTCGCAAATTACTTTATTTCCACCAACGTTCCAGTACAATTGTTTGTTGGGCTGATCAAAATGGCGACGGACATTTATGAACAGGAAGAAAAGGCTGCACAACTGGTGTCTAGGGCAGATCTCAATGCCTTTGTTCTGGCTATCAGGGCTGTACTTCGAGAGGAGGTGGCAAATATAGGGCATAATTCTGGTCCAATGAACCAGAGCCCTGTTTTCCTGGAGAGGGAGGTTTCCATAGTGGCCTGGGACGCTACTCATTTAGAGGCCACTTTGTGTTCCACGGAGATGATCATGGTGAATTCCTCTGACTGCGAGTCGGTTATGGATTGTCAGAGTCAAAGCGATTTTTGCATCTTACCTGCTACTGACCCACGAAAGATTTTGGTTCCTACTTCTGATGCTGCCTTCTATGGGTTATTGCGGGTTCTGAAGAGTAACTTCTGGCAGTTTATGTTCGGGTTACCTACGTTGGTACAGCGACCCCTTCTACCTGTCATGCTGATATTGATGGAGCTGAAGCAGATTACTTCCCCTTGGGATCCTGGGATTTGTGACATTTCGCTTGGTCGCTTTGCTCCGGAGTTTTAACAGTACATTCCCTCCTCCCTGAGGTAAAGTTGGACGCTCTCCTGCGTGGACTGTCTGAGTTCTGGCCACCGGGGTGGGTCTCCCTTGGGCCCGGGGAGTTTACCCTGAGTGTCTATTGCAAAGAATGGTCCCTGAAGGTTTTTGTATCATGGGAGGGAGGTTTATTTGCTTACATATTTTATAGCTTGTTATGTGAATTTGCATGTTTCTGACTGCAGATTTTTTGTTTATTTCTATGCTGTAGGTAAAACTGATGTCTCATACACTGTACATCTATTATGCAAAGGTGATTCAACTGCTTCTGTCCACTCTGCTTATATTTCGAAGTGCAGTCTTAATATCTATAGGCTGCTTGAGTCTTAGTGGCTTAGCTGATTAGGATCTCAGTTTCATTCTGTCTGTTTTCCAGTTATTTGGCCATTATATCAAACCCGATTCTGATCTGTTTTATACACTTTGCAAGGATTTTTTCACCCCATTTCTATATAGGCCAGACTATTGTCTTGGCTCCATGACATTCCCACTACTTAAGATGGCGTCCTTCAACTTTTATATTTTATGCTGATACATCTACCGTCCCCCAGGACCTTCTGGACTTTCCGGAGGTCACTGCGTGATTGTCTGGCAGGGTGTCTGGCTTATGCCTCGACTCCCTGTCCACGCTATACTCTATTACTAGTATATTTCTGTACCCTATCTTTCTTGCTTTCTCTTCCCTGGCTTTCTGGACTCTCTCTTGCATCCTTATTTAGCAACTAGTTTTGGGACTGCTGCATCACTACTGTAGGCTATTCCTCATATATGGCTTACAGTCCCTTTCCTATAGTATCTACCTTTCTCAGCATTAATCTCATTTGCTGTGTTTAAAATTCATATTCATTAGATTCACATCTTGGCTAGCATTGGGACAGTGCTGTACAGAATATTGTCTCTTTTCATATGTATTTATCTCTGATAGTGTAATACTGTTCTATATTATTGCATCAATGCTTCGTTTCTATTTGTGCACATATAGAGAATAGTTTTCAACCGCTTTTAGGTAAGGCATCCAATGATGCTTCCTATTTCGCTCGATATTTTGTAGAGTATACTTTATATTAAGACTGTTATGCTATATAAATAAAGAATAATAATAATAATAATGTTTTGTCTTGGATTAATAATGCTCTTTCACTCAACAACTAGGACCTTGGAGAGGTTCATACTTTGAGCTTGTACTATGTCTACCTTAAATGCTGTGATGTATTTGCAGTTAATCCCATGAGTACTAGATGATGCCCAACGCATTGCAAAGGAACACTTTTGGATCCCCTTTGGCACTCAAAGGATTAATAAAAATGAACTGTAATAAGTAAAAAAAAAAAAAAAAAAAGAGAATGGGAGCATTGCAAAATAAATCTGAATTTTGCAATATTTGATTTTTTAAAGAGCGCTAGCATCTCCTAATAATAATTCGTTACATACCTTAAGATGGACAGAAAATCCAAATGGCCCCTATGAATCTTGCCCTTGTGCCTTTTTTCAAAAGATAACATATTCTGTCAGTCTTGGATGTGATGTTCATGGAGACAGTGCCTGGCATGCACCTACTTAAAGGGATAGTAACACTTCGTTTTAACTTTATTTTATTTTGTAGGCATTAAAAAAACATGAAGAATGATATAAGTCTTATGTCTCAAACCTTTATGGTTTATGAGATATTCACAAGCAAAGTTCCCCTCCTCGCCCCTTTTACCTAGTGTAAGCCATCTCTTCTCAGATGTGAGTCTGGTTGTATGACAGGACAGATAACAGAAGGGGACAATTTTCTTTGTATGAAAACAACGAAAGCCCTTCCACCCTTGACAAGTTTTTCAGCTTTTTCCATTATCTTAATTGAAGATTGTCCCTCTCTGCAGTCTACCTGGGCATCTCCCTTCTGATCTGGTTGAACAGGGAAGGGATACTTTGTTTGTGAATATCTCTTAAACCATAAAGGTTTGAGAGATAAGACTTATATCATTCTTCATGTTTTTTTAATGCCTACAAAATAAAATAAAGTTAAAATGAAGTATTACTATCCCTTTAACATTAGGACCAGAGGGGTATGCAACACTTTGTGAAGCAATGCAATGCACAATCTTCTAGTCCTTAAAGGGATAGTAATACTTGAAGAGATAAAATCTTAATCAGTGCTGGATATCATGTCCATGGAGGTGGACATAGTTGCTAGCAGGACCCCAAGACCTTAAAATCTGTCTTTAAAGGGATAGTAATACTTTATTTTTACTATCCCTCATATTGTAGATATTTGCAAAATAAGTTTATAGCCCCCAGGTTCATCTCTCAAACCTTTATGGTTTGAGAGATAACCGAAGGCAAAGTTCCCCCCTCCCTCCCCCTTCCCTGAAATCAATATTGTGCTGACTGCAGGGATATCCGGTCTGTCTTTCATCATGCGGCTCTGCAGCAGAGCAGCGATCACGTTAGTGACAAAGAATTAATTCACTGAAACGGTCTTCTACATTTGCTTGCAAACCAAGCACAAACCAAGCACATATAGAAGACCATTTCAGTGAAATAATTCTTCTTCACTAACGGGATCTCAGCTCAGCTGCAGAGCCACAAGCCTGTCGTGCGACAGACATCCCCTGCAGTCAGTACAACGCTGAATTCAGGGAAGGGGGAGGGAGGGGGGAACTTTGCCTTCGGTTATCTCTCAAACCATAAAGGTTTGAGAGATGAACCTGGGGACTATTAAATTATTTTGCAAATACCTACAATATGAGGGATAGTAATCATAAAGTATTACTATCCCTTTAAAGACAGATTTTAAGGTCTTGGGGTCCTGCTAGCAACTATGTCCACCTCCATGGACAAGATATCCAGCACTGATTAAGATTTTATCTCTTCAACAAAAGCAGAAGGGTAAAATGCATAAAAGCTATTTTCTGGCCACAGCAGGGCCGGATTTACATCTCAGGAGCCTGTAGGCACAGAAAGCTGAAGCGCCCCCCCCCCCGCCAAAAAAAAAAAAAAAGTTCAAAAAGTTTTGACTGAAATATTTTTCGATTAATCGATTAATCGGATAAAAAAAATGCTAATTTTTCATTATTTAAACTGATTTAATGAACAGTGTTAAAAACAAACAGCAGAATAAAAAACTTAACACATTAACATGTGTCATTGTTATTATTTTACTATGGGGTCTATGCACCTCTTTCTCCCCCCTTGTACTTCTCTCTCTCCCCCTTGTGCCTCTACTTCTCCCCCCTTGTACTTCTCTCCCCCCCTTGTGCCTCTATTTCTCCCCCCTTGTACTTCTCTACCCCCCTTGTGCCTCTCTCCCCCATGTACCTCTTTCTCCCCCATGTACTTCTCTCTCCCCCTTGTGCCTCTTTCACCCCATGTACTTCTCTCTCCCCCTTGTGCCTCTTTCACCCCATGTACTTCTCTCTCTCCCCCTTGTGCCTCTTTCACCCCATGTACCTCTTTCTCCCCCATGTACTTCTCTCTCCCCCTTGTGCCTCTTTCACCCCATGTACTTCTCTCTCTCCCCCTTGTGCCTCTTTCACCCCATGTACCTCTTTCTCCCCCATGTACTTCTCTCTCCCCCTTGTGCCTCTTTCACCCCCATATACTTCTCTCTCTCTCCCCCTTGTGCCTCTTTCACCCCATATACTTCTCTCTCTCCCCCTTGTGCCTCTTTCACCCCCATATACTTCTCTCTCTCCCCCTTGTGCCTCTTTCACCCCATATACTTCTCTCTCTCCCCCTTGTGCCTCTTTCACCCCATATACTTCTCTCTCTCCCCCTTGTGCCTCTTTCACCCCATATACTTCTCTCTCTCCCCCTTGTGCCTCTTTCACCCCATATACTTCTCTCTCTCCCCCTTGTGCCTCTTTCACCCCATATACTTCTCTCTCTCCCCCTTGTGCCTCTCACCCCATATACTTCTCTCTCTCTCTCCCCCTTGTGCCTCTTTCACCCCATATACTTCTCTCTCTCCCCCTTGTGCCTCTTTCACCCCATATACTTCTCTCTCTCCCCCTTGTGCCTCTTTCACCCCATATACTTCTCTCTCTCCCCCTTGTGCCTCTTTCACCCCATATACTTCTCTCTCTCCCCCTTTTGCCTCTTTCACCCCCATATACTTCTCTCTCTCCCCCTTGTGCCTCTTTCACCCCCATATACTTCTCTCTCTCCCCCTTGTGCCTCTCTCCCCCATGTACTTCTCTCTTTCGCTCCCCCTTGTGCCTCTCTCCCCCATGTACTTCTCTCTTTCGCTCCCCCTTGTGCCTCTCTCCCCCATGTACTTCTCTTTCGCTCCCCCTTGTGCCTCTCTCCCCCATGTACTTCTCTCTTTCGCTCCCCCTTGTGCCTCTCTCCCCCATGTACTTCTCTTTCTCTCCCCCTTGTGCCTCTCTCCCCCATGTACTTCTCTTTCTCTCCCCCTTGTGCCTCTATCTCTCCCCCGTACCTCTTTTTCACTTTCCTGCACTGATGACAGCCGGAGCGCAACCACTCCAAACGCGGAGACGCCGCATGGAGCGTGAAGGGGTTTTCTTCCTCTGTCTTGGCGCCAGTTTTAAACTGGCCTCAGAACAGAGGAAGAAAATACCTGCACGCTCCACGCGGCGTCTCCGCGTTTGGAGTGGTTGCGCTCCGGATGTCATCAGTGCAGGAAGACAGCAGTATCCGGCGGCTGTGGGGCTGCTGGGCTGCTGGGTGGCACAAAAAAAAAAAAGTGTAAAAAAACCAAAACGATCCCAATGACAGGCGCCCCTCTGTGGGGTGCGCCTGTAGGCAGATGCCTACTCTGCCTTATTATAAATCCGGCCCTGGGCCACAGTATTGTTAGTGGGGGGTTATTAGGAGATGTTAATTCTCCCTTAAGAAAAGAAACACTGAATATCACGTTACAAAGTACCAGGGAAACATGTTACCAAAGATAATGCAATCTGAATATGACACTTTGTAACTTTTCAACATCTGGTCATACTGAGGTATTTATTGTTGAAGCTGTTTCTTTTAGCTCTGGGGTCAGCAGTGCACATATCCTTGTGTTCACGCTGTATGCACAGCTGCTTTGATTGAGTTTTTTATATTTACAAGGAGAAAAGTGAAGCTCTGTAGTCTGTATTTAAAGGTTAGTTAAACATTCCAGATCTTTTGGTTTGGACCAAGATTTTCTTTTGAATAATTCCCGAAAAGTTAGTTAAATCTGCAGAACTGCAGTACATTTAGCTTTTAAATTGGATCCAAAATTGTGTAATTTTTTAAAAATCTGGTTATAGGACAAATGTAATAAACTTGTCTTTTACAAATGAAAAACACAAAAACTATTTTATACCATTTCAAATATGGAAAAAGTTACATTGTTCACTTTCTTGGTTAATTTTATAGGTTTCGGGTCCAAACAACTCCAATATTTTATTGCCTCCTAACCTACAGCTAAGGGTAGAAGAGTAGAAGTCTAGTGACCCCTTCTTCTTGTCATATGTGTTCACTGCAATGGGCAATGGTGGGAGCTATTAGGTTACTATGCACTCCATTATTTTATTGATCTCCTCCCCCACACTGGTATGATGTTTAATATTAGTGGGATGATCCTATGAGTCTCCCAGTTCAGAAGGTTCCTTCCCCGGGGCTCTCCTAGGAAGGGAACAATATTTAAATAAATGTTTTAATGGCTCTTTTCCAACATAGAACATAGCTCGCATCAGTCTGAATAAAAAGAACACAGACAGACACCAACATTTCCCAGTGCTTCTACACAGAATATACAAAAAAACGCAGTCATCATAAAACAGCAATTTTTGTGTGTAATTTTCTACATACAGGAGGCCAATATAGTCAACTTGATACCTTTATTGGCTAACTAAGCAAATTTAAGATACAAGCTTTCAAGACCACTCAGGTCTCTTCCTCAGGCATGTTATGCTCATGCAAGATAACTTGACTGAGGAAGATACCTGAGAGATATTGAAAGCTTGGATCCTATATCTGCTTCGTTAGCCAATAAAGGTATCAACTTGACTATATTTGCCTCCTGTATTTCTACAGCTACCAACGCTCATCTTTTACTTTCTACATAGACACAAAGAGCACACAGTTCTGCTTTGGGCACCTGAAAAGTTTATCCCTTTGAGTGCTATGGGGGTTCAGATTGCACTGCAAAGCAATGCATTCTGTACCCCTCTGGCACTCAAAGGCTTATGTATCTGAATAGTTCACTTGTGCACAGACATGAAGATCCTTACAATATATACTATTAGAGGTACTTGAGGACTGTGGTTGAAAAACTATGAAAAATTTATGTGATTCATGTTATTGCCATAGTAAACCAAATATCAGAAGTAGGGTGGGGCTGCATTTGAGCCCATGTTCTTCTCTCTTTAACCCTTTGAGTGCCAGAGGTATGCAACTCTTACTAATGTACCACTGATCACCTCAGATCAGCAGGACTGTCTGGATGGATCACAGAGAGGGATAATCTTCGATTAGAATAAGGGATAAACCTGAAAAAACTGTCAAGGAGGGCAGGGTTTTCATTGTTTTCATGGTAAGAAGATTGTCCCATGCTGTGAGATATCTGGTCTCAAGACCAGATTACACATTTGAGGGGAGGCAACTTACACTAGGTAAAAGGGGAAGGAGGGGGAAACTTTATCATTCAATTACTCTTGAACTACAACTCTGACAGTGCTGAAATAACACTCCCCATGGCCCAAATACTATGATGATTAATTGGAGCTGCTGCTTTTGTGAAACATTACTATCCCTTTAAGTTGTTGGCAAAACATATCACCAAACATGAAACTAGTCTTATGTAACACCATGTAAGACCACTATTAACCCTCTGAGTTGCTCATCCCACAGGCACTCAAATATTAATTGTTGTCTTTAATACCATTATTAAGTAGCATTTGACCCTAGATTAATTGTTATTTTTATTTTCTCAGGCTAGCCCTTGAGGAGAAAGGTTTAAAGGTCTCTGACATACAATAGGTATTAGGAAAATGCAGCTCACAAAAACTGTCCCGTTATCTTATTTTAAAGGGATGGTTATGTTTAATATGTAAAAAAATATATGTAGGATTTACCTTTCTGAGGAAAACATGGTTACTCTTACTGCTGAGAGGGATTTTTATTCCAATGTTATTTCAGCTCAAATGCAATTTTTTACGTGCGGTACCTCTATGTCCTGAAATGATACAGTAGAGCTGTTGCTACGTCACCTTTAGACTGTTCTGATCAGTTGGCCAGAAACATCCATACGATAGTATAGCAACAATGCCACTGTAACATTTTAAGCCATTGAGATTCTACACATACAAAATTCACATTTCAGCTGAAATTCCTTTTGAATAAAACACCTCAGAGCAGTGGAAGTATCCTTATTTTACTCAGAGGGATAAACCCTACAATGTATATATTTTTTACGTATTAAATGTTGACGTCCCTTTAACGTGAATGTCTACTTGTACATTCCTCTCGATAAGTTCACTTTTCAGAAAAAAACATATCAATATATTCTAAATTATTCATATGTTGTTCATCTGTGCAAACTTAACACAAATTTCATTTTGACATTAACCAATCAATATCCATACCACTGGATTTTGAAGTGTAATGATATATTTACTGTTATAACATTCCCAGTTAATATGTTAAGCAAAAATTATATGATAACAAAGAGAGCTGCCATTTATATATTATATTTGCTACTGTAAGAGATGCTTTTTTATTTTCTTTGGTACTACATTTATTCTGTTGATTACCTACGACATATCAGAATATTATATCCATTTTTAACCCTTTGAGTGCTTCACAATGCGCTGGTAACCCCTCTGGCACTCAGAGGGTTAAAATAAGGTAACTCCTAGGATCTACATTTAATCTTTTTATGATATATGACATGCATCCCACTATTATGTCTGTTTTTAACCCTATGAGTGCCAGAGGGTGACCAACACATTACCTTGCAATGCGTTGGACACCCCTCTGGCACGCAAATGGTTAAAATATGGAAATGTTGTAAATGGAAATTATGTCTCTTAGGAGGATTACAGTACATTTACGGTAACAGTAAATATATCTTCAGGGATAACTTACTGGCAACTTTCATAATTTTTTTATTTTTTTTGCTGTCTAGATTTTTTGTCTGGCGCTACAGGCCTTATCCTTTGTGTATTCAATCATTTTCTTGATGTTGCTGCTTTCCTATTATGACATCATTTACTTTGCAAACCAGTTTTTGACCTGGTACTTGCACACCTTCTACAAATGAAAAAAAAAACACCAGGGAAGATGTACTATTTCAGCACTAAACTAGAACCACAAAGTGCTAAGCCAGCATAATGCCAAGTTACTAAACTGCTTGCTCTGAAAAGACTCCTCTGTATGCCTCTTACACCAAGTGGAGGGCAGTGGGGAAGCATCTGGGCATTTTGGGACTTTTTATTCACAGAAAGAGAAGAGACTGCACCCTGGGTAAGACACCATTCCTAGGGAGCCTGCAAATTTGTATTGCAGACTCGTTCCTAGTTGAGCGTCTCTGACTCTTAATATACATATGTAAATTACCCTTGGGATTAGTCACCCCAAGGGTAATAGGGGAATCTAGCACTGGACCCCTTGCTCACAGTGCTTAGAAAGATAAGCTGCACCTCACTGACGAGGCCCAACAAGGCCGAAACGTACGTCTGGGTTTGGCTGTTTCTCTTGTTCAGAGAAGAATTGCCTGGCATTTTGTGGCTGGACTATTGTTATGGCAGGACCAGTATGATATGCTTTAGGATATTTCCTCTCTGTGAAAGGTACATTCTGGAAACACCAAACTGAACTCTTGCAGGAAGAAAGAGGATATACACTGGGCTGGTGTAAATATATGCAGAGATAAGCAGACATGAACATGTAGCTGAATCAGGAACAAGGCTCCAACAAAACTTGCTGATTTTTCGCTTTTCCCGCAAAAAATTTTGCCTTTCTGTCTATGCAAAAATATCCTCCTTTTCGCCTATTTTAACACATTTTTTGCCTATATTTCCTATAGGTACTACATTTCCCACTGCAATATTACTTCTTCTGAGGGCTGAAGTTTAGAAATAAGTGGCTGAATGTCAAAGTTTTGAGTCCTTCAGCAACATATGGCTTGAAAAATATGTCAGCATGCAGAATGCATTTGTCCTTTGCCCACGACACTAACTTCCTGCTTAAGTGACACTGACACAATTCATGATGATGTCAAGTAATAAAAAATAATAAAGTACAACCTACAATGTGGGAGATGTGTATTGTAGTGGTGGTGGTGGGGGACTGGCATGGTGTGATTTGTGTATGTATTTTTACCATTGTCATACACAATCCTTCTCAGTTTATTGACACACGTTACTTATCGGTCATAGCAGTTGTCCCAAGTGGGGTAGATGGTGGCAACACTTCTTCAATTCCTACTCTATCTCTTCATCTGTGCTGCTGTTAATACATTTGTCCTGGCTTTGTCCGTCATGTGTGGTTTCTGCTACCTGATACTCAGATGGTATGAGATGTTGGTTCATTATTAAGAATGTTAGTCTCCCAACATAGCTGCTTGATAAGTGATAGGGTGACTGTATGCTTTTTGACATATGTGCTTGTCCAGGGTCAGGTTTCCAATGCCTTTCTCAAACAGTTTATAGACAGGCACATTGCTCCTTAAAAGTGGTGGAAGATTCAGCCTTTGACTTTCTGCTAACCTTATAGCCCTGTCATCATCCTCACTCTCAACTTCATCTGTATCTGAACAAGAGAAGGATGCTGGACGGATATATTCTAGATCTGCATCATCATCAGTCATCATTAGGTCATCCTCAGCAGCATCAGCATCACCTGACAGTTCTTGCCTACTACTACCCTTATATTCATCTAAGCTTTTGGAGGTCATAAACAATTTCTTTTTACTTTTACTATAACAAAATTCACTACTACATTGAGGACTTTAATCTCACATCCCTGCACTGCTCCACCCCTCCCCCTTCCCCTGGACTTTATGCAACTACAATGTGTTTTTTTACTGTACGGTACACAACACAACTGATGGAGCTGTATGATGCCTTGCCTAAGCCCAGTCAGCTGTCTGTCACTGTCACATAATATATTTGGTTCTTTTTTTTATTTTTTGTTGTCCACCCTGTTGTCTTATCACAGTCTGTCCAAACTATAACTGAAAAACAAAATCAGCAACTTCTTTCCCCAAACTTCCCCACCCATCGCAGAGACAATAACAGCAAGATCAGCAAGCAAATAGGTATTTGGGGTCAACCTCCTTCCTCCCTTCTTCTCCCCAGAGTGCCCCACTGTCTCTCCTAACAGAACAAATGTCCTACCTAAAAGTTTCCCTCAACTAAACTTCAATTCACCTCTCTGTTTTCTCTAGCTCAAAAAACATACTGCTCTCACCTCTCACAAACACAGAATGGTATGCTGTGAGAGCCTGACAGCCTTTTATATGGCTGTAGAAAACTTTTGTGTGGTGGAGAAATATTTTTCTTCCCATTGAAAAATTTGGAAAAATGGCACTTTTTGCAGGAAATTATTCACCAAGTGGAAAGTGCCATTATTCGCCGACTTCAGTTTGAGGTGAAAATTTTCACCCATCCCTAATTCACACACTCTAGTACAAGGGAGGCCATCCTGGTCATCAGAAGCTACCGACATTGCATGTTTTCAAGACAACCATGAATGAGCATAGGTAGAACGCTTTAAGTGAATAAGACAATATTTATAGCACCCATGCTGCAGCTGGAATATCCTGAAATCATGGCCTGTTGGTAGCTTTTGTGGACCAGGGTTGGTTACCCCTGCTCTAGTGCATGCCCCAAAGTGTAGGAGCCAATATCACAGTGGATTCGCTGACTAAGGGCACTATGACAAAAAGAAAGCTGGAGGAGTTCTGGGGAACTAACTGCAATGTAAGGGACAACTAAAAAAGATTTACATTTCTCATCTTTTAACAGAAAACTAATACCTAAAAATGATATAGGGTTATAGACATTTAAATACCATATATTCCATGCTAGTCTCTGTAAAAAGTCTCCATTTGTTTTCTGAGACCTTAAAGGGATAGTAATGTTTCAAAATAAAAGCAGCTCCAATTAATCTTCACAGTATTTGGGCAACAGAGAGTGTTATTTCAATACTGTCAGAGTTGTAGCTCAAGAGTAATTGAATGATAAATTATCCCCCTCCTGCCCCTTTTAACTAGTGTAACACTGCTCATTTCAGAGCAGCAAAGTGTTGTCCAGATGGATCGCAGAGAGGGACAATCTTCAGTGAGCATAAGGAAAACCTGAAAAACCTGTCAAGGGGGGCAAGATTTTCCATATGATCACAGTAAGAAGATTGTCCCTTGCCATGACCTGTTCAGTCAAGGGACCAGATTCCACATCTGAGGGTAGGTGACTTACATGTTAAAAGGGGTGGGGGAAACTTTATTATTCAATTACTCTTGAACTACAACACTGACAGAGTTGAAATAACACTCTCCATTGCCCAAATACTATGAAAATTAATTGGAGATACAATTAAAAGCGAGTACTTGCACTTATTCGTATCTTTCAAGCCGTTATGGTTTGAGAGATATAGGAAAATAATTTCTCCGCTCCCTCCCCTTTCTGCTTGACGAGCTTTAAAGCTGTCAGTAGCAGATTCTGGTTCCTGGATCAGACGATGGCTCTTCAGCAGCACCGAAATAGAGATGTCTAAAAATGAATACTTCATCGGAACAATCTACAACGTGTGCCTGGTTTGCAAGCACATGTTGTAGACCATTCTGATGAAGTATTTATCTTTAGGTATCGCTATGTCAGAGCTGCTGAAGAGCTGCATCTGGTCAAGTGACCAGAATCTGCTTCTGACATCTTTACAGCTCGTCAAGCAGAAAGGGGAGGGAATGGAGAACTTTATTTTCCTATCTCTCTCAAGCCACAACGGTTTGAAAGATACGAATAAGTGCAAGTAATCCCTATTAATTTTATCTACCATATAGTTAATACTTTTTTTCTGACCTTACTATCCCTTTAACAGCATTAGATGTGTACAAATGAATGAACCAAACTCTGTCTATAAAGGATAGTCTACACCAGGGGTGGGCGAAAGGTCCCTTTGTGTTCTGGTGAGAAATTCCACAAAAACCACATGGTTGTCTGCTTTTTTGAAAATCCACCCTCAGCATCGGCAAACCCCCATAAAATGTTTCCTTTTTTGTGTACACCAAAAATGTTCTTACTATGTTTTTCAAAGGCTGCAAACTTCCGGCCCATTTACTACGTGTACTTTGCATTATCGTGCCAAAAATGTGACGTTTCCAGGAAGAGAAACAGAAAATGAAGCAGCTAGAGAGCTAGAGAGAGTGTAAGGAAATTTTCTAGCTATTCAGCGAGTGAAATACTGGCAACATATTCTCATAGTGTGTGCTATCATAACTGTAACACTATGAGCACCTGGATTAGAAAGAAAAGGAGGAGCTGGAAGAACCATCCAGTGAGTCAGAGGAGAAGGAAGTAACCACCACCAGCATGGAAGGATCCGGGGAGCCCTCATTCTCCAGATCCAATGATGCCCAGTCCCCCTGCATTGCCTCTTGGGATCTGGGGGAAAATAGGCACTGGAAGAACTGGATAGCAGTGTGAGCAGGACAGGTAGCCTGCTGCTACTGTTGCCAGTGTGCCTTGTGATACTCAGGAAGAGAAGATGATGGCAAGTGTGACAGCAGGGTACCCTAAGACACACTTGTCATCTGCAAGCAATCCTACTATTACAACACAGCAGCTAGAGAGTGGTGGTGGTGGTGAGGATGGGGGAGCAACTGCTCATACTAGTTTGAGTGTTGATCATTCAGGTTCTAATGCTGACGTGGAAGGTGAAGTGATGATGAGCAGCCAGACTAGTTGTCAAGGGAGCCCACAACATCCCCCTGACTCTGTGAAAAAGGCAGAATGAGATAGCAGTATTAGCATCAGCACAGATCAGCTGCCTGTGCCTGTTGCTAGTGCTGCCAGCCTGCCTTCTCTATCTCAAGAAGAGATGGCAAGTGTGACAGCCAGAGACCCTCTGTTAGCAGCAAGGGACTGGTAGTGGTGGCGATGAGGGGGATGGTGGAGCAGCTGGGGTGGAGGAGACAATGAGGGTCTTTTTAGTGAAAAGCAGAAATAGGAAACAGGTATGTAAATATGGATAGGCGTCATCACCACTACTGGTGGTGATATTGGCAAGTTGCAGAGGCCAGATGTTGGACAAAAGCAGCAAACTGGTGATGAGCAGGCTAGTGTGCCACAGACCACCATGGCCGTGGTGGGAATGGGGTCCAGCAGTAGTGATGCAGGACTACGAGAGGTTCCACTTACCAATGCCAGCAATAATCCTGCTCCTAGTTGCTATTTCTGACAGAGCAGCAGCAGCATCCCCCAGCCAGTGAAGGGGATTGTGGAGAAGAAGAAAGAGGCCATTCTTAATCTTCTCCTATGAGGTCATGGGTTTGGGGATATTTTTCTCTTGGGGCAGGCACAGAGCACTATCTGTGTCAAGTCATAGAAAATGGGAAAGGAGGGAACACACCTTGGCACAACCACCCTGATATTACAGACAGCATGACATTTCTGAGAGCATGATGAAGCCAAACCCCCACAAAAGCAAACACGAGCCGCTGTTGCTGAACCCCCTGTCTCTCCACAAGGGCAACAAGAATCTAGGGGGAAATCGAAGAGGAAGAAGAAAAGAGTAACCCAGCCTGAGTCTGAAAGTTCAATGGCGAGAGAAACACCTGCCTCATCATCTGCTTCTTGTGCTAGGTTCTGAGCACAGGAAGATGTAGCAACATCTTCTGGTGAAGCACCTCTATCAGCCTCACCTCCCCAGCCAGATCACAGTGATTCTGTAGATGTGAAGATGTGGCAGTTTGTGTCCACCCACTGCACATTGAGTGGTGAGCTGAACACACATGACAATGTGGTGGAGTATAATTGCAAGCATGAAATCAAGCAGCATCTGAGGAGATTCCATTCTACAGAATACGCTAAGCTGGTGGAACAGAGGATTTGTCATTATTACACAAAAAAAATATATAATTTTGGAGCAAACCAACCATACAATAGAGGACAAATTATATTTTCCAAATTATACTGATTTAACTCTTAACATGCCAGAGGGTTGCCCAATGCATTGCAAAGCAACTCTTTGGCACTGAAAGGGTTAAATGGGGAATTAATGAATCAATTCACTGGAGTTCTCTCTAGTATCCAAGGGGTTAACAGCCAAATTTACCCCTTTGATCATCAGAGGAGTATCTAACGTATTTGCAAAGACAGGCACCCCTCTGGCACTCAAAGAGTTAAATAAATCGGATTATTATTTTTTTGTTCCCTGTGGTGCAGTTAGTATGCTCCAAACCAGAATAGCTCCACTTTTATTTTGTAAGGCACAGTGAGAAGTGGTTTACGGGTACAACATTAACATGTACCTTGTATCCATAACATTATATATACAGTTACAGAAAGGTATTCCAGCCTTCACTGCTGACTGTATTAGCACGTCTGCCTGCTTTGTCCTCATAGCGCCTATATCCTTTATATAATAAATAGTGTAAAAGCCCGTGTACACGGGCCAAGGTCCGGGAGATGTTAACCCTTTGAGTGCCAGAGTGGTACGTAACGCATTGCTTTGCAATGCATTGCGTACCCCTCTGGCACTCAAAGGGTTAAGAGACCGGTCCTGCTCTGCGTCCTGCCGCCAACGCAGTCATGCACTGTAGAGACTGCCGAAAGCACAGAATGCTCCCAGCACAGGACTCCCAGCATTCTGTGCTCCCAGCATTCCTACCCCTCCCAGCATTCCATGCATTCGGGCAGTCTCTACTGAGCATGACGGCTTCTGACAAACATCCTACCGAATTATTATACAGAATTTGCTAGGATGTTTGTCAGAAGCCGTCATGTGCAGTAGAGACTGCTTGAACACTCAGAATGCTGGGAGGTGTAGGAATGCTGGGGGTTCTGTGCTGGGAGCATTCTGTGCGTTTGGGCAGTCTCTACAGCGTATCGCATAAGTGACGGCAGTAAGCAGAGCAGGCCCAGCCTTTTAACCCTTTGAGTGCCAGAGTCCTTTGCGTACCCCTCCGGCACTCAAAGGGTTAACATCTCACAGATCTTGGCCTGTTTACACGGGCTTTTACACTAGTTTCTTATAATAAACTATAGGCATAAATTAAAATTTTGCTTCATAAGAAAATGACAAATAACCCCCTCTGGCCTCATCAGAAACAAACTAATATGAAAGGTCTCGCAATCAAAGAACCAGCTGTTTTTCAGTTTGTGCTGTTACTAAGTATTCTTTGTGTTGAATAGCCAAAACGGAAAAGGAAAAATGAAATCTCATTTAAGTAATAAATTACTTAAAGGTGTTAGAAACCATAAGTCATCGTAAACGCTGCTTCGTAGGTGGTCTAAGAATTATAACACTGAGGATGTTAAAATCATTATTTAGAAAAAAAGCATTCTATTCTTTATTAAGCCAGATATCCAGGCCTGCAGTACTTTGCTTTATGGCCCCACTGATTTGATTAATGGAACCTTGTGCACGAGAAGTAATCCTGGAGCTTCTCACTGTTTTACTTGGGGAATTTAACCCCTGGAAGGCTACAAAGGTCTCCAACCCATTGCTTTGCAATGCATTGGAGACCTCCCTTGCATTCAGGGGATTGAAAACCCCATTTAAATCAATGGGACATTTTATTTTTGCCCTCTGAGAGGGGACCTCAAAGCTGGCAGTGCCCCCAGTGATACAGGTATTCAGTAAGTCCTCACATAAACACAGGTGAATCAAACTGCATTTCAGTTATTCTGAAGGATCTGCCCGAGATAATGACATTGATTTGTGTTTATGTAGGTAAAGCATGGAACTGTGGCTCTAGATTGCAAGCTTTGAAGACACTAGGGGCTTGATTCAATTAGAGCTGGTTACACATTTGTTAGGGCCATAGTTTTGCCATCAGAATTCAATTGCCTGACTAACATGAACTACAATGAATGTTGGCCTCCAAAACCTGATTTGCAGCCCAATGTTCGTTGGAGCTTTTTGTTCTCACTAAGCACACTAAATAGCATGAATAATGGGAATATCAAAGGAAACTAGCTAGTGCCAATGCAAGCTAATAACATAGTCCCCCACCTACCTTCCTAAACACTAACCCTAACAGTACCCCCTGGCCCTACACTACACCAAACATTAACAATAAAGTAAAAAAATACTAGCCCTAACACTATCCCATGACCGATACCCCATTACTGTAACACTTACCTTGAAGCTGGAGGTTCAGCAGGGTCTTCTGCACCCTGGTCATCTTCTGGCTTCCTCTTCAATTCATCTTTAATCTTCTTTCTTCTTCTTTAAAGTTTTTTGCAGTTTCTGAAAACAAAAATAATAAATAAAATGAGCCAAAAATAGGGAAATCTGAACAGAGACTGGCTTTTTTATTGCCAGTCTCTGTACAAATGTGCTCCCATGGTCCCATTGGCTGGGATGTGGGGTTACACAGGGCATGGAAAGTGCTGGGTAGTAACCACACCTCCATGCTAATTAGCTTCTAGCTGAAAGGGACATGAATGTGCATTTCATCTTCACTCCAGGTAGCCAATCATTGAATCACTGAACATTTAAATTCCACTGTCAGTGAAAATTCTTATCAGTAATATATATATAACTTTATCATTGGTACATATGTGTCCACAGGTCCCACACATCTTTTATAGACAAAGCGAAGTACCATTTTCTGTTGCATTCTTAAGGGATGCTCTACAATGTGTAATATCCAGTCTTCAAGGAAAACTTGCACCAGCAAGAGGTCCAGGGTTGGCCATAGTACCTGAAAATCTCCTACAAATCTGTCGGATGGCAGGAAGCTGGGCCCCAGGACTCATGCTTTCAGGGCAGGACACAAGATCCATCCTGGCTATTGGTTATTAGAGGGGGAGGATCCTCCAAGGGTAAATAGGTCAAACCCAGTTTAATAAAGCTGTGGTCATTTATTCTTACCATTTCTTGTTTGTGTGTTTATTTAAGCAAAGTTGCACTGAGAGTTGTGGTTGTTGGTGTTGGGTGTTGGCTCAGGGAAAAAGATGGATAGTGATGCATTGCCATCTTATTGAAATCTTGGCGATTTTTACCTATACTTTCTATGGCTGTGATATTTCCTGCTGCAATATTATAAAAACCCAGAACCTCCTGACTTGCTATAAGGTTTTAGTACTCTGTATGCTGCCTAGGTACTCAAAATACACTATTACTCTTGATAGTGTAATTTTAAAATTATATTATTAGGCAAAATAAACTCTGATGACATTAACTTGTAATAAACATTTTCAGCAATATAAAGATCATTAGATACTGAAATGTTGAAGTTAATGTGGTGGATGGTGGTGAATATATGAGGAATAGGAAGGAATGCAGGCACATTAGATAGAATATATATGATTCCAATATAGATTTACATTATTTGTCAATCAATCATTAACAAAAAATGGAACCGGTTCCAACTGTTGTACTGTAGATGGTGGCAACTGTGCAAATCCCTTTTTCTTCTCATTTCTGTTGCCACCATTGCAGGTGCCTAATGCATTTCTCCTATGATTTTTTCCCAACTTCTGCTATATATTCACATGGCATTAAATGCTGGTTCATTTTTTACAATTAAAGTTTACCAGCATTGCTGCAACATAGCTGTGTTCTACGGTCATTAGCCATACAACCACTAAAAACAATCTATGGCAGCTATATTTTTTTTGTCGGTTGGATAGTGGTGGGCAGGCTGGAGGGGGTGGGCCAACTCCCTGTATGATAAACATGCCCCCATTGAATCACCCAATGGGAGCAGTAAAGTCCCCATTGAATCACCCAATGAGACATAAATTATGTAATGATACATTCTGTTCAATGTGTGTTTGTTTTCTGAGGAGACATAAATTATGTTCTGTGTGTGAGGTACCATAAATTATGCAGTGAGGCTTATTCTTTTATATATATATGTTATTGTGTTATGCAGTGAGGCTTATTCTTTTATATATATATATATATATATATATATATATATATATATATGTTATTGTGTTACTCCTCATCACCAGACTTTTTTTTCCAGATTTATTTCAGTATTGACAGAATGAATCCCCAAACCCAACTAAAAAGTTTCATAACTCTTGTTTTATAGCTGTTTCCCCATTGAGCAACACTGTGGAAAATGTTAGCTTTATATTATCTAAATATATTAAGATGAATAAATTAATGGTTGAAATTAAGATCTTAAGCATGTGACCACTCAGGTGTAATGTGCCATCTTGTTTATGTGGATCAGTGGATGTCAGAGTACTGATAAAATCTGTGGAAGTACTACTGTTATTGACCTTCATGTGGGCAATAAGAGCTATGTCTTAGTCCGTACTGTACTCTGTTCTCGTTTCCTCCCACACCCTATCTGAAATATGATTATTTTATGAAAACAACTTGCAACAGGAGACAACAGAGCATTTTTATTACTCCTCCACTTTGTATTGCGGTTTCTCTGTCTGTTGTTTTTAATCCTTGAAAGTCACTGCACCATTTATTAATCTCACATGTCCTGTCTCATCGGAACTGTATTTGGAATCTGGGAAGATAGTGAAATAGGCAGGTCAGCTGTTTTCTTATTTTTTTCTAATTTTTTTTTAAAGGCAAGTGTTGGTATAAAGATCATTTATTCCTTCTTCTAGAGATGAGCAATTCAGTTGTCCCCAATGGGATACAATTATAGAATAAAAGAATGGTTACATTGTGAATAGATACATTGCACCCCTCAGTCCTTAGACAGTTAAACATTAAAAATCTAAATCCAACAAACAGATTTAGAAAAAGCAAAATAAACAGAACACAGTAAACTCTAGTAATAGAGCACTGCCTGCTGCTTTACAGAGCTGGCTGCATGATTTAAACATCAAAGACCAGAGGGATGTTTCACCATCTGTTTACAAACTGCAAAGTACAATGTTATTTTAATATGGGGAGTAAGGGTGAAATGATAAAAATTGTGGTAACTGAAATATCTGTAATCAGAATGAAATAGTTCTTACACCAGGGTCCGTCAATTTTTTTGCATCCAATTCCGCCACCTCCGTCAAAGGAAAAAAAATTCTTTCAGGTATCACTTTTTTCTCTGATTAAATGTCACGGTTACCCAGAGAAGTTCAGGAGTCAGTACGGTTAGTTAATGCAATTTATTAACAAATGACATAAAGAAGACATATACAATATATAGAATAGGAATAAGAATAGGGTAATAGCCAGCAAGCCTGCTATCAGAAATAATAGATTGCAATGCTAAACCACTGTGCTGGAGACTAGGCCTTAGCCACTGGAAGTCTCCGCTGGAACCAGGAACAGGAACTGGAACAGGAACCCAGGATCTTGATCCGAAGAGGAATGAGGTCTGACTCAGCCTGCAGTCAGAAGGAAATATCACTGACTCACACCTGCAGTCAGTAGGAGCGAATACTGACTCACGTCTGCAGTCAGTGAAGTAAGGTGAAAACTGACTCACGCCTGCAGTTAGCTATGCAAGTCTACCAGAACCCTAGGCCCGCACTAGATTGGGTGTCTGATCACCAGGATAAAAGACGAAAGAATAGTCATACAGAGATACAAGTCAGCAATAGAGGGGGTAGTCAGACAAGCCGGGTCTTACACAGTTCAGGTAGTCAGCCAGAGCAACAAGTCTGCACCAGATTGGATGTCCACTATTAGGGGTTAGGCAAAAGAATAGTCAGACAGAGAATGGATGGAATACTAGCCAGGTCAAACACGGAGCCCAAGGTAACATAACTGCTATGAACAACAACGCAAGGGCAACGGAGTCAGGCCTCAGTCTGCCCTTTAAATCCCTCCACAGGAAGTAGGAGGAGCAGCTCAGAGGGAGGAAGTAGGAAGTTGGTAGGAGAAGACTACAGGAAGCAAACAGATAAAACAGAGGCCTGCAGCATGCTTGAAGCCTCGCACCTGCAGATGATGCTGAAGTCAAGGTAGGCTGTAACATTAAAGTAATTTTTCCTGAAAAATAAAATGGTCTAAACTTAGAGAAGACAAATAAAAGTTCAATTAGCAGACACGGGAAGCAGTAATATGGAGTTAACTGGTATAAAAAAACTATTTGTTTGAAAATTTGTAATTTTAAAGACAAAAAATGTATTTGTTAAAAACATTTTTTCCAAGACAAAATTAAAGACATTTTTAACATAAGAATTTTTAAGGCCAATATTCATCAAGCTTATTTTACCTCCATTTTTAATTCCTTGTGAAACATTTTCAAACGTGGCAAATTCATTTCTGAAAATATTTTCATTATTTTACCACCAACATACAATCTGACATTTTTTCAATATGACAACTTTATAAACATCACACCCTAAGGATAAACAATATGACCTGTATAGCAAGAGGTAAAAATTAGTGAACACTCTACAAGATATAAGTATATTTTATAATCTATATATTCTATAGATTAAAATATATTTGGAGAGATTTTCAGAGTTTTCTTCTCAGCTCTTGATAAATTAATATTTTTTTAGTATTTGCATTTTCATTTTGGGTTTCTGTGATTCCACTCAGAACAAACTGTGATGATGGAATTCAGGAGACGTTTCAGATTTGATTAACAGGATTGTTACCTTTTATTTTGACTTAACATGTTCTGAAAATGCATAAAATGTTATTTTCAAGTTCTCTATAACTTTATTTTTTTGCAGCTTCACCTAATTTTGATTTGACACTTTTATGTCCTTGACAGTGATCTCCCTGGCCCTGTTTTTCAGAGGTATTTCTGTTACAGAGTGTGAAAGCAGGTATAGTGATAGAATGGAAAAATATACAATGTAAAGAGGTAGCATACAGCACAAAGAGGAGCCAGTGTTGCAGGGATAGTGTTACACTGTATAAATATCCTACTTTGGTGGTCAACTGACCAGAGAACTCACTGAGAATAGAACCTTAGGGAGTTTTTAATGTCGGGGATATAAATGTGTGAAAAAATAGGTGAGAATACATTAAAAAGCATACACAATGCATAAAAAACCAATATATTAATACATAAAAAATGATACATAAAAATACATTTGTGAGTGTGTTTGTAGGTATACATGTAAGTGTGTATGTGCATATAGGTTTAGGTATGTGTAGATGTTTGTGTGTAAGTGTTTTTGTGTTCCCACGTTTCTCCTATTTTTGCCATATTAACCGATTGAGTGCCTGAGGGGTATACCCTTCTGGCACTCAAAAGGTTAAAAGTAACCATTAGAACAGGGATAACCGACCATTTTCCACAAGTGCTATAAATTGTGTATGTTTTCAGAATACCCCTGAATGATCATAGGTAGACTGGAAAAATAAGTTCTGTACAACTGAGTGTAGAAATATGATTTGTAGATATCACAGTATCTTTATGTCAGAAAGACTGAATGTGGCCTCTGCATGGGTACTCCTTTGTATATCAGAGGTAGGGTGGAATTTAAATCTCAAGAGCCCCTATGTAAGGTGAATTACTGTGCATTTCACCATACCACCTGCCATTTCTCATTTGGAGAATGACACAATCTACTGCCGTTTTTTTTTTTTTTTTTTTTTTTTTTTTTTTTAATAACTTTAGTCCACAATAGTATACGCTACATGGAATGCAAGCTTGCTTCTCTCTGTTAGGTGAGACCTATCAAGGTTGAATGCTTCATTAATTGTACCCTCTTAGAGGATGAAAACTGGATCAATTTTAGGGAAAACCAACATTTCTATTATGGGACAAATAAAGACATCTACTAGCTGATACATTAACACCTTGGTTGCTAGAGAGGTTTCCAACACTTTTAAAGCAATGCATCAGAAACCTCGCTAGTATTTAAGTGTTAAAATTACTTTTTAGTCTATCAGCCTCATATGCTTTTTAGCTTACAAAACTAATAATGTGGTAAGATGATTGTCTCAACTCTTTGCAGAAAAGAAAGGTAAACATTCGTAGCAGGAGACAATACATTATTAATTACGAGTAGGAGTGGCTTTTTATAAGTGGAAGGCTTGCCTGAGTTTGTGGGAGGGGCTGTAGGTATTTAACTTGGCAGCTTTCCCTGCATCCAGTGAGCCGTCGCTTCCGGTCCCTTATACACTGCAAAAAAAAAAAAAAAAGAAGTCTGATCATTCTAAACGGGGTCATATCATACCGGTCGGTACAGTATATTTTACCTCAGTTTCATTATTTGATGCCTTCAGTTATTTACACATCCCTCTTTGTTATATTCAGCACTACAGACGCTATACATCGCGCCTTCCGTCGGCAGTCTAGTGACATCATCACTACCTGACAGGAAGTTTAGCACAGTAAGCATTGATGGATGCTAGGAATAATGGGGAACGTTCTTACTGCAACTTTTGGTTCACATCTTGGCACTTATAATAATATTTATTCTGTTAGAATTTTAGCACAATCCCAGTCTTAGTAGTTTCAGTTTAATCTGCCTGATTGATAACTTTCTAACAGCCTTCGGTCTTCATTGTGCCCTTCCGGAGATTTACTACTGAGGATTGTCATTAATGGCTTCAACCAGTTTACAGCGGTGGCTGCGCTTGGGGCTAATTGTTCTCTTCCACAAATTAACTTATCATATGATAGCACAGTATACAGTGGGTTTTAGTATTTCCAAGGAGATCTATTACACATTTCTATAGGATCACAGGGTAAAAGACATGAGTGCTGATCTCTCTTTTACTCCAATAATATCAGTATTTCTTTCTGACTAACTGAATGCAAGCACCGTTTTGTGCTATATCCCCACAGTTGCCGAAGCCAGTCCAGCATTGTCAGCAAACAAGTGTGGGCCATCCCCTGTCCTATTGATTGCCTGGTATGTCCGTAATTGCAATATGTTTTTATGGTTAGGTTTGCTTTCGCAGTTTACCCTTAGATGTAGAATTTGGGTATAGGGCCAGCCGATTCAAGCTATAGGTATTCATTCTCAGCTCTAGTAACACGGCGCCTCCCTGGAATTGGGGGAGTCAGGGGTTTGCTAGGTTTCTAGTCATTAACTATTTAATGTGTATAATTCTACATCTCATGCATGCAGTTATTTTCATATAATTTCTTTTAGCAAGGTCATGGGATTCCTTGTTTGGCAGGCAAATATATAATAAAAACATTAAGCTTGTCACATCCTATCATTTCAATGTTACTGTATCTATTTACAGGTGTCAAGGATTTTGGAGTAACAGATCACTCTTCTTCAAGGCCTTTAATAATCTCAACAACCAATTATTTTCTCCAGTAATAAGCCTCTTCAGGCATTTCAGGTATCACTCATTGATTATGCGCACTGAAGCGTTTATAAACTTTATGTCTACATTTTAATCTTTTCATTAAATCAATCAAGATCACCTCAAGCGGTTTGTAGAGTACAAATATTACTTATTTCAAACTATAAATTAGTGATTTAGCTCATTTAGTTAAAAAAAAAAAAGTTGTTACTTGAATGCTATTGTCTCTATTCACAGGTGTTACGAGGGTTTAGATTATCAGATCATACTTCCACAAGGCATTTAAATTAAAACTGTAACCTATCCATTTCTTCAGTCAGAAGCCTCTTCAGGCATTTTCCAGATACCAGTCATTGATTATGCTCACAGAAGCGCTAATCAGCTTCACTTTATATCTCTAGATTCCATAAATGAAATCTTGATCACATCAAGTGAATTGTAGTCCGTATATATTAATTATCAAGGCTTTAGATTTCTGATATAGCTTATTCCGCTTTCAGCCCTTCTATGTCTTCTACTCCTTACTCAACTAGGTAAGTACGGGCATCTTGCAATTGAATTACTATGTCTAACAAAACCTTTCACTTGACATTTCACTCTGAACTATTTTATGTCAGTATCCCTATCACACACCTAATTGTACTTAAGTTATAATGGCAATCACAGCAAGTTTATCAGATCATCATCGTTCCACGTCAACTAACATTTCATTTCTACAACCATCAATCTAGAACATAGATAGCAGTAGTAAGTACTGCATAGCCATCTTACTTGAGCTTAGTTACCTATCGTACCTTACCTCCTGTCAAGAGGCCGAAGGTACCACCTACCTCAATCGCTGAGGCCGGCAAGGTGTTTTAGTTTATTAGATTACCCTCAATCGCTGAAGGCAAGGAACCTAATTAGAAGTATTAATCCACCTCATGATGTGTGTGTGTGTGTGTGTATATATATATATATATATATATATATATATATATATATATATATATATATATATGTTTTAGTGACTCTTTCACCTACCTCAATTGCTGAGGCCGACAAGGTGTATTTTAAGTAACAGGTTCTCCGCAATCAGTGAGGACAAAAGAACTGAATTAGAATTATTCAACAAGTATTAGTTCACCTTTTATTATATTTAGTTATTCTTCCACCTACCTCAATTGCTGAGGCAGATAAGGTGTTTCAGGTAATAGGTTCTCCTCAATCGCTGAGGTCATCAATATGAAGCTTAGTCCATTCTTGTCTTGACTTATATCAAGCTGGGATTTAGCCAGATAGGGAAGCTGTAGCCTCTTCTCATCAAACACGAGGCAGAGGATCTTTAGACATATTCATCAATTAACGTCTGGTTTCTCACATTCATTGTTATGCCAAGCATGCTTATTTTACTTCAGTAAGATTTCGGCAGCCACTGGGAGGGAGGCTAGCTCTTCTACGCCGAAGCTGCAAGCAGCTTCAGGCTTGCGGATAGAGTAACTCCACTCAGTTCGCCGGTCCATAGACCACACGGTTTTGGTTCCATTAATGGTGTATTCGTCTCCATCTAGTTTAATTCCCGACTCAATTACGCTGTTCTTGAGTCGGAGTTGCTGGGAGGGGAATGACTCCATCTTCTGTAAGTATTTATCACTGCACGTCAAACTAACATCCACGGTTAAGTATATTTTCTCTATTAATGATTTGTTTTAAATCATGGTAGGATGGAAGACTCAAGGAACCTCAGAACAAGAGAACATACCAGCAGAAGAACCAGCCACACCTAGGAATATTATCTCCCCACATCAGGATCAGGCCCCTTCCATTCAGCCCTCATTTCGTGACTGGACTATAGCAAAAATCACGGCCGAACTTTCTAGGCGTCACATTCCTTATCCAGCTACAGCCAGATAGGCAGAATTATTTAGACTTCTGTTCCCATCTCAGGCCCAAGCTCCCCCACCACTCCAGTTTCACTTCCACCTCCAATAGATCATTCAGTACAATTGAATCAAATTATGGAAATGTTGTCCGGCCTCACTTCCTCCATGTCAGACATGCAGTCCAGGATAAGGGCTTTAGAGAGTAATTGCAGACCCCCACACCAAGAGCCGCCCATTTTCAATCCTAGTTCCCTGCAAGGTAATTCCACCATTATAAATCATCCTCAAATAACTCCTGCTCACATGATTCCTGCCCATATCCGGAAGGATATTCTGAAAGGAAGGATGTGAATTTAGTTTCCTTGCTTATATCCACTCAGGATCTGACAGAAAACAGACTATCAACTGCAGTGATGTATCAGTCACCCTAAAGGCCAAAGAACCTAGGCTGTCTAAAAAATTATTGATCACAGAATTCGTCTTGGCTTTTAGCTTATTTAGAGATATCCTTTGCTCCTCTTTTCCTTTCCGCAGGCAGGAATTAGATCAGTATTTATACCTTATTCTAGATCTTGGGTACAGATACTGTGGATGTCATTTCTACGATTATCACTGGTCTTTTTCAGCAAGGTGGCAGCAGCCTTGGTCAATTTAACTTTGTTATGGACTGTAGTTTGTTAGATAACAATCTCTTTTGCAGACACTTTGCCGGTATCCAAGCCCCAGTTTGTCAGTTCTGCAAATCAGCCAGTCACTCCTTGAACTTATGCCCCATGGGCGATTCCAGTCTCCCATCCACTTCCTCTGCAGTGGCATCAACTTCAGCCCTCCCCCCAGATATGCCAACCTCACCCCATCCATCTTATGATAAACTAGGCTGTAAAATTCATTACCTAGGATCAACTCCTATCTGTAATAGTTTCAAATACCAGGGGATGTTTTCTCAGCGCATGTCGCATGGCGCATGTCTGTTCTCTATGCCGCAGGTCTCACTCCTGAGCCATCTGTCCTAGAAATCAGAGGCATAATAAATGACTAACATTTGTTAACCTAAGTCTCTTGCAGACTCTACTTACTAATCATCCGGACCAAACGTTAACCAATTTTGTTATTTCAGGTCTCCATGAGGGTTTCCAAACAGGCATATTGGCAGGCCCATCAGTCTCTTTAGAAATTCCCAACCCTCAGTCTGCAATGTTAGAACCAGAGATAATCGATACTCTCCTCAAACTAGAATTAGAGAAAGGCTTCATCATGGACCCTTTCGAATCATCCCTATTTCTGATATGGAGATCTAATCCGCTGGCATCGCTACAAGGAAATTCTCATTAAAGAAGCGCTTGATTGTGGATTTCTCAGACCCTCACGCAACCCTGTAGCTGAGTATTAATTCACTAATTCGCTCGGAAGAATACTGCCTTCAATACCACTCAATTGAAGATACTATGACCCTGATGAGGATGGCTGGGAGAGGTTGCTGGCTGTCTAAAGTCGATATCGAAGATGCCTTCAAGCTCCTCCCAGTTCATCCGTCACTGTGGCACCTCCAGGGGATGAAATGGTGTAACCTATACTGTTTTGCAGTCAGATTACCATTTGGTCTTAAAAGCAGTCCCAAACTGTTTGACTGCTTTGCAGAATTGCTAAACTGGATCCTATGCAACCATGCTCATTGCTCAAATGTTATCCACTACCTGTGCAACTTCTTGATCATAGAATCCCCAAATTCAAGCCCTTTAAGTCTAAACAATCTTATTTCTACTTTTCAGAAGTTGAGGGTCCCTATTTCTCCCAAGAAAACATCCGGCCCTGCTACGTCCATCCAATTTCTAGGGATTTGTTTTGACTCTCAGTGGAGGCTAGCCTGCCAATGGACAAGCTTGAACGAATCCAGTCTCTAATGAGAGAATTCCTCTCTAGACCATCATGTACCAAGAAAGAATTGCAATCCTTGCTAGGCCATTTAAACTTCGCCACTCAAATCATCCCGCAAGGCAGATAATTTATTTCCCGCCTTCTTTCTCTTCTACCTTCAACTCAGGATGACTTCGATTCCATTTCACTAGTCCAGGCGGCAAGATCAGATCTGGCTATGTGGTCATCATTCCATAACTATTGGAAAGGTCACTCCCTTTTTTCTTGTGCTCTTAGTAATACTTCCCCTGTAGTTTTTTCAGACGCATCAGCCTCAAAGGGCTATGCTGCTATCTACACATCTGAGTGGTTCGCGGCTCCTTGGCCTTTAGAAACTCAAAAGCTTCCGGAGTTCCTTTGTACTTCATCTTTGTTCAAAATATATCCTATAGTGTCAGCAGCAGTTCTGTGGGGTCATTTGTGGTCAGGAGAGACCGTGACATTTAAAACTGATAACCAGGCCACCAGCTTACTAATCACTAAAGGTAGATCATCATCACCAACCATCATGTTTTTTATCCGTAAACTGACATGGCGATCTCTATATTATAAATTCTGCATTAATAGCTCTTTTCTTACAGGAAGCAGCAACCACGCAGCTGACGCTATTTCTCATTTTAATTTCCAGGAGTTCTTAAGATTGATGCCTTCAGCCAACAGCAATCCTTCAGCTCCTCCTCCACTGCACGAATTAGTCCTGAAATGAGCTATTTCTTGACGAAAGCAAACAATATAATGCTGAGTGGTTTGGCCCCCAATACTCAAAAAATCTACGGGAAAGCATGGTCTGCTTTGCACCACTTCCTGACTCTCACTAAATTACCTTGCCTTTACTCCACCCAGTAATCATTGCCTTTGGAACATACTGCCACCAGTCATTAAAGCTGTCCCCTTTTACTATCAAGCTGTACTTTGCTGGCATCCAGCATCACCTAGCATTCATGCTACAAGATTCACCCTCTTTGCCTCATACCAAATTAAACTATTCCTTAAAAGTCTTTTTAAAAAACCACTAGCTCCTGCCCGTACCAGGTTAACATAGTAACTCTCTTCCGCAGACTTTACATAACCATAAGCGCAGGCCGTTTCGACCCAAACGCTAATTGTATATGTTTGGAATTCTTTGGCGTTTTGAGACCCGGTGAATTTTTGGCCTCTCCTGGTGAGCAAAGTTTTCTTTAGAAAGGGGATTTGACCGATCATGAAGAATATTTTAGCCTCCACCTTTCACATTCTTTGCAAATAAGCAAAGGTGCTACCATCAAAATTTTCCTCACTAAAGACAACTGTTGCTCCTGTCAAGCACTAAGGCAACTATCTAACTTCCTCTTAGACAAGCTAGCCAATCGCCCTTTACTTCCGACGTCTCATGGTCCACTCCAAACAAATACATTTGTTAAATTGATTAGGATCCTCCTTGCCCGCCTAGGTTTAAACCCTATGTCATTCTCAGGGCACTCTTTCGTATAGGTGCTGCAACTGCAGCTTCTCAGAATAATGTTTCACCTCATATTATTCAGCTGCTAGGAAGGTGGAAGTCTCATTGGTCCACTAGGTATATACCTAATCCACATCAAGAGATCAGGGCAGCACTGTCTAATTTGCCTAGCTAAACTTTCAATAAATAATCTAAGCTAACTTAATGTTGTCTTTCTTTTCCGCCTTTAATCAAGTTGGCCGCTTCGTAATCATTCCAGGTTAAGGGGAACCTGGGTTTTGCCAATACAAGATTCATACATTTAATTATTTTCATGTTAAGCTGGAGGCCCTGACCACAATATAAATAACAGTTGACTTCCAGTAGGAAAATAATAACTAGGGAAATATCCTCCCAAAAAGGGAACAGGTCAAATCATTCCACTAATAGCTATGTTTTTGATTGTTTGTATACTTAAATAGATGCTGATTAGTAGCCTACGGCCCCAAAATAAAATAGCATTTACTCTGCAATGCCACTTGATCAAATATGGTTAGGTATTTTGTTTGAACAAAAGCTAGAATGTCAGGTTGCCTTGGCAGAGCAACAGTGATCTGTATTAAAGTTCAGACAATAAGAGTCAGCTGCAAATAGCGATGAGATGATGTTCCAGCTTAAAAAATAGTTTCCATATATTCTAGTTGGAATTGATGCATAGTGCTAGCCTTTTCTTATATTTAAGAAAATATTTGAGTAAATGGGCAACAAATACTTACAACTATCACGTATTCACCTGTTATAATCCTTTTACCTATTAAGCAACATCAAAAGCTTTATGATAGGACAAGAGTTTTTTATTAGATAAGTGTTTCACTTAGGAATACAATAGAGTACAAGACTACAAGAGTACAATAGTACCATCTTAGAGTAATGCTTACATGTTAAGCTATCAGTATTTTGGTTTAACAAGTTTTATCATTATTTAAGAGTTTCATATTAGATTTACATCCATGTCATTGTGGAGAAACAATTTTATGGATCAACGGTACGGTTGGAAAGCAGTATAGAGCAAGAGTATCATTATACAGCAACAGTGTCATGGCAGAACAAGAGTTTAATCTTAGTAGAGTATCAGCACTAACATAGGGTAATAGTTCCAATACAAAATAAGATGAGAGTTGTTACAATGTTAGCCGTTGAAATTTAGGCAGCAAATATAGTCAAGTTGGTACCTTTATTGGCTAACTAAGCAGATTTAGGCTGCAAACTTTATATCATATTTATCTGTATTGATTTTTTCTTTTTTGTTTTTTTCTATAAAGAAGTATTATGATTTATTGTATGTATTTTGTTTCTTTTCTTTTTGATTTTGGTTGTGATGCTTCATGTTTTGTTTTTCTTTCCTGTCTATCTTTAAGGTATTTAAGGTTTAACTTGTATTGATTTACATTTACTGTTGGGCTATGCCATGTGGGTGATCTAAAGAAATTTTTTTTTGGCTCGCCCCCGTGGTCTGGCCCATTAAATTGATCTATCAGGAGGGTATAGGGTCTGAGCGCAGACCCTTGCTAAGGTTGCTATGGAACGGATGTGCTGAACCAGCTGGTGCGCTATGATATATCAGCTGTATGTTCCAGCTTTGTGGAGTGATCGGTTAACTGCACAAAGGTACAGGGGTGGAAGTGTTTTAACAATATGAGCATTAATGTATCTCAGCAATCGCTACTTTGTATTGTATATAGCATTGGCTGGTCTATCACCATGGCAACCGGACAGTAATGTTCTCCGATATAAACTTGATGGTATTTGTTTTCTTTTTTCTATTTTCTTTTTTTTGTGTAATTGAGGCTTGATTCTAGTCGTGACTGCACATCTATATCTTGATGGGATTTCTTTATATACACATGTTTCACATGAATTATTTTTGAATGAAAATACGTTGGTGACCTACGTCCTCATGGAGAGGTGACCTCACGCACCGAGTCCCGGTGCTGAGCATCCATACTGAGGATGATTAGCTTTCCCAACGTTTTTAATTGGTGGTTTGTCTTTTACAATGTGAGTATTTAAAAGTGTTATTTTTTATGTCTGGTTACCCTGATGAAGGTCCGAAACAGGACCGAAAACGTTTGGTAGGATACAATGGATGAATAAATATCTTATACTTTTTGGATACTAACTGTCTCTTCTACTTTAGCTCTAGCTAAGTACACTTGTTTTATATTTATCTGTATAATATACCTGAGGAAGACACTAAGAGGTCTTGAAAGCTTTCATCCTAAATCTGCTTAGTTAGCTAATAAAGGTATTAACTTGTCTATATCTGCTTCCAATACAAAAATAATTCTGTAGTAGATGATGGTAAGTATGCAAATTCCTCCACCTCCTAAGTGCTACTTTTTTTCTTGAGCATTTTTTCTACTTCTGCTACATGATACACACATGGTATTATATGCTGCTTTATTTTTAAAATGCAAGCCTGCCAACACTTCTGCTGTATAGATGTGTCTTATGTTCATTAACAATACAACCAACTGCACTGAAAACCCACTTTGACTGCATGTTCACTGGTAGACAACTAAGGTCTGGCCACGCACACAGTTTTGTTTGCTAGTACTCAAGTGGGTCTTGTTTTTGGCTTGGACCATAGTTATCCTGCAAGCATGTTGTAACAATCTCACATACAGTGGGACCACTGAATTATGTGCATCAGTTACCAACCTGATATTTTGGAAGCAAGTCCAATAAAGCCACCACCATGTCCCCTGAGACACATTAATTGCTTTCTGTGAGGATGACATATTCTGCAAAATGTTGTGGTATTGTTGATGCTAATGTTGCTGAGAGTATAATCCTTTAACTTGCTTAGTTTTCCATAGCTTTCTTATAGTTTTGCCCCTATGTTTCTGTCTCTCATCCTCCTCAAAGCAATCTTCCACTATATCTATAAGGATGTTTTTATATGTTTTTCCATAGTCTGATTCCTCAGAGTACAACTGTTCAAGCCATGGTACAAAGATCCAGCAAAGTAGCTAGAATAAATTCCTCATTACTTTTAGTGGGGACTCTGTGATGATCCTGATCAAGGTAATTCACCTAGTTCATGTCTGGGTCATTGTTGTTGTAAGGCTTATTGGATATATTTAAATTTTTTGTAATAAATATTAGTGTATATATCTCACTGATAACTGCACCTGCACAATTAACAGGCAAATGTGACCACCTACTACTATTTGACAATAGTTACTGTTTCCAAGTTTGTCCTAACATTTCCACTTCTTTTAAATGTACTTCATGCATTGAATGTTTCTGTCATATTCCTTCTCTCTCTTCTCTCCTCCAAGCCATGCATGTTCAGATCCTTTAGTCTAGCCTGATATTTCTTTATCCTGTAAACCATTCACCATTTTAGTAGCCCTTCTCTAAATCTACAGAATATCTGAATCATTCTGGAGACTGGGGTCTCCTGTACTGTACGCAATACTATAGGTGAAGTCTAACCAGAGATCTGTAGAGTTCATGGCTACTTCCCTCTTTCTATTACAACTGACTAATCTGCTTTCCCTCCACTGCATGCACTCGAGCCTGTTCTCTCTAGCCTAATCCAGTCCCGCCACTCAGACTAATCCCCATACTATTACAGATTTTTCCTCTGCTACTTTTTCTAAAGACTACAAACATGCTATAGTAATATCTACCCTCAAGAACAGTACTCCTGACAGCACCACATCCTCTAGCTATCGACTATATTCTCTCCTACTTTTTCATCTAAGCTCTTGGAATGCCTAGCCTTCTCCCATCTGCATGATTTCCTTAACAAACACAATCTGCAATACCCATTACAATCTAGCTTTCACACTGCTCACTCCATAGAGGTGGATCTCACATGAGTGGTCAGTGATAAACAAATTTCCAAATCACAAGGTCACTACTACTTGATCTCACAGCTACTTTTGATACTTGGATCATGCTCTCCTCCTCCAAATTCACTCCTTAGCCATCCATAATCTAGCTCTGAACTTGTTTTAGTATTATCTAACTAACTGATCCTTCAGAGATTCCCCTGCCACCTCTTCTTCCTCTCCATCTACCTTTCTGTTTGTCTTCCTCAGTCTATTGTTTTAGCTCCATTTCTGTTCCCTCTATACACAATACCACTTAGTCAACTTATTAACTCATTCAAACTAAAATCTCACCTCTGTACAGATGACACCCAGATTTATTAATCTGAACCTCAACTGACTCCATATATTCAGTCTAAAGTCACAGATTGTCTCTGGGCTGTCTCAGACTTGATGGCCAACAGGCACTTCAAACTAAACATGTCTAAATCTGAGCTAAGACTCATTCTACCTAGGCCAGCCCTGTAGTGTGCTTTCATGTGACAGTAAATGCTGCTACCATAAATCCACTATCTGAAGCAAGGTGCCTAGGTGTGATAACTGACACTGTTTTCTAGTTCACTCTAAATATTAATACTATTGTGAAATCGTGCCTACTTCCTCTGTGTAACATTGCAAAAATCCATTCCTTCCTCTTTTCCTCAACAACTAAAATTCTTATACAAGCATTCATCATCATACAGTACATGAACTACCGTAACTTTCTTCTCTCTGGTCTCCATGCCTCTCTTCCTGCAGCATGAGATACTTTACAGTCACTTAGGTGTGTCCCTGCCCCCTTCTCATCCAGTCTCTACAGTGGTTATCTATCAAACTCCAGACAGCATACAAAATATTGCTTCTCTTATTCAAGACCCTTCTCTCCTCTGCTCCTTCTTACATTTCCACTCTGATCTCCTGATATACCCCATCTTGCCTCTTGCCAACGACCATGTTTTCTCAGCTCCTTTTGTGTCTACAACCCTCTTTATATCAAACCTTTTTCTCTTTTCTCCCTACCTGTGGAATGCCCTGCCACCCAGCCTGCACCATTCCACTTCTCTTGAGTTTTTGAAGTCTCACTTAAAAACGCACTTTCTCGAAAAGCTAGAAGGCACTGACTTTTACATGTACCCAAAGCATCCCTATCCTGATCAGCACTCTAGCACTGTATTCCACACTTAACCTTTACATACTCTTCACTTTAGATTTATTCACTTTAGATTTTAAGCTTTTGAGCATCAACTCTATTTCACTGTTTCAGTTTGCAAAGCTCTATAACCCTGTATTATCTAAACCATTAAATTGTAGAGTTCTGCATACGCTAGTGGAGCTTTATAAAACAACATATTAATTAATTCATTCATTTATGTAATCTACAGCAGCAGCAGCATCTGCTTCCATTGCACTACATTCCTATTATTTTCCCCTTAGGGAATTTATAGAACATTGACCAGTAGTTTCTGGTGGGATGTTATTCTCTGTCCGATGCAGAAGTTGGTCTCACTGCTAAATCCTCCTCAGCTATGGTAGCAACACTCAAATACAACATGTCATTATATTTAATGTATTTGTCTCTCCCAGATAACAAGTGGAAGTTGCTACCACCCAAACTCCTGTTAACATACCATTGCCATTTCTTTGCATGTCTGCCTACACTAACTAACATCAAAAATTCAGCTGCCTTGTCTCTCTTTCTTTCCCCAGCAAAGACTGACAGACACCCCCTTCTATACTTTATCACAATGGAAACAAATGGGGGAAACTTCAAATGGGAGGGATGTTAAATTATCAGCACTGATTTCAATGCAATGAAAAAAGTGGAAAAAAACCTCACTCTTCACAAGAATTCGCACAGAAATCAGGAATTTCTTTTTTAAATATATTTCTTTTTACAGATAACGAAGTAATATCCTGTTAAAACAACAATGCCATTGTAAAGCAACAACAGTATCATGGCAGACCAAGTGTAACTGAAGAGCAAATTGTTGTAGGTTGTTGGACATGGAAGGAAAACTGTCATGATAAAGTGAAGTTCACTGCAGAGCAAAAGTGTAATGGTTACTTTCATGGGAGAGTAACAGTGTTATGATCAAGTAACAGTTTCATGGCAGAAAAACAGTTTCATGGTAAAAACAAGAGGTTCAGTGTAGAGAAGCAGTGCCATGTTAAATTAACAGTGCCATGATAGAGTAAGATTGCTATGTTCGAACAATGCCATCGTAGGAAAACAGTTTCCTAGAAGAACACAAGTTTTATGGTTAATCAACAGTGGTCCATGTCAGTACTAGTTATTTGGCACTAGTGCAGACTTATATTAGACAACTGAGGTACAACAGTTGTATATTTGTACAACCTATATATTGATTCACACTGCTTTATTTATTTAACATAAAACTATTTTAAAAAATGAGATACTACATATATAATGTCTGAGGGGATTTATCTTAATCCTTTGAATGCCAGAGGGGGTTTGCAATGCATTGCTTTGCAATGCGTTGCATACCCCTCTTGCATTTGAAGGGTTAATACTATTCAAAGCCATCTGCATTTGAACTGACTTACAGAGAAATTTATTAAAAAAATCACAACCCTTGTTCTCAGAAGAAAACCTGAATTACAAATGGCCTATGTTTACAATAGCTTTCAATTCTCTATATATGTTCTATTGTCAGACTTTACATTACAATGAGAGGCCATCAAAGACATTCTTTCTCACTTACGAAAGCAAATAAATGTGATAGTAAACATGAGCCTTATGGAAACTAAAGCATTTTTTTCCAGGAAAAGGAATCATGCTACAGCAAAAATATATAATCAATGCTTCAGGTATCTCATTTCAGCCAAAGGAAACCTGACATCAATCACTTTTGTCTGCCTTACCAGACATTCATACTTTCTGGTTAAGAAAAATCATACAGGCACATTTAAGCACTTTCTCATATCGGAAACGTAATATTTTCTTCAGGCTTCATTTAATTCTTCAAGCTATGCCTGTGAAAACATATATTTGGATTACTTGAAAACTGCTGTACTTTGAAATAAATTAAATTGGTATGACTACCCACTCCGATGTAAAAAGAAATACTATACTTACAGCTGAAGACTTTGCACATTAAGACTTAGATGCATCAAAGTTTGTCAAACAAGATTTATTTCCATATTTTTAGAACCCAATGGATGTGAGAAATGTTTACAACACATATGAATCCCAATGCACTGATGATGGCTCTAATGTCCAAGGATATAATGAATTTTCAATTAACATTTCTTTGCAAAATCCAGTCACTGTTATGCTATAATATTGCACTGGTCACTGCTTTCCACTGAGCTGAAAGCGACATTTGCAGTGGAGGACTTAAAGGGATAGTAATGTTTCACAAAAACAACAGCTCCAATTAATCTTCATAGTATTTGGGCCATGGATAGTGTTATTTCAGTGCTGTCAGAGTTGTGGTTCAAGAGTAATAGAAGGATAAAGTTTCCCCTCCCGTCCCTTTTACCTAGTGTAAGCCATCTCTTCTCAGACATGGAATCTGGTTGCTAGACCAGACAGATAACAGCAGGGGACAATCTTCTTCCTATGAGAATAATAAAAGCCCTGCCCCCCTTGACAAGTTTTTCAGGTTTTTCCCTTATCTTAATTGAAGATTGTCCCTCTCTGCAATCTACCTGGGCACCTCCCTTCTGCTCTGGCTGAGCAGTGTTACATCAGTAAAAGGGTGGGAGGGGGATACTTTGTCATTGAATTACTCTGGAACTACAACTCTGACAGAATTGAAATAACATTCTCCCAGATCCAAATACTATGATGATTAATTGGAGCTGCTTTTATTTTGAAACATTACTATCCCTTTAATGAATATTAGTGTGTGACAGAAAGAGGGCGGTTAATAATTTTATATTTATATTTCAATGTATTGTACTCCATACAGAGAACAAAGGGTTTTACAAATCTTATGAAGGTGATTATTTGTGATTTGATGGCATGGAACATTAACCCCTCCATTGCCACCATGGTACTGACATAATATAAATGCACATCTATTTCTATTTTTAAGTACCATGGATAGATCTGTTAACAGTTATTTTCCTTTCCTAGCTTACTATGTATATTCTCACAGCTAATTTAAGTGTCAACAGCTTCTTGTGACATTAGGCAAGTCACTTTATCTATCATGTAGAACCTTCCCCCCAAAAAACCAAACAGGGATAAATTGTGCCTGAAAAAGTCACTGCACAGTGTTGATTACTATTTGGTATCACTATATAAGTAAAAGTTATTAAAGATAAATATATCTGATAGACTTCTGAGTCCCACTGTAACATGTTTTCTACTTTAGGGTCACCTTTGACTCTTTTTTTCTTCTTCACATTTCATATTCCTTTGTAAATGTTTTGCTAGATCAGTATTTCACTCTTCTCTTTTTTGTGTGACAAATTATACATGATGTCCTTCATCCCTCCTTGTTTACAATGTTCCCATGACCTCAGCGATGGCTTCCTTCACATGCCAGAGCAAGGGTTCTAAAGCCATTTCAGTCCTGTGTTGTCAGAACGAGCTTTTTCAAGATATAAGAAATGTGCTGGCGCTGGTCAGGGATGCTTATTATTTGTGCCACTTGCTCTTGGTTGATTCCATTCTCTGGTTCAAACTGAATTACCCCTTCTTTGACTGAATGTTTTTTTTCCCATCTCCATAATAAGGTACGACAAAGCAAGCATACAGAAAGAATGATATCTGGTCCTGGAGATAATTCAGGAATGTTGGGTGCATTTCAATAGGTGCTCCACACAGATTTGGTCAGAGCCCATTCAACTATCTCATGACATGCATCAACATTCTCCACAGGCCTTTCAATATCAAATTCTGATAGTGATAGCCCTTGCCAAGAATGACATCAACCAGGACAGCAGATTCCAGGTCAGAAGAGCCAAGAGCAAAACACTCAGCTTTATTGCAGCAAGGATCCCAGACAGATTCACAACGGGACTAAACAATGGCATGAGCAGCGTATTACAGACAGCAGAAGCCTGAATATTATGGAGTCACATGTAGCAAAGTTCAACCGGGAGTATAGTTATATGAAGCTGGATCTTACTTTAGATGACTTACTTAAGATGACATTCACATACTAATGTCTTGCAATTTTAAGTATTATAATTGTCTCTTTTTTGGGCTTCTGTGAACTGGACCATCTCACCTCCAATCAATAAAAAATGTTCCTACCAGATGTATTGCTATTACCTATCAATTTTCAACTGTTGCTACTGTTTTCCCAGCACTAGCTTACAAATAAGTGTTCTCCACATTGCTTGGTGCATGTTGTAATTTACCTTTTCCCAATCCTATTTATAAATCTTTACCTTAGATGTATACTATCTAGGAAATTCCCTGGTATACAGTATAGTTTCCAGTTTTCAAAATTTGAAAACTATGTTCACTGACTTCTATCACAGAAAAGGTGAATTTTCCTAGTCTATCTTTGGTCCAAACTTACATATAGTACCAACTTTACTCTTCTATTCCAACTTTCTCCCGTAGCAACATGATGGATTCACACAGGCCATCCTGGGGCCAATTTGGAAGCTGACAAAATTATTAACCTTCTCTACAATATTCCCATCTTGAAGTGAGCCTATTATCAGACACAACATTCATGAGATTGTCTATGGTTCGTGGTTTATTGGTTACTTGTTTTGTGTTATCATTATGCTTTTAAATGACATAATAAACACTTTCTAAGTTTTACTAGTGTGCCATGCTTACTATGACTGTTCGATCATGTTTGAATATGAACGTATTCCTGTAAGGACTTGTGTAAACTCTCCCTTCATCACTGAACTGAATCTGTGTATAAAAGGACAACACTTTTTTACACACTGATTATGCAACTATTTAATGGGCATTTTATATTACTAAGATTTATTGTTGTTACCCTCAAGTGGGACTAACATTGGTAGGGGCTTGAGTACTCACTCTTCTTTTTTCACAGGGACTGCCATTCATGTCCTATATTTGTACTCATATCTTATGTTTTATGTGTTTAAGATCAAAGCTTTTCTTACTATTTATTTTTTCATTTAATTCTAGCATCTTTCTCCTGTATGTATCCTAGTGCACATCAACACTAATTTAGAGAGTAATGCACTGTGGTCAACAAATTGTAAAGTAATACATTTTGTCAGTAAAGAATATAATGTGATTTCCAGCTCCACAAAACCTCTCTTCTGGCTTTCATTTTTATAAGACCCAGCTCCATGTGATGTCACAATATGTGGCCAGATATCTGTAATAGTCTGTTCATGAATTTGTGTAGTCTGTTCATAAACCTGACTGGGAGGTGGCACTGATTGCTTGTTTCTCATAATATTCCTCCCGCATCTTGCTGTAATCAGGTCCCAAATTTTGCTGTTTGCTCTGACCTGGATGCTGCTGTTCAGGTTACTGTTAAACCTGCTAACTACTCATATTTACAGACAACCATCAACCATTTTGATGAGGTGTCCCATGGGCTTGGTTGAAATGACTCTGACCAAGCTTAATAGAGCACCTCTTGACATAATCTAAACTTTCTCAGATTATCTTCAAGACCAGATCACTTGCTTTATTACTGCTTGCGTGTTTAATTTGTCCAAGATCAGACAAGACTTCACTACTATTTGTTTTGGAATAAAAAATTTTGTTCATGTCTCCCCAAAGTATGAGCAGCAGAAGATGTTGGTACATTCTAAATAACGATAGTAGGAATAAATAATAAAAATAATAATCATTATTATCATCTTTGGCCGAATTCAGCAGAGAAATTAAGAAGACTTGGCAAGCTGTATTGGCCTTTGAAAAGTAGCAGATAAAAAGTCACTTAGTGCTATAAGTATTTATTTACTAAAGAACTTGATTAAGTAGATGTCCTTCAAAAAAAAAAAAATTAGTCAGGTATACCTATTTATTTTTTGTTATTGAATATTATTGTAGTCTTTAGCTGCACAATTGCATTTTACAGTTTAAAAATGCTTATATGACACTAAAGGACAATGGAAGGGTTTATTTTTTAATACAATTTCTCATTTAGACTATTGTCTCAAGATATGACCATAAGACAGGATAAAAAGAGCACAATAAATACATGCAAATGTAGTTACAACACAAAAAATCTATATAGATAATCGTGACTGCTGCTAAAGGACTACAGCTTAAGAAAGCCCACTTCTGATAAAAAAATTTAAGCTACTTATTCATACACACTCATTTCTCTGCAAAGATAACACAGATTGTGTTCTAGAAAAAAATGTCTGTTTTTGTTTGTTTTGTGTCATTGCTTTATTTGATGGAATTCCATTAACATTTTAAGTTAATTTGTGTTTGATACTTATTAAATGTGTTCTAAGCCTTCTAATATCAATATTTTTATTACTGAAGAAATTGAGAATAGATCTTCATTTGCCAGTAACAGTGTTGAACAGCAGGATCTCCAAGATTTTGCAAGGATAACTGCTGTACTGTACAGCCTGTGCTGTATAAATTAATTACTCTTTTTGAAACCAATTCTCTTTATACTGTGACTAAATACTAAGCTGAATTCCCTTATGACTCATTTGTGCTTTAATATTTTCAGGCTAAAATCCAAAGATGAAAAGGTCAAATAAATGGGATATTATTTAATTTTCAGGTAGACTTTATTCATTTAGCCTTTCCTTGAAAACTGTGCAAATGAAGAATTACCTCAGCTTTTCTACTGTCAGTTTTATGCTTTTCCTTCTAAATCTATGTATCAGGAATGCTTCCCCAAAATGTGGAGACTTAAAATTTGCCATTGCAAAAAACTGAGACTTTGGTCTCACTATTGAGTTGCTTAATACTCTTATTTGAAAATGTTGTCCTCAGTAGTTTAGAAGTAGCATTCTATTAGGATACTAGTACTCTACACTTTTCACTGCTTCCACGTCCAACACCCACCCAGCCACATACTCACTCTAAGAAATCAGAAACACTGGTCCTCAACATCCAAAACCCTAGCTACGATGAGTGTTTCTGCTGTTTATATAAGTGCAGCACCTTTTGCCACCTAGTAGTACAATTGCAGCAACAGTTAGACCCAGTAGTAGTAGCCCCTCAGGAACCCCTCAGTCCATAAAGTCTACAGTATTGAGATACTTCACAATCCAAAAGCTAAAACATGTTTCTATCTGTTGTCTGTGTAAGATAAATAAGCATGTGAGCTGGGGGTAAGAAGGATCACACCTAGGAGCCTTCTCACTGAGAAGAGTGCTGATTTTCTAGTTTTTTCACCTAGCTCATTGCATTGAAATCAATGGGAATACTGAATTTCCCCCACTTCATGGCAAGTTTCCTTCTTAGCCCACATGCAGAGTATATAAGGGGTGTTCCCACAGTATACCATTCTTTGTGAGAGGAAGAGAAAACACCATAATTTTGAGCTAGTTAGGATAAGCAAAAATTAAAATTGCAGCGTAGTTTAGGGAGTCTTTTAGGCAGGGAATTTGTTCTCTGTGTTTAGGGGTTCTGGGGGGCACTCTGGCAAAGAGGAGGGGAGAAAGGAGGTTGACCCCAAATACCCCAAAATTGGGTGTGAGTGACTGGAAAGACTCAGGCATCCGTTTTCCAAGTCTGGCTCTGGCCAAGTAAAGATTCCTAAAAATTCACAATCATCTTGTCAGTTATCATCAGCACCATGACCCCTTCCAAGTCCAAACCCCACCCAGCCACACACACAAAGTAATCAGCAACACAGGTCATCAACATACACAACCCTGCATATGATGAGTGCCTCTGCTGCTGTTGGAAGTGCAGCAGCTTTGACACTAACTAGTACAATTACAACATCTAGGCCCAGTAGTTGTAACCCTTCAGAAATTTCTCAGTCTATGAAGTATAGAATATGGATATACTTTACTCACGATCCAAAAGCTAAACATGTTGCTCTCTGTGTAAGAATCATATGAGCCAGGGAGAAAGCAGAATCCTCATTGAGATCCCAACTGAAGTACAACCATTGGTCTGATTGGGAAGCACACCATGAACATGTCAGCATTGCCACAACTAGTAGCAGCAGAAGTACTCCTAAAAGTTCCCAGGGCTCTGGGGTATATAATAGAAATACTGTTGATGTGTCAAAGAGAGTGCCAGTATATTCTGGTCCTGTTGTAGAGGACTTGTTTTTAGAAATGACAAGATTCCCAACTCATATCATCACCACCTCCACAACAACCACAAGTTATGTTGTTAAAGCAATAAAGTTACACAGTTCTAACACTATGTACTGCCATTCCATCCCACACTTACTAAGTTCTTAGAAAGAAGTCAAAGCCTGCAAAAAATAATGCATGAGTATGCATGTGGAAAAGTAAACTTGCCAAAATGTTGTTTGTTGACATGCTGTCATTTTCTTTTGTTGAAAACAGATAATTTGAACAACTTATGTCATGTGTTGCACTCTGCTGGAATATCCCAAAATGCACTTATTTTTCAAGGATGACTGTGCCAGTGTTACTCAAACAGGAAGTTAGTGTTGTGGGCAAATAACAAAGGCACTCAGCCTGCCAACAATCTTTTCAAGCCATATTGCTGTAGGACTCACAATTTTTACTTTCAGCTCTTTATTTCTCCAGTTCAGCCCTCAGTGCCCTCAGAAGAAGTAATATTACAGTGGGAAATCTTGCACTCATAGAAAATATAGGTGAAAAATTGCAAAGTTCTCATTGAAAATGTATTGGAAGTGGCAAAAAGGAGTAAATTGTATGTATTTTCTATGGGCAGGCATTTTCAAGGGAAAAGTGGTAAATTGTTGGTTTTCTGTGAAAATTCCCACTGGACATTTTTTTGACTTTTCGCCCCTCCCTACTTATAATCCAAAAGCTAAACTTATTGCTATCTGTTGTCTGTATATAAAAGCATGTGAGCAGGGTGAAAGCAGGCTCACACCTAGGCCCCTTCTCACTGAGATCCCATCTGACGCACATCCATGTGATCTGACTGCAAGACACATCAACAACATATCAGAGATGTCACAACTAGCAGCAGCAGAAGCACTGGTAAAAGTTCCCAGAGCTCTGGGGCACATAATAGAAGTAGTTATATTGATGTGTCAGAGATTGCACCAAGAGTTCTTTAATGTGAAATAATACCTATGGCTCCTGCTGCAGAGAAGTATCACTCTGGGTTTGCTGTTGTAGATGAAAAGAGTCATAGACTGCCCACAGATGCTGCCATCACCTCCACCACCTACTCTAGTCATGCTGTTAGAGCAATACAGTTAGAGGGTTTTTCTGCCGTATATTGTAAAGCCACATTTACTGAGTTATGCGAATGAGTCAAAAACTTCACAGAAATAATCCCAAAGTACACCTGTAGAATGGAAAGGTTGCAAAGATGTTTTTTTGAAACTGATATCAGAATCGTACAAGCAAGTGGTTAGCGTGGCAGACAAAGGAGTGAAAACCTCATATGACAAGAAAATCCACCTGATAATATATATATGTGGACAAGTGAGCAGAGTAAAGACTGTATTACTATCAATGCTCATTGGGTTTCCCTCCCAAAATCAGTGGGCAACAGTAGCTTGCAGCATCAAGTGACAGCCTGTAATCCCACTGCATGTGAGATGGTTTCAACATATTTGACAGAAACAATGACCCCATGGACTAATGGCAAACAAAGCAGTGTGCGTGTCCAGCACTGACTGACTGCTGTAGAAACCCTTAGTTGCCCACCAGCAAGCATGGAGGCTGAGCGTGTTTTCTGTGCAACGGGTTATATTGTAAATGACCGCAGGACATGGATATCAAGCAGCAGTGCTGGGAGACTTACATTTCTAAAAAATGAACCAATATTTAATTCCATCTGAGTATCAGGTAACAAAAGTTGACAAAACCATATATGACAGGGAAAGCCAATGCACATGTGCTGTTAAGAGCAGCACAGAGGAATAAGGAGAATGAGTAGGAGGTATTTGAAGGGCTGCTACCATCTACCACTGTTGGGACCACTGTTATGACCAATGATTATATTATATATGTGTCAAATATCTGAGAATAATGCAAGGTTACATTAGACTCAAAGATGATAATGCTAATTATTGGTGTAGGAATCCTAAATACATACATATATACTGTATATAAATCAATCACACCACACCAGTCCACCACCATAAACATCTGCCACATTCATTATAGTTAGTACTTTTTTTTTTTTTTTTTTTTTTTTTAAATAATGGTTAGCCAACATAGAAGCAGGCTTAAAGAGAGCAAGTAAAGCCTGAAAAATATTTGTGTGTGCAGGACTCAGTGTGTGCAGGACTTTTGTAGCCAAACAAAAGCCCTGAGGGAAAAATAAATTCCGGCAAACAAAACAGTGTGAGTGGCCACCACTGACAAGTACAAACATGGAAACTCTTCATTGCTCAACAGCAAGTTTGCAGTCTAGAAGGATTGCAGATGGTTATATTGCAAATGTCTGTACAACATGACTATCAAGCAGCAATGTTGGTAGACTTACATTATAAAAATTAACCAACATCTAATACCACTCGAATATCAGGTAGCAGATGTGGACAAAACCACAAGGGAATCCAAAGCACATGTACTATTAATAGTAGCACTGAGGATGAAGAGGAGGAAGGATCTGAAGGGTTGCTACCATTTACCACTGTTGGGACCACTGCCATGAGCACTGATTAATGTTTGAAAATAATATGAATATAATGCAAGCGTACATTGGATTCAAAGATGATAATGCAAATAGTTGGTCTAGCTTTCAGTCCCATGAATCTTGATTTTATATTATATATATATATACACAACAATCACACCACACCAATCCACCACCACCATACACATATGCAACATTCAGTGCAAGTTGTAAACTTTTTTTTATTATATCTTTAAAAATAATGGTTAGCAAGCATAGCAGCAGGCTTACAGTGAGAAAAGCCTGAAAATATTTGTTTTGCATGCTTCCAGATAGTTAAACATTAACCATTTGAGTGCCAGAGGAGTACACAACGCATTGCAGAGCAATTCGGTATGTACCCCTCTGGCACTGAACGGGTTAAAAATATTACAGCAAGACTAGGCTTTAAACATTAATTGAGGGCTTCAAACAAAGCTAGCCCTGAGAAAAATGTATTTGCATGCCTCAGACATGGGGTGGTGTGGGGGCACTAGCAAATGCTAATTGCGACATTCTGGTATTTTCTAGTGTTGTATTTGCTGCTGCTGAATCATCTAAGTAGCAGAAGCATTATACTGCTGCATGGGATTGTGATCATCAGTACTGATGCATGACAAGTGCTGTTACTATGATGCTTTGACTTGCCACTAGCCCTAGCATTGCTGAGGCAGCAGCAACACCACAACAAGCCCCATACAACTCCAGGTTCATTTAGAGGGAAGCAGTTTGTCAGCTTGCTTCTCTCAATCTCCTGCTGCATATCTCCTAAATTCCTGGGTGTGGTGGAATATCATTTTTAGTAAAGAACTGGAAAGTATAACAACAATCGACACATCTCCTCTCATATTAAGCAACAGGAACAACTGTAGCCAAACACCTTGATGCTTAGATCAGCAATGTAAAACAATCCCTCCAGTACTGCTGTCACTTTGGCCTCAGTCCCCTCTGCTGAGGACATGTGAAAACACAGTAATAAAATAATCCTCCCTGCCACTAGCTTAACATATTGAGCAGAACTGAATGTCTGCAGATGCTCCCAGAAGCCCTGTATTTGATTGCTCTTAACCACATTGTCACATTTGGTCAGTGTTCCTCACAATGTGCAAAGGGTGGACACGAACTGCCAGATCCTCACAGCTACAGACTCACAATCATCTGGTGGGGGAGGTAACAGAGGAAAATGTGGCATGTCAGAGAAGGAGGAAGAGGATGTTGTGGGTGACGGAGCAAGGAGAGTACATTTTTCTGCACCTGAACCCTAGAACATGACGATTATGGTGTCTATGTTGCATGTGCTTGATGAGGACAGATGTGCCAAGATGTGCTCCTTCCTTTCTTCTTTTCACTTCCTTATCACCCATAGTACATAGTGCAATCACTGAAGGCTACCTTTGCAGCTTGTGCTACTTACTCCCTCCTCCACCTCTGTATCAGAAGCATCAGTATCCCCCCAGCTTCTCCTGCTGGTCATAGTGCTAGCCAGATCCAAAAAATAACTTTAGTTTTATTTTAATGGGTTTTTTTTATTGTTTTTCTCTTTCACTCTCTCTCCCTACTTCCTCTGTCTTTGTCCCCTAAACTACATCCCACTGCAAGGTGAGAAATTCTGGGTTTTTATAGTATGGAGGCAGGAAAAACATCACTGAAAATTCTATGGTTTTAGAGAAATAGCAGAAAATCTATGGATTTCTCTAGGTGTGGGAACCCCCTCAGGAAAAGAGGAAAATCATGTTTTTTTTAAAAAAAAATTCCTGTGGGAAAAAAACAGGAATTTTCACCCATTCCTACTGGAGGAGCCTTGACTAGGACTGCCTGAATTGTAGATCTATGCCTGAAATAGATACAGTTTCATAGGCAACACCTCTTAAATTACATACAAAAAACAACCGTTATTTTTTTTTTCCATGGTATTTTTAAAGTGATCGATTGTTGTGTCACTACGAATGAAGATAACATTTCCAAAATTAGAAAGATATCTAAAGTGACACATTTTATTGTCAGTCTGCATTTTATTTAATCAGACTACACAATTAGTAGTGTCTATTTCAACGTAACCATTAGTGAAATCCTTAAAGGGATAGTAATACGTTGTTTTATTTTGTAGGCATTAAAAAAACATGAAGAACGATGTAAGTCTTATCTCTCAAACCTTTATGGTTTAAGAGATATTCACAAGCAAAGTATTCCCTCCCCCCCTCTTCAGCCAGATCAGAAGGGAGGTGTCCAGGTAGACTGCAGAGAGGGACAATCTTCAATTAAGATAAGGGAAAAAGCTGAAAAACTTGTCAAGGGGGGAAGGGCTTTCATTCTTTTCATACAAAGACAACTGTCCCCTGCTGTTATCTGTCTGGTCTTACAACCAGATTCACATCTGAGAAGAGATGACTTACACAAGGTGAAAGGGGTGGGAGGGGAAACTTTGCTTGTGAATATCTCTTAAACCATAAAGGTTTGAGAGATAAGACTTATATCATTCTTCATGTTTTTTTAATGCCTACAAAATAAAATAAAGTTAAAACTATCTAAAACTATCCCTTTAACATATTATTTAGCTCCTTGTGGGTGCTGTGAAGGACTCTAATGCAATGGAGACCTCTTTAGCATATAAGGAGTTAAAAGTAAAACATAGATAACTTATGAAGCTCATTCTTTTTTTAAATTACTGAGATAGACTTGTGTTTCAGATCCAAAATCAAAGTTGCCCATTTTATATGAGCATAATGTTATTTAACTGCTAGATGTTTATTTTTCCAAATCAAGCCCTGGGTATATAAATTCTTGCTCTGTTGACTTTTTGCAGTCTTTCAGATGTAATGAACTGAAATATTAGCTTTGGGCCCTGGGGTAGGATTTATGTTTTTCTTAACTATTCAGCTGAAAACTGCTTTACCGGGGTAAGCTGAACTGAATCACATCAATAAAAAGAGGACCTAAATTGTAATAAATGAAAGTTATATTTTTCAGAAATAAAACAGCTCTCTAATAAAGCAGCTTTAGGCGCTAGATTTTAACACAGTTAACCATTTGAGCACCAGAGGAGTGTCCACACATTGCATCAAGATGCGTTGGATAACTTTTTGGCACTCAAAAGGTTAAAGACGTGGACTGTGAGTTTGGAAACCATTATATCTTGTATAAATACTATGAAAGAAACAATAAAAATAGGAGATGTGAATGTTTTACAATTTAATTAACAAACATTTTGGAATAGAAAATAATATTTACAAATTGCACATGTAACAGAACATATCTTAGTGACCCTCTCTTCGTCTTCTTCTTGCTGATGGATTTTATCCATCAGCGGTGATTTTTGGGTACCGAGGCTTGAGCCTCATTACGCCATCTTCCTGGGTTGGGTATTTAGTCGAGGGTTTGGCTTTGTCCTGGTCTATATGGACTTTTCACAGTAGGGCTGGTTTCACAGGGTCTTCACTGTGATGGGGCTTAGTGACCTGACTCATGTATACTTACATTTAGGGAGCACAAACTGAAAAGGTTATTGTGGGGAAAAAAGTGAATGAAAACCCCTTCCACCTGAATTTGGTGGGCGGTAGATACAATGTTAAACAAAAATCTGACACTCCAGTCAAGCCATAAGGCTTGCTTTTCCCACAGAAATCTTACATTTGCAGTGTTGTTACTACTGCAAGGGATTCTGGGAAGGCATATGCAAATAAGTTTAACAAGGAATCACCTTTTTGCCTCCACTTTATACATTAGGGAAACACATATCTCCAGCATTTCATTGATTGTTCAGATAGTCAGGAATTTGGTGAACTTTTTTGGAATTGGCATGGAATGGAGAGGGAGACTTTTATTCCAGACTTCCAGGTCCACCAGTCTTCCAGTAATCACTCTACTGTTTCCTGGTTACTAACACAGGTACCAAATTCAATTGATGCAACACAAATCTATGGTATTAGTGATCACTTTTTTTTTTGCTTAGTTTTCTCCTGGCTCACAAATGCATTTCAAGACATTTGGCCATAATTCCACTGCAACTGATAACATTATGAAGGCTTTTATCTACAAATTTCTTAATAAACTTCAATGTTAGATAAAATCAGTAATAACACTTATCAATTGCAATGAGATCTTGGCCTTTGTTTGAAAAAACATCTAACCAAGACAGTTCACTTATCTTAATTTGCAATCAACACAGGTTGTAGGAAAATGTAAGACCTTCCTTGTCCCCACATTCCTTATTCTAGTTAGTATGCACTTAGAATTATATGCTTGTTTTATAAGAAAAATCTGGTAAAAAGTGCTTCTTTCAATAAATTCCCCATAATTTAATGTAATTTTAATGTAACAGTGGTTTCAGTCAGTTATGACAACATGGAGAACAGAAACCCATTATTTGTAGTCTACTGAACTGGACTGTTAGATAAGCCATTCATAGGACAATGAGTGAATATCTATCTATCTATCTATCTATCTATCTATCTATCTATCTATCTATCTCTGTCTGTCGGTCTATCTATCTATCTATCTATCTATCTATCTATCTATCCATTTATTGAGTAATAGTAATGTAACGGGTAGGGACCCGTTACTGGAACTATGTCCTAGAAGAGTGGAATTCACGGGGGTGAACATTGGATGCTGAACATCGAGCCTGAGAAGAATTTCCCATTGACTTAGAATGGGACTGTAGATCACTCCCTGATTGGCCAGTCCGAGTTAAAGGGCCTCCATTGACTTTGCATGGGAAAAGTAGGCGCTCCTCGGATTGGCCAACTGTTTGCCCGCCTACCCATTTGGATTGGCTGAGATGGCCATGATGTTCTAGGCCAGGATTGGCCATCAGATTCCAGGCTCCTGATTGGCTAGGGGTTGAAGCGGAATATTCAAAGATGGTTCAACCCCCTGGCCATTGTGTAAAGATGTGTATTCCCTCCAATCAAGTCTTTGTCCTTATCTAGAGTTAATCAGATCTGTTTGTACTACCCTTAGCAGTATTGTGTTGTGAGGTCACTTGCCATTGGCCCTTTTCCCTTAACTGCTATTGGTCCTTTTGTCACCCTCTGCCATTGGCCCTTTGTCTCCAGTTACCATTGGTCTTTTGTTTCCTGTGTCCTATGCCCATTGTGTCTGATAGGTCCCTGGGCCAAGCCTGTATTAGAATACCTGGCCCTTCCCATCCCTATTGTGGTACTGTATTTGACTGTATAAAAGATGTGGTTTTGTTCAATAAAGTGTGTTGCAGTTTGAACTTCAACTGGCTCCTGTCTCTCTGTCGCTGGATGGTATCAAGGGACTTCTGTTGTCCCCCATCATAGGAAGAAATGCTGCTGGCATAACCGGTGGAGCTGCCTACTTGTAGCTGACCTCTGGAGGGAGAATCCTGAAACGGCGGCCTGAGTCCAACCCAAGGACGTGGGTATCCGTTACAAGTAACATCTATTATTTCAGCTGCCGACTTGGTTAACTCCGAGAGCGTACGCTGAAAGCGCTTTGAGTCCCACTGGGAGAAAGGTGCTATATAAATACTAGTTATTATTATTATTATTATCTACGTGATAGGCACTCACCTAACTACCACAATTTAGATTCTCATCACCGCTTCTGCTGCAGTGTACCCAACAGAATACATGCTTGTATATAAATATATATATATATATGTATCTTTTTTTTTTCAGCATTGACAGCCATCAAATCTGAATCAAAATTGATGAATAGCAATCTGACCAATGAACAGACAAACACCAATAATGGGACCAAACCATGCTACAAATCGCTCTGCAGATTATGTCAACACATTTCTGTAAACAATACTGCACAACACAACAAGATATACAAAATTAAAGGATCATATTCATTTAAATCAGCAAATGTTGTATGTATGATACAATGTACTGAATGTGAATTGGGATGAATACACACAGACAATCTATAGAGAAATACCATAAAACTAAGAAACATACCCCAGTCTATCATCATTTCACTCACGATAACCACTCCATCCATAACCTTAAAATCAAAATACTCAAAGGGAACTTCAAAAATACACAAGAGAGAAAGACATTTGACATTGAGATGATCACAATTTCAACACCAAACACACTGGACTTAATAAGGATTTAGGATTTCCTTACCAACATTTGATATAATATTCCCTTATATTTATTTTCTTCTGATACATATTTACTAATCTTTCACAATATTTTTCTACTTTTATCTGTGCACTGTGTTCCTGTCTCTCTCTCCCCCTTCTCTCTCACTACCACCCTTCCCCCCTCCCATCACATTACTATCAAGGGATTTCTTTTCAGTTTTAAACTTTCATTTAAATGGCGTTTTTGCCTTTTTCCTCATATTACCAGTTTGCTTTAGACTTGATAGAGGGAGCATCTCTCTCGAATTCACATCACCAAATAACGGAATGTTATTCCAATAAAAAAGTATTATTGCATACTGTAATGGTCATTCATTTGATCTCTACACCACTGGACTAACACAGCTAACCTAGATTATATATCTATATCTTCATTTGCCCTGAGGAAGGTCCTTTGGGGACCGAAAGAGCTTGGCAAGACATGGATGCAATAAATTAACTTTTTTCAGCTTTACATCATGCGTGCTGTCTTGTTGCTGTCAACTCTATCAATAGAGTGTGTAAAAGTCTTAGGCAGGTGTGAAAAAATGCTTTAAAGTAAGAATGCTTTCAAAAACAGAAAAAAATTAACAAAATGCATAGTAAGTGAGCAGAAGAAAAATTCACCCTTTGCGTTCAAAACAGCATCAATTCTTCTAGGTACACTTGCACACAGTTTGTTAAGGAACTCAGCAGGAAGATTGTTCAAACATCTTGGAGAACTAACCACAGTTCTGTGGATTTAGGCAGCCTCAGTTGCTTCTCTCTCTTCAGGTAATCCCAGACAGACTGGATGATATTGAGATCATGACTCTGTGGGAGCCATACCATTACTTCAAGCACTTCTTGTTCTTCTTCATGTTGAATATAGTACTAAATGACTTTGTCTATATGTTTGGAGTAATTGTCATGCTCCCGAATAAATGGCGGGCCAATCAGATGTCTCCCTGATGGTATTGCATGATGGATAATCTGCCTGTAATTCTCAACATTGACGAGACCATTAATTCTGATCAAATTCCTAACTCCATTTGCATAAATGCAACCTCAGACTTGCAAGGAACGTCCACCATGCTTCACTGTTGCCTGCAGACACTCATTCTTGTACGGTTCTCAGGTCTTCGGCACACAAACTGCTTTCTGCTACAGTCAAATATTAAAAATTTTGACTAATCAGTCCAGAGCACCTGCTGCCATTTTTCTGAAACCCAGTTCCTGTGTTTTCATTCATAATTGAGTCACTTAGCTTTGTTTCCACATTGGAGGTGTCTTCCATGAAGACCATTTCAGGATCCCACTGTTTTCTGCCAATTCTAAGCTAATGGCACTGCTGGTCATCTTCCAATTGCGAAGGGAAGAAAGCATTATATTTCTTTACTCTGCTGCACTAAGTTTCCTTGGCTGACCACTGCATCTATGGTCTTCAGCGTTGCCTATTTCTTTGTGCTTCTTCAAAATAGCTTGGATAGCACATCTGGAAAATCCTGTCTTCCTTGAAATTTCTGCCTGGGAGAGAACTTTCTGATTCAGTATAACTACCTTGCGTCTTGTTGCTGTGCTCGGTCTTCCCATGGTGTGTCACTTTTGACATTAAACTGTCTTCAGCAACCCCACCTTGTTAGTAGGGGTGGGTGAAAGCTCTGCCATGTTCCTGAGAGAAATTCCAAGAAAACCATGCTGTTGCCCACTTTTTCACTGGAAAATCCGATTTAAAACCAGCAATGAAAATCTCTGCATTTCTCGCCCATTGGCCAAAATTCTTTGCTATTTTTTCAATGGTTAGAAAGTTTCCACCAATTGATTTAGGTGGTTGTAGCCTTTTCTCTTTAAAAACGTGATGTATTTGCAGAAGCTACAGCGCGAGGTAGATGTGCTGTGCTATTCTGCTGTGATCTTTTGGAAAAACTAAGACAGGAGAGGCTCATAGTGAATGCTAAAACTATGAGCAGGTTTAAAACTAATAAAAGGAGGAACTGGAAGGACCCTTATCTGTCCACCAAGTCTGTGGAGAAGGAGTAAGTGAGCACAACTGAACCAGTGCTTTCCAGTCCTCCTAAATCACCCCTAGGAATCTTGGGGAATTTAATGGGAAGGGAGGGAAAAAGGGTAGTACTGAGATCAGGGCAGGTCAGCTGCCTGTGCCTGCTGCTAGAAGTGCTGCCCCTACTGCCACCATTGCTGCCCCTGCTGCCACTAGTGCTGTGGGCCTGCTGTCAGATGTGCTGCTCCTGCTTCCACCAATGCTTTGCCTGCTGCCAGTGCTGAACCTGCTGCCACCAATACTGTACCTGCTGTCAGACGTGCTGCTCCTGTTGCAACCAGTGCTGTACCTGCTTCCAGTGCTAAACCTACTGCCACCAATACTGTGCCTGTTGTCAGACATTCTGCCCCTGCTGCAACCAGTACTGTGCCTGCTGCCACCAGTGCTGAACCTGCTGCTAGTGTGTCTTGTAATACTCAGGAGGGGGGAATGAGAAGATGATGCCAAGTCTGACATCATGGGACCCTAAGTCACACTTGCCATCCCCTAGCAGTCCCGCCAGTGCTAGTACTAAGAAGATCCAGCAACTTGTTAGTGTTAGGAGTGAAGGAAGGGGTAATTAATATCCTCATTTTACTAGTGACTGTGAGGAGGAAGACTCTGAACTTGAAGTGGTTGGTGTTAGTAGTAGTAACAATAATGGTGAAGCAGCCGGTGGGACAAGTGTTGGGGAGCAGTAAGGGAAACATTTGGGATCCTCCAGAATAGCAGTTAAGGGAACCCACACCATTCCTCTGGACCTGGGAGTCCCACTCCCTTCATGACAGTGATCAGGTGGAACATGATCCTGAATAGGCCAGAACTGGTGTTGGGAAAGAGCAGGATCACAGATCAGCTGCCCGTGCCTGCTGCAACTGCTTCCAGTCTGCCTTCTTCAGGTCAAAAAGAAATGCCAAGTGTGACATTAGGGGACCCTCTGTCACATTGCTCGTCACCTCCTCCAAGTAGCAGTGAGATGTAATAGAGCAGCAGCAGCATGTAAGAACTAGTGGTGGTGGTGATGATGATGTTGGAGAAGCTGAGGTAGAAGAGACATTGATGGCCTTTTTAGCAGAAACTGAGAAGGAATGGGAGACAGGGATGAGGATGGGCATGACCACCACCACCACCACTAGCAATGAGATTTTGGTATTTGTAGAATTTGCAACTGCCCTAATTCATTCTGCTGCTGAGTTGAAAGGGCAGCAGAATGCTGAAGAGCAAGCTAGTGTGCCACAGACCACCATGGGCACAGTGGGAATGGGGTCAACAAGTGATGCGGAACTAGGACAGGTTCCACTTGCCAGCTGCAGCAGTACTCCTGGTCCTAGTTGCAGTGCTGATTCTGAGACAGTAGAAGCAACAGCAGTAACATAATCCTGCCACAGACAGAGAAGGGGAATGTTGAGGACAAGACGAAAGAGCCAATTCTTTTCCACCTGTTCCCTATCCCTGTCCCCTGAAGTCATGGGTGTGGGATAATTTTTCACTTGGGGCAGACACAGTGCAGTCTTCACCAACGTCACTGTGTACAATTTGTCAGTGAGAAGGGGAAAGGAGGGAACGTGTTTTGGCACAACCTCCCTGATATCACACACGAAAAACAGATACCATGACATGTATGTCAAACATGTTAAAGACAAATAGCCACCACAGAAATCAATAACCGCTGTTACTATACCCCCTGACTCTCCAGAAAGGCAACAATTGGCGAGTCAGAGATCAAAGAGGAGGAAGAATAGCGAAACCCAGGCAGAGACTGAAAGTTCCATTATGAGTGAAACAACTAGCTTGCCATCATCATCACCTTCTTCCTCTAGGGTAACTACATCTTCTGCCAATCCACCTTGTTCTTTGCTACCTCCCCCGCCAAATGATAGACACTCTGTTGGTGTGGCAGTTCGTCTCTACCCATTGCACACTGTGTGGTGCACTGACCACACATGCCATTATGGTGGAGGAGAATCGCAAGCAGGGCATCAAGCGGCATCTGAAGAGATTCCATCCCACAGAATATGCTAAGATGCTGGCAGGTGCTATTTACCACATGCACACTGAGCATATTGCAGTTACCGATGAGAGGCACAGTTCCTGCTCTGAAGGGAAAATGTATATTCTAATAACAACACACCCATGATTTTGGAGGAGAGGCAGGTGGAGAAGAATTATTGCCCAACTTCTTTTTTTCTCCACATAGACTGGGGACTACTTATTGTGCAGCTACTGCCTCAGGAGCATCACTGGAGATAGTAGTGGCAAGTGGAACCTTCATCATCCATTAACCATGTTTCTGCTGTTGTTGATCCCATTCCGTTTGAGCTGCCTAATCATCCTGCTGCTTAAACAACTCAGCAGCAACAACAGCAGCAGCCGCAGTAAAAACAGCAGTCGCAAATTCCTCATTTACATCAGGGCATTTGACAATGGCCAGTGGCCACTGGCCAACAGGACATCACCTGCTGGCACTAGGCCAGTAGGGTATTTTTTTTTTCTCAGGACTTGTACTTTACAAAAAAAAATATATTGTCCTGCAAAAAAAAATATATTTGGGGGGTTTGTTTCTAACAAGCCTAAGTCCTACAAATTAATGTTTTGGCTTGTGCCAAACAACTTAAGTCCTACAAATACATTTTTCTTCAGGGCTTAGTCCTAGGCTAAAAAGTCTAAGTCCTACAAATCCTAAGGGCTTGGGCCTCTAACAACAAATCTAACAAATTATCCTCTACAGAATACTCTATCAAGTCAAGTATCAATCCACCCCATTGGCAGCTTATGTCAGGGGGTTCCTGACTCACTTTACATACAATTTTTTTTTATGACAAAAGAAAAAATAAAGAAATTTCTGCTGCGCTTCACTCAAGGGTAAATGACAGAAGAGAGAAGAGGTGAATCACAATATTAAATAAATAGAGAAGACAAATATCAAATAATTATAAATAAACTTATAAAAAAATAATAAATAGTCCACCAAAATAGAAAAAGAGAGGTCCTCGCTGCTCGCTTCCAATGGGCTGGGCTCCCACCACAACGAAAACTAGAAAACACAAACGAACAAGCGGCGCAGAGGATTTTCTCTAAGTGTAGTATTCAAGTAAAGTTCTTCCTTCACCCACACCTTGTGTGTAAACTCTTAGGAAATATACTCACATTCTTCTGAGGCTATAACCAGCCTCCAGGGATCTTCACTTTGACTGGCTCACTCCCCAGTCTGGTATCCTTGGCACAACTCCAATTTAAATCCAAAGGCAACAAATAAAATTGTGGAGGTGCTAGTCAGCACTGGGTAACTGAGAAAACCCGGCGCTTAAACTTAACACCACCTCTTATTTTGGAATCACCTATAGGATATGTTGGCTCAAAACCAGACAAACAAAGGAGAAAACAAAAATCTCCAGTGACACCAGTTGTTAGAAATCCCAGGTATACTCTGGATAAACTGAAAACTTTTTAATAAAACATATATAAAATAACAAACAAAAGAAGGTTTGTTTATACAATATTATAAATAAAAATCAATCAAGATTGACAATAGTATAAAAGAAAAATACTGGCTTAATGCATTTCGTGGTGCACAACCACTTCATCAGAAGCCCAAAAAAAGGTTTGTACAAGCAGTGATGAACCCACATTATATGCTCCCAGCATTTCCAATCATTTGCCACAGATCGAATTTAAATATACAAATTCTCCAATCAACAATATTCAGGACAAAAAAGGGACCGTTATTGACCTACCCTGTATCCATCATCCTCCGTTTAACGTTGGCGCTATTAGTGGAACAATCCCACCTCCTCTTCCATCTCAATGCGCATGATTACATTTAAAACGAAAGAGAAACAACGGAAGATGCGGGGTACCCGATACGTCACTTCCGGGATGTAATAATTTTTTTTTATGAACTGTCCCCATATTAAATTAATGATCATTAACACCTGTTTGGTATAACTGTTTAATCATACACCTGACTATATGCCTACATAATCCCTGGCTTTGTGCAAGTGTACCTAGAGGAATTGATGCTGTTCTGAAGGCAAAGGGTGGTCACACCATATATAGATTTGATTTAAATTTTTCTTCTGTTCACTCACTATGCATTTTGTTAATTGAGAAAAAAACTATTAACAAGTCTATTTTTGAAAGCATTCTCACTTTACAGCATTTTTTCAAACCTGGCTAAGCCTTTTGCAAAGTATTTGGTATATAGATAGATAGATAGATAGATAGATAGATAGATAGATAGATAGATAGATAGATAGATAGATATAGATATATAGATAGTTGGAGATAGATAGATAGCACAGCACTCGCATGGGGTGAAGCCTTATCATAGTGGGAGAGTTTGCATGTGTCAGTGAAGCTGAGAACTATATATATATATATTTATATATTATATCGGGACCATATACAAGGCAAAGACACCAGACTAGTATGAATCAAAATCTGCCAACCCGCACTGGACAAGCGTGGCAGATGATAAACCCATTGATTGGGACATTATCAGCTTATGCGAGACATGTGAAAAAGGTAAAGATTTAATCAAATTAGAAGATGGGTCATTGGTTATATATTAAGGAGCCAATGAAGAATGATGTGGAGGAAACAGATTCTTGATTAATGAAAAACTCACTAACTCAGTTGTAAAATTAGAACGTATTTCTGAAGGATTTGCTTCTTGTTCTATCAATCTAACAGTCGCTATGTTCTTCAAATCATTTAAGTTTATGTCCCTACAAATAGCCACAGTGATGCTGAAGTTGAAGAACATTATGATGGTTTATTATGCCTCTACAAACAGGACTATTACCAATACAAATTTATAATGGGAGACTTCACTGCGAGAATTGGTAAGATTCAAAATGGTGAAAAATCCATTGGACCACATGGACCTGTAAAAACACAGGATAGAGGCAACAAACTGATCGAAAATTGCAGAAGAACAAAATTTGCACATGATGTATTCATTCTACAGGAAAAAGGCTTAGAGTAAATGAACATGGAAAAGCCCTAATGGTAATACATATGAAATCAACTTCATACTTGCAAATAATAAAATGATATTCACTGACTGCTCAGTATTAAATTGTTTCAGTGTTGAGTGAGAGCAAAAATCAAAATTGACTGCAAGAAAGAATGAAAGGAAATGATCATCAACAAACCTGAAGATTGAAGAATTTTGCGTTAGCACTGTCGAATCACTTCAGTGTACGGCAAGAACTTCCAGATACAGACAATTCAACCCACAATGAAACATTTATTGAGTCTATCATAGACACTGCCCATGACCTTGCACCTACTTTGAAAAGAAAAAAAAACACAAAAAAAGAAGTGGAAATATGAAGCACTCATCTGTGTTGTGGATAATATACACGAAAAGCCTATACTCTTCATATATTCATACTGGTCATTACTATTAAAATAAAACCTCCCACAGAGATGAGATAATAAAGTTACTTATATTCCCACATAGGTGCATATGATTAACCCTAAATAATATCTGTTAACCTTCATTGAGCACACACTTGTCCCTCAGCTCACTGATACTAACAAATCCTCCTAAAGTGGGATTAGTATAATATAAAGTGCACATTCCAGTCACCCAAAAACTGATGATCCTCCAAGACTGGGATAAGTATAGTTGACAGTGCACTTCCCAATCCCCCCAAAAGATTTTTACTATATCCCTTACTCTATACTCCACTAGAGAAATACTGCCTATTAACACCATATCTAATGTTATTAAAACTATATAGTTATATTCCTTAATCTATATACTTTTGATGGAAACTTAAAGGGATACTTAAAGGGATAGTCAAGCATTCTTAAAGGGATGGTTCCTAGTAAAGCCATATCAAACGAACCCTACTCAATTCTTCTATAATGTCTGTCTAACCTAAGGATATGTGTCCAGGGTTTCCAAACCAACACAGTCCCCACAGGCTCCCAACCTAGTAAAGCTGCATATCCACCGGTTGATATTATATAGTATACTTCTCTAAAACTAAAGCCTTCTCCACTTGGAGACTGGACCCTTGTCTTTCATCCCTATACTTATCTTACTGAACAAGAGTAAATATATAAAATAAAATAAAATACAATATATGGTACATTTATCCAGTAGGTGCCATAGGTGTTATCCAGTGATACCCATCTGAGAAACGCACTACAAAAACGTATATTATTATTATTATTCTTTATTTATATAGCACAAACTTATTCTGCAGTGCTGTACAATATGGAATAGACATACAGGGATGTGAAACAGTACAATCAAATGTGGAGAACAGAAGGAAAAGAGGGCCCTGCATGTGGGAACCTACAGTCTAGAGGAAGGTAGTTTGGACACAGAAGGAGTAAGTACTATTGGGTGTAAGTGCCTCCTGCCACACGAACTGCCGGTCAGAGGGTGTGAGAGAGAAGTGCTGTTGAGTGCAGTGGTCCAAAGAAGGGGTGGTTCTTGGTGATAATGTTTATGGAGGTAGTTGATAGGCTTCCCTAAAGAGGTGAGTTTTCAGGGAAATCTGAAGGCTGGGGGAGAGTCTGATAGGGCAGGGGAGGGAATTTCAGAGCTCGGGTGCAGCACGGGAGAAGTCCTGTAGGCAGGAGTGAGAGGTTGTAATGAGAGCTGTGGAGAGGAGAAGGTCATGTGCAGAGCGAAGATGGCGAGTGGGAGTGTATTAGGAACTGAGAGATTAAATATAGGGGAGTGTGGTGTTACTGAGAGCTCTATAAGATAGCACCAGAATTTTGAATTTAATTCTATATGCTAATGGGAGCCAGTGTAAGGATTGGCAGAGGGGATTGTTGTTAGAGAAGCGATTAGTGAGGTAGATTAGTCTTGCCGCCGAGTTCATTACAAGCTGTAGTGGGGTTAGCTGGGTGAGAGGAAGGCCAATTAGTATTGAGTTACAGTAGTCAAGACGGGACATGATGAGTTTTAGATTAGAATTTTAGTAGTGTCTTGAGTGAGAAAGGGTCGGTATATGTATATGTGTCCAACTTTTACATTTAGAAAATCAAATAAATTCTACTAAAAGCATGCTTGCAAATGGAGGAAGTCATGATCTTTGTGACATGCTGGAACATCTGACCTTAAGCCACACCCTCTATAAAGAATAACCAATCTGTGATAATGTTGAAATTGCTGACAATGTCTGGTAGTCCAATGATGAGCCCTTACATGCAAAGTGGATATTTACTTCAGCGATTTGTAGCCAACCATTTTATTTCCACTTTCAAATGTTGCATATTTAACTAAAGCAACAGCAGTTTAGTTTCAGTGGTTTGGATTTTTATGCTACTTGATTTGCTGGAAACAATTGCCAATACTATAGCAGAATCATGCCTTATTTCCCAACCTGTGGTACTGGTTCTGCCTGGGTATTTGGCAGAAAGGCAGGGAAAATTTATCACAGAGTAGAAATGTATGTTATATAGAAGTGCCTAGTTAGCCCTGAGCATTTAAGATATTCCGCCTAAAGCACTATCGGAATCTGATTGAGAGATATCAACTAAATAATAAGCCATGAAGCCAAAATATTGTACTCAAGATACTCAGGTGAATGCACAACTAGAGTCTAAAACAGTGATGCTAACTAAATAATAGGCCATGAAGCCAAAATATTGCTAGATAATATCCCTAATAGCCATACACATCACGATGGCCATGAAGCCATAATATTGGTAGATCTCATAATAGTTATTAGCCTACCTCATTGTCTCCATCTGAGCAGAGACAATTGCATGTATACAGCGGCAAATGGTAGTGATGTTTGATATCAGAGAGGTTACAAAGTGTTAATTTTCAGACTAAGATAAGGTAATATAGGTACTTTACATTGAAAACAATACTGAATAAATTTGTAATTCAGAGCCCTATATGTAGGGCAGCAGCTTCCATAACAAGCTTTTTTCTAACTACTCAGTAATATAAAGTAGCTGTATATCACAATGCTGTAGTTGTCGGTGATAATACTCAGTGAGGGAAGTGGTTCTGTTTTTAACTATACAGGTTTCCACACCTGTGGAACCTGAGACTTTTAACTGAATTCCAAATTAATATAAGGAAATTAAGGAGTTTATTTATTTATGTCCTATTGAAAGTTAAGTCTTAGCATCATGAACAGGCACTGAACTGGTCTCGAAGTGCTATTACTGGTACTGTTGCCTACATTAATATTTTAATATTGGCTACTAAGAAATTTGTTATCAGTCTAGCATTTGCTTGTGGTATTTGTATGAAATTAGACCTGCAGTTCCGAACATACTAATATAAATCCTCTGTGACTCATTATTATCCTGTTGTATCAGTACTTTGAGGGTTTAGCCAGAGAGTCACAGAGGATCTATTTTTCTGGCCCCTAATTTTCTCACTGGTTGATCAGTGGAGGCGATCATTTGAGCCGCGGCTTATACTGGAGGTCTGTTCCTACAGGATTAGATCTGTCAAAATGGAACAATTGCATTGCTTTTTAATCCTCTGAGTGCTAAAGAGGTGTACAGTTCATTATAGTTCAATGTGTTGGACATGCATCTGGCACTCAGTGGGTTAAGACTCTTTAAAAGACTTTGGCAAGACATAATTTGAGGTCTTCTATTTATAAGGATGTTACTACAACAAACACTATAGTTGAGATCTTCTTCCAGGCCAGACATCCTAATTCCATTTGCTCTGGTATTCCTTACAATTTATTTCATTCCTTGTCTAATGCATTATCCGGATTACTAATACATTCCTTGAATATCATATTTGCAGTATGGAAAAGTGGATCCTCTTTTGTAATATGATGTAACCAACATCACTTGCTATTCTTCCCTTATTTTGCATTTCTGATTTACTTGGTTAGTGATGACTAATTTGTAGTCACTGCAAACTGCATGAGGAAAAGTAATTTTTTCAGATTGTTCAATATAAAGTTCCAGGAGTATGTTAATAGCAATCACTTTCAACCCTTCATTAGTACAGACTGTACTGATGAAGCCAATTTGCGAATGAAGAAACTCTGGCACACTTTAGTTTAATTGGAAAATAAAAAGAGAAAGTAATAATTTTCTACACTGGTTTACAATCCATTCTATGTCAGCATCAATCCTGGGCCACCAGACATAACTTCTGGCTAGGGATTTCATGAGCACAGTTCCTGGATGGGCAGCATATTTCAAAGTTAAGATGATTCTGTGACTCTTTTCACAAATGACCACTTTTATTCCATAACAAGCAGCCATAAGCCCACAGTTCATGTTGACGATTTGCATATGATCTGAATTCCTCAGAGAAGTTCTCAGTTGGCCATCCTTTCCGTACCCAGTTGAAAAAACAAACATGATAGGATCTTTGGCCACCTTTTTTGTACCTGGTCAGCCTGAAGAGGACAATCAAGGAGGGATTAAAATATAAAAAATTCCGATGGTGGTAGTATTGTACAGTCTGGTATTTGTGAATACAATTAATTCAGAGCATCTTCATTAGACATATAATTCCCTGGCTCATATGTGCAATCCTATGCCCTGAGCAGTATACTCCAACATAACATTTAAGGATAAATGATTGAGGGTGTTGATTTGTATTTTGGCAGAAAACCTAAAAGTAGCTTACTGTTCATTTGAACTTCAAATTCAGGGTCATAGAGCAAGTTGTGGAGTATTTTTAACTACTGATATGACTGCAAGAGCATCTGTACATAGCTACACTCTGTAGAGTCATGGCTCTTTAGCAGTATGCAATAGGTACTTTCTTCCTACTTCCTTCAAACTTGACAATACATGACTAAGTACAGCACCAACACCATAAGGTGATGCATCAGTTGTAAGTACCAATGGTCAATCTTCATCATAGTGAACATGCACTACGTTTAATTTTAGCATTTGCAAAGGTGTCTACATTTCCACAGGACTCCATTAGTGAACAGGCAATAAAGAGTTTCAGTCATTGTTGCTTTGTGAGCAATAAAACTATGATAGAACTTTAGCCGCCCAGTAAAAGCTTTGAGTTCCGATATGGTCTTTGGTTCAAGAGTAAAGGGAATTACTTTTCCTTTATCTTCTGTTGGGTATATGCCAGATGAGCCAATTTGTAAACTTGATAGCACCTAACTCTGTCACTTTTTAACTGTATACCTGGAAAGCACTACTCAAAGCACCAGTAAGCACTTCTCTAAGATGTTTAATCAGAAGAATATCTGATGCATACACCTCTGGCACTCAAAGGGTTAAAGAAAGCAGGGTTTTCATGGAATGCTGGAAGATACAGAGATTCCAAACTGGAGAAGTAATTCACCAGTATATGTCATAATAGTCTGTGCATCAGCAGCATCCTCTTCTACAAGTAGCTGTTGATAGGCTTTGTCAAAGTCAAGTTTATTAAAAACTTTACCTACAGCAAGTGTAGCAAGTAATGATGTATTGCAGTTATAGACTATGGATGCAGCACAGGAGCCTTGTTTACTATGCATGTGTAATTTCCACATAGGCTAACATATCCATTTTTTTAATAACAGGTGTTGTTCATTTTGTTTATGTAACTGTCTGAAAGATGGGTAGATAAAAATGGACAAGCCAATGGGAAACAGCAGGGGAGGAGAATCAGAGGAACAGGTATAAAGAATGATATCAGCAAACGGTTGCCATCATAACAATATGATAACAGGGTCCATCATAATCTTTCTATTCATTTTTAAAGATTTCTGAAAATTATTTAATTCCATTTTTAAGAGGTCCTTCACTAGCCATGTGTACAGCTTGGCTGCTTATTCACAGTGGCATTTCCTCCTCAGAAGGCATTGTTTTTGGCCATTTGCATTTATATCATAGTCGCATTACAGAACAACATTCTGACCATTATACAACCTAGGCTTACACAAAATCATTGATAACCTTGGCAAGTCAACTGCAAAGGGTTTATGCAATGTCTCTACAGTTGTAATTGATACCCCCAGACCAGAATCAACTTCCATTACACACTGATAATCATATTTTCAGTCATCTCTGAAGTATCTGACACTGATTGGGAACTACTCTCTTCTGCTTATCCTTTGCTCTGAATAGAACCTTTTTTTTGTAGTAAGAACATTAAACATCATTGAATGTCCATCTACAAGGACCGTGTAAGCCCCACACTTTTCAAATGTTTGCAGTGATGTGGCTGAATTTATTTTAGAATTGATGTTAATCTTATGCAGGTTGTGATCATTTTCTTCATTTGGACAAACTGTGTTCACATTTGTGGTTGCAAACTGATTTTTTTGTGTGTGCAATGATGCTGTCTCTGAAGCTAAGGACTTTTCTTGTGTACTTGCTAAAGTTAAATTGGGCTCCGGAGGAGGAGGTGCGGTAGGGCGCCATCTGTAATACCACAGACTAAACAATCTCACAGCATGTCACTAAAGAATTCACCAAAATTGCAATTCTCTGCAAAGTGCCTTAGCTCTGCTATGTATTTAAATAGAAGTAGTCTCATTCTCTCTCTGTGACTGAGTTTAGAAAACTGACATATTTGCATAATGACAGATGAAGTTAGTGAAAATGTCCTTTTAACATTATTATCAGTTTTTCATAGGTTTTTGCTTTTTTTTATGGTGGTGTAAGTGGAAAACAAATGATAGCAAATGTTTTGGCCCCACAGACTGTCCTTTTTTAACAGGATTATCCCTCTGGTTTGCTTCCAGGAAATATGATTTTCTTCATGAATAATAGTATATAAAACTAGTTCACTCACATGCAGCCTTGAAGGACAGGATTCTCTGGAGATCTTTATCAGAGTGCCCTCAATGAGTGGATTCCTTTTCTGCTTTTTATACCAATCCCAATGCCTCTGTCCTCTTACTAAAGATAGGATCCTATCCTCATTTCTACAAATGTTTTGGGTATTGGGAGCAGATTCTGCAGAAGTTTACAGGCAGGGTACACTATAACGGCTTTCTTATCTGTTATTCATTGCACAGCAAGCCTAGAACAGAGGTGAAACTAGAAACATGGTTGCATGTAACAACTTTGAGTGGCAGCTTAAAAGCTATTAAGAATCAGTCCCTCCAAATAGTCATAAATAAGTAACAGTGTCCTCTATATACAAGTACAAAGATAGCACACTGGGACAAATGTTCCATGCCAGTTCCATTTGTTCTGTCCTACTCCTTACACCAAGGGGAGGATAATGAGGCAGTTTGTCGATGTTTATGGGTGGTTCTTTCCTCTACACCTTGCTTAGGTCAATATGCTAAGCAAGGCTTAGAGGAAATGACACTAGTGTATGACATTTCCCTGTGCATGCTATGGGGCAAGAGTGTGGGGTTGCTGGCATTAAGGATCAATTTTGGCAGAGAATTTCACCAGAAAGCACTACAGTGCTAATACTCTGTAGTGCATAGCTGGAAGTTCAGCCACAGGGGTTAGAGATTAATAGCAGAGTGGCTGCATTAGCATATTTGTACATTAACCCCACTTCACTGTTCACATCCATTCCTTGAACCAGCCTTTCCCAAGTCTAACTGCAACCACTTTTAGGCAATACAGATATTATGTTGCATAGCAAAGTGGAAGTTTGGAGTTCAAGTAAACACACACTGGAAGCACGTCAAGCCCACACCCCTAGTTTGGGAATCACTGCAACCGAAAATATATGTTGGATTTGGAAATTTGACACTTTGGAAAAAGGAGCTGTGTGCAGAAGCTCTGGAGCCTCAATTGTGAGATTACTACACTTTTCAGTTCAGATGGATTGAGTGGATTGAGTGAAAAGTTTTCTCGCCCACAAAATGGCTGTCCAGTTTTTCACCTGGGGTCTTCAATATAGCCCCAAATAGGCCTGTAACTCGGGAATCACAGAAAGAGACCTACTATTAAAGTTAAAAAGTCAAATAAGAATTTAACTACAGAAGCAACGAATAAACAAATATACTAAAAAAGTTTCTATTGAGGTAAAAAATCAGGGATATGACTCCCATCTGCTCACTTCTGCTCCTCAAGGGCATCAGAAAACATCTCATGTTCTCCCAGGTGTTGATTGCCCAGCTGATAATGCTGATAGATAGTGTTGAGCGAGCACCACGATGCTCGGGTGCTCGGGTGCTCTGACCGAGCACCCCCTGAGGCTCGAGTGCTCGGCCGAGCACCCGAGCCCCATTCAAATGAATGGGGCGACACCAGGCACCCCCTGCTCTGATGAGGGGAGGGTGCCTGGTCAATGCCCCCTTCATCTCCGCTATGCCCCCTTCATCTCCGAATGCCCCCTTCAGCTCTGCAATGTCCCCCTTCAGCTCCGCTATGCCCGTCTTCCACAATGTGCCCCTTCATCTCCGCTATGCCCCTCTTCCACAATGTGCCCCTTCATCTCCGCTATGCCCCTCTTCCACAATGTCCCCCTTCATCTCCTCTATGCCATAGAGGAGATGAAGGGGGACATTGTGGAAGAGGGGCATAGCGGAGATGAAGGGGCACATTGTGGAAGAGGGGCATAGCGGAGATGAAGGGGCACATTGTGGAAGACGGGCATAGCGGAGATGAAGGGGGACATTGTGGAAGAGGGGCATAGAGTCTATGCCCCTCTTCCACAATGTCCCCCTTCATCTCCGCAATGCCCCCTTCATCTCCGCAATGCCCCCGTACCTCCAGTCCCTGGTGGTCCAGCGGAGCTTCTTCGGATCTGTGCCTCTTCCGGCACAGATCCCCGCCACCCGAACATGGCGGGAGAGCACATGGCGGTACTCGACGAGTACCGCCATGTGCCGAGCAGAGCGATGCTCGAGCCGATCCGAGCATCGGCCGAGCACGCTCGCTCATCACTACTGATAGATCATTTTTTGTAACTGTGCAATGGAGTGTGATTCCCCTGCAGAGTTTCTGGTTGAGTGGGGTCGATTGGGGAAAGCTGTCCATGTCATTGGTAACATCAGTAATGATACGATGACGTGGGAGGTTAAAGGCTATACCACCCACTCAGCACAGACATTTGGGTTACATGGAAGCAGGTGAGTCACAGTCCCCTGCTCTTTATCACCCAGCTTTAAAATGCATTGAAGACCCCTCTGGAACACATACATGTATGTTGTTTGCATCCTCATCTTATTGTACTGTGTCCCCAAGTAGTCATAGAACCACATACACTGTCTGACATTCTAATCTTGTCCCATTTGTAGTCATAGAACCACACATATAAACAAAGATGTTGACCACACATACACTGTCTGACATCCCAGCATTGTTACACTAACCATTGGTAGCCACAGACCCACACATTTTCTAGCCTTATTCAGATGTTCAGCTGTTGCACATCCTTGTCCTTCTGATAGCCACAGGACCACACATGCAGTTTATGATACCCCAGACTTTTACTACTGTCCACTGGTAGCTAGGCATGGGTGAAAAGTCTTTGTTTTTCCTGTAGGAATATTTTCCAAAAATTGTCAATTTGCTGCTTTTCGCCACAAAAATTGCCACTAATCAAAAAAAGGCTAAAATCGTTTTCCTTTTCACTAATCCCTTTAAATTATGCACTGGAACTTTGCCAGATATCTTGGTGGGAGAGTCAGACTCAATTGTGTACTGCTAAGGCTACCAGAGCAGCAGTGGCTTGCAGATCTATGACTACCATGTTTGGGACCATACTGGGTGATTAGTATGTGTAGTTCTATGGCTGGGGGGGAAGCTTGGGATGCAATGCGCGATGCTATGGTTATAGTGGGGCAAGGTTTGGGAGGCAATGTGTGGTTCTATGGTTATTGTGGAATAAGGTTGGGGGGACAGTGTGTGATTCTATGGTTACTATGGGACAAGGATGGGGGACAATGTGTGGTTTAATGGGTATTGTGAGGCAAGTCTGATGGGACAGTGTGTGATTCCATGGTTACAAGGGGTTAAGGCTGGGGGGACAGTGTGTAATTCTATGGTTACTGTGGGGTAAGAATTGGGTGACACGATGTGATTCTATAGTTAATGTGGCAAGCCTTGGGAGGCAATGTGGTATTCTATGGTTAACCTGGGTAAGGCTTGGGAGGAAATGTGTGGTTCTGTGGTTACCATGGGACAAGGCTCTGGGGATAGTGTGTGGTTTTTATGGTTAACATCTGTTGTGGGAAAAATGGCACTTTTCTCAGGTATTCCCTCAGGAAAAGTGCTGTTTTTCGCTGTTTTCACTTTTGAGGTGAAATATTTCATCCATCCCTACTGGTAGTCACAGAGCCACACATACTTTCTGAGACCCCAGCCTTCTTCCAATGGTGTCCATTTTGATATTACCTACAATACTGATGAAGCAGCGTATGGTGCTGCGAAACGCGTTTAATGTAGGATTTTTATTTGGATGTTCTTAATTGTTATAAATTTTAAGAATAAATACTATTTGAGTGGAGCGGCTATATATATAATTTTTTCTCGTATTGGGATATTGGTACCAGTTTTGAACTACTTTATGTGAAGATTCGAGGAAGTGTGTGTGGAGCACATTTTGAATGCAGTGGACACTATTAGAGATCGGAGAGAATTCCTGCCATATACTTCAATTGATGAAATACCGGGCAAGGGCGGTAAGATATCCCTGCAAAGCGATCATAGCTGTATACACACATAGGTGTCTATATAGCCATTTACAAATGTGAGTAATATATTTATTAAGTTTAGAGCATCTGCATTTGTTTGATTTAAGCACTATTGGCGCCCCTCTCTTTTTTGTTCTTCTTTTTTCGGTATACATATTGGTCCCTTCGAGAGTGGAGGTGTGGGGTGGCAGCCAGATCCAGAAGTGGACATAAGCTGATTAAGGGACAGCTATTCATTTATCCCTGAGCACGAAGGCTGGTTAGCACGTATGTGCATATCCAGCTATTAATTTTGTGAGTATCATTTAATCAGGCAGTGGGGTAATATCCAGTACCTGACGATATAACACCAGGAAGCGCCTTTTGTTTCTTCTTTGTTTTCTACATATTAGCAACATATACAGTATCTATTTCCCCAGCCTTTTTACACTGGTAGCCATAAAACTTGCATGTCAGCAGTGGCGTAACTATAGGGGTCGCAGGGGTCACACCTGCGACTGGGCTCGTGCACTCCAGGGGCCCGGCCTCCCCCTGTGACCCCTCCGCCTGGCTCCCACAATCTCCCGCCGGCACTCTAGTAATGCAGAGTGCTGGGAGATGACATCATCTTCCAGAGCTTTGCGTTACTAATAGGACCATGCGGGAGCTCCAGGTAGGAGATGGGGGCATTGTGGCGGGGGTCAATGTGGTCGGGGGGGCAATGTGGTGTGGGGGGACATGGCACTTCTTGTACCAGAGCCTGGAGTCTTCTAGTTACGCCTCTGCATGTTGGTGTATTTTAATGCTTTTATCATCCCCTAAGGTATCTCAGCCCTTGCCAATCGGTGCAATTTTTTTAGGCTGGTAATTGTTATTACATTCAATAGGAAATTCCATGTTTTTGAAAGATTTTAGTAAGTGAAGAGGTTATGTATTTTTACCTGTAGAAACACTTTACTGAAATAGCTGTATACACTAGCCTATGTGTAGAAAACAAGATGATCCCAAATTTGATGTGGGCGAATGTCTACTTTACATATGTGTCATGTATATCTTTTCTTTATATAGTAACATAGTAACATAGTTGATGAGGCTGAAAAAAGACATGTGTCCTTTAAGTCCAGCCCATGCCAAAAACACCCCTGTTGATCTAGAGGAAGGCAAAAAAAAGTCCTCTGGAGCAATTTCTAATTTAGCCCCAAGTGGGTAAAAAATTCCTTCCTGACTCCATTATCTAATGGTTCTGATCATTTTAGTCCCGACAGGGATCTTAAAAAAGAAAGAAATCAGGCAAGTGTAGTTTAGTGCTCCTGTAACCCACTATGTTATGTAAACCCATAATAGGGTACCATGTTTCTTTGGCTGGCACTAGGTACTGAATACAGTAGGAAGTCACATGGTTTTCAAAGATATTTTTTTCTTTAAAGTGGTGAAAATGTAAAATAAGTATATATTATTCCTAGAGTGCCAACATGTGTAGACATCAGCCTAGAGGTACAAGGGCAAATAACCCCTCATCAGGTGTAGGTTAAGATCTGCTTTACAAAATTATATGCCAAGAATACTTTTCATTCATATCGCTAATGGTTATGACCATTTTAGTGCTGGAATCCAATTTTAAACAGATAGGTATAGTTTAGTTCTCATGGCACCCTCTATGACAGGGATAGCCAACCCTAGTCCTCAAGAGCTATCAACAGTGAATATTTTTAGGATATCAATGAATAAGCATAGGTGGATCAATTAAAGTGATTGAGCCAACCATTAGTTCACCTGTATTCTAGATGGGATATCCTGAAAACATACACTGCTGGTAGTTCTTGAGGACCAGGGTTGGCTACCCCTTGTATATGGAATGTTAAAGAATACCAGTGGGATATCGCGTAAAAACGTGTGTTTATTCCTAATAAACACACGTTTCTGCACACTATTCTAGAATCAGAAATCCGAGTGATTCCTCATTTGGGGCCAGATTCTATCGCAGGTGCTGAATGTTAACTCCCGTTTTATCAAACATTTTACTACTGAAGTCTATGTGGAAAACAAGAAATAAAAGCAGTGATAAAATTAGCACCTGTAATAGAATCTAGTCCAACTTATCTGTTTGCCTAGTTGGGGTAGTTTATCCTTTAAACTATTTTGAGTGCATGTTGTGTATCTCCATGGAAATGTCAACTGAAATTCTGTTGTGTGCAAACCTAGTTTGGTATCATATTTGTGCATTAATACATTTTGAATATCAATGTACTCAGGAAGTACGTGAAAGTGATAATTTTGTTTCTTACACTAAGCTTGCTTAAGATGTTGTACAGTAAATTGTGACTCAAGCACAAATTTCTGAAACCTGTCTGAAAAACCCTATTTTTAACAAAATTTCCTTGCTCCATCATTTTATGAAAGAAGACACTTCAGCCATTTTCTGTTTTAGTTAGTCTGCTTTCAGGATATGAAAGCTATGATGTACTGATTGAGCTGTTTAGTGTAGTTTTACCATGTAACCAATGAAATGTGCATTTTGAAAAACACCCTTTCACACATCTGTGAATTGGGGGTCTGTGTCGTCTATGCATGCAAGTAAAACTATGTATATTTAGTATCGGTGTACTCAGGGGAATTTTACAAATAATAAAACAATTCATGACCAACATAAATATTTTGTATATAGAGTGTAAAATATTTGCAAAATAAGTTACTTTTTTGTATTTGATATCATAGCTGTTTCTGAATGCACAATTTACTTCACGTGAAGCACCATAAAAACCTGAAGTTGTTGGGTAATAATAAATGTGCAGTTTTCTATGTATAACTAGAAAGTTACCTATCAGAATTTTACCAAAACTTTGGATAGGAAAATGTGTGCATCCAGCAGGGTACAAAATGTCTTCAAGTCTCTGGGCGTGAAAGAGTTAATACCTTACAATATGTGATGCTATTCAGGAACAAACATGGATTTAAATGGGACTTGAAAGTCCCCTGTAAAGGAAATCTAACGATCAAAAATGAAATAGGTTTCTGTCACTTTAAATATCACATACTTATAGCTAGCATATGTAAAAAGTCAATATTCATATGTTACATGCCTTCAGAATATAATCTTAAAGGGATAGTAATGTCAGAAAAAAAGTATTAACTATATGGTAGTTACAATTAAAATAAATTACTTGTACTTATTTGTATCTCTCAAACTGTTATGGTTTGAGAGATATAGGAAAATAAAGTTCTCTGGTCCCACCCCTTTCTGCTTGATGAGCTATAAAGCTGTGAGAAGCAGATTCTGTTCACTTGACCAGACGCAGCTCTTCAGCAGCGCCGATATAACGATATCTAAAGATAAATACTTCATCTGAATGGCCTACAATGTGTGCTTGCTATGTCACCACTGCTGAAGAGCCACCAACTGATCCAGGAACCAGAATCTGCTTCTGACAGATTTACAGCTCATCAAGCAGAAAGGGGAGGAGGCGGAGAACTTTATTTTCCTATTTCTCTCAAACCATAACGGTTTGAGAGATATGAATAAATGCAAGTAATCTCTTTTAGTTGTATCTACCATATAGTTAATACTTTTTTCTGACATTACTATCCCTTTTAACTTGCTTTTTAATGCATATGTAGATTGTAATGTTCAGAGAACATTTATTTAATGTTGTTTGTGAGGTAAATTCAGCTAATGTGTTGTGATCAGTGCCACCTGCTTTTGTATTGTTGTCATATCTCAGCCCATTCACAGATTTCCTGACAATAAATGGGAATCCTGTGAAAGGCAGGAATGTCTGTTCCATCAAAGCCTATGTAAGACTGGATTTCAGGCATCAGAATACAGAGAATGTGTACAGATGCTAGCATGACGTACCATATACCCCAGTTGATAGTGTTCCTTTAAGTCATTAGAATTCTGTTAATGTTTATTTGTCTCTTACAGTTAAGATAGTTTGCTAAAGAATTGCTCCAATGTGCTTTTATACTTAACACCTGTGTGCCTTTATGATAGCATTTTTATTGATAGATGTTTTCTTAAAAACAGTTCTCTAAACTTTGATATGTGTCATTTTAATCTTTCAGACTGATTATGTCACCTTGAAATAACACACACCTGCTGCATCTCTAATCATATTCTCAAGATTCTGCTATTCTCTGATTCCCAATCATGCTACTATTCATGGTATGGGATGCGCCTATTTATCATAATGAGTTTTTCACTTCTAATTTTTATTCAGAACACTGGGACATACAGTACATTTTTATTTTAACCCCTTCGAACCTGACAGAGGTTGTCTGCTCTTTGTAGTGCAGCCTCTCAAAAAAACAAGGGTTTATGTTTAATTTTATACACAAGGTATTTGTTACCTTTTCAAAGCCTTGGTTGAAATTATTAATCTGTTGATTGACAGTGGGGTACACAACTCCTCTGTCTCTCAAATGCCTAATCAGCTGCTTTACCTTTAACGTATTGTATAGGACAGTATTCAGGAAATTAATGTGATGGATTTCTGGAGCAAATCAACTGCACCATATATGGGAAATTACTACCCTTCACATTCCAGTTGGTTTTAAATGGGCTTTTATATACTTTAATGCTTTCAAAGGGTAAAATACCCCCATTTAAATTAATGGGAACTTTAATTTGTAGTCACCAGGTCTGCATGGCACCAACATAAGGGGCACCACTGAAAAATACACATAGCAGAATTTCACCCTTTTATCATCCTGTATATGGCCCATAGTTCCCCCTTGATAGCCTTGTATTTGGTATTCACTTTAACATAAAACAGAGCCAAGAAGCAACACAGTAGATAAATCAGCAGGTGCAGCTAAATTAGATTCCACCCTGAAATTAGCATCAGCATGTGTATTGGATACTGTACTCAAGCAATCAACGGTGAACTCTTTCTTCATATAATTGTTAAGTTTATAATGTATTATCCTGTCTGTATGAATTTCCATCTTATTCCACACACCTGCTGCAATAAGGTATAGCTATACTGGGGTGTGCACTACAGCATATGATCTCTGCAGTGCATACTGCCAGCAAGCTCAGTATACCTGCTCTAGAGCATTCATAAGAAATGGTGATAAATCATGCAATTTTCTGTATGCCTTGTTTAATAAACTGTGTAAACGAGGGGTAGAGGAAATGAACATTAAACATGTCCTTATATGGCTTCATTGTCTTCTGCTTGATGATAAGGGGAGGTGTTTTGGTGTAAGTAGTTTAGTAAATTGGTGTTAGGCAGGCATGAGGTCTAAAATCAATTTCAGCACCTGATATACAGAGGAATCCTTGTTGTTCATTCATCCTGCACAACAGTACATTTAGGACATGCAATATAAAAGTATCAGAGGACCATACTTGCGAAAGCTTACAGTCTAGACTAGAGGTAGATGCTACAGAGTGTAAGTGCCTCCAACAACATAAGCTGCCAGTTCAGTGGTCTAGACTTCTAGCAGGTCTGTTAGGGGAGGCATCAGGTTCCAATCAGGTAGTAGACACTGGTGATTGAATGGTGTAGGAAAAGGCACAAGGGTGAGTAGATGTTGACATCTATTGTTAGGCATTGCTCATGGCAGCAATTAGGGCAGCCGATATGCTTCCCTGAAGAGGTGAGTTTCAAAGAGTATCAGAATAAAAGAAGGTTAAGGGAGAGTCTTGTGGGATGGGGATCCAATCCCATTTCCCAGATGCAGCATGAGAGAAGTCTTTCTAACAGGAACTGGATGAGGACAGAAAAAGATCCTGTGCAGAGCAAAGATGGCAAGTGGGGTGGGGCATATTTGGAAACAAGAGATGAGATATAAGAGTGTATTGTGTTAGTAAGGGCTCTGTTAGTTCACAATTATTTAGAATTTTATTCTTAAAGATAAGAGAAGTCAGTGTAAGGATTGGTAGGGAGCAGCATTAGGAGAGTGGTGTGCAAGGTACATTATTCCAGTGGCAGAGTTCATTTGATAGATGTGGGATTAGTCGGGTGAGAGGAAGACCAATTAGAATGTTGTTGCCATAGTCAAGGTGGCACATGATGAGTCGATCCTCAAAGGCTGCCCCTCTTCATGTCCCTGCATATTCCTTTTTTGTTCAGAATCAAATTTACTATCCTGGCACTAACCAAGAAAGCTCTGTAACTTATTGAATGAGAATTTTAGTGAATTTTATTTTTTCTCCACAATGCAGTTGCTTTGATCCAGAATTGATTTTCTTTACACACAAGGACCGAAAAGAGGTAATGCATTGTCTTCCATCCCTGAAAGGTAGATATCAGTGGTGATATGATTCTCAGTAATGTACAAGCACGGAGTCATCCTTGTGTATTTAAAATAACTTGATTAGCGCCTATTGCCGAGTTGGAAATTATGGGATATCCTGCTTTTGGGGTCCACAGCTTCCATTATACTCAACCAGCTAATGGAAGTTATAGTTCCCATCCTCTGGAGATCCCACAACTAGCTGCCATTGACCTACTGTATGGTTAATTGAAGCATGCCTGTTCAACGGATTATGTTGTTCCTCCTATTTACTATGGGGAGATTAAGTCTGTGATTCAGTCTAAAGTGCATTTTAAAACAAATTTGCCATCTGGGACCCAGCTGTTGCTAACAGTTTGATTCAACCCTTTCAATGCCAGGGGGTGGGCGTCTTTCTAGCACTCAAATGGTTAACATTGTCTGTACTGATACACATTCCTCTTTAATAAATTGCAGTGAATAAATGATTACATTGTGCAATGCTTGATTGTGTAATTCAGGGGAAAAAAATCAAGTTTTTGATTAAATATTGGCCAGAATCTACTTTCAAATGCAAATCTGGTGTGAACAGATATTATTTTTCTAATATATTTCTTTTTACCATGTGCTTTCATTAATCCTCTCTACTTCTTTAGTTTGTATTAACTTTTTAAGTGCCAGAGAGACATGCAACACACTGGTTCTTAACAAGTTAAAATGTATATACGTAAAAATTGTATTATTTATCTGGCCTAAAATGACCAAGCAGTAGTTGGTTCCATCTAAAAATAACAGTCAGTATGTACAAAGAATCCCACTCTGGATCAAGCCAACTGTTCTATAGGTAACAAATAAACATTCCCCAAGCTCCCATTGATTTAGATTGGACTTTTGATTCCTAAAATAAGAAAGGTCTTCAACACATAGTTTTGCAACTTACTAAAGATCTTGCAAGGGTTAAAATTACCATTTGGCTCAGCTGGTTTGATTCAGAATTTCCCTTATTTTGCAATTTATTAATCTGGCTTCTTATGACATTAATTCTACTCATGTTTCCAAATAAATACTAATGTAGAGAAATGTGCTTAAGTAGAATAACAAGTACTAATAGTCACAAATCACAATCATGACTGTGTCTTGTCCAGCATGATTTACTTAATAGGATGGTTAATGGTTTAACATTTTGAGTGCCAAAGAGATATCCAATGCATTGGTTAATTAACACTTCCTGCTAGTCTCCCAACGCTAGCCCTGTGAAGCTATAGGGCTTCCTATCTATCCCCATCACCCTATATGGCCTGAGAGATTGGCCAGTGTGCTGATAGTGCTTTCCTCTTGCTGTTGTCTTAATGTTGGAACTTTACTGGCCACATATTCAGTCTATCCCATCTTCCATGACTCTCTGTTTTGGGCATTCGTTAAATTTTTCTGTCAATGGGTGCAATAAGCAGAAGGGAAGTCCTTTGGAATGTGTGTCCAATAAATCTCCTCCATCAGGACAATAGAGAGAGAGAGGTGAGTGAAATCACCTTAAATCTAGAACAGAAGAAGGTGTAGTTATTGACTGGAGAAGATGGTAATTCCACCACTAAAAGTGGTGCATTGCATATAATGTAAAGAAATGTAGTCTGAGCTACTTAGAAGACCTCAAACAATTCTTTGACAAACCATTCTGCACCTTAGGGGACACACACTATAAAAATAAAATCACCTTAGGGCTTTTAATCCCTTCCATGTTAGAGAGGTTTCACAATACATCGGATGCCTCTCTATCATTCAGAATTTAAAACCCCACTTTGGCACACTTGGATTTCTCTTGAATTGCTTAAGTTCTACTTAGTGCACCAGCCTCGTGATTTCTACCCAGGTCTCCAGTAACAAATGGAATGAGCCACAGATGTCTCCCTTCACATGTCTCATAAACGAATCACTTTTGTTGCTAACATGTTGCACAGGAGAAATTATTATTTACTTCATGCTCATCCTGTGATTTGGTACTATGCATGCTTGGGAACTGCCTGAATCTTCCTCAGGGACTCCAGTTTTCAAACTTATATGTCTGGTCTCAGGGGACAGAGGAAGATTCTCTAGTTTGCAATGTTCCTGGGAACTCCATCCACTCCCAGCCACGTCCTGTCCATTTCTGCCGACTTTTCTGCCAATTTTAAGGCCAACATTGGCTTTCCACCTCCTAATCCTGCCCCCAGCGATTAAGTCCTGCCTACAATTAGGATGCAAATCCCATAACTTTTTATTTTAAATTAATATAATGTTTGACTCTATAATAAATAAATATTATAGACTTAAATGTGGAAATGTTTGGTGGATATGGTAAAATTAAATATTTGGGGTCAACACTTTGGGTGCTGTATTTCTCTTTTTCTTTCCCTTAATCTGGATAGATCTTTTTTTACATGACTTCCACAGTAAGTCAAGGCCTAATAACCTTTGGGTGTCAAGCAAAAAAATAATGGGCCTAATGCATAAAGGGAAATGAGAAAATTCTGTGGCAAACCAATTTTATCTTAGGACACAAATGCAGTTTTTGAATTTGCTATTGATTTAACCCTTTGAATATCAGTAGGGTATGCAACGTATTGCAACCCTCTGACTTTCACATTTTTAATTATGACTGGTTAATTCTTACTTTTAAACCCTTCTGCAAAGCAATGCATTAGAGACTTAATTAGCATTCAAAGGGTTAAATGAACCATTTGGTCAATGGTAATGTTTACTTGTTCCCAGTGGTGCATATGGTGTGATCTAAAAGTGTTCCTATTTTGTTTGATCATGAGGCCTAAATTGTCATTGACTGACCTTTGAATCCCCCTCTTTTTATATAATGTTAAGCATGACGGCACCTTTCATTAATACTATAATAGGGAAAAATCATCCTGTAGATCAGCGCTGTCCAAGTTTGATCCTCAAGGGACATCAACAGGCCAGGATTTAAAGATTTCCCTGATTAAGCACAGGTGAGTCAGTTGGTGTCTCATTTATTTTTAATATGCCGAAACAGGGAAATCCATAAATCCTGATCTGGTGTTGGCCCTTGAGGATCAAACTTTGACGCCCCTGCTCTAGAGAACCAAAGGGGTGTGAAAAGCATTGCTTAGTAATGCATTTCTTACCACTCTTGTCTTTAAGGGGTTAATTAGCATATGATACAATTAAAAGTAATTAAGTAGATCTTATGAAAACTGGGAATATAGATGTTAAGCATGTTGGCGATAGACAGACAAAAAGACAGTGATATATTCAGTAGCTGCACAATCATATCACAAAATAGTGTGTATTCCACAATAGAGAGATGGAAAGCAATCTACAGTTCCTTATTTGCAGTACAATCTTTATAGTAGCTGGTGTATGAGCTCAATATAAATAAGCAGGTTATACTGCAGGCACCAGAAGATATTTAACAGTTGCACGGGGTTAGCTAAAGATTAATCTTGATAAGTCACTAATAGCAGAAGAGTGGTTTTAGCAGTAGATGATGACAGGTTAATAGCAGCTGTAACAATCTGTCACTCTAGCTTGCCACCCATGCTGGCACTGTATTAATAGTAATCTATTAGTCTTGGGCATGTGCGGTAGGAAAACGATCGAGATGGATGGATGTGGCGCGACTGTGTATATCTATATCTATATATATATCTATATATATATATATATCTATATATATATCTATATATATATATATATATATATATATATATATATATATATATATATATATATATATTATCTGCAGACCACAGAGTTATACTTCGGCTTAACTTACTGGCAGTTATAAGGATGCAAAAAGTAGATGATTGACCTTTTCCTAGTAAAGGTTTTCTAAACTGGAGAGCCACATACCTAGTTCATTACATGCATTTCGGATCTGGTATTCAGTATGATGTGTGCACTATGCAGGTTGTCTGAAGCAGATTTGTGTAGCATTGCCAAAATGTACTAAAGAAGATTAGAGTACATAGAATCTATGTGCATGGCGTTTCCAGAGGAACTTAATGAATGTTTGTGAAGGGTAGCTTAATGACATCCAGTAACCTGTTCTTGCTTGTGAGGTTACTAAAACAATGACTACTTTAATGAATGGCTTGTTGAATTTTCAGTGCTTAGTCTTTTCAGCTCCAAAAAGGTTTGCATTACACAACTCATCAGTGAGTGTGTGTGTGACCATGAGTGTGTGAGCCTGAATGCGAATGTGCGTATGTAAGTGTGAGTGTGTATTGCATATAGCATATTGCCTATAGCACTGTGCGGATTGAGTTTTGTGTATAGTGTTTTTCCTATAACGTTTGGCATATTGTATAGAGTGTATGACATATAGCTTATGGTCTATTGCATATGCATATTGCGTATAACGTTTGTTATATATAGTGTGTACTGTTTCACTTTTTGTGTATAGCGTTTGGATTTTAGTATATAGCTTTTTGGCATGTAGCATTTGGTGTGTAGCTTTTGGTGTATTATGTATAGTGTTTGGCATATAGCATTTGTTGTATTGCATTTGGCTTTTTGTTTATGGCGTTTGCCGTATAATGTTTGTCTTTTGTGTATCGAGTGTGGTGTATAGCATTTGGTGTAAAGTGTTTGGCTTTTAACATATAGCATATGACGTATAGCAAATGGAGTAGTGTATATAGATTATGGCATATAGTATTTGTGGTATGGCATATAGCCATTGGTATATTGCATTTGGTGTATTGCTTATAGAATTTAGTGTATAGCATTTAGTGTATAGTGTTTCGTTTATAGTGTTTGGTTATAGCATCTGACATATACTGTTTCATGTTTAGCATATAGCGTTTAGCGTATAGTGATTTGATTTTCGTGTATAACATTTGGCATATTGCACATAGCATCATGGCATTTGGCTTTTCATGTACAGCATGTGGAGTATTGAGTTTAGCAAATAGGTTTGGCATATAGAGCATAGCATTTGGTGTATTGCATTTGGTGTAATGTGTTTTGCATTTAGTGTATAATGTTTCATGTATATCGTTTGGCGTCTAGCAATTGGTGTATTGCATATAGCATTTTGAATACTGTGTTTCTTGTTTGGACTATTATGTATCACATTTGGCGTATAGTTTTTGGCATATTGTATATAGTGTCTGGCGTATAGCTTGTGGCATTTTGTGTATTGTGTATTTCATATAGTGGTTGACGTATTGTGTATAGTGTTTGGCATATTTCATATAGCATTTTGTGCATAGCATTTGAAGTTAAGGACCGTCTTAATTGAAGGGGAGGGAGGGTGTAGAGGAAGGAGGTGTGTAGTGTGGTGTAGGGTGAAATCTTTGCAGAGATTTTCACAGGAGTGGGCGGGGGGGACGATCCTGTGAAAATCATGCCCCTAGGTGTGCTTGGCTTCGGACAAAGCTTGTTGGTCACATGATGCTTTCTCTCTCTCTCTCTCTCTCTATATATATATATATATATATATATATATAAATAAATAAATATATATATATATATATATATATATATATATAGAGAGAGAGAGAGATAGATAGATAGATAGATAGATAGATAGATAGATAGATAGATAGATAGATAGATAGATATTGTTTTGGATATTATTTTGGGTTGGAGGGGATTTATATTTACTCTTTTGTATTGAGTTGGGAATAGATTTATATATATATATATATATATATATATATATATAGTACCAGTATTTTCTATTTAATATTTTGTTATTTTGTCTATCTATCTATCTATCTATCTATCTATCTATCTATCGTGAGGAAATAAGCAAGCATATGTACTACACTGTGCAAAAGTTTTAGGAAGGTCTGAAAAAATGCTGTAAAGTAAGAATGCTTTCAAAAATAGACATGTTAATAGTTTATATTTATCAATTAACAAAATGATGTTGAGCGAATAGAAGACAAATCTAAGTCACATCAGTATTTGGTGTGACCACCCTTTCCCTTCAAAACAGTATAAATTCTTCTAGGTACACTTGCACAAAGTCAGGGATTTTGTAGACATATAGGGGTAGATTTAAAGGCATGCGTTAGGCAAAAAAACACCAATGGGTGTTTTAACATGCAGTAAGCCATTTAAAGGGCCATGTAATGAACTGTTAACGGCAGTTCATAAAGTAATACGGCCGCTACACTAACGTGTGTTTTGGGCCAATAAAAAAAACCAAAAAAACTCCACTTTGCCATTTAAAGGACTGCGTTAGCTGTAAAACATCCGATAAGGGACTCACTTACCTCCAAAACGTAAGACCCAGTTTTGTTGGCTGTAAACTTGGTAAAAACCAATGTCCACAATGGATGTATTGATATGGGGCCCTAAGCCCCACATCAATACATCCAAAGTGCCTAAAACGTGTCCAAAGTTTAGGATTAACCCTATGAGTGCTGGTGTGGTATAATTACCCTGCTGGCATTCATAGGGTTAACCCGACTAAGTAAAGCAACATCTCATTAACACTTACCATTAATCCTGATGTCCAGCGGAGTCCACAGCTTGCTGGTCATCTTCTGTCCTTCTCTTCTGTCTTCTCATCCTTCTGTCATCTTTCTTCCATCTTCCGCCTCCTGTCTTCTCTCTGTGAAATAAAATCAATTAACACCAAGCATGAACGAAGACATTCCTGAACCCTTTGAGTGGCAGAGGTGTTCGTTACATCCCAGCCAATCATTTTCAAGAACAGCCGCTCAAATGTGATTGGCTGAGATGTGAAGAACATCCCAGCCAATGGCTGTGAGGGCAATGGAAGTTAGCCTGCCCAAATATAAAGGCAGGCTTACTTCAAATGCCCTCAGTATGTTACAGGCATCGGCCAGTACACAGCTGAGGGGGAGCATCGCGGGACATTTGTGTCTCTGCTGCCGCCGCCCTTGCAGCCGCTCCAAGTGGTGGAGACACAGAATTAAAAGCTAAGTCATCATACTGGGCATTAATGGATGGCATTTATTTATGTCTATGTGGATCATTTTATTTATTGGCATGTTTATTATTTGGGGCATTACATGGAGGCATATCTTATGGGTATATTTATGGAGCACTACTATTGAACCCTTTGAGTGCCAGTGAGGTACGCAACGCATTGCATTCAAAGGGTTCAGGAATGTCTTTGTTCATGCTTGGTGTTAATTGATTTATTTTATTTTACAGAAAGAAGAAAGAAGATTGAATTGAAGGTGGAAGATAGAAGAAAAAAGAGAAGACAGAAGGACAGTGGATGACAGGTAAGTGTAACATGGATCAGTTAACAATCGGTGCTTACAAGTATGTCAAGCACTGATAGTTAATTGTTTTTTTACTCGTCAGATCACAATTTCGCTGCTTTTAGCTGTATTTTGGGAACTAAACGCACAAAACAGACGTTTAGCCACAAGACTGTTTTTGTGGCTTAACGTCCTTTGGAGTTTTAGCTGGTAGGGCCCTTAAATACCTCGTTAAAAATTTTAGTTTAACAGCCGGTATTCACTTTGGCCCTAACGGCTATGTTAACTCCTACCTTTAAATCAAGTCCATAGTCAGGTGTCTGATTAAACCATTATACCAAACAGGTGTTAATGATAATCAATTTAATATGTGGGTGGAAACACAATCATTAACTGAAATAGAAACAGCTGTGTAGGAAGAATAAAACTGGGTGAGGAACAGCCAAACTCAGCTAACAAGGTGAAGTTGCTGAAGACACTTTAATGCCAAAAGTCATACACCATGGCAAGACTGAGCACACCAACAACCAACAAGATAGCATGTGCTCTGGACTGATGAGTCAAAATTTGAAATATTTGGCTGTAGCAGAAGGCAGTTTGTTCCCAAAGGGCTGGAGAGCTGTACAAGAATGAGTGTCTGCAGGCAACAGTGAAGCATGGTGGAGGTTCCTTGATGGTTTAGGGGCAGCATTTCTGCAAATGGGGTTGGGGATTTGATCAGAATTAATGGTATCCTCAATTCTGAGAAGTACAGGCAGATACTTATCCATTATGCAATACCATCAGGAAGGCATTTGATTAGCCCCATATTTATTGTGCAGTATGGCAACAACCCCAAACATAAAGTCGAACTCATTAAGAACTATCTTAAGCATAAAGAAAGTGATTGTATGACCACCACAGAGCCCTGATCTCTACACCATTGAGTCATTCTGGGATTAAATAAAGAGAGAAAAGCAACTGAGACTGCCTAAAAAAGTAGTTGTTAGTTCACCAAGATGTTTGGAACAACCTATCTGCCGAGTTCCTTAAAAACTGTGTTCAAGTGTACCTAGAAGAACTGATGCTGAAGGCAAAGGGTGGTCATACCAAATATTGATTTGATTTAGATATTTCTTCTGTTCACTCACTATAATTTTTTAGATGATATATGTATATATATATACTAATCTTTGTATTATTTAATATTATTACTTAGTGGGTCACTGTCATGTGTTTGCCTTTATACACAGACAGACAGACACACACACATATATATATATATATATATAAATAAATTGTGTTTGTCTGTATTTGTCCCTTTATGCAAAAATGTTTTAACGATAGTTCTTAATGCCATTTAATTAATAATTTTCAACCATTTTAGCCCATGTAACACATCAGCACAGAGCTTCCTATTTATCTTCTTATAACTAATCCACCAGAGAAATTATTTTCTCTGTATACACAAACAGGGGGATAGTAATTATCACTTTTTGCATGCCAACACTGTTTAGCTCTCTCTGATATCACACATCAAAGAACACCAATTTACATAGTGTGTAATCCTGGAACCATAAGCTGAATACGGCAGAAGCAAGAATGTTATTGCAGGGGCCCAAAGAAAGCATCAAGTATGAATGTTATTTTTGGGGACCTGGCTAATTCTATATATACAGCCTATGTTCAAAGTAAGTATTTGGATACATTCCATTTCCAATATTACTCTTTAATTTTCACTATACAGTCTTAGGTTTCATGTGCTGTAAGAAAAAAATGATCTTGCGTGCAGTGGCAAAACAGTGTTTTGTATGGTTAAATCCCCAGCATAACATCTCCATCTGTTTGCACAATTCTAAGTGAAAGGAACAATTCATAGATACAGAAGAGTGGTAACAAATAATAAAGAAGGCCCTGGTGTCTTATTAAATTTGGAGTGTTTCCTATACTGTGTACATATATATATATATATTTTTTTTTATTTATTTTTTTTTAATTTATGGGTTATAACAGTTTTTTAAATGCCAGTAATTAAAAATATGATAGTAAATATTGACTTTAATCCAGTATATGATTAAAGGGTAACTACATGTACATGTGTTTAAGGGAACTATGGAGATATGTGGCTGTTAATTTGCTTACCAACTGTTTCTAGGAAGGTGTCCTTCAAACAAAAGGCATGTATATGTATTTATTCTTTGCATTATTTCTGCATTATACTGTGTATAGCGATCTTTATTGAAGTCTGCTTCTGCGTCACACCTCCTCAAACAATAGGCAGGCAAACCCACAATGGGTTAGTGGTGCACTCCTCACATTAGGTGTTGAGAGCTGTCAACAAACTGACTCGGCAATATACTAATGTGTAATAAATATACTAATGAAATACCAAAGACAAAGACACTAACAGCACCAGAACCTACCTCTAAAGGGCAATAATGGGGCTAACATTGCCGATGAGTATATAGGGAGACCCTTCTACACATTCTGGGGTATTTATTTTTATTTATTCTCCTCCAGTAGAGATTAGTTATATTAAGTATCAAAAAGATATTAAAATCTAGGTTTTATTATTTACATTTAAAACTGAAAAAAAAGCTAAATTGAGATTAAAAACAAAAATCTGTGAATTTATATGAGTATGATTCATTTGATAGAAATCTAGCAGAAATCATATAATCACCTCTAAATTAGAGTACTTATACATATAGATGCATTAAGCAAAGAATAATCTCCTCCAGTAGAGTTTAGTTAAATTAAGTTTTAGATGCATTCATTACTGAATGATAGGGTTAAAGGGATAGTAATACTTCATTTTATCTTTATTTTATTTTGTAGGCATCAAAAAAACCCCATAAAGAATGATATAAGTCTTATCTCTCAAACCTTTATGGTTTAAGAGATATTCACAAACAAAGCATCCCCCCCTCTGTTCAACCAGATCAGAAGGGAGGTGCCCAGGTAGACTGCAGAGAGGGACAATCTTCAATTAAGATAAGGGAAAAAGCTGAAAAACTTGTCAAGGGGGGAAGGGCTTTCAGTCTTTTCATACAAAGAAGATTGTCCCCTTCTGTTATCTGTCTGGTCTTACAACCAGATTCACATCTGAGAAGAGATGGCTTACACTAGGACAAAGGGGCGGGAGGGGGAAACTTTGCTTGTGAATATCTCTTAAACCATAAAGGTTTGAGAGATAAGACTTATATCATTCTTCGTGTTTTTTTAATGCCTACAAAATAAAATAAAGTTAAAACAAAGTATTACTATCCCTTTAATTATATGATTAGAGGGTTCATTTTCACCTTAGAATTAAAATGAATTGTAGTTCTGCTTATTGTTACATTCCAGGTTCATTAGACCCTCACACAATCCTATATAATAATTCGCTAAGGATGTTTGTCAGAAGCCGTCATGCTCAGTAGAGACAGCTGCGTGCACTGCAGTCACACAGTAGGGACTGCCCGTGCCTGGTAACGGAGCGGGGTGCTCCGAATTCAGACAGTAATCTTCTCTGTACAATGGAGCTGAGGGGGACAGGATCAGGGATCCCCGATATACAGAGGAGGAGAACACGGCTCTTGTGGAGGCAGTCCGCGAGAGAGAGAGTGTCCTCCACCCGAGGGAGAAGGTCCCTGGCTTGTCAGCGAGGAGGAAGGCTGCATGGAACCAGATCTGCAGCCGGGTCAATGTGGTGGCCACATGCAGACGGGACGTGGAGTCCATAAAGGCGACTGCCGGAGGGTGGTGAGGAATAAGTTGTCTGACATCGCCAAGTACGCTCGAGGCACCAGAGGTGGCCCACCTGTCCCGATTACATTCTGTGGATGGGAGGAGATGGTGCAGCAGAATATGTCCCCTGCACTTATCAAGGGGGTGTCTGGAGGATCGGACACTGGGGATGAGAGGAGCCTCTACACTACCGGTAAGTGCATCACCACATAACCACACACCACATCAACCAACACAACCATCACACAGTCACACCTCAACACATGCCAATCATTCATTCACACAACTGCACCAACACAGCACACTGAGGGTTAAAACAGGACACCAGACAAGGACAAATGTCAAGGTTCAACAAGGCCTAAACCTGTCCATCTCCCTGGTTAACCCTCATGTTGCTGTGCTGATCTCACACAATACACACAAATCATGCTCATAAAGTGTTGTATGTTAAACATCATAATTGCTCCAACACAATGTCACCTATGTACCCACAGGGAAACCAGCACATAACCCCTTGAGTTCTACAGGGATTATCAAGCATACTCAAAGGGTTAACCATACAACAGCCAAGTTGATAGGATAATGATCATATGCTACAAAGGGGACATTCACTAAGCAGTGACAAAGAGATGGTGGAGAGATATCAACCCTTACATACCCTCACTTCACCAATCCCAATGTTAGTTCATGGAAAATATTCAATAACATGAATCAAGTTGCTATGGTCTCATTGTATAGACTCCATGGAAAACATTGTTCATGAGGTCTTCATCACCGCTTACTGAATCACAAAAAGTATGGATCGGGTCACACATCACAGTGCCATTGAAAATAACTGGTTGTATGTGCAACACACAGGCCAAAAATAATTCCCCAGAATAAAAGGTGAAAAAATTAGGCCTTGGTGTTGTGTCTGCAATCATTTACTCAAACTTGAAATTACATATCTCACATTTGATTTCCACATGGATCCTCAGGGGTGCTGATGCCATGGATAGATGTTACACCAGCCACTATTTGCAGGATACACATGGGAACCAAATATGAACCATTGTAGTTTGGTCACTAACAGGCCATGAATGATGGATATCTTGGATTGAGAATGGTTGCCTCACTCAGAAGGATGGATGGGCTCATCCAGAAAAAAATCATGCCTCAAACAAAGATATCCTTCACTACTGGCTTGATTGTTGGATTCAACTGGAACACACCTCATGGACAGGATCCTGTCCAGTTCATCAATCTGTGATTGCCAGGGTGGTATCCCATGTATCACAATGCAATGCATAGGATATCATCATGAGAACCAGAGAGTCACCTGTAAAATAATGAAAAATCGTGCATTGTACGTGATCAACTAATAAGATAGGGTTGAATAACACTTGAATCCTACTGCAGATCTGTTCAAAAAAGATATGTACACAATGAAAAATGGTTAGAAATATATGTGGATATGTACCGTTCAAATGGGTCCAAATATGTTCCAACAAGATGTGAACCCAGAGATCAGTTCACTACATGTGATTGCCTTACTGGCCATGTATGTGCACCCATCAGAAACTAACTTTTATTGATATCATCAAAATACACATACCTAGTATATCCCACCCCACTTAGATGGGATATACGAGGTATGTTTATATTTATGATATCTATAAAAATTAGTTTTTGATGGGTGCACATATATAGCCAGTAAGGCAATCACACGTAGTGAACTAATCTCTGGCTACATATCTTATAAGGATATATTTGTATCCATATGAAAGGAACATAGCCACATACATATCAGACCATTTCTCATTCTGTGTACCTTTAACGGTATAGCAATGGTTAATTTCGCCATGATGTAATATTGTAAGCATTGTAAAAAGATGTGGATTGATGGTTTGCAAGCACACTTTGTGGATCATTCCAATGAAGTATTTATCTCTAAATGGGGCAATTTTGGCTCTGCTGAAGGCCCTCCGTGTGGTCAAATGACTGATATCTCCAGCTGTCACATAGAGCAATATCTGTCTAACCATGAGGGTTTGAGGGATAGGACTAACATCGATCCACATCTTTTTACAATGCCTACAATTTTACATCAAGGTGAAATTAACCATTGCTATTCCGTTAAAGGGATACTAATACTCAAAATGTGAAAGGAAAAATATATGTTGTAGGGCTTAGCCCCCAAGTAAAACAAGGGTATCCCAACTGCTGGGAGGTGTTTTATTAGAAAGTCTCACATCTCAAAGTTGAATATTTCAGGGAAAATATCACAGTGCCCTGAAATTGTACAGTGGCGCTGTTGCTACACCATCTTATGGACAGCTCTGGTTCCGGGACCATAAATCTCCATAGGATGATGTAGCAACAGCGCAATGTACAATTTCAGGTCACTGGGATATTGCACCAAAGGAATTCAACTTTGAGCTGTGATATGTTTCGAATGAAACACCCTTCAGCAGTGGGAGTACCCTTGTTTTACTCAGGGGGATAAACCCTACAACATATATTTTTCTTTTCACAATTTAAGTATTAATATCCCTTTAATCCTATTATGGCTCAGTTTACTAATCACATGATCTCATTTCTCCACACAGCTTAGTGACCTCCAGTACAGCAGGAGCCCATGGAGGAGGCTACCTCACCACCCAGTGATGAGTATACAGAGAAGGGAACCAGCCGGTGGCCACTGTACTCACCACCCACACCTCCTCCACAGCTGGCTGCTTCCCAACTGGTTGCACCACCACTGGCTGCTCCCCAACTGGCTGATCCCCAGATAGCTGCACCACCTCTATTTGCACCACCACAGGATGCTCCACCCCATTACAGTGCCTGGATGCAACAGGAGGAGAGGTGGATGCATCCCACCACCTCCAGGAGCTACTACCCTCCAGCAGCACCACCACCACCACCACCACCAGGGAGGCAATGGCTGCCCGGGACAGTGGCCACCACCCAATATGGGCCATATTCTTCCCAGATGGACCTACCCTCCTGGATGGCTCCCTAGCATGGACCCAGGTATGGTCCCAGGTGGGGACCAAGTACCTACCAGTGGCCAAGGTATGACCCTTGGCCACTCGACTACCAACCCCTCTGCCTGATTAGGGAGCCCCAGCACCCTCTACCTCAGGAATTCTTTACTCCACCACTGGCACAGACAACAGGGAGCAGCAGTGAGTCACTTGATGTGGTGGGCGTATACCCATCATCTGCAGCAGCCACTCCACCAGCTGTCACAGCAGCAGGAGCCACAACACACTCTGCAGCAGTGGACATAGAAGCAGCAGAGGACACAGCAGCAGCAGCTGAGGACACAGCAGCAGCAGAGGACTCAGCAGCAGCCACCACAGCAGCAGAGGACTCCATCGCATCAGAAACCCCACTATCAGAGTCACCGGGCCCATCGACCTCTAGTATTGCACGTCCCATGGGGATGGAGGCAGAGTGCATGGCCCTACAGAGGAGGCTACTCCGGGTATGCCGCAGTACAGACCAGAACATCTCAAGGAGCCGGAGGGAATCCCAGAAGACCACCTCCAGGAAAGAGGCAAGGATCCATGCCCTGGAGTTGGAGGTGACAACGATCAACACACAACTCCATCAGTATCAAACGGGGATGATGGACATGTTTGGGCAGGTGCTGGTGGAGTTGAGAGACCACAACCTCAGGGAGAACCTGTGTGTGTAGAAAGAGAGCTGCCTCCAGTGTGACCCCTGAAGCCACACCTAGGATGCAAAGGGTGACCAGGCAATCAGCCAGGGTATCCACCTCTGGCACCCAGTTGAAGTCCCCCCCAAAAAAAAATAAATTGCCCCACATGTTATCTTCCCCCTTAATAAAAAGAACATTGTTTATTTTAATCTTGCTCATGTGTGGTCCACAGGGTTTGACAGTTCTGTAGATGATCATTCTAACTGTACAGGTTTGATACCTGGATGTTAGTAAACACATGAATTTGTGTTTTCTTTGTCTATATGAGTATGTTCCAGTAGAAGTTGCTGTGAACATCAGGTCAAACATTGCATCACCAACACAATGACTTGAAACACCAAGGGGTGAGCGTCATAGAAGTGTTGTCAAGACATCAGTCCAGTCACATGGAAACACTTCTGTTCAAGGATGGATCATGCTATAGATGCCTGTGGGATAAGAGGACAGGATTTGGAGCAGCACCCTTGAACTGATCATCATGCAACAACTTCAAATTCATGATCCCCTTAATCTTTTCCATTACAGGTGAGTACACAAACCATTACTTTGAAATGTGTTGTGTACTTGTCTGTAACCCATTATGTAGAGAACTAAGGGAATATGAACCAGCCCTAGGGATATGTGCCCTGACATGAATACACACACATCAACAAATATGTTCTGAGTGCTCCATGAAACAAATTAATTTGTGCTGCCACTGTGAGAGTGACAGTGGCAGCAGAATTGTATTTGTTTCATGGAACTATTAGGACATATTTGTTGATGTGTGTATTCATGTCAGGGGCACAAATCACTTCACACACACAGGTCAGTAGGTGTCCCTGGAGATCTGATCCATGTTTCATGACCTCTATGTTGTGTAACAATACCACTGTGGATCCATCCCTCTGCTGCTCTTCTCAGCTCTAGCAAAGTACAGGTCCCTTGTTGACTCCAATGGCACTTTAACCCCTGATGAGACAGAGTGTTATCCAGTGCTTTGCACTGGATAACACTCTTTTGCTACAAGGGTACCATGGTTGCTATGGCTATGATCATGGCAAATCACGTTCGTTGCTGTCAATAAAGCAGTGTAAGATGCTGAACATGGGTTATGTGTTGTACCTTGGTTCTCATGGGGGGTATGGATGATATCCTTGAGGTATCAATGTCAACACAGAGAAGGGAAAGGAAGATGGTTTTGGAATCCCCACACACAAAATGCCACGTCCATGGTATGGATGATATTTGGGGCCATACTGCTGCCAGTACAGTGATGTGTCATTGATCCTGTGGGGTGAAACAGAACATCGTGTGCAGTGTGTTTAGTGTGTTGGCACCAATTCACAGGACTGATGGAGGATTTACATGGATTGTTTGAATGCCTGTGTTATGCTTACAGCTAAAGTGGTCCGTGATGAGCCTGTCTCTGATCTGTACCCCTCTCAAGGTCTCCTCATCATGGCCGATGTCCATGGGCAGTTCAGGTATGGGGGGGGACCTGTATATCATCCACCAGCCTGGTGTCCACTGCGATGTTGTGCAGTATTGCTCACTCCATTATGATGTCACACTTTTCCTGGGGCATACTGCAGTGCTCCCCCTGAGTGGTCCAGACATTGGAATCGAGACTTAAGGAGGCCAAAGGTCCGCTCAGTGGCATTCTGAGTTCTGCCATGAGCCTGGTTGTATCTTTCCTGGGCATCTGTTTGGGGATTGGCGACCGGGGTGAGGAGCCATGATTTGCAGCCATAGCCAGCATCACCTGTGGAAAGTGAGTGACGTGGTGTGACAGGGAGCACATGTTGTGTGAATTTTGTTTTCTGTGGTGGACGTACTAGCTGTGAGTCAGGAGCATGGTGAGCAGTGTTGTGTGTACACCTGTGGATGTGGTGTGATTTAGAATTGTGATCTCACCCAGAAGCCATCCCATAAGTTTCATTCTCAAAGTCCTGTTGATGAATAGATGTGCGTCACGTGCTGGGGCTTTGATATGGACATGGGTACAATTTATAGCACCCATGACCCTGGGCATGCCTCCCCTTGCGTAAAAGCCCTGCTTGAGATGTATCCAGTCCATGTTGATGGTGGGAAAATGTATGTATGTACTGGCCTTGCTTCTGAGGGCTGGCAAGACCTGGGCCAGCACTCTGAAGAATGTGGCCTGTGACATGTCAGATGCGTAACCCTCAGTGGACTGTAAGGCATCACTTGCCATGAAGTGTATGGCACAAATTAGTTTTTGCAGGCCATTGAGGGCATGGTTGTGGATGTAAATGGGATCCACCTGATCCTTGATGACCTCATACAAGGCAATGATGCTGTGCGGCCTCAACCTGTAGCGATCAGTCACCTCGTCATCGGTCATTCCAAAGAGAGTGACCCTTGGGCAGTATACCCTGGTCCTTGGTGGTCATCTATACATCCTCCGCTGCTGCAGGGGTCCCTGTGGCAGCTGGGGAGCATCCTGTTGCTGTGGAGCATCCTGTTGCTGCAGCTGTGCATCTGCAGGCAGGTGCTGTCCTCTAGGTGGGGATAGGGTCCTGTGTTGCTGTTGAGACAGAGCCTCCTCACTTGCAAAAGGTGAAGGCTGTTGATCAGGTGTGCCTGGGGTTTGTTGGTGTTCCCTAGCTCTCACCCTTGCATGCCTTCTTCGCAGTCTTCTCATCAATAAGTATAACAACATACTTATTGTTATCTCTCTATCTCTCACTATCTCTATCTCTCTCTGAGTGGAAAACAAGCCACAAGTGAGTGTGGTGAGCTGTCCCTTTAAGTACCTGGTAGAGCATTGTATAGGTGTGGTGATGAGGTGAGTGCTGGTAAGTGTTTGCAGGTGTGTCTGTGTTTTAAGATGTGGTATGTTCTGATTAGTATGTTTCTTCCAGTTGTGGGTGTGAAGATGTGGGGTGCAGGTTGTGTCTGGATCATGTGGTTATGTTGAACAGGTGAGCTTGTTTTGTATTGGCAGGTGTCCGTGTTGTGCGATAACCTGCATTGTTCCATGTTGGTGTTCTTTTGGAAGTCCTTGTCCCTGTGGTGTTGCTTGTCATTGTGTGTGACAGTGATTTGTGATGTCTGCCCATATTTTTGTGTTATTTTGGCATTGCACGGGCTCATTTTGCCATTTACATGCTTATGTGGTAAGCAGTTTGTCTGTTTTCCTATGTAACGGGTGGTTTTTTTGCCCGTTAAGTGTCTAACGGGTAAGAAAAGTGGGTCTTAACTTTTGTCCGTTAAGTGTATCTTTTTTTCAGCCGTTAACAGTAGCGTACTCCTTTGAATGGCTCTGGGGAATCTTGTTCCATGCATCTCAATGCACGTAAGAGTATCGGCCGTAAGGATTATCAAACTGCCGTTAGCTGTTCTTTAGATGGATCTTTAAATTGCTAAATACATCTTAACGCTCATGGTAGTGCTCTTTTTTTTGTTTTTTTTGCTAACAGCTGCCTTTAAATCTTGCCCTCAGAATAAGTAATCTTGCAGACATAGAAAACATAGGTGAATATGTCAATTTCTTATGAGAAATGTATTGCTAGTGGTTCAATTGTGGGAAGTTTTAAGAAAAAAGCTGGAAATCATTGTATTTTTGTGAAAAGTCCTGCGGGAAATTTATCTGACTCTTCCACCTCCCTAGTTGCAGTTTCTGCTCTGAGCTATTCAGAAGCCACCCAGGATGCATATCTTAGCTAGCGTAAAATTATGTTTGTAGGTCTTTAGAGAGAGTATGTATAAATGGTTTCCAAAGTGACCTATTCCATCCAACTGAAATAACGGAGTATGTGCATACCTGGAAACTTTTTATTGTTGTCTCCCCGGAGGGGAGTCCTCTGTTGCCATGGGTGGTGTGAAGAATGAAGCGTATCACATCAAAAAGGGGCCGGTCTTATCGCGAGTGCCGGGGGAGAGCTTAAAAGAAGTCTTGGGGGAAGGAGCTACATGGGGGGAAAAAGTGGAAGTGGGTAGAGTTTCAATAGAAACTCCCTACATCCGGAGGACTCAGCCTCTGCCCCGGAGACCCGGTAAAGCAGTGCCAAAACCGGAGTTTCCAGGGCAAATCTGGAGAGTTCCCAAGTATGAGTATGTGGATGCACATTCAAATGAGTATACATGATGACATGAGTTTGCGTGATGATGTATGTGTGCAGGCCGGGGATTATTATGTGTGTGTGTGTGTGTGTGTAGTTGTAGACCATCAGAAAAGCAGCTCTGGAATCTCAGAACATCATATGAAAATGTCAGAAAGCTGCATGGAAACATGGTGCCAGGAGGTTTCACGTTGGGCTTCTGCAGGTCAATTTCACTAGGAATTTCTACAGAAAAAAGAAATATAGCTCCAGCAAGGAGAAAATGGAAGCCTCTGCACATCTCCATCCAAGTCATCAGAGTCCTCTGACTGATAATTATTATTTTAGCATGGCAATATATTGCACTGAACATTGCTCAGACAATGAAGAGCAGCAGTTGGTGGTGAGTGGTATCAAAAGATATGGGGAAGCCCGAAGCACATAGATAGACCTCTATATTAAGGTGAGGTCAAGGAAGGTAGGGATATTTTTAATCCTTTAAGGACAAGAGGGTTGAGCAAGGCATTTCTAAGCAATATGTTGCCCACCTCTCTGGTCCTTACAGTGTTAATAAAGGAGAGAGTGTGGGGGTCTTATCTCATTAATACTAACAGTTGTGCTTCTCATTAGTAGTTTAGATGCAAGATAAAATCTGTCACTTTGCACAAATGTTAACACTGCCTAATTACAGCTTCTCCTGCATGTTTACAGGTAACTCATAGCAATGGAATAAGCATGCATACATACAGCAGGGGGTGATATGTACAAAGGTAGAAAACCAGCTGTATCATAGGAAACAGTAAACAATTTCCAGATTCCTGTCTGTTTAAATAAGACTTTTAATCCCTTCAGTGCTAGATAGTTAAAATAAATGAGAATGTTTACAGTTGGAATTTACACCAGAATGACTTTATTTTTTGTACAAATAGCCCTGAATGGTTGCAAAATCCACTTCAGTGCCATTTCTGAAACTAATGGAATCCATTTATCTTTCTCCTTTACCCTCTCCTCCCCCAATGAAGGAAATGTACAATTCAGCTTAAATGTCATGATGAGCCTGCTCTTTGGGGATGTGGACAAGCATTTATGATTACTTTAGTATAAATTGGCCCACATAACATTGTTAAACTCAACATGTTGCATACTCCCCTGGTCTTTAAGGGGTTAATACATGAAGTTGAGGAAAAGAACAACCCCAAACACCATAGACAGCCTTATTGTATTCCCTTTGGCTCAAGTGGAGTTAAGAGGAGAACTTTTGGTGTAAGTAGCTAAGTAAATTATCATTTGGCATGGGCGGGGCCAGAAAATCAATTCCCACATTTAAAGGGATAGTAATACTTCGTTTTAACTTTATTTTATTTTGTAGGCATTAAAAAAACATGAAGAATGATACAAGTCTTATCTCTGAAACCTTTATGGTTTAAGAGATATTCACAAACAAAGTATCCCCCCCTGTTCAACCAGATCAGAAGGGAGATGCCCAGGTAGACTGCAGAGAGGGACAATCTTCAATTAAGATAAAGGGAAAAAGCTGAAAAACTTGTCAAGGGGGAAGGGCTTTCATTGTTTTCATACAAAGAAAATTGTCCCCTTCTGTTACCTGTCCTGTCATACAACCAGACTCACATCTGAGAAGAGATGGCTTACACTAGGTAAAAGGGGCGGAGAGAGGAACTTTGCTTGTGAATATCTCATAAACCATAAAGGTTTGAGAGATAAGACTTATATCATTCTTCATGTTTTTTTAATGCCTACAAAATAAAATAAAGTTAAAACGAAGTATTACTATCCCTTTAAGTTAATGTGGGATCACTTTTGTGCATTAATCTCAATGTGTTTCTCCTTTTAAGTGGTGATGTTTTGTGTTCCAGCTTTTCCACAACTTGTCTACAGTTTTGAATTGTTACAAATGCATACTTTCTAGAATAACATAGTACAAATGTTATGGACATTATCCTTATATTTTTATAATCCTATTTGTCACCTTAATCCTTTGAGTGCCAGATGGGTACATCTCTGGCATTCAAAGGGTTAACTAATACACAATAGTGTGGTTTCCTGTTTAGAAACTGTGTGCATTATGTTGTTTTTTACTGTTTTATTCAAAGATTAACTTTTTTTTTATTAGTCATATTTCCCACACTCTGCTAAATAAATCTTTAACCCTTTGAGCAACAGAGAAGAATCCAATGCATTGCATTACAATGTGTTGGATACCTTTCTGTCATGAAAAGGGTTAAAATAACAGTAACCTAAAAATGTTATTTGTTATATAATTTTAAATATTATACCTCAATCTAAATACTGTAAAACATGTATTTAACGTTTTGAGTGCCAGCGACATATCTAACACATTGAGGGAGATTCACTAAGCGGTAATAAAGAGGTGATAAAGTGAAGATGACTTCTCCATTTCCTATGTTATTCTATGGAGCCTATGTATTAAGATTTCTGCAACTTTGGAGATCTTAGTGAATAGTCTCCATAGAATAACATTGGAACTGGAGAGGTGATAAACTGGATAAACTTTATTACCTCTTCATCACCTCTTAGTGAATCTCCCCCATTGTGTTGGATACGTCTCTGGAACAAAAGGGTTAATGTTAGATTGCTAAAATGTTATCCTAAACTTGCAGAGTAAGCTAAGGTGACGCTACTTGGTTAAATGTGTTGCAGCTTGTAATCAGAGACAGGAGACAGATATTTAATTGAGAGAGGTAGTCATAAAGACTGTTTTATCTTATCTTGACAGTACTGCACTGTAACTTCTGAGGCACCTACCATGATTGCTGTGCTAATTACGGATGGGCAAAAATATTCACCTCAACCTGAAAGCAGATAATAATGGCACTTCCTGCTTGGAAGAAAAATGTTTCCCCATCACACGAAAGTTTTCTCTACTTTTCTACAGCCATATAAAAGGGAGTCAGGCTCTCACAGCAGCCATTCTGTGTTCTGACAGGAGAGAGTAGCATGTTGTTTGAGCTAGAGGAGATAGGGGAATTGAAGATTAGTTTAGGGAATCTTTTAGGTAGGACATTTGTTCTCTGTATTAGGTGAGTCAGTTGTGCACTCTGGGGAGAAGAAGGTTGACCCCAAAATTTGGCATGACTGACTGGCAAGACACAGGCAGCTGGGGACCTATTTGCTTGCTGATGTTGCTGTTATTGTCTCTGTGCTGGTTGGGAAAGTCTGGGGAAAGAAGTTGTTGATTTTGTTTTTCAGTTATAATTTTTTTTTGGACAGAATGTGATTAGACAGGGTGGACAAATAATTAAATAAATAAATAAATAAATAAATAAATAAATAAACAAATACATATATTAGACAGATGACTGGGGGCTCTGTGACTGAGGCAAACTTGATAGACAGTAGATGACATTGAGAATTTTGTTGAGGGCCAAAGCAAGACATCACACTCCATCAGTTGTGTACTGTAGAGACTAAAAACACACACACAGTAGTTGAGTAATGTCTAGCAAATGCACAAGTGGGAGAGGGAAAGGTGGAGGAAGTGCAGGGGTGTGGGAGTAAAGTGGTAGTGCAAAAACTGACTGCAGCAATCGTTGCTGCAGCATGTGCAATAAATGATGATGATCCCTTTCCTCCCAGGGTGGATACAGTTTGTCAAGGTCCCACCAATCACACCACACCAGTCCCCCACCACCACTACCATACACATATGCCACATTGTAGGTCGCACTTTATTTTTTTTTAATCACTTGACACCATCATGAATATGTGCCAGTGTTGTGGGCAAAGGACCCAAATGCACTCTGCAGGTTAACACATTTTTCAAGGTATATGTTGCTGTAGGACTCACAACTATGATTTCCAGCTACTTATTTTTCCTGTACAGCCCACAGAAGAAGTAAAATTGTTCTGGGAAATGTTGCACCATTTTAACCATAGGAGAAAAATGTGTTGGATTAGAAAAAACATGTGTTAGAATAGGAGAAAAGTGTGTTGATTAGGCGAAAGATGTGTTAGAATAGGCGAAAAATGTGTTGGAATAGGTGAAAAATTTGCTGGAACAGGTGAAGAGGAGAAACATTTTGCATTGGAGAAAAGGAGAAAACTCGTCAAAGAAGAGAAAAATCATCCATTTTTCAAGAAAAGTCATGCAGGAAATTTTTTTCACTTTTCCCCACCCCTAATGCTAATAGGATCTAGTAATATTGCCCAAAGAATTAATGGATGCCTCTGCCAGGCATCTTCATGACTAGAGTTAAGAGCCTCAATATAGACACCTGTAAAACTGTCATCAGGGCAAAAATGGATATCAAGCGGTACACACACACTCACAGTGTCACCGTAGGTATTCAGTTGCTTTACCAACAGAAACCACATGGAATGTTGGGCCACAGAACCTGACTTTTGGCTCAATGTCCAAAGTGCATTTCTCTTTCCAAAACTCACTCTAAATAGCGAGAGAAATGGGAACATCAAAGGAAAACAGCTAACACTTGGTGTTTGACATACTGTCAAACACCAAGCATGAGCTAATACAGTCACCATCACAAACACTAATCCTACAGTACCCCTAACAATTCTAGCCCTAACACTGTCCTAACACCCATAAAACAGAGCTGTAACACTTATCTGTCATCCACTGTCAGTGTTCTTCTGTAATCGTCTATCTTCCATCTTCTGTCTTCTCTTCTTCAGCCTTGTCACCAATATAATATCACTGTAATGGAAAAAAAGTCCAAATTATAGATGCCCCCAAGGATATATCAAAAAGATATGCTGGCCTTAACCCTTTGATTGCTGCAGAGCAATGGGTTGCAAACCCCTCTAACATAAAAAGGTTTCAAGGCATTCTGGCACTCCATGTGTTAAAAATATGCAGGCACTCCAAGGGTTAATACACTGCGAAGAAAAATCCTCTTAGGCCGTTACCGAGCCATTCTGTAGAAAATGTGTCCAGTCTCTGTTCAAAATCATTTTGTTACTACAACTGGCGTAGGCAAAGGCCTGAGAGGTAACTTTGGGGAGATTTTTCTCTGCATTCCTGCCACTACTGCCTCGGCAGAGGCGGCAGAGTACTAGTAACCCTTGTAGTGCCTGAATATTTTTAACTCATGGAGTGCCAGAATACACTGAATCCTTGGAATTCCAGAGGGGTATGCAATGGATTGCTCTTCAATGTGTTGCATACCCCTTCGGCATGCAAACGTTAAGGTCATCATATCTTTTTGGCATATCCGTGGGGAGATCTATAATTTGGATTTTTTTTTATTACAGTGACATTAAATTGATGAGTTGGCATCAAGGCTGAAGAAGAGAAGACAGATGATAAGAAGAAGAAGATACGAAAAAAGAAGATGATGGAAGATAGAAAATTAAAGAACAGTTGAACTGGATGACCAGACTGCCGAAGACCCTGTTGGACATCAGGATTACAGGAAATGTTTATTTTCAGGGGATGTTGTTAACTTTAAGGGGATTATAGGGATAGTAATAGATTGTTTGCAACGCAGCACAGTTTGTTCAACATAACACTTAAAGGGTTAAAGGGATAGTAATACTTCGTTTTAACTTTATTTTATTTTGTAGGCATTAAAAAAACATAAAGAATGATATAAGTCTTATCTCTCAATCCTTTATGGTTTATGAGATATTCACAAGCAAAGTTTCCCCCTCCCGCCCCTTTTACCTAGTGTAAGCAATCTCTTCTCAGATGTGGAATGCAGTCCATAGACTGGACTGATAACAGAAGGGGACACTCTTATTCCTATGAAAACAATTAAATCCCTGCCCCCCTTGACAAGCTTTTCAGGTTTTTCCCTTATCTTAATTGAAGATTGTCCCTCTATGCAATCTACCTGGACACCTCCCTTCAGCTCTGGCTGAGCAGTGTTACATCAGTAAAAGGGACCGGAGGGGGACACTTTGTCATTGAAATACTCTTGAACTACAACTGTGGCAGAACTGAAATAACACTCTCCAAAGCCCAAATACTATGATGATTAATTAGAGCTCCTTTTATTATGAAACATTACTATCCCTTTAAAGTGATAGCACCCTGCTCCGTATCAGCTGTGGCGCAGGCAGTCAGTACTGCTCATGACTGCATCGCCGCCAGTGTTGGCCCATGTACAAGGACTTTAAAACTAGTACAATATAAAACAGTATTAGCTAGAGGAGACTAGATTTACCTAAAGACCCCTATTATGAATAACACAATCTCATCTGCAGGATGGTGATCGATAGTGTGCTCCTAATACCAACTACCACAATCCAAGATAATCAGTATCGGCATTCTCCACATATCCCAATCCCAAAGAATGAGATAATGTTAATAACAATAAACAATACCCCAAAAATAGAGGGAAAGGTGTACCAAGGAGGAAGTTACTGCATGGGTGCCAAATGCTGTGAGAACAGGAAACACTTATTTTGGAGTGTGGTAGTTGGTATCTAATACTGTTTTATATTATATATTTTTATCTTTGTAGCATTTTCTGCACCACACAACAGAACATTTTCCTTTGTAGTGTGGTGGAGGTACAATACGCAATATTATCAAACTTGACTCACTTAACTCTTTCGTTTTGAAGATTCAGATGTGAAAATATGTCTTATGATTCATTGTATCTTTATGGGAATAGATATTATGGTATTTACATTTTTATATCTCTGAAGAATTTTTAATAAAATAATCTGTTGAAAATTTGAGATTATTTATGAGTTTTTTTCTCTCGGAGTGCTAAGATATTCTTTGAACATTTCTATTTTTGACAGTATGGAGAGTGGAGGATTGTTATCTGGACAGGAGAACCTAATAGTTTTTTGTAATCCTAGGTGACACCTTTCTGTGTTTTTACTAATCGAATGGCTTACTGTGCTTGAAAATTTACCGTTGGATGTTTTTTCTTTTTGTTTTTTTGAACGGGGACAAATGAATCAAGGCCAAAGCCTCAGGTGACAGACATATATATTTTTTTTATATATGCTAGCTTAGAATACAGGCTGAAGAACATGCATCCACATTTAACACTTAGGTGTCAAACACATTGCATTGCAATTTGTTGGGTACCCTGTAGTACATGTTTAGGTATTCATCTTCATTTAGCTGCTTAATCTAACTAAATGTACGTAGGCAATAAGAGACCCAAAGTGATCCATTCACAATGGGTCTCCTGAAAACATTACAAGAATTATGTTTTTTTTCATAAGGGGTAAGAGGTACATGTCACATGATGATGTTGAGCCTTAACTTAAAAAGATGATACAAAACTTTATACACTACGCTTTTCTGAATGATACAAAAGGGTTAAAGATGCAGCTGGCAGCTGCAAAGGCCAATAAGATATTGAAATGTATTAAAAGGGGTATTGACTCACGGGAGGAAGATAATATTCTGCCTCTTTACAGATCCATGGTAAGACCCCACCTTGAATATGCTGTTCAATTCCAGGCGCCTTTTCTGAAAAAGGACATTATGGAACTATAGAAAGTGCAGAGGAGGACTACAAAACTAATAAGGGGAATGCAAAGTTTTAGTTATGAAGAAAGTCTAGAAAAGTTAAACTTGTACACACTAGAGAAACGGCGTCTTAGAGGGGATATGATAACATTATATAAATATGTTCAGGGCCCATACAAAGGGCTCTCCAAAGACCTGTTCATTAACAGAACAGTACACAGGACAAGAGGCCACCCGCTTAGACTTGAGGAAAGGAGATTTAATCTACAACAGCGGAAGGGTTTCTTTACAGTAAGGACAATAAAGGTGAGGAATTCACTGCCTGAGGAGGTGGTGCTATTGAATACATTAGACACCTTTAAAAAAGACCTGGATGCTTTTCTAAAAGAGCAGAACATAGAGGGCTATGTATGTTAGTATTGGGATTAATATTTAGTTAGTGCTTGTTGATCCAAGGAGAAATCTGATTGCCATTTGGAATCAACAAGGAATCGCCCCCATTCAAAGCAAAATTTGAAATTGCTGTATTGAGGGGTTTTTTTGCCTTCTTTTGGATCAACAGCAGTAAACAGGAATAGATAAAGGGTTGAACTTGATGGACGTAAGTCATTTTTCAACTTAAATTACTATGTAACTGAAGGGTTAAAGTTATATTAGGAAAACAAAAAAAATCAAAGGATTACAGTTGTAATAATAAAGAATATATATTTAACCCCTTAATGACCCTTGACGGTCATAGTACGTCATGGGTCGATCTGACTGAAAGACCCATGACGTACTATGACCGTCATGAAGTTCCGGGCTCCCCCCATGGCTGCACACCGTTCGGGGAGTCCGGAACTGGGAGAACAAAAAAAAAAAAAAATGCTCCGTGGTCCTTAACTCACCGCACCGCGCTGATCGGCCGGTCTTTAAGGGGTTAAAGGAGCATAAAATACTACTTTTTTAATGACAAAATATATGTTATAGCAGTTTTCCAACTGCTGGATTTTCATTCAAAAGTTATTATAGCAACTTCACCAACTGGAAGCAAAACAGGCATATTATTTTTTAATGCAATCTATGGGAAAGTTTGAGTCATAGAGCGCAGCTCTTCATAGGCAACTAAATGTACCTTAGTGTTATAGGTCCACTTTAAGAATATTCGTTGCCTAAGTGTACTTTGTATAAAGTGGATCCTTTAATCTTTTTTTGTGCTGCAGAATATTCAGGAAACATTTGGTAAGTAAAATATTACTTAGCCTGTCTTCATGTAAATTATTCTCTGTGAGAGAGCATTTGCTTTGCATTTCTATGTGAAACATCTTTTTTTCATGAAACCACAGCACAGGGTGGAGTGAACCACCAACGATTTGGCTCCAGGCGATGAAATTACACCCTAGTGCATGCATATTTCAAACTTTTTTCCCTCAAACCCACCTTGTCTTGTTATTTTTGGAATCTGGAAAAATTAACTTTGATGCAGAAGATTATTTGTGGTCAGAGAAAAGTATGGAATAGTACACTATTTCTTTAATATATTACATGAGAGTATTTTGGGACGAAGTATAGCTGTAAAACAGCTTAACTGTTTGAGCAAAGTAATGCTTTCCGTACTCCTCTGGCACTCAGAGGGTTAAAGGGATAGTAATGTTTCATAATAAAAGCAGCTCTAATTAATCATCATAGTATTTGGACTTTGGAGAGTGTTATTTCAATTCTATATGAGAGTTGGTACCGTGTTAGCCATAGAAATACAGGATGCAAAATTTTTTGTAAAGTTGATACTTTACAAAAAAATTTGCATCCTTTATTTCAAGTCTGTCAGAGTTGTAGTTCCAGAGTAATTCAATGACAAAGTATCTCCCTCCCGCCCCTTTTACTGATGTAACCCTGTTCAGCCAGATCAGAAAGGAGGTGCCCAGGTAGACTGCAGAGAGGGACAATCTGCAATTAAGATAAAGGAAAAACCTGAAAAACGTGCCAAGGGGGGCAGGGTTTTCATTGTTCTCATAGGAAGAAGATTGTCCCCTTCTGTTATCTGTCTGGTCTATGGACTGGATTCTACATCTGAGAAGAGATGGTTTACACTAGGTAAAAGGGGCGGGAGGGGAAACTTTGCTTGGGAATATCTCTCAAACCATAAAGGTTTGAGAGATAAGACTTATATCGTTCTTCATGTTTTTTTAATGCCTACAAAATAAAATAAAGATAAAATGAAGTACTACTATCCCTTTAAACATATGCTTAAAATCTTGTCTATTGTTAGCAATATTTATTTGTCCACATTTAAAAAATATATATATTTTATGGAACCATGGCCCATATTTATATGGCTTTATTCTGGAGTAAACCAAATACACCATTGGGGACAATTAAAATTCCTAAACTCCCATACAATTGAATAGAGTTTTTTAACCCCTTGAATGCCAGAGAGGTCTCTAATGCATTACTTTGCAATACACTGAAGACCTCTTTAGCATTCAAGAGCTTAAAAGCTCAATTTAATATGCAACGCATTGCCCCTCTGGCACTCAAAGGGCTAATGAGGGTTTTTAATGGTTTCCTATGGTGCAGTTGGTTTGCTCCAGAGTAACTTGTTTACTTTTATAAATATGGGCCAATATTACACAAAATTACATTTTTTTTAATTAATTTTGATAACATCTCTAGCATCCAAGGGGATAATCAATTACAAACACTATGTTAAACCTTTGAATGCCACTTAAAGGGTTAAAGGAACACTAAGAGCCCCAAATTGTAAACACCCACTTACCTTAAAGGGATAGTAAACTCAAAAAAAACCTGTTTCGCGAATTGATTGGAATAATAAAAAAACATGTAATGCCCTTATTCCCATCTCTCAAACTGTTATAGTTTGAGAGATGTAAGAAAATAAAGGCCTATGCTCCCCCCCCTTTCTGCCTGACGAGCTGTAAAGCTGTCAGAGGCAGAATCCGGTCGACTGACTTTAGGCGGCTCTTCAGGAGTGCTGACATCAGGATATCTAATTATAATTAATTCATCGGTATGGTCTACAACATGTGCCTGGCTTGCAAGCATACGTTGTAGACCATTCCGATTAAGTAATTATAGTTCGATATCTCGATGACAGTGCTCCTGAAGAGCCGCTGTTTGGTCCCGGAAGCAGGATCTCATGACGTCCGCTATACAGTGGACGCATTAGAAGGGGGAGGGAGCAGAGGTCTTTATTTTCTTACATCTCTCAAACCATAATGGTTTGAGAGATGGGAATAAGGGCATTACATGTTTTTTTATAATTCCTATCAATTCGTGGACAGTTTTTTTTTGAGTTTACTATCCCTGTAATCTTGAAATAAATACTCAGTTCTGTGTAGACTGACTCATTTTTTCTCAATGCCTTTCTTAGGCCAATGTAGAGGAAATGGGGTTAGTTTATGCCATTTCCCTGAGCCAGTTGTGGGGCAGGAGTATGGGGCTTTTTGACATTAAAGGGATAGTAATACTTATAATAAAGTATAGCTCCAAGTCTTTTTTATTCTATCTTTAGCACATAGCTCTATATTTCAATACTAACAGGCTTGTAATTCAAGCCCAATTGAATTAATAAAGAGCCTCCTTCCACCCCTCTCACCTGCATCACTCTACCTCTCATACTGGTCCAGATGGAGCACAGCGAGAGACAATCTTCACTAAGCACAAGGAAAATCCTGCCCTCCTTCGGCTGGTGGGGCAGGATTTCCTTATACTTACTGATTGAAGATTGTCCCTTGCTGTGAACCGTCTTGTCCCACGACTGGATTCCACAACTGATGTGAGGCGGCCAGAAGGGGTGGGAGGATGATCCTTTCTAATTCAATTGCACTTGAACTACAATCCTGTTAGTATTGAAATATAGTGCTACGTGCTGAAATAGAATAAAGAAGACTTGGATCCGCACTTTATTGCAAGTATTACTATCCCTTTAAAGTCTCTGGCAGAGTGTGTCTGTTGGTAATCACTGCAGATATCAAACACTGTAGTGCATTACATTGTGTGCAGCTTCTGGAGTTAGAGACTAATGCTAGATTTGGTGGATTTATAGATTTGCCTCAGGTTGTATTGAATTTCCAATTTTATTTTTCTGCATTCATTTAGAGCTACTTGTGAGTTTCAAAATAATGCAAATTACTTCTAATTGGAAACAATGACAGCTACATTAAAAACAAGCAAATAAACAAAAACAAATCAATGACTGTATTTGTTTAATCTACCCATATGGTATAATTATCCTGAGTTATACATGGGAGTCAGTGCTCTGATTTCTACATGTAGATTAGATATGTTTGAGATTAGTTGACTACTACTGAAACCTGAGAAATTTCCAACTGCTGACACAATGGCTCTCTGTATATCTGAAATACCCTCTCTGGGGGTTTTAGCTAAAGGAATTTTGTATGAATTACCTGAACAATTAATTGTGCAATATGTAGCTGGCAGTTGCTCATGGGTCATAGTTCAGTATATTTGATATAATGCAATGTTCATTCCTTTAGCTAATGTTATACAGATGTTTTACTGAATGAGTTGATATTTCACTAATCATATGAATCATCCTTTAAATGTGGTATGTGCACAGTTGAAACCTTATTTTCCAAAACATCTCTACAATATCATGGGGTCAGGGGTGTGGAGGGGTGGATATTGTTATGAAACAACCACCTGGGTGGGAAAAAACACACTGAATTTCATCAGAGCTTAATCATAGTAAATAAAGCTTTTTCACAACAGACTAGTTTTATATATTTATAAAATGCATTACAAATTTACAAATTACTAAATTTCTTCTTAGTACAATCATTACCCATGTAACTCTTTGCGCAACACTTTGTGTATCCAAGTTAAACATAGAATTTGATGGCAGATAAGAACTATTCAGCCCAACAAACCCAAAATATACAAACACTCACAAACCCAATACTCACCCAATACTGACATACACTCACAAACCCAATGCTCGAATATACTCACAAACCCAATACCCCTCCAATACTCACATACTCTCACAAACCCAATGCTCAAATACACTCACAAACCCAATACTCACATGCACTCACAAATCCAATATTCAAATACACTCACAAACCCAATACCCCTCCAATACTCACATACACTCACAAACCCAATGCTCAAATTTACTCACAAACCCCAATACTCACATACACTCACAAACCCAATATACACATACACTATACAATATACGCAGTACACATTTGGGGAAGATGTAAAACTATTTTCTTCCAGTTTTTTTAATTATCCTTTTAGTGCCCATTTTAAAAATCCTCAAAGACTAATTTTTAACAGCTCCCCCAATGTGAGGGTGTGTATTTAATAATATATGAAGGTGTGACTCCAAGCAAGAAAGAAAGTGTGCATTCTAATTACAGGATGGGCGTGTCGTCTAGTAATTGCATTTTTGACATGTGTTGAATGTAGTCCTTTTGAAGAACAGACCTTTTGAAAAAATGTTAAAGGGATAGTAATACTTTGTTTTATCTTTATTTTATTTTGTAGACATTAAAAAAACATGAAGAACGATATAAGTCTTATCTCTCAAATCTTTATGGTTTAAGAGATATTCACAAGGAAAATTTCCCCTCCCACCCCTTTTACCTAGTGTAAGACATCTCTTCTCAGATGTGGAATGCAGTCCATAGACCAGACAGATAACAGCAGGGGACAATCTTCTTCCTATTAGAACAATGAAAGCTCTGCCTCCCTTGACAAGTTTTTCAGGTTTTTCCCTTATCTTAATTTAAGATTGTCCCTCTCTGCAATCTACCTGGGCACCTCCCTTCTGCTCTGGCTGAGCAGTGTTACATTAGTAAAAGGGGCGGGAGGGGGATACTTTATCATTGAATTACTCCTAAACTACAACTCGGACAGACTTGAAATAACACTCTCCAAAGTCCAAATACTATGAAGATTAATTAAAGCTGCTTTTATTATGAAACATTACTATCCCTTTAAGGTGTGATTTGTACAGAAACTCCAAGGATATTAACACAATACACAAAGTAATTACATCTATTAATTACATTTGTTACATATAATCCTTTTGAAGAAAGGATCTTTTGAAAGACCGTTAAGGTGTGATTGTACAGAAACTCCTAGGACACAATGCACAAAATGCAAAGTTATTACATCTAGTAATTACATTTGTTACATGTAGTCCTTTTGAAGAAGGGATCTTTTGAAACATGTTAAGGTGTTATTGTACAGAAACTCATAGGATTCAAAACACAATATGCAAACTAATTACATCTATCAATTACATTTACTACATGCTGTAAAAAGATAAAATACCTAGTAGTGAAAAATATCAGCAAGTTATGTGTTTGATAGTGCGCACAGTAGTGTGCTTAATTTTTCCAGGATACCCAGTATATTACTTAACCTCTTGAGTGCCAGAAGGGCACACAACGCATTGGATACTTACGAGGAGGAGAGAGTGAAGCTGCTGCAGAAGGCCTTCCATGTCCTGGTGTGAGTTCTACAAATTAAGTGGTACAAAAAGGTTACAAATACATAGTAATTAGTAGTTAGTCATTTGTGAGATACATTTTAAAGGCATACAATGGTACTTACAAGGAAGAGGCGGAGCAGGCCTAGAGAGCCTTCTGGATGCTGTGCAGCCTATAAATATATTTATAAAAATATGTTAATATGTGTACTGTAATTCCTAATTGGTGTTTACTAGGGATGGGCGAAAATTTTCACCTCAAACTGAAATTGGAGAATAATGACACTTTCCGATTGGTGAATAATTTCTCGCAAACAGTGCGGTTTTTCTACAGCACAGCAAAGTTTTCTACAGCCATATAAAAGGCTGTCAGGCTCTCACAGCAGCCATTCTGTGTTTGTGAGAGAGAGAGCAGCATGCTTTTGAGCTAGAGGAGATAGGCAAATAAAAGGGAATTGAAGCTTAGTTTAGGGAGTCATTTAGGTAGGACATTTGTTCTCTGTATTAAGAAGGGAGGATGGACTCCAAAATTCCATGTGACTGACTGGCAAGACACAGGCAGCTAGGGACCTATTTGCTTACTGATCTTGCAGTTAGTGTCTCTGTGCTGGGTGGGGAAGTATGGGGAAAGACGTTGTTGATTTAGTTTTTCAGTTTTCATTTTTTTTTGGACAGACTGTGATAAGACAACCGGTGGACAACTTAAAAAAAATAAAAATTAATAAATAAAGAATAAAAAACAAAATGTCTTAGGTGACAGTGACAGACAGCTGACTGGGCTTAGGGAAGGTCCATGAGTTGTGTTGTGTACCGTACAATAAAAAACACAGTGTAGTGCAGAAGGGAAAGGAGGAGGGGTGGAGCAGTGTGTGCAATCAATGGTGATGATCCCTCTACTCCAAGGGAGGATGCAGTTTGTCAAGGTCCCAGCAAAACTAGTTCCAGCACCACCAGTGCCAGCAGAAATATAGATACTGGCAATAGCATAATAGAGGAAGGTGTAGGAGCTGAACCGCCTGCTGCATCAGACAGTGAGACATCAAGCACCAAAACACCTGTCCTCAAAGTAGTAGCAAATTTTGTTACAGTAAAAGTAAAAAGAAATTGTTTGAGACCTCTAAAAGCTTGGAGGAATATAAGGGTAGTAGTGGGCAAGAACTGTCAGGTGATGCTGATGCTGCTGAGGATGACCTAATGATGACTGATGATTATGCAGATCTAGAATATATCTCTCCAGAATCCTTCTCTTGTTCAGATACAGATGAAATGAGTGAGGATGATGACTGGCTATAAGGTTAGCAGAAAGTTCAAGGCTGAATCTTCCATAACTGAAAAGGAGCACTGTGTCTGTCTATAAGTGTTTGAGAAAGCCATTGCAAAGTCTGATCCTGGACAAGTACAGTTGTCAAAAAGCACACAGTCACCCTATCAGTCATCATCAGCATCATTGCCTCTTCAAAGTCCAGGTCTCACTCAGCCACACACACCTGTTTTGAGTACCTAGTAACAGCAACACAGGTTACATCCACAGTGTTAGATATGATGAGTACCTCTGGTGCTGCTGCTGTAAATGCTGCACCTTTGACACCTAGTAGTATTGATAGTAGAATCATCTCAACATCTAGCTCCAGTAGTAGTATGTCACGGTTTTTGAAGACTCTCAGACTTAAGGTTTGGTAAAATGTAACTTTATTAAAACTTAAAGGCAGTCCCCGTAGGGTAAACATACATAACAATATAACATCAATAGAACATACAAAAGGTTCTACCGGCCTTGCCTAAATACCGGGCAAGGCAACCCAAGTGACAATATTAATGACAGGCTCTACCGGCCTTGCCTATAACGGGTAAGGCAGCCCAATGGGATGCTGAATGTAGGCTCTACCGGCCCTGCCAATACCGGGTAAGGCAACCTTTAAGATGGTGAATTACAAGGTTCTACCGGCCTTACCAATACCGGGCAGGGCAGCCCAAGGATGTACTGTAGTAGGCTCTACCGGCCCTGCCAATACCGGGTGAAGCAACCTACAGGATGGTAACGTCAAGGTTCTACCGGCCTCACCAATACCACGCAGGGCAGCCTGAGCAAATAGACCAGCTGTTAGGTGACTAAGACAGCAGAGAGCATAAGTCTAGAGGTCTTACTCAGCAGAAGTCTATAGCCAGGGATAATCAGACAACTGCAAGGAAGTAGACAGCGACTGACCACAGTACTGGATGTTCAGGAGCAAACCAACGTCCGCACGTTGGGACTAATGGTAAATAGCGCCACCAGGTTTAAGGAGTAAACCAGCGTCCGCACGCTGGAACCAACAATGTATATCGCAACCGGGTTTAGTGGAGCAAACCAGCGACCGCACGCTGGAACAAACAATGTATATCGCAACCAGGTTTAGTGGAGCAAACCAGCGTCTGCACGCTGGAACAAACAATGTATATTGCAACCAGGTTTAGTGGAGTAAACCAGCGTCCGCACGCTGGAACCAACAATGAATATCGCAACCAGGTTTAGTGGAGCAAACCAGCGACCGCACGACTGGAGCCAACAAGGTAACTCGCAACCTGGTTTAGTGGAGCAAACCAGCGTCCGCACGCTGGAACCAACAATGTATATCGCAACCAGGTTTAGTGGAGCAAACCAGCGTCCGCACGCTGGAACCAACAATGTATATCGCAACCAGGTTTAGTGGAGCAAACCAGCGTCCGCACGCTGGAACCAACAATGTATATTGCAACCAGGTTTAGTGGAGCAAACCAGCGTCCGCACGCTGGAACCAACAATGTATATCGCAACCAGGTTAGTGGAGCAAACCAGCGACCACACGCTGGAACCAACAATGTATATCGCAACCAGGTTTAGTGGAGCAAACCAGTGTCCGCACGCTGGAACCAACAATGTGTATGCAATAGCGAGGAGAACAATGTCGCCAGAGCAACAGCTGGAGCGCGAGACTCAGGAACTCGTACAGGTTAACCCACGCGGTGCTGGAGCACAGGAACCCCGGAATACAGGCACACCAGAAAGCTGGAACACTGGAACACCGGAACGTTAGCATACAGGAACACTGGAATGCTGGAACACCGGAACATTAACGTACAGGAACACTGGAACACTGGAACGTTAATGTGCAGGAACACTGGAACACCGGAATGTAGCATACAGGAACACTGGAAACAGGTCCAGAGATCTGACAAGCAGGTCAGGCAGAGTGGAGTCAGAGACACCACAAAAGGGCAACCTGGAAGTGCTCAACCTGGGTTTAAAAAGGCTATGTGAGGAGGGCTAATGACAGACAGCCAATCACGAATACTCAGCAGGTGATAGACACAGAGCAGCACAAATCACGGGCACCGTGATATAGTAGTAGTAGCAGAAACCACAAATGCCAGACAAAGCCAGGACAAATATATTAAAAGCAGCACAGATGAGGAGGTAGAGGACAGATGTAAAGAAGAGTTGCCACCATCGACCCCATTTGGGACCACTGCTATGACCGATAAGTAATGTGTGTCAATAATCTGAGGAGGATAGAGTATGACAATGGTAAAAATACATACACAAATCACACAATGCCAGTCCTCCACCACCACCACCACTACAATACACATCTGCCACATTGTAAGTTGTACTTTATTTTTTTAATTACTTGACATCATCATGAATATGTGCCAGCGTCACTTAAGCAGGAAGTTAGTGTTGTGGGCAAAGGACAAATGCACTCTGCATGCTAACACATTTTTCAAGCCATATGTTGCTGTAGGACTCACAACTTTGACTTTCAGCCACTTATTTCTAAACTTCAGCCCTCAGAAGAAGTAATATTACAGTGGGAATTGTAGTACCTATAGGAAATACAGGAGGAAAATTTGTTAAAACAGGCGAAAAGGAGGACATTTTTGCATAGGCAGAAAGGTGAAATTTTTTGCGGGAAAAGCAAAAAAATCAGCACGTTTTCGCGAAAGGTCATGCGGGAATTTTTTCACACTTTTCACCCACCCCTAGTGTTTACTCTGTACATGCCATAAAAATACTTAGTTGTAGGCTGCAGGGACGTTGGTGCGGTGGCCACAAGAGGATCAGGAGGGGCCCTTGGAGTTGTGTTGTGTGCTAGGATGGAAATGAAAAAGCAAAGTGTGTGAACAAGGAAAAACATATGAATTACAGTTATGTTACAACCAACATGTCCCTCCCAGCAATAAAAATCAAACCAAACATACCTGCAGGAATAGTGTGTAGTGGTGCTGACTCTTGTCTTTTCAGGTCAGACCACCTCCAAGGAATCTGCCTCCTGGTCCTCGTGATGCCACTGAACCTCTGCATTTTGCAGGCCATTTTGTCTAAAATGTGCTTGCAAAATGCAGAGTCCACTTTGTCCCTGAGCCTATATAGGAGATACTTGTCCATATAGCGGACAAGTATCCCCAGCTCTGCATTTGTAAATGAAGGCTCTCTAGGAATTTTCTATGCTGTATGGCTGCTGTATGGCTGGGGTTTTGTTTTCAATAGTGATGGACTTCCTGAATCGAGTGCGAAGAATAAATGAAGCGTTTTTGACGCAATGCATCATTATTGAGCCCTCTATGCATCACTACAGGACCCTCCTTTTGTAATGTGTGTACATTTCACATTTGCCCTGTTAATGCTCACTTATTGCATCCTAATGAGTCCTTATTGTGCCCTTATTTTGCTCTTATTGCACCCTTTTTTGGCTCTTAATGCTTCCTTATTGCAACCTTTATTGTTTCCTTATTTTGCTCTTAATGCGTCCTTATTGCTCCGTTATTGTTCCCTTCATCCTTAATGAGCCTTAGGCGACTATTGTTGAATAGTTAGAGATAGTCGAATAGTTAGAGATATGATCGACATTTTGACGTAGGCGACATGTTGTGCAAGGAGACATGTTGAATTTGCGACTGTTTAACATGCGACATTTTGAATGTGTCATTCGCATTGACGTGACCAAACAAATGCGACATTTTAAAATGCGTGATGAGGTGTGCGACATTTCAAAAGGATACCGACAAGGACTGCATTGGAACACCTTATCTCTTCCCATGACCACACTCCAGTCATCATCACCTCACCCCATGCCAACAACTGTTGCTAGACAAACAAAATACCCTTTGCTAATAACAAGTTCAGAAACAGCTTTTAACCTATTGCTACAGATTTCTCCAGTACATTGACTCACAATGAGCTCAATAATAGCCGGTAAAATGTTATGTAAATGATTAAATAAACCAGCCACCATAAATCCTGAACTGGTATCTGTTAAGGGAACATTGACTCTCCTCTGGAAACACCTACAACAAATGTGGGTATGATCAGCACAGCTAAAATGCTCTTAAAAATATGACACCCTAGGTATTTTCCTACTTGAACTAATGGGAAATATGGCCCTGAATGCATTGAAATCCACATTAGGATCTAAGGAACAACCCAGTACTGTTTCTGCATAGTTTCAGATTTGTATTGCCCATTGTTCCATTGACACTGTTTTTACTATGAAAATCAATAGTGTGGTTGGAATTTTAAAGTGCAAATCAATTCCTTTTGTTATACATCCATTAGGTAACCTCTTTTAAAGACTGTTAAAATGAATCAATATACATGTTTTATTGTGCTTCTGATCTGATATATCTTTAGTTACAAGGGCACCAAAATACATACTATATCAGTGGCCTCAAGTTCTATCCAATACAAGTTGAAGTCTGCTTTATTTGATTTACTATGGTATTTACATGGATCTCTATTACTTTGAAGAAATTTCAACAACTGCCTTCACAAAATAAGTTACTATTGAATTTCCCATTAGAAGCTTAATGACAGTGAATTCAATGAGACAAATAATTTGTCTTTATCTTTCTCTAACAAAACAACAGCTATTTTTCAAGTATTTTAGTCTAGTTAAACAGTTTGCAATACAATGCTTGGTACATATAGGTGCTGTCTTAAGAAGCTTGCATCCATGACATATATGTTAATGAGGGACTCTTGCAACTGATATAGAATTGTTGAAAACTACTGTACATTTATTCAAATCAATGACCATTGTTTATATTATAGCATTTTATTTAAAGATATTTCATATAGAAATAAAATGTAAAGTAAATAGGTCTATATCATCAGTTTGATACATCAGATGCACCTCATCGGTGAAGCTCATTGCAGCAGAAACATACTTCCAGGCTTAATATACATAATAAATATACATCCAGTGGTCCCACCACTTCACTCTGTCCTTGATGACTACAGCCACAGCCTTGGCATTCTATAAAAACCCATCAGCTCCAAAAGTGTTCCGGTGCAGCTGTGCATCTATGGAAGAAGTGCTGCAGCTGACTTTATCTATTACAAATTCATACACTGATCTACAACACTGCCTTCACCTCTCAAAATATTCTTTTGTATCTCTTGTATCTACTATGCTCCACAATCCTAAATGCCTTTTCTTAATTATCTTCTCTGTCTCTCTGCACCTCCCACCAACTGCTAACTTCTGAGCCCAAGATTTTGACACTACTTTAACACTATAAAAAGAAACAATCAGGCACAATATCCTTCAGTTGCATGCCTCTACCATTGCATTTGAGCCTCTCACCACACCTAAAAATAATCTCAATTGTTTCTGCCCAGACATAGAAGATGAAGTGTCTGCCCTCCTCTCATCCCCTTATCTCTCAACCTCTCCACTTGATACCATTCCTTCTCACCTTCTCCCTTCACCCTATGCTGTTCTAACTCCAACATTAACACATCCCTTCAATCTCTCTCTTATTGGAAAGGCTAGTATACAACCTCCTATCACACTTTCTCTCGTCTATTGCTTTACTTCAGCACTTGCAATTTGGCTTCCTCCTCAACACTTTACTGAAACAACACTCAAAAGGTTACAAAAGATCTCCTCACATCCAAAGCAAATGAACATTTTCCCTTCTCATCCTTCTTGATCTCTCTTCAGCCTTTGACACTGTTGACATCCACTTTTCATTGAAACTCTTCACTCCTTTAGCATCTGTAACAATACTATCTCTTGGCTCAAATTTTATCTCTCAGACCATTCATTTAGAAACTCCTTTTTCTGGTACCTCCTATTCTTCATTAATTTTCTCTGTTGGAGTATCTCAAAGGTCAGTTCTTGACCCGCTACACTTCTCTCTATACACATACACACTTGGCAAACTATTTGACTCATTTGCATTCAGAGCCATCTCTATGCTGATGACACTTTAATTTACCTCTCCTCCCCTGGCCTTTTACCCAAACTACTAACTCGCACCATCAACTGTCAATCTGAAATTTCTTCCAGGATGGCATTCCACTTCTTAAAGCTTAATAACTTAAAGACAGAGCTGTTAGTGATCTCTCTCTCCTTCACGTAATATTTCTCTCACTGACGATAATTCCACAATTTAGTCAACATCCTAAGTCTGCTGCTTTGGAGTAATATTAGATTCCACCCTTTCCTATACCCACTCTCCCCCTCATCCATTCCCTTGCTAATTCCTGACACTTCCAATTATGAAACATCTCCAGGGTTCAAACTTTTCTCACACAAGATACAACCAAAATGCTTATCCACTCTCTCATAATATCTTGTCTAAACTACTGCAACTCACTCCTAATTGGCCTTCCCCTCACCTGACTATCCATACTCCAATTTCCTGCTGCTGAATTGTCTGAGATATATATGCATCTATCACAGTAGCAGGCTGATGGTCAGGCTAGTTTGTCACTATTCAATATGGGACTGGTAGTAGCAGTGATATGAGACAGGTAGTTGTAGATATGGGTTCATTTCCTACTCATCTTCCTACTATTACTAGTTCTGAAAAAGCAGCAGCACCTGCACCAGCATTTGCAGGAGCATCTGGAGAAGCAGAACATACTGCTGAAGTAGTAACTTGGTTCACCTTCTTTTTTAAAAATTTTCTTTTCTCCCTTCACACTCCCCAGATTCCACACACAAACTTGTTTGCTACCAAGACAAGTAAAAACAACTCCAGCTCCACTAACTTTGCCTATCTCCATGTGGAAGACAAATATTTTCTTATCATTGATTTCAATGCAATGACAAAGGCAGGAAAATGCAACTTTTCGGTCAATATTTCAAGCATGGCGGGAAGTACAGTTATTCTCTTGTTTCCCTTTTGAGACTAAATATTTCACCCATTCTTAGTAATGGTGGTAGAGGGTTAGTTATCAGGATGAAGTAGTAGATGAAGTACCAGATCCAACAGTGATATGGAACAGGTGGTGATGGTTCATAATACTGGTAATTAGGAAGCAGCAGCTCCAGAAGATACTTCATCTGCATCTGGAGAGAAGATATGCAGTCAAGAAGATAATTACCTATCTCCCCTCAACCCTGAAATCATGGGTTTGGGAATTTTTTTATTGAGTTAGGGAGTGTGTGATCATCCCAACTGCAATGTGCGCAATCTTTGAAAAAGGTGCGGGAGGGGTCACACATTGGCACATTCAGTCTAATAAAGCATTTGAAGCACAACCACCCTAAGGTGCACTTGTAATAAATGGAAACACTCCACAAGAAAAAATCATGCACTACTCTCAAAGTGCCCCCATTTAATCCTTAAGAACAAGTAAAATGTGTCACAAAATGAAAGTACAAACAAATTTGTGAGTCAATTCTCACCAGCCTGGAACACTGACATCATCTTTGTAGTGCTAGAATTCAAGGGCCAGGCTGCTCATAATATCGTATTTGTCTCCCTGTTGCCCTCTGGATTCTCTTCCTCAGCAATGCCACTGATAAATTTGTTACCACCAGTATCACTAGCACAAATTAAATCTTTATGTTTGTATAAGCATATGGCAATGTGCCTCCACACAGTGTGCATTGTGTTGTGCAATGACCAAGCATGGCAATGTGGTGGAGGCCAGTAATATTCAGGGGATAAGGCATCTGCAGTATGTCAACCCTGCAGAATACACCAGGCACATATCAAGGAGGGTTCATTATTTTGAGTCATGGAATGTATCAGTCACCCACCTCTCTTTCACCACAAGTCAGAGTTCATTTTTGTGGGACAGACAAAGGGCACATTGACTGAAGCTAACTGATTTTCTTAAAGGTGGTTTAACACTGTCAACATGATTAATTAGAACAGAAAAGCCAAGGTGTATGAGACTTGTTGTGGTGCTGCTAGGCCTAGTTGGAAGTAAAACCATATTAAATTAGCAAACACCATAATGTCAATGGTAGTACAATGTTCCAGCAAATTGTTGGCTTCCTGTTGGCCATTGGAGTGCTAAAAATGGTAAAGACTTACTTTACTTGAAGCCTGCTAGCAATTTTTTCAAGGCTTGCTTTGCTGTAGCCCAGATAACATTTTTTTTTAACTTGCCTTGATAAGTCCTAGTGATATTATTTTTCAAGGGTTACATTGCTATACTAATCTATGCTCATAAATTTGCTTAATTATAATTAGGAAAATAATCCATAAGCCACTGTTATAATTTTTTGAATGTTTTTACTCTTTAATCCCTTAACGACCTGTGACGTGCCAGGATTGTGAAGGGTAAACTGGTCCTGGCAAGTCATGGGTTAATTGATAGCAGCATGCCTCAGTGCACACTGCTATCATGCTTTACGGGCTGAAACAGAGCACTCCAAGACCAGAGCTCTCAGTCCTTCTATCTTCTGCCAGTACACGTCCCTGCATTTTCATTCTCAAAGGGAATGTGTCTTGCACTTTGCCTTTGTGACTGCTCTCTGCCTCTCTTCCTTACTAATAAAATAAGGGAGAGAGAAGCAGAGAGCAGAAACACACACACATAGAAATACAGGCCAGAGTTGGGAGTATTAACCCCTTCAGCGCTGGAGCATTGTTCATTTTTGACCTGCTAACAGCAGCTTGCTTGGTTATTTGGTAAAATACATTGTTCTGCTTCACATTTATTTACACAAACGTATTTATAAAACAGCAGTAAACATTTAAACACAAATTCATGTCAATGTTACTATTGTGGAGAAAAGTAATAGACTCATACACACTACAGAATCTTATCCAACAAAAAAGTAAAAACTGAAGAGGAAAGAGGGACATGGGGATTTTCATCCCAGAGGGAGAGTGCCCACTTAAAACTGTCCATTTTTTTGGGTATGAATGACCAGTCATACCTTTCATGCAGTCTCCATAAAAATGTAACCCATTCCGCTCAAATGATCACAAGAGAAAAAATAAAAAAAGGGTTTTTTACTTATTTTAACGATTTTCTTTAATTTTAATAAAAAGAAAGCCCTACTTGTGCTTAAAAAACTGTATATAATTTATGTGGATGGAATAAACGACTTAGAGGGAAAACACTATTGAACAAAGACATAGTCAGAAAAGTCAGAATTGCTCCATTCCTCAAGAGAAATCTACCTCAGATCTTCCTGGTCCTTAAGGAGTTAAAACAGGCTGTTCAAAATATTTTGAAATGCTTGCTGGGTCAACTTTCTGTAAATTCCTTTCATAAAGTTAAAATTTTTATAAAGGGACATAAGTTTGCTTTAAACAAATATTTTTTTCAACAGACTGCCTAGTAAGTTACTGCTCTACAACACTCTGTTGTTCCTCCATCACCATGCTGCTATAGTAGGCCTGTTAATAATTTTTGGAAATGCAAATCTCCTGATTGTATATCACACATGATTGTGATTTGTCTATATTACTAACTGAATCAAAATATACACCATTACAAAATATACACCAATAACACCATTACTCTTAATAGTGTAATTTTAAAATGTAAATATCCAAGATGAACAAATATGACAAATTAAGGCCTTCAAAAATCAAGATAATGGAGATGGCCACATGGTCATTGATCTCCTTACGGTGCAATTCTTCTATATCAAATAAACCTTACAGCTTCGCTTCAAACCCCTGTCTATTTTCAGGTGGAGGCTTCTCCGGGAATAATCAATACCATCCTGCAAGAGAAGAGTTAACAGTAATGATGAGCGAGCACCCCGATGCTCGGGTGCTCGGGTGCTCTGACCGAGCACCCCCTGAGGCTCGAGTGCTCGGCCGAGCACCCGAGCCCCATTGAAAAGCATGGGAGCACTCGAGCATTAAACCAGGCACCCCCTGCTCTGATGAGTGGAGGGTGCCTGGTCAATGTCCCCCTTCATCTCCGCTATGCCCCTCTTCCACAATGTTCCCCTTCATCTCCTATGCCATAGAGGAGATGAAGGGGGACATTGTGGAAGAGGGGCATAGCGGAGATGAAGGGGGACATTGTGGAAGAGGGGCATAGACTCTATGCCCCTCTTCCACAATGTCCCCCTTCATCTCCGCTATGCCCCTCTTCCACAATGTCCCCCTTCATCTCCTCTATGGCATAGGAGATGAAGGGGGACATTGTGGAAGAGGGGCATAGCGGAGATGAAGGGGGACATTGTGGAAGAGGGGCATAGCGGAGATGAAGGGGGACATTGTGGAAGAGGGGCATAGAGTCTATGCCCCTCTTCCACAATGTCCCCCTTCATCTCCGCAATGCCCCCTTCATCTCCGCAATGCCCCCGTACCTCCAGTCCCTGGTGGTCCAGCGGAGTCTTCGGATCTGTGCCTCTTCCGGCACAGATCCCCTTCACCCGAACATGTCGGGCGAGCACATGGCGGTACTCGTACGAGTACCGCCATGTGCCGAGCAGAGCGATGCTCGAGCCGATCCGAGCATCGGCCGAGCACGCTCGCTCAACACTAGTTAACAGGGCTGTTTCAGGGGCCAGGATAACCAAGTACCTGCCCGTTCATCATGGGTAAAAAGAAAACATGCTACTTATAAACTAAATGGGAAACTACTTGGGGAATCCTCATCAGAGAAACATTTAGTGTACTGGTAGACTACGTAGATTTCATATTAGTGAGCATTGTCACTCAGCTTCTGCAAGAGCAAATAGGGTACTGTCCTGCATAAAAAGGGGTATACACAGGATTGGAATGTAATTCTACCTCTTTATAAATCCTTAGTAAAACCTCATCTAGAATATAGAGTACAGTTTTAGGCACCAGTTCATAAACAATACATTAATGAACTGGAAAAAGTGTACTGCACAAGTGTAACAAAACTGTTAAAGTGACTGGATGATCTGAGTTATAAAGAGAGATTAACCAGATTGGGATTGTTTGCATTAGAGAAGAGATGTCTAAGGGGTTACATGATTACCATTTTTAAATACATTTGAGGTCAAGACCAGGAACTCTCCAAGGAACTATTTACTCAAAGAACTGAGCAAAGAACAAGATTTCATCCATTAAGATTAACGGAAAGGCACGTTCAACTAAAACAAAGGCTGGGGTTTTTATAGTAAGGGCAGTAAACTTATAGAATTCTCTGTGTCTGGATGATGTGCTTACAGATACTGTAACTGCTTTCTAAAAAGTAATGAATACCAATCTAGCACAGACCAATATTAAGAATTATGATGACAGCTTCAAAGCAGATAGGATGTTGATCCAGGGAAACACCCAACTTCCATTTGGAGTCGGGAAGGAATTTTTGGGCCTTAGTTGGAAATTACTTCCTTGGGGTTTTTTGCCTTCCTCAAGACTAATAGAGGTGATATGGCATAGGCTGAACTTGATGGACGCATAACTTTTCTCAGTCTCATCAACAAAGTTACTATATTACTATGTTAAAGAGGAAAATGTTGTCCCAGTCCCCGAGACATCTAAATCACTACTATTATGTGACCCTTGGTCCAATGTACTGCTGATAGTTTTCACACCTCTGAGGTGCTGCCACTGCATCTCCCAATCACATCTGGTTATGCTGCAGGTGGGAAAGTCAAAGTTGTGAGTCCTATAGCAACATATACCTTGAAAACTTTGTTAGCATGCAGAGTGTATTTGTCATTTGCCCACAACACTAACTTCTTGCTTAAGTGACACTGGCAAATATTCATGATGATGTCAAGTGATAAGAAAATAAGTGCAACCTACAATGTGGCAGATGTGTATGGCAGTGGTGGTGGAGGACTGGTGTGGTGTGAATGGTGGGACCAGAGACATGTCTCATTATTCTATCAGTGCACCAGGCTTGCTTATTTTTCACTTAAAGGATAGTAATGTTTCATAATAAAAGCAGCTCTAATTAATCATCATAGTATTTGGACTTTGGAGAGTGTTATTTCACTTCTGTCAGAGTTGTAGTTCAAAAGTAATTCAATGACAAAGTATCCCCCTCCCGCACCTTTTACTGATGTAACACTGTTCAGCCAGATCAGAAGGGAGGTGCCCAGGTAGATTGCAGAGAGGGACAATCTTCAATTAAGATAAGGGAAAAACCTGAAAAACTTGTCAAGGGTAGGGGGGGCAGGGCTTTCATTGTTTTCATAAGAAGAAGATTGTCCCCTTGTCAAGGAGTGACTAGGAAATAACGACACTGACAAGTACAGATAAAATTTTAAATAAACTTTATTTTAAATACAACAGTGGCAGTAAGAAATAGTACACTTACATGAGTCCAGGGAAGAACAGTACACACTTTCTTCACCCTTCACTAGGCAAGTGTGGTAACGCACGTCTGTACCCTAACGCTAGAGTACCCAGGCAACTTGAACGAGACTCTCAGAACTCTGGAGCAACACAGTAGAGACTAACTCCACCACCTTCTCAAGGCCAGGTGTGAGGACAGTGCAAGACACTTCCTCAACCCTTCACTAGGCAGGTGTAGAAGTAACCGAATGGCCTTGGTAACCTTCGCAACAGGATAGAAGTACAGTGCACGGCACTTCCCTAGTCACATCAAGCAGGTGACTCGTAGCACAATTATACCACCATCTCGAGGCCAGGTGTGAGGACAGTGTAAGACACTTCCTCAACCCTTTGCTAGGCAGGTGTAGCAGTAACCGAACGGCCCTAAGTAACCTTCGCAGCAGGATAGAGGGACAGTGCATGGCACTTCCCTAGTCACACCAAGCAGGTGACTCGTAGCACAACTATACCCCACTGCTAGGATATACCTATGCAAGGAAAACAGCACCTAGTAGGTTAGGTGAGGCAACACAGGGATCGGACAGAACACAGTAGATCAGTGACATGGACTGACCGAAGCAAGCGCTGCTAACCGGTAGCGAGCGCGGTAAGGGAAGGCCCAAACAAGGATACAGTAGCCGGCTGGGTAGCCGAGGCTAGCAATAGCAACGGAACGCAACAGAGGGAGAGTGGTCAGACGTAGCCAGGATACAGAGCCGGATCGGGTAATCGGACATAACCAGAAGTCAGAGCCGGATCGGGTAATCAGACGTAGCCAGGAGTCAGAACCGGATAGGGTAGTCAGACGGAGCCAGAGTAATACACAGGAACAGCAATGGACCAACACAGCACTAGGCTCAGGTACACCACGAAAGGGCACAGGTAATAGGACATGCTGAGGTTTAAAAGGCCTGGCAGGTGGGCGGAGAGATGACATCATAACCACAGTGACCTATAAGAACAGCGACTGCATAGAGCGACAGCCAGGAAGTAACAATGTCATTGTTACAGCAATTACCCACTGTAGGCAATCACGGGCACCGTGATACCCCTGCTATTATCTGTCTGGTCTATGGACTGGATTCCACATCTGAGAAGAGATGGCTTACACTCTTGTGAATATCTCTCAAACCATAAAGGTTTGAGAGATAAGACTTATATCGTTCTTCGTGTTTTTAATGCCTACAAAATAAAATAAAGATAAAATCAAGTATTACTATTCCTTTAATGTAATCATAGACAGGTGCTGTAGCAAAAGATGATGGAGTAACCTCTCGCTATGGTGCGTCTATTATGATATATTGAACTGCTCCCAGCATTTTCTTCTTTTAGTTTTGGACACTCCAGTAGGGCCAGACTTAGCTCTTTTGCTCAAGATTCCCTTCCCATTTCATATCTTCTTGGGTGCAACAGTATAGGCTGATCTCCAGTGGTTCGTTCTATTTCCATCAATATAGTGATGCCAGTGGCTTTTTCCAAAGCAGTGTTCATAGTCTCACCTGTGGCCTTGTTTTTGCTATAAGCTTTCTGTCTGCACAAGCAAGTGAAAATTGATCCTGAGAGCTTTCATCTACTGGTATTGAGAAAAAAAAGGTATTTGTCACATCTAAAAGTTTGCCATTTGTTCACTTGCTGGCTTATTTAATCTACCAGAGTGACAATGTATGACAATGATGCTAGTGCACAAAGGCAGCTGCCAACAGTATTGAGTGCCTGTGGGACAACAATATAGAAGAGACTATAAGCAGCATACCGGCAACGGGATACTTTAAAGGGAAAACATAGAGTAGTGTCAATTTATCATGTACTACCACCACTTTGCTCATTGCTTTTACATGGAAACAGTATGCCGCAAAACTAAACTTCCATAAACAGTTTTTAATTTTTATATACCAGGTAGTGTTTTGTTTTTTTTTAGATAGCAGTCCTATAGTAATTAAGACTATTCCTTAAATGCGTCACATTTTTTGGGTGCAGAAGTGGACATGTACTTCTAGAAGTAGCAAACAGTGGGGGTAGGGCCATGAGAGAAGTCAACAAAAAATGGAGGAAGGGTAGGTTACATAAAAATGGATGGAGGGGAAAACCAAGATTTATTCGAGCACACAAATGATGTAGAGTAGATGGAGCAGTAAACTAACTAAGTACACACAAAATGGAGGATGGATGTAATAGGTAGGTATAGACAAGTGTGTACAAATAAATAAATAATCATGAGCATCCACAGAAGTGACACGCACTCACACACACTCTATATTTCCTTTCCTTTTTATATATGGCCCAGCCTCCTTATGTTATTTATTGATGTACTTTATAGAGTTATATCTATATCTATAGAAATACTCAGCTCCCTGATGCCCATAATATACACAAGAAAGAAATTACTTAACTTTCGTCATACAAATAACCTTAAGCTTGGTGTCACTATGGGGTAAAATGGGAATCCAGATGAGAACACCCATGCTTTCTAATGACTAAGCAGAACAGCTGCACATTACTGATGAGGCCCAAGAAAATAGAAACGAATATCTGGAATTTGATGCCTCTCATTAACAAAAGAATTGACCACCCATTTAAGTATTTTGCCACTAGCATAAACTATATGTCAAAAACATTTATGCTGGTAGTGAAAATTTCAATTATTTTTAAAAGCTATGAATCCCCTGATCATACTGATGGCATTTCCTACTGTACACAGTAGCTACTGCTCTTACAAAAAAAATTAAACCCCATTGATATGAGTTGACATATCAAAAGAGGGTGTCAAAAGCACAAAACTACACCAACTTTTTTCTTTTTTTAAACTTGGCTGCCTGTACTGAAATGGTCATAACTATTATATGAATGCAAGCCATAACATTTTTGAAAGTAGACATTCCCCACATCAAATGAGTGGTTGTTTGTCTGTGGTGTTATAGGGAAAAAATTTCCACCACTCGAGGATAAAATCTCTGAAAACTGTCTAAATTTTCTTCTGCATTCAGTACTTTCTACCAGCCCAAGAAAAATTGTATCCTATTGATAAGGGCTGACAAAATGTAGTGGTGCTAAAAGCCCAAAATTACAAATCTACCACTGTTCTTTTGTAAAATGACCTACCTGCGCTAAAAAGGTCATAACTATTACAAATATGAAGTAAAGGTCAGTAAAGCATACAATTTTGTAAAGTATAGTTAAAAGGTGGTACCTTGTTAGCTGTAGAACAAGCAATAAACTGGTATAGTAAAAGTGATACCTTTATTTGTTAATTGGGTAGCTCTAGGATGCAAGCTTTTAAGACAATTTCTTCCTTGGTAATATTTACACCTAAAGTGTCTTGATAGCTTGCATCCTAGAGCTACTCAGTTAGCCAATAAAGATATTACTGTTACTCTACCAGTCTCCTGATTTTGGAAAACTAGATATTCACCAACATCAAATAGGGTTCACTTCCATTTTTATCCCTAGACTAATGTGCACAGGTCAATAAAAACATTTCCTTTTTTTTTCACTTCGGTCACTTCAAATATACTAAAATCTTTCAACACCATGTGATTCCTAGTCTATTCAATATCTAGTACCAGCTGGAGAAAAATGGTACCTCGTTAGAATAGGATGACATACTGTAGTTGGTTCCATGAGCATGGAGACTGGAGGAGCAGGCAGTATATGTGCAATTTCATGTCAGTGGAACAAGGCTGGGGGTTGAAGTGTGTATGCAGGGGTCTGTGATTAATAATGGGCAATGGAACTGAACTGGGGAGGGCAGACAGTGTATGTTGGAATCTGTAATGGGACCAGACAGAGAATATGTAAGGGGGGGAGACAGTGGATCAGAAGGCTGGGGGTGGGGGCTATGTGTGATTTCCATCCCCTCTTAGTTATTTATTTAGTTTTAACCCTATGAGTGGCAAATGGGTATCCAATGCACTGGATACCTCTGGCACTCAAGAAGTTAAATAGCAATTTTCAGACCTAATGGGGGACATCAGGACCCTCCTGAAATCCCCTCAGCTATTGATCTACAACCTGATATGTCTGAGAGATTAATAAAGGCAATGCAGGGGAGCAGGAGGGCTCCCCTATCTCCTTCTGGGTAGATGATCCCCATGAGGGTTAGATTTCTTAATGCAGTCACTGCATGCATTTGTGCCATGGTCTCATTTTGTAGATACAAAACAAATCGGAATTCTACAGGTTAATTAACCCCTTAAGGACCGGGAAAATCAGAGGTGGATTTGACTTAAGGACCGGAGCAATTCTGACCTTTTTGACTATGTCTTTGTTCAACAGTGTTTTCCCTCTTAGGCTTTTATTCCACCCCCATAAATGATATACTGTTTTTTTACAAACAAATAGGTCTTTCCTTTGATACCCCACTTATATGGAAAACCCACCATTTACTTTATTAAAATTAAAGAAAAAGGTAAAAAAAAAAGTAAAACACCATTTTTGTTTTTTCTCTTGGGATCAATTGGGCGCAAAGGGTTACATTTTTATGGAGACTGTATGAAAGGTATGACCGGTCAGTCATACCTACAAAATGAGCAGTTTAAAGTGGCCACTGTCCCCCCTGGGTGAAAATCCCCATGTCCCTTTTTCCCACTTTTTTGTTCATTACATTTGGCGGTGTGTGTAAGTGTATTACATGACTCCACAACAATCACACTTCCAATTTTGTTTCTTGAGATGTGTTTTTTTTTTTTAAATAAAATATTTTATTTGTAAAAAAAAAAGTGTGTTGTTTTTATTTAAAAAAAAAAAAAAAAAAAGTGTATTTAGCAGGTCAGAAATTGACCTGCATCTAGCCATCCTCCTGCACCAGCAGTGAAGGGGTTAACACCCCCAGCTGCTGTATTTTTTATTTCCACTAGGTGTCTCCTCCCTGCTTCTCTGTCCCTTACTTTGATGTAAGGGACGCATTGGCAGAGAGGAGACACTAGAGGCAGTAAGTAGCACTGCCTCATTCATTGTTTTAGAATGCCGGTACATGTGATCGCTGACGCAGCGTTCACATGACCTGGCACAACCGATGGAGGCTGAGACTGAACAGTCCGGTACTGGACCGCTCAAATTTACCCTTGACGGTCCTGGTACGTCAAGGGTCGTTAAGGGGTTAAAGATATACTCCATATTAAGGCATAAATGGTCCAGGTGCTCTCTAGGTCAGAAGTAAACAGATCAAACACCAAGGGGAAGTTCCATGGAACTAGGAACCATGGAACAACCCAAAAAGAGACCCAAATAAATTGAGGCACACTGGAGTATCAAATAATAAAGTCTTATTGAAACACAATATCAATCAATATATGAAGACAAAAACAATTAAAAACATCACTGGAGAGTCCAAAGTGAAAAATAATAGTCCCATATGATAAGTGAAATTGCATTTACACACAGAAAAATATAGTAAATACTTGGCAAATAAGTGTACAACGTAATGTAAGATAAGAGCAGACATGCACAGTATAATGAACAGATAATTGACAGATACAAAATACTTATCTGTAGCGATTTACAAATAAACACTCAGGGAAACTGAGATATCATTCGGACTTTCCAGAGACAACAGCACCCAACGTGTATCACCACCAACTGTGGCTTTGTCAGAGAGAGTTTGGGAATTAGTCACTCCAAGGGTAATAGGTAGAATCCAGCATTGGACCCCTTGTTCACAATGCTTAGAGAGATCAGCTACACCTCACTGACGAGGCCCAACAAGGCCAAAACGTACATCTGGGGCTGGCTGCTTCTCTTGTTCAGAGAGGAATTGCCTGGTATTTCGTGGTTGGACTGTTGTAATGACAGGACCAATATGATATGCTTTAGGATATTTCCTCTCTTTGAAAGGTACTAGTGGGCTAAAAGAGATTGCACCCTGGGCAGGATACCATTCCTATAGAGCCTAGTTGAGTATCTCTGACTTTTAATATACATATGCAAATTACTCTTGGGATTAGTGACCCCAAGGGTAATAGATGGAATCCAGCATTGGACCCCTTGCTCACAGTACTTAGAGAGATCAGTTACACCTCACTGATGAGGCCCAACAAGGCCGAAACGTATGTCCGGAGTTGGCTGCTTTTCTTCTTCAGAGAGGAATTGCCTGCCATTTCGTGGTTGGACTGCTGTAATGGCAGGACCAATAGGATGTGCTTTAGGATATTTCCTCTCTGTGAAAGGCACTAATGGGCTAAAAGAGATTGCACACTGGGTAGGATACCATTTCTATAGAGCCTGAAAATTTGTATTGCAGGTTCGTTCCTAGTTGAGCATCTCTGACTTTTAATATACCCAATTTTAGATTTATATTATAGTGTCCCTTTAAGTAGGCTCACATACTCTGCTTCAGTTTGAATAAACTGCCAGCAACTGTCATGTCTGTCTCCATGGACGTGACATCTTGAAATGATTGAAGAAAGACACAAGGGCAAAATTCAAATGGCCATGAGGATTTTATGGCCATAGTAAGGTGGTTAATTTTAGATAGTGTTACTTGTCGTTTAAGATTCTATTTATAACCACAAATAATTACATTTCATTCCAATTCATACCTCTCCCATAATTCCTGTATCAAAGTTTCAAATGTACAGGAAATCTGTAACATTAAAAATTATTTTACCTGAACATACATGCATATATTTCTGAATTCATTAATTCAGTAAGAGGATTTTTTTTTGTTATGGAACGAATTTTCATTTTCTCATCAGAACTAATGATTCACCATTGTATTAGTTTTTTTTTTCATTTTAAAATAGCTTTATTGGGAAGTTTACATATTGTATTACTTTTAATAACTAAATCTTATGATTCCCTGTAATATAATGTAATTCGATTTCAGTTCTGAAGAGGAGAAACTGAACAACCCCCCTTTACATAGAAATCTATCATTGAAGGGTCAAATGCAGAAAACATTCCAGCACTTTACAGCAAACCAGCTGTTCCATAGGAAGCAAATAAAATTTCCATTGCTTTAAATTGGGCTAATAATGAATTGAATGCTAGAGAGGTTTCCTGTTGCGCAATGCATTTAAGACATTCAAGATGCTAAAATTTCCATTTAAACCAATGGGAATTATGTGAATATTTATTTCACTGTATGGTGAAATTGGTTTGCTCCAAAATTACTCCACTTTTAATTTGAGCAAAGAACTTTACCAGGAGTACTGTAATCAATTGTTGAACCTCCAGCTGCTGGGTAATGCAACTCCCATCTACATATGTAGCTGATCTTCATGTAAAATAAAGATCCACATATTTCTTTTCACCTAGTTTCCCTTTAAACTTCTTTCTCAGAAATATTTATGTGATGTTCAAAAAGTTGTCATAATGAAAAAAGGTTGGATCATAGGTGGGTGGTAAAAGGAGAATGCATTTTCAAAAGTAATTCTGTCACTTATGAAAATGTGTCATAAAGAATTTAAGAAGTCAGAAAGATGAGCTTGATGTATACTGCCCTTAAAAGCCGCTTTTAAATTCAGAATTGTTATGTGTCTTTCTTTAACTTGACAAGTTTTCAAAGACATAAAGAAGTTTTTTACCAGTTAATGATAGATTGCTACTTCTCACTCCTATCTGTACTGCTAGTATTACTTTAAATGGTCTTCTACAAGACCATTTTTATTTTTTTTTTAAGATTATAATATGACAGTAGATGTAGTGGTGTTTTCAACATTAAAATTGCTTTCTCCCTTTTGATGAAGATGACACAATTGTAGGAAAAAAAGAGTTATATCTCTTAGAATTCACAGACTGTGTCATGAGAAATATACTCATTACCATCAGTTTCAGTTACCACCACATTTGGAACATCACACCTTAGCCTAATTACACAAATTGTCAGCTAAAATACTTGATTTAAAATTTTAAATGCAATTACTTTATAATGAGCAGTGGTACTCAACTTCAAAATCAAATGCATAATATCTGTAGGTGAGAAACACACATTGCATCTGGCATGGTTACTCTTTAAAATTTAGACTGATTAAAGGGATAGTAATACTTCGTTTTAACTTTATTTTATTTTGTAGGCATTAAAAAAACATGAAGAATGATATAAGTCTTATCTCTCAAACCTTTATGGTTTAAGAGATATTCACCAGCAAAGTTTCCCCTCCCGCCCCTTTTTCCTAGTGTAAGCCAACTCTTCTCAGATGTGAATCTGGTTGTAAGACCAGACAGATAACAGCAGGGGACAATCTTCTTTGTATGAAAAGAATGAAAGCCCTTCCCCCCTTGACAAGTTTTTCAGCTTTTTCCCTTATCTTAACTGAAGATTGTCCCTCTCTGCAGTCTACCTGGGCACCTCCCTTCTGATCTGGCTGAACAGGGGGGGGGGGATACTTTGCTCGTGAATATCTCTTAAACCATAAAGGTTTGAGAGATAAGACTTATATCATTCTTCATGTTTTTTTAATACCTACAAAATAAAATAAAGATAAAATGAAGTATTACTATCTCTTTAAGCACATTGGCAGAAGAAATGCTTTAAGTAAAGTTTTAAGAACCATTACTTTATAATATGACAAAAACTGATATGTTTTCAGATGTTAGTCATGTCCATTCATCCATTCACACTGAGAATCCAGTTAAGCCTCTAATGAGTACCCATAAGAGATGGCCTGGAAGTGGGAATTTTATCAAAAAGCTGCCTTAGAATGGCTATTTGTGCTGGTGTTTTTTCTGTTTTTGCCTTCTTGAAGTGCAAGGGGATCCCCAGAAAACTTGTAAGAAATGATGGATAGGGGAACAAGGCTGGGGTATTGAAACGTCTATTTACAGTTCTGTGACTATCAGTAGATGTGTGTAAGATTGTAACATTTCACACAACACAATTTTGATATGTGGTAGATTTCTCTTGTACTAAGTAGTACGACATGGACTATCTAGGAAAACAATATTATTAGAAAACATTACAAATTATCTCTTACCCAGTACATTCTAACCAAATAGGTTAACCTTAGGTTACTGGTACCAACAAGTTATCCTGCATGATTTTTTTTCTGATTTGGTAGGGAAACTAAGCCCAAAATCCATTCAGTTCCACTAAAGCTGTTCACCATTGAGTTTCTTGAGAAGACAGATCTTGCCACAAAAGGCACAATAGTGAGTATTGACTAATATCTTAAAGGGATAGTAATACTTCGTTTTATCTTTATTTTATTTTGTAGGCATTAAAAAAACATGAAGAACGATATAAGTCTTATCTCTCAAGCCTTTATGGTTTAAGAGATATTCACAAGCAAAGTATCCGCCCCCCTGTTCAGCCAGATCAGAAGGAAGGTGCCCAGGTAGACTGCAGAGAGGGACAATCTTCAATTAAGATAAGGGAAAAAGCTGAAAAACTTGTCAAGGGGGAATGGTTTTCATTGTTTTCATACAAAGAAAATTGTCCCCTGCTGTTATCTGTCTGGTCTTACAACCAGATTCACATCTGAGAAGAGATGGCTTACACTAGGTAAAAGGGGCGGTAGGGGAAACTTTGCTTGTGAATAGCTCATAAACCATAAAGGTTTGAGAGATAAGACTTATATCGTTCTTCATGTTTTTTTAATGCCTACAAAATAAAATAAAGATTAAACAAAGTATTACTATCCCTTTAAGTGAATTTTCAGTGCTACTAAATGCCTTTGTTTAACAAATAAGTGTTTGACATTTTAAAACTTGAAAGCCAATAAAAGATACAAGTATCAAATCAGACGGGATAACTGGATGGATCCTATTTAAGTAAATTACTTCTCAATACTACTTCCTTGACTGTGTTCCAGAATTTATTGAGTTAAGACACAGTGCTCAGGCATTGGAGGTTAGTGATAGTGCTAGGCGAGATGTAATTTACCTATATTCATACAAATACGTAAATACATCCATACACTTAAATATCCATATACAAAACACTGCAATAATATAACACACATAGCATTATATTCAAATATACATATCCTCACACCTTAATCCCTCCCCCACATATTACCCTTTCCCACGCAATTTCCATTTGATGCATGTTTGAGTCACAGTTCTTTTTATATTTGGTTTATTTTCTGTGTTTATTTTTTCTGTAGTGAAAGGGAGTGTACGAGCATAAATAAGAATGAGCTCAGGTGTGCATGTGAGTGGGAGTATGTCTGCTGATGTGGTTAAGGGTGGAGGTAGGATGGATGAGGGGGCGTAAGGCAGCAGAAGATGTGGGGTAAGCTAGACAAGAGGATTGTGAAGTCCCTGGGAAAGCAGCAATAAGAAGGTGGGAGTGAAAGGTAGAGGGAGAGATGAAGAGTCATGGAAAAAGGCACTTAATTGTAGCCAAATTCAGTGTCATCTTCAACCTGAACCATTTCACTCCAGAACCCCATGGAGCATGGTGGCCGATCCAAGAGGATATGTGCATCCCCACTTCCAGGTGTATCTCTGACATTTTGAAGCAGATGTACTGTGACATCTGGAATTCTGCTTCTGGAACCTGATGCTAAGGAAGTCAGAACTGGCTAGTAGCACTATTAGCATCAGCCCAGATCAACTGCCTGTGCCTGCTGATAGTGCTACCAGTCTGCCTTCTTCACCTCTAAAGATGGCAAGTGTGACAGTAGGGGACCCTCTGTCACATTTGTCATCATAGCCAACTGTGATACTCGCATAGGGCAGCAGCAGCAACAGCAAGGAGGGACTGGTAGTGGTGATGAGGGTGATGGTAGAACAGCTGTGGTGGAAGAGACATTAATGGTCTGTTTAGCTGAAAGCAAGATGGAATGAGAGACAGATATGCAAATGGGAATGGACATCACCACCACTACAGCAGGCAAATTTGCTGCTGATGTAATTCTTGTTGCTGCTGCTGAGTTACAAGGGCAGCAGGCTGATGAGGAGCAGGCTAGTGTGCCACAGACCATATCAGCCACTTTTTCACCTCTTTATCATGCCTTAGTGCATCTCTCCTGATAAAGATTTCCTCTCTTTTTCTGCTCACAGTTTCAATGTCTCCTTGGGCCAGCAGCAATTGCCTTGTTCCATCCACTCCTTCCCCTCACTCTGAAGAGAAAAAGACCAGGGACAGGAGGAGGCTGAAGAGTCAGTCCGGGTGAAAGGTCCCATTGTGTTCCCATGAAAAAATCCATGAAAACCACGTAGTTATCTCGTTTTTTGAGGGAAAATCTTCTTTAAATAAAGCTATTAAAATATTCGCCCTTTTCACCCAGTGACAAAAGTTTTTCGTTATTTTTGCAGTGGTTACAAACTTTTCACTCCTTTAATGAAATTATTTTTGCCGTTTAAATTTTAAAATCGTGATGTTTTCCAGGAAGTGAAACACAATTCAATCAGCCACAGAGACAGAAAAGGTGCTAGGCTGTTGAGCTGTTCAGAGGGTCATAATATGTGCTTTCACTATGAGCACCTGGAATAGTAATAAAAGGAGGAGCTGGAAGGACTGTTATATGTCCAGTGGATCTGAGGAAGAGGAAGAGAGCACTACCTACATTAAAGGGTCTGGATGCCCTGATTACACAGACTAAATGATGGCCAGTCCCCGTACATCATCCTTGGGGAAATTTGTGTCACAGGCAGAGGAAGAAGAGGGTGAGTAGGACAAGTCAACTACCTGCCATGGTATCTTGTGATTCTCAGGAGGCAGGGAGGAGGAGGAGATGATGCAAAGTGTGTCAGAAGGGAACCCCAAATTCACACTTGCCATCCCTAAACACTCCCGCCACTGCTACTACTTAGAAGATCCAGCAGCTACAGACTCAGAATGTTAGAAGTGAGAGAAGGGGTGATCATACTAGTAGTTAGGAGGCTCAGAGACAGAAATTGATGTGGTTGGTGTTCGTAGTAATAGTGATGGTGAAGCAGCTGGTGGGACTAGCTTTAACAACGTAGATCATCCTGCTGATGCTGAGGTGGTAGGAAAGTAATGCAGAGTGGCCAGACTAGCGGTCATGGGAGCAACCAACATTCCCCTGACCCTGGGAGTCCCCTTACCCCCATGACCTTGGGTAGATGGAACATGATCCGGAAGAAGGCAAAAATGGTGGCTAACAGCAATATCACCACCACTATGAGCACAGATCAGCTTCCTGTGCCTGATGCTAGTGCTGACAGTCTGCTTTTTCAGCTCAACAAGAGATGGCAAGTGTGACAGTAGGGGACCCTCTGTAAAATTTCTCATCACTTCCAACCGGTTAGACATCTGTAATAGTGCAGCGGCAGCAAGGAGGGACTGGTGGTGATGATGATGATGGAGAAGCTGGAGTGGAAGAGAAATTAATGTCCTTTCTAGCCCAAACCAATAAGGAATGGGAGACATATTTTGGGATGGGCATAACCACAACCACCAACAGTGAGATTGGTGAATTTGCTGAGTTTGCTGCTGCTGTAATTCCTGCTGCTGAGTTGCAAAAGTGGCAGGATGATGAGGAGCAGGCTAGTGTGCCACAGACCACCATGAACACAGTGGGAATGGGGTCCAGTGATGTGGGACTAGGACATGTTCCACTTGCTAGCAACAATACTCCTGGTCCTAGTTGTACTGATGATTCTGAGGCAGTAGCAGCTATGACCCATATCACTGCGGTGCTTTATCCCATTCCCTTGGAGCTTCCTAATCATCATGCTGCTTAAACCAGTCAGCAGGAGCAGCAAGAACAGGAATCACAAATGCTGCAATGACACCACTGGCCACCATAACATAACCTGCTGGCATTAGGCCAGTAGGGCATTTTTTTCCCTCAATGCTTGTTCTTTATAAAAAAAACAACAAAAAACAGAGGCCTGCAAAAAACAAATCACTGATTCCTCAGGGCTTGTGACGCTATCAAACCAAATGTATCAAAATTATCTGTGATTCCTCAGAGCTTGTGACAATAACAAGCAGAATTGATTTTATAGCATGTCTTATTTTTTTTAATTTTATTTATTTTTTTATTAACTGTCCTCCCCAATCCCAGTCAACAACCCCCCCAAAAAAAATATTCCCTGTTCAATTGATTGTTTCCCCACAGTCCACCAGCACAGGCAACCTCACACTCTTTTATAATATGCCTTTGAGAAATAAAATATTTGCTATGTGTTATGTGTAAATTCAATGTTCCCACTGATTTCAATACAATGAGCTAGGTAAAAAAAACACAGAAAAACTGCACTTTTCATATTAAATTATTTGCCAAGAAGAAAGTACCATTGTTTGCCAATTTTAGTTTGAGGCAAACATTTTCACCCATCTCTACTGAAAAGGAGAAGGTCCAGGAGATGCTGGTGTTCTTTCTTGGACCTATCTCAGCCTCCTCCCCAAAGTATCCTCCTTAGTACTTTCCAATCTACCTCATCTTCAATGGTGCTGAAGTTGCAGCAGCCACCCCCACTGCAAATCTGACTGCAGCCCTGCCACCACCACCAACACCACCACTGACACCATCACTGTTTGCCCCACCCCTGGCACCACAAATCCAGAACAGCCTCTGATCCTGGCAATATGATGGTCAGCACCCCGACAGGGCCCACCAGCTATCACCCAGCCTACAGCTAAGTAACAGTTAGAATCAGAAGCTGAGATGCTGGTGGGTGAGAAAGCTAATTTATTTAATTGTAGTAGTTACAGTTAGTATAAATGTACTTTATTTGTGAGAAGGGTGTGATATTTGGATTTTTCAACCTTCTTGTGCATGATCCAAAGTATGAATACATGTGAACAGTTGATCAGATTATGGTGTTGCTGTTGTATTTTTTTTATATTACCCTTGTGTCAGTGTGTCTTTTAACATCTTGAATGCTGGAGTGGTCTGCAGAACATTGCAGAGCAATGAGAGTTTTCTACATTGAAAGTGTTAAAAGACCCCACTAAAATGAATGGGAAGCTGGTGTTTGCATGTAGGTTTCCATGTTTCCATAGAGAGGTGCTGGTATTCAAAGGCAGGAAATGGAAAATACAATAAACTTCTTTGGAGGAGATTCACTAAGCAGTAATAAAGAGGTGATAAAGTGGAGGTTACATTTCAGGTTTGTCACTTCCCCACTTCCTATGTTATTCTGTGGTGCAGATTTCTTCAGCTTTGGAGATCTTGGTGAATAGGCGCATTAGAATAACATAAGAACTGGAAAATTGATTAACTGGAGAATCATCTCCACATTATCACCTCTTTATCACCTCTTACTGAGTCTCCCCTCTTCAGTGAAAAGTTCAGTCAGAAACGTATGCCCTAGTTTGATGTAATGGTGGGCAGTGAGCCACAGGAGGTTGCTTTAGCATCTATAAAGATTTTTGTTTGGCTCCAGAATTCAGTTGAAAGTTGGTTAATTAGACTTAGATTGGCCACAATGAGATAGCAGAATAGCCAAAAATATCCCTGAAAGGCCTTTCAGACTCAAAAAGAGCTATTAGGCTTAAAATGCATCTAGGCCACATTTCAAACACTGGAGGATGGGTAAAGGAAAGTATTTGCAAAATGCTTTGTTAAAAAAATGTCCTGGAATTATTGTGTAAGAATGTTTACTTGGCTAACAATACAGTGCACATCTGTGTGATTATACACACAAAATCAACAATGCATCAGACTAGAATAATCGGAAGCGGGTCTTCACCAATAAAAGAGGCTTGTTGATGTGAAGAAAAAATGTCTGTTTTATAGCACTGCTTTTATTGCACTCCCTAAAATTTTACTCTTGTGTTTTATAGAAAAGATCCTGAAATGATCTGCGCTGTGGAATTTTCCCACAAGAATATTTGTCACTGGCATCTTGGCAGGAACAGAACAATGCGGTAGCAGTTTCTTACAAATGACATTGGGACATGTTGCTTGCCAGAAGCCACAGCAGAAACACTTTGAGCAGAGGCAATCTTATATAAAGTGAAATAATTGTATTTAGATGAAATCGGAACTGACATTTTTATCAGGAAAAGACAATTGTATTAAGTAAATAGAAATTACATCCAAAAACTTCATTGTGACAGATTATTGGATTTTTTTTTTATTACAATCTGATTTTTACGATATAACTGGTATATATGCATTTCAGAGTGCAGCAGACTTTTAACCCTTTTAGTTCCAGTGAGGTAGATAATGCGCTGGAATTCAAAGTTTTTAATAACTCTCTCGTACTGAAAGTGTTATAAATAGTGTTACCAACAATACAGGAGAGTGAGAACCTAGTATTGCGCATGCAAGTTGCAAACCATATTATTTTCTCTGACTCTGTTGGGAACTTCTGAAAGTGACAAATGTTTTTCCTCAGATGGCTGTGTGTAGCAGTAGAAGAACAGAGTTGCCAGTGCCTGACTTTGGGTTTGTTTTGTCTATTAGTGCTTATTTCACACTCAAAGTCAAAAATACCACCACAAGAAACACAGCATGAAGAGTATGGTCATGGTGCTTCTGCTGATTATTCAAACATTAAACTTAAAGGGAGAGTAATACTTCGTTTTAACTTTATTTTATTTTGTAGGCATTAAAAAAATATGAAGAACGATGTAAGTCTTATCTCTCAACCCTTTATGGTTTAAGAGATATTCACAAGCAAAGTTTCCCCTACCGCCCCTTTTACCTAGTGTAAGCAATCTCTTCTCAGATGTGGAATCCAGTCCATAGACCAGACAGATAACAGCAGGGGACAATCTTCTTACAATGAAAACAATGAAATCCCTGCCCCCCTTGACAAGCTTTTCAGCTTTTTCCCTTATCTTAATCAAAGATTGTCCCTCTCTGCAGTCTACCTGGGCACCTCCCTTCTGATCTGGCTGAAAAGTGTTACATCAGGAAAAGGGGCAGGAGGGGGACACTTTGTCATTGAATTACTCCTGAACTATAACTCTGACAGAATTGAAATAACACTGTCCAAAGTCCAAATACTATGATGATTAATTAGAGCTGCTTTTATTATGAAACATTACTATCCGTTTAAAGTAAAGTTATCCTATCTCAGAAAGAAACAGGAGTGGAATTGTCTAACTTACAGTACTACCAGTATCAAATATTATAGTAGAATCAGGCTGATGTGTGTGCACCATGCTGGATGTTGGAGGCAGTTGGGTCATCATCCCAGCTACATAATCTGAATGAGGTAGTGGAGATACTAGCAATGATGTCAGCTAGTGCTGATGATGAGACAGCATCAGTAGCACCACAAGTCACATCAGGTTCATGTGGTGAGAAGTCAAGAATATCCTTCTCTATGCATTGAAATCATGTATGTCAAAATGATTTTCATTAAGGGCAGGGAGTTGGAAATTGTCCCCAATTACAAGGTGTACACTCAGTGACAACGTTGTAAAAAGGGGTAAGGAGAGGTCACACAAAGGAACATCTGGCCTAATAAAGCACATAAAGCATAAATACTTTATGGTGCGTGTGGAACATGTGAAACTTTCCTCTGGAAAAAATCAGGTACTACTGTCACTGTGCCCCTTGTCTTTTCCCAATGATATGAACAAAGTGGCACAAAATTATGGAAAGTAAATAGCTAATAGCTATTTTATTTTACATTGAGTTTCACACATGGACCTTAAGGTAGTTGGTTGCAGTTATGCCTTTTGCATAATAAGACATCAGATGTGTCAGTCATTCCCCTATTTAACGGAGGCAACATTACTGGATGTGACCTGATGTTGCATGCTGTTGCCACTTTCCTACATATCTGTTGTCCAATGAATTTTCTTGCAGGATGAGTTTTCTAGGCCTTTGCCCACCACACTAACCAGCTGCTAGTAAAATTCTGGCATAGAGTTCCTTGAAAAACAACAGTGGTTTGGGATATGCCATCGGGGTGCAACATATGACATTGTTTCTTTAAAACCTCTGTTTTCTACAAAAGAATAAGGCAGCATGTTGATTCCCAATATTTCTGCAACTTTGCCATTACACAGGGATCCTTTAGAATATTTTTTCAGGTTGAAAATGGCGACAAAAGAATCTTACCCGCATAACAAGGATCGGAATGGAATGAACTCAAACTGTCCATTAACCCTTTGAGTACCACATCACAGCCCCTGCAATCACGCTGATGGGGCATCACAGTCATGCTTGCTACTTTGCAACTGCTGCAGGTAAATCTCATTATCTCATTTGGCTCAGCTTGGTACACTTTTTGCCCGTTTTCTTTCTTACCAATGTTGCTCTTGTTATGAGGGCGAGATTCTTATGTCGCCATTTTCAACCTGGTGACATGTTTAGTGCGCCCCTGGGTTGGTCGCCAAATTGAGGGTGATATTTTGAAAGGATACCGTTCTCTGGTATGATTGTTTTGTATTCAAGGGATTAAAACCCCTGTTTAACCCAATGATTGCCAGAAATGCATCCAATGCATTGTGCTGCAATGCATTGGCTACTGCATTGTGTTGCAATGCATTGGCTACCTCTCTGGCACTCAGAGGGTTAAATCAATGGGGATTTATATTTGTTCTCAATGGTCCAGTTGGCTGGCACCAGAACTCACCCTCTTTTCCATTGCACATTCGTTTCAAAGAGAGGAAGAGAAAAAGATAGAGCTTCTAATTTGTTCTTCATATTAAACTGCAATTTTCAATACAGCTATGTGTTTATTATTAACATTTAACAGTGACAAACATTCAGTGTTTTAGCTGTAACATTCAGCAAAAAAATAGTAATGTTTGTAGCATTTTTAGTTATACTGCTTTGTTTAATGCCCTTTCACTAGTATAGTATGTCTTTCAAGTTAATTTACAACACTTCCAGATGCTGTGACAAGCACAGATGAATATGTAGATGTTATTGTAATTCACATTTATTATTTACTGTATGTAATTATTCCTTTCCATCAATAAGATCCTTTGGAGACTACATCCACTAGACTGCAGTAAAATAATGAGAAATGTGCATCTCTGCTACTTGGAATGATTTGTTATCATTGTTACCGACTTTATATGTGTTGTTTATTTATGTTTCAGTCCTTACACATTTTATTCATTTGAAAGGAGATTTAACACCTCATAATAACTTAACTTTCTATGGCCAAAAAACACTAATGTCCCCAATAAATTTTGCTCTTTGGCCTTTAAACAAGGGAAAGCATCTTCAGTCCTGGATGCCATGTCAATGGAGATGGATGACTTTTACTAGCAGGGTCACAGGACACAAACAACCCCCACTGCCCATAGTAATCCTTTTAAGTATTATTGCATACCTCTCTGATCCTTAAAGAGTTAAAGGGATAGTAATGTTTCAAAATAAAAGCAGCTGCAATTAATCTTCATAGTATTTGGGCCACGGGGAGTGTTATTTTAATACTCAGAGAGTTGTACTTCAAGAGTAATTGAATGATAAAGTATCCCTCCCACCCCTTTTACTGATGTAACACTGCTCCCCTCAGAACAGAAAGGGGGTGTCCAGATGGCTTGCAGAGAGGACAATATTCAGTGAGCATAATGGAAAAACCTGAAAAACCCGTCAAGGGGGTATGGTTTTCATTGTTCTCACAGTAAGAAGATTGTCACTTGCTGTGAGCTGTCTGATCTGTGGAACAGATTCCACATCTGAGGGGTGGTGACTTACACTAGGTAAAAGGGGCGGGAAGGGGAAAATTGATTATTTAATTACTCTTGAACTACAACTCTGACGGTATTGAAATAACAATCTCCATGGCCCAAATACTATGAAGATTACAGTAATTGGAGCTGCTTTTATTTTGAAACATTACTATCCCTTTAAGAAGGTTCTCTCATTCTACCTGCCTTCAGAAACATGATATCAAGCACTGATGGAAGATGTTATTGCTTAACCCCTTAAGGACTGCGCGGTCTGGGGATGTGGAGTTCTATGGAGGACCAGGGCACATTTTTATTTTCAGGTCATCAGTGATCAAAGCCATGACGGTCCTGCCACATCATTGGGTTAAACAAGGGCAAAAGGGCAACATTCGTAGGGGCCATTAGGATTTCCAGGACATATAAGTTAAGTGGATGGCTTATTTTAGGAGGCGTTGCTTCTTATTTAAATAAACCAACATTTTTTTGTGAAACTAGTTTTGAAACTTCCAACAATTTTTTTCCACATTTTTATTTTTTTATGTGATTTATACCATGTTGATCACAATGGGCCATATGTATAGAAATAAAAGTGTAGCATTTGTGGGACAAACCAGCTGCACCACAGAGACTTAATAAAATTACCTATTAATTCAGTCCCCTGAATGTGAGATGTCTACTGCATTGCAGATCAATACCTTGTAAATCTGACATTTGAAGGAATTCAAATCCCTATTTGAATCAATGAAAAAGTGTATTTGTTCTCTATGGTGGGGTTGGTTTGCCCCAGTATTACATCACGTTTTCTTTATGTGTATGTCTCCAGTCATATACAGCTGTCAAAGTATATACTCAAATTAAATTTACCTGCCAATATTATGTTGCCCATAATAAGAAGTACATAAGAACTTTACTAATCTTAATTTACCACCTAGAGAAACTGTGCAATCTGCAGTGCAGGGGCCATCCATGTTACTGTTTCATGTACCTCAAATAAGGCTGCTGTGAGAGTGCTAACCAAAATAGTGTCCCTTTAAAAATGGCTTATTATGGGAGTTTTATTACATAGTTATAAATGCACAAATGTGGCCCAATGTTCTAAAGAAAAGTGGATTAATTCTGGAACTAACTAACTACCCTGACAAATATAAATAACTACCCTGACAAATACAAATCCCCCAAATTTGCTTTGATTTAAATGGTGTTTTTAAAGGGATAGTAATACTTCAAAATTTACTATCCCTTATATTGAAGCCCTTGTAAAACTGAATTAAATGCCACCAGCGGCATCTCTGAGACCTGTATGGTTTGAGAGATAGCCGCTTTTAAACTTCGCTTCCCCTGCCTCTCCGCTGACGTTGGCGTTCTTGCTGCAGAAGGGAAATCCCTTCTTTGAATCAAATGGAGGCTCTTCAGCAGAGCCAGATCTCATTATAGAAGAAACAATCCTTCACTAAAACGGTCTTCTACATGTGCTTGGTAACCAAGCACACGTAGAAGACAGTTTTAGTGAAGGATCTTGTCTTCCATAACGAGATCTCGGCTGTGCTAAAGAGCCTCCGCCGGTCCTGGGACCGGATTTCCCTGCTGCAGCAAAATGATGAAGTCAGCAGAGACACAGGGGGGAGCAAAGTTTAAAAGCGGCTATCTCGCAAACCATAAAGGTTTGAGAGATGCCGCTGGTGGCATTTTATTCAGTTTTACAAGAGCTTCAATATAAGGGATAGTAATTTTGAAGTATTACTATCCCTTTAAGAGACATATCTTATTCAAGTCTTTAAATGGATAGTATTGTAAAAAAATACCTCTGACTGTTCAGTTTAATGTTTTATAAGAAATAGTATGCTTTAATATTCCTTTACTGTCACGTTCAGCTTAAAAATCAAGTTAAAAGTTCCCCCCTCCCATCCCTTTTTGTGACGTCATGCAGATCTGAAAGCCAGATGCTTGACTGGATGGGTCGCAATGAGGGATGATATTGTGTCTCTCAATGTAAGGAAACCCTTCTTCCTTTGATGAAATATGGCAGGTTTTTCCTTATGCTGACACAATAATGTCCCTCGACGCCATCTGTCTGGACCAGCTTTCTGCTCTGAGGGAAGTCCGCAATGATATGCTGAAGAGGGGTGGGAGGGGGAAACTTTTAATTGGATTTTTAAGCCGAACATGATGATAAAGGATTAGAAAATTAAACTGAACAATCGGAGGTATATTTAATTTTTTTGACAATATATCCCTTTAAAAGTCCCATTTAAAGCAATGGGAACTTGCATTTGTCCCTTACAGTGTAGTTGATTTGACCCATAATTAGTGCACTTTTCTTTTTAACATAACGTCCTTAAGAGACATTCAAAGGTATTTTATTTTAGGAGACAAGACGCCAACACTAATGGCATTAACAGGGAAAAATAAGTCTTGTTTAATGGAGTATTTAGTTCAAAGATTAATTGTACAAAGTGCTGACAGCTTTATTAATAACTCAAAGAACTACTGGCAGATATTTAGGTTATCCATTAAGAGTAAATGTTTATCAAACATCTTGATAAAAATAAGAACTATCCTATAAATGGGACTTCAGTCATAGTTCTCATTGAGAACCAGAAACTGTAAAGCAGGAACAGTCAATCTTTGGACTTCCAGCTGTCACAGACTAAAATTCCCATCATTCCCAACCAGAAAACAACTGGTTGGAAATAATGGGATTTGTAGGCTGAAATTAATCAAACTCTGATAACGCTATCATTATCATCCATATACACCATACGTAACCACAATTATACATGAAAAATGAAAAAGTCTGTGAAGATATTTATCAAAATGCATATTTTTTAAATATTTGGATTATATTTAAAACTGGGAGAAAATGAATGTACTTGATAAAACAATCATACTTAATAGTATATCATTACAAAAACAGAAAATATTTTCTTTTTTACATAGTTTCTTCCTGAAAATTACTGTTAGATAAGAATAAAAAAGGAAGCAGAATTCTAATGAAAATGCTATTACATGAGATCACTGGAATTCAAAGTCTTCAAAAAAACTCAAGTTTTTATTAGTTTCATATTTAATACATAAAAGAGTATTGTACTTATGGAGGAAGATTGCCTGGTCAGAGAAGCCACTCTGTTGGTTCTTGTCCTGGATACTTTGGATCAGGCAGAGGCAGGAATAGATGGCCGATTCTTACCAGTAGACTAGTGGAGCTAGTGAATTTAACTGCAGAACCCATAATGGGGTTCCCAGGAGCAACAAGCCAGTAGACCAAAGAGGCAAGGGAATTTACTCTAGCATGGGATCTGGTTGGAGTGTTAAGCAAAATCCCCCTCCAGAAATACAGGCAAAACTTGTACTAAGGAGGGTAGAATATAACTCACTTTATTTGCAGTGAGCAATGTCTTTTATATGATCCCAGGTAACATCTTTTGTACATAGTCAAATTAAGGCTTGGGGCAGTTGTGACATATTGTCCAGTCAGGGGACCAATCAGAAACAGTACTTACATCTCCAGTCAGAGCCCTCCTTTCCAGTTAATGAAAAAGCCATTGAAAGAAAACTCATCTTACAGAAGGAGTCAAATAGTATTCATTACTCCACAGGAGGCTTTCTGCCCCAAGCCCTAGTAGTAACTGATAGTTTTAGGCACAGAATGCATAGCAAAATAAAGAACAGAGGTACGTAACACAGGGAAACACAAAAATACACCAAATTAAAACAGAGGGAACATATCACGGTGCCAGTGATATACGGGCAACATTTTGACGTTTACTTCCTGATGCCTCTTTATTGGCTACGCTGTCTTGCTCCTCCCAGTGACAGCCTTTAAATACCTTGGGCTGTCACTTATGCGCTGCCCTTTCGTGCTGTACCCGTTGTCTAGCGCTTGTTCCGTTACTCTCATATGATACCGGTGTATGACCCGGACTGTTTGACTACTCTGCCTGTTTACCTTTCCTGCTCTGTGTACCGACTCGGATTGGCTGACGTTCCTGCTTCCTGTATTGACCCGGCCTGGCTGACGTTCCTGCTCCGTGTACCGACCCGGCTTGACTGGTGATCCTGCTCCGTGTACCGACCCGGTTTGATTGGCGATCCTGCTCCGTGTACCGATCCGGCTTGGCGGACATTCCTGCTCTGTGTACCGACCCGGCTGGGTTGAAGTTCCTGTTCCTGTACTGTTCCTGCTCGCCAGTTACCCTGCTCCTGCTGTTGCTCATGCTTCAGTGGTCTTGCCAGACCTCCAGTTGCCTCGGTTCCATATAGTAGTCCAGTCCGTGATCCGCTCACTCATAGTGCCTGTGCTACCCTCCGGTTTATTCCGGTTGCACCACGTTCGCTTGGTCTGTTTCTGCCATTCCTGAGGTTGGGTTCAGTTGGGCGCCTCAGGTTACTTCCCATCTGCAGACCGGAGCGTTCATTAACCCCTTCAGGACATTCATATATGCATTTGTATTCTCAGTTTGGCGTATGTTATTCCTTACGGCACTAAGCACTGGCTCACAACATTTTTGCAATCTCCAGTGTGCGTTCACGTTGGCAGCCTTCCTCCTATGTTGACTTAGCCAGTTCTACTCTGGCTTCACCTGTTCCATATATTCCAGTTGCTGTTGTTACTCTCTGCATAGAGAGCTACATTGGGCCTTCCACCATTAGGGCCAACTACTGTCATTAGCCTAATAAGTATCACTCTGTCATATTTACACTATATCATATGCGATTTACCTGACCTGTGTCAGTATTGTATATTTGTTCTACATTCTGGACCCGTGTGGGTTAATCATACCATTGTAACCTGTCCTGTTATTCATTGTGTGTAAATTAAACTGCGTTTTACCAAAACCTTCCATTTCTAAGTGTACTGAACCGTAACAGAACACTTCACACAGGCTACACTTAACATGGGTTACATAGTAAGAGGGACTTGGAAGCAGAGAACAGATTGCTGGGCTTAGCTTTTATTTACTGGGAAATCTGGTCTCTTTCTTCCAACACAGTACATAACACTTACATTGCAATACCATAAACACTATTGCATTACACTACTGCAATATAACAGCATATTACAATGAGCCTGCCAAGCTGTAGGCAAAATGAATCTTTTGCTGAAAAGTCAATGACAAATGTCCTGCGCTTCACTCCATGGTCCTCACACATCACACAGACACTAGGGGTTAACGTATTGTGTCTCCACAGTACTGTGATCATTTATTTGGCAGTTTGGTAACCATTATCCAAAATCCCAATTTCCAGAGAACAAGATCTTTGGAATAAGGTATGCCAAGCAGTGAATACATTTGTATCGTGTCCCAGAACTATGAAAAATAGCAAAAAAAGACATAATCAGGGTGGGTACAGATATAGTGAACACTTACACCATAGTTCAGGTAGGCAAAGGAAAGACTTTTAGTAGGTTGGCTTGATTTTTTGGGAGGGGCTGGGCATGACCTATCTGTCATGGTACAAATTGGTACTCTTGACAAAATCATTGGGAGATGAAGGTCCTTTAATGACTTCAGGGGTTTAGGTAATAAATTAAGGACCTCCACTCCAGTATTTTCTGAAATAATACCTGTGCCAGGTGCTATACCAGAACAACAATAGGAGATTATGCAGGTAATGCATGGTTAGGGGTAGGGGTAGGTTGGTTAGAGGGTTAGAGGAGATGTTGAACTGGGAAAGGAAGGGGAGGAATGTAAAATAAAATTGGAGAAGTGTAAATGAGATTAGAAAAGGGCATGGGGTAAAGAATGAAATGTTCCTGGGCCTGTGTTACAATCAGATAAAAAGAAAATATGTCAAAGAATGCACATTTTCAGAATGACAGTAGCGTAAAATGTAAGCTTGCAAATGCTCATAGTCTGGTTGGTAAGACAGAATTAATGAACCTGGTTGGATGACACACATGACTGGATAGTCAATCTAAAGGGATATTAACATTTTCAGGATTAACAGGGTTAATAAAAGAGGTAGAGATATGCCTACATATAAAGCCAACCTTAAAACCTAGCTTAAGGCAAGATATTAATCAAGAGTGTAGAGAAAATGTAGAGGTCCTTTAGATTGTCATACTCACTGGGGGCCTACATAATAAAAACATACAGATGGGCAATTGTTACATGCCACCTAATAATGGGACTAACAAGTAAAAGAACCAACTAGAAATACGACCTTACTGGAACTAATGGTCTCAATGAATACTGAAATGGTATACAATGTATGGGAGCATTTGTACAGCAGTGTCCACAGTATGGTAGTTTTTTACATTTGTTATGAGAAACCCATTAATAAGGGTTTAACCTAAATATTCATCTTTAAAGGGATAGTAATTAGTGTTGAGCGAGCACCCCGATGCTCGGGTGCTCGGGTGCTCTGACCGAGCACCCCCTGAGGCTCGAGTACTCGGCCGAGCACCCGAGCCCCATTGAATACAATGGGGCGACACGAGCATTACACCAGGCACCCCCTGCTCTGATGAGGGGAGGGTGTCTGGTCAATGCCCCCCTTCATCTCCGCAATGTCCCCCTTCATCTCCGCAATGTCCCCCTTCATCTCCTCTATGCCCCTCTTCCACAATGTCCCCCTTCATCTCCGCTATGCCCCTCTTCCACAATGTCCCCCTTCATCTCCTCTATGGCATAGAGGAGATGAAGGGGGACATTGTGGAAGAGGGGCATAGCGGAGATGAAGGGGGACATTGTGGAAGAGGGGCATAGAGGAGATGAAGGGGGACATTGTGGAAGAGGGGCATAGCGGAGATGAAGGGGGACATTGTGGAAGAGGGGCATAGCGGAGATGAAGGGGGACATTGTGGAAGAGGGGCATAGAGTCTATGCCCCTCTTCCACAATGTCCCCCTTCATCTCCGCTATGCCCCTCTTCCACAATGTCCCCCTTCATCTCCGCTATGCCCCTCTTCCACAATGTCCCCCTTCATCTCCGCAATGCCCCCTTCATCTCCGCAATGCCCCCGTACCTCCAGTCCCTGGTGGTCCAGCGGAGCGTCTTCTGATCTGTGCCTCCTCCGACACAGATCCCCGCCACCCGAACATGGCGGGCGAGCACATGGCGGTACTCGACGAGTACCGCCATGTGCCGAGCAGAGCGATGCTCGAGCCGATCCGAGCATCGGCCGAGCACGCTCGCTCAACACTAATAGTAATACTTCATTTTAACTTTATTTTATATATGATATAAGTCTTATCTCTGAAACCTTTATGGTTTAAGAGATATTCACAAACAAAGTATCCCCCCCTGTTCAACCAGATCAGAAGGGAGATGACCAGGTAGACTGCAGAGAGGGACAATCTTCAATTAAGATAAGGAAAAAAGCTGAAAAACTTGTCAAGGGGGGAAGGGCTTTCATTGTTTTAATACAAAGAAAATTGTCCCCTTCTGTTATCTGTCCTGTCATACAACCAGACTCACATCTGAGAAGAGATGGCTTACACTAGGTAAAAGGGGCGGGGAGGGGAACTTTGCTTGTGAATATCTCATAAACCATAAAGGTTTGAGAGATAAGACATATCATTTTTCATGTTTTTTTAATGCCTACAAAATAAAATAAAGTTAAAACGAAGTATTACTATCCCTTTAAAAACACTAAATTTACAATACTAAAATCAGTATTAGAGGACATTCAGTGATATGTAATATTCAAAGATGAATAAAATTATTTGTTCAAAATACTCTTGGATATATATATACACATCAATTTGTACCGTTTGGGAATGAATACAAGAAGAACAATTTAAGACTTATGTGACTTAAGAACAAGGTTTGCAGGGAATGAGGAATAAGAAGCCTATTTTTAAATAATTTGAAAGGAGGGTCAGCTGCATCATTTATAAAGAGAGACACGAACCAAACTCAGTTTGTTTACATTAGAACAGATATGTCTAAGGGGCGATATGATGTTGTGGGCACAAGTAAAGTCTTGGCAATTTTGCAACTAAATTGCATCCATTACATCGTTTATCGTTGCAACAATTTTGCAACTAAATTGCACCTATTTTTGATGTTCCTATGACCTAAACACACTAAGTTACAGGCTACCAGTTAACCTTTATAGAGCCCAACTTCCTGGTTTCTTTGTCTTTTTGCAGGAAAAGACCAGTTCCCTGTTTTCTTTGTCTGTGTTAGTGGGCAAAAGAACAGAAACGCCTGGCAACAGCAGTGTAGTAAATAGAGGGAAGGGAAAAGGGCTGTTCAGGAAAAGTGGGCTGGTTAGAGGGAGCACTTGTGGCACTAAAAGTCGCAGGCAAGGATAGATTGGGAGAACTATTCCAGAAGCCTAGTAGTCGCTTAGATGCCTGACCTCCTCCAAATGACGCAGCCAAGTGCATAGTGCCATGCAACCAGTTCTTCTTGCCTGCATCCTTTCCTGCTACGCTATCTTAGATTGTCCCAAAATAGCAAAGTATAAATCTATATCGCTTTTAGTTCTTTTATACTATATTTCTAGGAAACCACCTGAGTAACCAACATATAGTGTTTCTACTATAATTGCTGCTTATTGTGTTTATTTGCACTGCAGTAAGTCATTGTCTAGGTAGTATTAATAGGTGTTTAGCTAGAATGTATTTGATATTACACAGTATATTATTAATGTTATAATATTGTTTTTATGAAATATTATTGCTTATTGCTAGTACTCAGGTGCTATTGTGTCAGTTGTAGTATTAGTCATTAGAACATACTTCTCTGGGTATACGTTAGAGCTTCAGCCATGTGTCGCACCAGTAACCTTTTGGCCGTGATCACTAAATAAATAACTTATTGTTGGTGTAAGTTTAGTTCTTGCTTTTAATTTAACTTGAGCTACTTGTCTAGTTTATATACGCTTCGTGTCACATTTGCTGTTTGTTGCCATTGTTTAGTCGCAGTTTTGGCACGCAAGCAAGCATAGTGCGTGCGTTTGAATAGCCATAAGATTAGCCAGTGCTTTCTTAATTTAGCTGTTTTATGTGGACGTTGCTTGCATCCATTTTCATCGCAGATGGCCATAACGTTAACACAACTCTGTTTTGGCGCTCAATCCTGCTGTGCATGCTTTTGACTACTCGCCTGCATGTCCATTGTTAGACACCACCTGCATTTATTTATGACTCAGGTTTTAGCCATTAGCTTAACACAGTGGTTGTAAAGTGTTCATTTGCACCAATTCCTGAGCAAAGAAATGTAGCAACCGTAAACTCTCTCACCCCCACAACATATTAGTACCATTTATAAGTATATTCAAGGTTAATATAACTAACTCTCAGAAGAACAAATTACTGAAAGATCTGAGCAAAAAATAAGAGGGCATTCGTTATGAGTATAGGTAGAAGTGGGTGAAAAGTGAGAAAAATTTCCAGCATGACTTACCTCGGAAACTGGCCCATTTTTCTATTTTTTTTCGTGAAAGTTTTCTCCATTTCATCAATGCAATATTTTCCTCATTTTCACCTATTTTAACAAGTTTTTCACCTATATTTCTTATGGGTACAATATTTCCCACTGCAATATTACATCTTCTGTGGGCTGTAGTGGAGAAATAAGAGACTGAAAGTCAAAGTTTTGAGTCCTACAGCAACACATGCCTTTAAAAATGTGTTAGGTTATTGATACACATTACTTATTGGTCATAGCAGTGTTCTCAAGTGTGGTAGATGGTAGTAATTCACATCCCTCCTCCTCATCTGTGCTGCTGTTAATACATTTGATCTTGCTCTCTCTGTCATCTTGTGTGGCTCTGCTACCTGATACTCGGATGCAGGGGTGGACTGACCATATGGGCATTCGGGGGCCCGCTGCCGCTTCCAGCGCTGCTCAGCAGCTCTCCAACAAGGCCGCCGGCGCGCCGTTCTAGTAATACAGAGCGCTGGGAGATGACATCATCTCCCAGCCTCTGCATTACTAGAGGCGCGTGGGACTTCGCACGGTGTTAAGCCATGCCGCTAGACCACCAGGGACTGCAGGTAGGGGCAGTGTGGAGATGAAGGGGCATGGTGGAAGGGGTGATGTGGAGATGGGGGCATTGTGGAGATGAAGGGGGCATTGAAGGGGGCATTGTGGAGATGAAGGCATTGTGGAAGGTGCATGGTGGAGATGAAGGGGGCATTGTGGAAGGGGCAATGTGGATATGGGGGCATTGTGGAGATGAAGGGGGCATTGTGGAAGGGGCATTGTGGAGATGAAGGGGGCATTGTGGAGATGAAGGGGGCAATGTGAAGATAGGGGCATTGTGGAGATGAAGGGGGCAATGTGGAGATGGGGGCATTGTGGAGATGGAAATGAAGGGGGCATTGTGGAGATGAAGGGGGCATTGTGGAAGGGACATTGTGGAGATGAAGGGGGCATTGTGGAGGTGAAGTGGCAATGTGGAGATAGGGGCATTGTGGAGATGAAGTGGGCATAGTGGAGATGAAGGGGACAATGTGGAGAAAGGTGCATTGTGGAGATAAAGGGGGCAATGTGGAGAAAGGGGCATTGTGGAGATGAAGGGGGCATTGTGGAGATGAAGGTGGCATTGTGGAACGGGCATTGTGGAGATGAAGGGGGCATTGTGGAAGGGTCATTGTGGAGATGAAGGGGCAATGTGGAGATTTCTGCAGGGGGCCCAGACCTCTTTTTGGACCAGGGGCCCTGGGTCCTGTCAGTCCGCCCCTGCTCAGATGGTATGAAATGTTGGTTCATTTTTAAGAATGTTAGTCTCCCAAAATTGCTGTTTGAGAACCATGTCCTGCGGTCATTGACAACGTAACCAGCTGCACTGAAACCTCGCTCAGACTCAGATCTTGAGGGAGAACAACTAAGGGTTTCCACTGCAGTACGTGTCAATGCTGGTCACACACACTGCTTTGTTTGCCAGTAGTCCATGGGGTCATTGTTTCTGCCTAGAACATAGCTATCCTGCAAGTATGCAGAAACCATCTCACATGCATTGTGACCACTTCAAGGAGCTACATGGTGTTCCTACGTGTCAGTTACCAACCCATACTCAGGGAGCAAGTCCCAAAGAGATGTGCCTCCACCACTACCACCAATGTTGGGTTTTTGCCAATCCTGCTGAGACCCATGAATTGCCCTGTGTTGAGAATGGGATATTCTGATTGATGCAGGTTCTTCTGCTGGTTGAAATACTTCACTGCCTTCCTTTTCACTATGCTGTCTAGATGTTTTTTGTACCTTAATTTTCTCCCTCTCTTCCTCCACAATGTAACCCTCCACTCGATCAATAAGCATATCTTGATATTCCTTGACAGAATCTGATTCCTCAGAGTTGCTGCTGATCGTCATGACTCCTTGTTGTGACAAAATGCTGATGGTCCTTTGGCAGAAACTTTGAAATTTTGTGTTTGAAGCGGGGGTTCAGTAAAGTGCCAAGAATGTATTCCTCATTGCTTTTAATGGACACTATGCGAGGATATTGTTCAACGAACGCTAGCATGTCCTTTACCAGCTGGTGCGTGTCTGTGTTGTCATTCTGGTAAGAATCCTCAGCCATGCTTATCATTTTTTTCTGCAATAAAAATATCAGTGGTAGAATTTCACTAATTCCTGCCCCAATGCGACTCACCAGCATTGTTGCCTCCTTAAATAATTTCAGCAGCTCACATACATCTCACAGGTGACAAAGAGGCTCCCTCCAAAGCCTTCCAATTTTGCATGATGTACTCGCTAATGGCCTTATTCTGCTTGTACAAATGCACATGTACAGTGTGGAATTCCACCTTGTAAGGACCTCCATTTTCAGCTGGTGATGGGACAGGTTGTTACACTCTTATATGGAATATAGAGCATTGCGTGAATTGTAGGAGCGACTAAAATGGGCACAGATTTTGCAGGGAACAGTAAACATCTCTCTAAGGTTTTCAGATTCTGCCAGGAATCTGGTCATGACTAAATTTAGCACATGGGAAAAGCACATGCACCATGTCACCTATTCTCAAGGCAGCGATTATGTTGGGGCCGTTATCATCAGACACAAAACCAGCTTTTAAAGAGTGGGGTACAAGACATTCCTCTATCATTTGCTCTAGCTTACGTAAAATATCTATGGCTTTGTGGGACTGTCTCTCAAAACTCTGCATGCACAAGGTGACATACCGATGGCATTAGCTATCTTGCTGCTGCCTGTTTTAATCACAAGTCCAGAATCAGAAGCATGATTACTGGCTGTCACCTGATGCTGTAAGTGAATATTGCACACTGTTGACTCTAGGAGGGAATCCCAGTGAGCAGTCACAGTCATATAGTCCGTGCTCTGCCCACTTGTACACATATCTGTTGTCAGGTGGATTTTCTTTCTATAAGCACTTTTCAGCCCTTTGCCCACCACACTAACTACCTGCTTGTACAAATCAGGCACAGCCATCCTGGAAACATAACTGCAGCTTGCGATATGTCAATGTGGAGCTAATAATAACATCAGTTCATTGAAACCTTGGTTTTCTACAAAAGAATACGGCAGCATGTCCACTGCCAACATCTTGGCAACCTTGCCATTCCTCAAGCATACTTTTGGAATATTTTTGTGAAGTTTTTGACTCCTTCCCAGGAACTCAGTAAGTGTGGGTGGGCAGGACATGGCAGAAGAACCCTGGAAATTTATTCTTTAACAATATGATTAGAGGAGGTGGTGGAGCTAGAGGCAGCATGTGTGGGCAGTCTATGATTCTTGCCATCTCCTACAGCAAAACCAGAGTCATCATACTCCTCTGCAGCAGGAGCCATAGGTGTTATTTAGAATGAACTAACTGTTGGTAGTAGCATACCCTCTTACACACAAATAACATCACTACTTCTCTTTTGTGCCCAGAGCCCTGCTGTTGCTGCTAGTTGTGGCACCTCTGACCTGCTTATAGTGTGTCTCACAGTCAGACCTATGCTTCAGGTGGGATCTCATAGAGGAGGTGCCTAGGTATAAACCTGTTTTCCCCTTGCTCACATGCTTTTTGCACAAACAAAAAATAGCAACATGCTTAGCTTTAGGATCCCGAGAGAAGTATCTCCATATTGTGGACATCATGGACTGAGGGGTTCCTGAGGGGCTGCTACTACTACTGGGGCTAGATGTTGATGCACTTCTACTGCTACTACTACTAGGTGTCAAAGGTGCAGCACTTCCAGCAGCAGCAGAGGCACTGGTCATATCTAACAATGTGGATGTTAATAACCTGTGTTGCTGTTGTTGTTGCTGCTGGGTACTCAACACAGGTGTGTGTGGCTGAGTGGGACTTGGACTTGGAACAGGCAATGATGCTGATGATGACTGATACGTTGACTGTGTGCTTTTTGCCATTTTTACTTGTCCAGGGTCAGACTTTCCAATGGTTTTTTCAAACAGTTTATAGACAAGCACAGTGCTCCTTTTCAGTGCTGGAAGATTCAGCCTTTGCCTTTCTGCTAACTTTATGGCCATGTCGTCATCCTCTCTCTCACTCTCAACTTCTTCTGTATCTGAGCAAGAGAAGGATGCTTGAGGAATATATTCTAGATCTGCACCATCATCACTTAGGTCATCCTCAGCTTCAGCATCACCTTGCTCATTACCGTTAGAGGTCTCAAACAATTTCCTTTTACTTTTACTGTAATCAGTTGTTCACTACTACTTTCAGGATAGGTGTCTTGGTGCTTGTTTGTCTCACTATCTGATGCAGCAGACAGTTCAGCCGCTATACCTTCCTCCATTATGCTATTGCCATCATCAACGCTAGAATGTGACTGGTTGCCATCTTCAATATTCTTCTTATATATTTTCTTATATGGTTCTTTTTTTGTACAGGCACTGCTGGTGCTGCAAGTTTTGCTAGAACCTTGACAAACTGCATCCTCCCTTGGAGGAGAGGGATCATCATCATTTATTGCACATGCTTCAGCAAATATTGTTGCAGTCAGTTTTTGAACTACTACTTTACTCTCACATCCCTGCACTGCCCCACCTTTCCCCCTCAAAGACAATAATAGCAAGATCAACAAGCAAGATCCCCAGCTGTCTGTGTCTTGCCAGTCAGTCACATGGAATGTTGGGGTATTTGGGCTTAACCTTCTTCCTTCCTACTTCTCCCCAGAGTGCCCCCAGACTCTCCTAATACAGAGAAAAAATGTCCTACCTAAACTAAACTTGAAGTCCCATTTATTTGATACTCTTCTTTAGCTCAAAAATGTGCTACTTTCTCCTCTCACAAACACAGAATGGCTGCTGTGAGAGCCTGACTCTCTTTTATATGGCTGTAGAAAAGTAGAGAAAACTTTCATGTGGTGGGGAAAATCTTTCTTCCCATTGTTGTCAATGGAATGTCTAGGCGAAAAAATTAGGAAATTATTTTCCAAGCAGGAAGTGCCATTATTCACCGATTTTGGTTTAAAGTGGAAATTTTTGTCCATCCCAAACTAGAGGAGAGATCCTTTTGTCTAAAGCAAAGGTACTCTTTTTTACAGTAAGGGCACAACAAAAGGTTGTGTCAATAGGTTCTTTTTGCCTTCCTCTGGATCAAGGAGGGTGAGATGGCAATGGCGTATCTTCTTTATATGTAAAAAATATATATATTGTAGTGTTTATCCCCCTGAGTAAAAAAAGGGTACTTCCACTGCTGAAAGGTGTTTTATTCACAAGTTATTACAGTTCATAGTTGAATTTTTTAGGTGCAATATCACATTGGCCTGAAATTGTACAGTGGGATATTCAGCAGTGGGAGTACTCTTGTTTTACTAAGGAGGATAAACCCTACAACATATATTTTTTTACGTTTCACATATTACTATCCCTTTAAGACAGTTATATTGTTATACATAGCTTTACAAAAAAAAAAAAAAACACACACAATAATGCATACTTTTTTTTGTATTTGCCACTTGGTGTATTCCCCATAAATCTCCAACAGCTGGGGTCCAAAGAGAGAATACCCCTTACTGTAAAATATTGCAGTCTGTGTGTGCTGAGGCTGATGTATTTAGGCCCATGCAAGCACTTGGCTGGGCATTGAACAGCAGGCATCCTAAAGACATTATTATATGTGTGCTAGAACTTGATGAACTGTCAATGGGCACCTCATTCTTTTTATTAGTTGTGACATGACATTAGGGTAGGAGAAACACTCTAACACTGAGCTCTATCTTATACTTTGTCACTGTTGTGTGTTATTGGCTAAGTACAGTGGGCTACATGACTAATTCTGGTGCAATCTGACAGCACCATAGGGAAAAAATAAAAATAAAAAAATGTAATTGATTTAGTTATGAATTTTATCCTAAAAACAGAAAAAAGACAGTCCTCCTCTAAGGGTAATATAATGAAACAGTAAACCTAAGCCAACCACATGGTCTGGTATTCACATAGTATAGGTGCTTTATCTGCATCCAAAATAATCTACATGTCTGGAACTATACCTAAAATGGCTCACAGGGACATGTATAACAAGGTAGGTCTATCACAGTGCCTGTGATTACTGTCAGTCTTATCTGTGGCAGACACTGATTTGCTGTGTTGGTTTGGCCCGCCCCCTGGTGACCTTTTTATACCTGGCTATCACATCTGTCAGATGCCCTTTCGTGGTGTTTCTGAGCCAGTTATACTGTTGCTGTGTTCCTGTGTTCCGGATTCCTGTGTACCGAATCGGCTTGTCCTGACTATTCTCCAGTGTTCCTGCTTGTGTATGATCTGGCCCGTCTGACTACCACCCTTGGATCCTGACTCGGTTTGGCTGACGTTCCTGCTTGTGTATGACCCGGCTTGTATGACTACCTCCTGCGTGCTCCGACCCGGCCTGGCTGACTTCCTATTCCAAAGATCGACTCCTGCTTGTTCCAGTGACCTGCGTTCCAGTTGTCGCCGCCGCAACATTTTTATCTGCTGTTCCAGCCTTTTGTGTGACTGCCTTGCCTGGTGTATTCCGATCAGTGCAGTGTATCTACCTGTGCAGAGCTGTGCGTTTGTACGCCTCCCTCATACTGCAGAGCCTTGCTATACCGCTGAAAAGCCTCGAGTAAAGGTGCTTTTAACCCTAGCAGTGCTGCCTTGGTTCCACTCTCTCTACTCCCGTAAGAGTCTCGTTCTCGGTGATACTCCTGCTGAGTTGGCCGCTCTCCGTCGGCAGCTCTGTACATCCTTGCAGAGTATTCACATCCGTTGGGCCGGTTGGGCGCCTAAGACTCTCTCTCTTTGCAATACTGGGCGATTCCGTTATACAGAGTGGTGGCAGGCTAAGGCGTCAGCGTTAGCAAAATCCGGTAACTACGCCCGTGGGGCTGTTGGCTCTTGCACGTTATATCCCGGTGTCCGGTTAAGTCTGAGGAGGCTTGGCAGCTCTCGCATTGCAGGCTGGTTCCAATTATGCCCGTGGGGGCTATTTGCACTTGCACTAGCTGAAGCAGTTCCAGTAGGTACGCCCGAGGGGGCTAAGTGGATTCCTGTGCTTCTTGTTACTGAACACCGTGGCGAGGCAGTCCTGTATCCAGCCTATGATGAACTTTGTCTCCAGCACAGCCTTATAACACCCAGGGCATTCCAAACATCCACATCTGAGACTGACTGTTATCAAGGACTTAACCCTCTGTGGGTATATTTACTCTACTGCTGTGTATTTGTACATGTAATACATTTGTGCATTTACAATTGTATCTACCAGTCTCTACTGCTGGTGTATATCAACCGCCACTAGAGGGCGTACCTCTGCCTTAACTTACTCTAATAAATTGTGTTTTTATTTCACACACTGGTCTGAGAGTCTTAAAAACCGTTACAAGGTCATCTCCATCACTATTTGATAAGGTGCTCCGTCTTTGCCCTAGACTTGATTTAAACTCTTAGTTTACCATATTTTTATAATCAGGAAAAACAGGCTGACATACATTAACCTTCATCCAATGTTTTGGAACAAAAATGTGCCCATGGTGCACTTTTTGTGCAAAAGACACAAAAAAGACTTAAAAAGTAGACCTACAGGGTAGCCATCCTAGGATGTTGGGGCATTTCCCTACACATGGAAACAAGAAAAATGTTGAATGGTGCTTCTAATGGGGGGGGGGGAATGTTAACCAGCTGCCAGATACAAATCTTTCTACCCACAGACCCAAAGAAAAATAATACTATAAAAGATTTATCCAACACTAATTCACACCACAACACCGGTCAAGATGAGAAAACATACATCTTTATTCAAATGAAAATTCTAAAAAAAATCTAATATATGGACATTCACTTAACAATAGTAATACTAATTGTTTGCCACATTGTAAGTCCTCACAGGGACATCTTTGATACTCAATTAGCCAGTGCGTTTTCAATCACACCTTCGAGTCTCTCTCTCTAATGTGTGAAAGAATGATCCAGTATACGGGTATGGAAGATAAACTGCCACTACGCAATGAATTCAGAAGTGATGGCTCAACTATATATGCATCACTATTTCTGCACATGTTGAAATATGGTTAACTTAGCTGTATAAAGAAAACAAGGGAGAGCGCTAAAAGTAATAAGATAAAATAAAAAGATAAAAATAAAATAAACTATAAAGTAATAATGTGCCAAAGAATACTCGGCCGTATGTTTCCAGTACACCGACAACCACTTGCAGCTCTAAATGAATGCATGTACATGTGCCTGTCTGTGCACAAGGAACCCAACTGCCGATTCTGCACCAACCTCCCAAAGAATAAAAAAATATATATATACCAAAGTGGAAAAACACCCCTAAAATTCTACTGGGAACATATGGCTGTGGATTTTTTGGCATATTATTACTTTACTAGTTGAAGAACCCGTTACACGGGTCACAGTGCCAACGCCAGCCTGTCACGGGGCAGTCATGCACAGTAGAGACTTCTGCGCGTGCTGCAGTCATGAGTAGTAGAGACTGCCCACGCTGCGGTGCGGGCAGTCTCTACTGTGCATGACTGCAGCACACGCAGCAGTCTCTACTGCACATGACTGCGTCGTTACACACACATTTTAGCGAATTACTATATAGGATAGTTTATTTTATTTTTGTTTCATTTTCATCTTTTTATTTTATCTCATTACTTTTAGTGCTCTCCCTTGTTTTCTTTGTTCATAAATACTGTACATTTGTAGGCTTTTTTCTGACACTTACAGGGATAGTAACAGCTCTATTAGAGACAATATATTAACCCATCCCTTGCTGTGCAGTTTACATTTAGCTCCGTAGCATCTATCTTTTGCTTTGTGTTGTTTAACTTCACTGTATGTAGATAATATATGTAAATCATTCAACCGTTAAAATTCCAGAATCCAATAAAATCAATGTTATAGCTTAAATATATATGTCACCTAACATCAGTTGAATAAGATACTGCACTGAAGGGGTTAATGTAAGCAGATTCAGGAGTTGTATTCCAATAGGAGCATGGATTGATCCAATGAGATCGATAGGGAGGTTTTTATAAGGGTGTTTCTACGAGTGGCAGCATTTTTTGTATTTCTTTTGTTCTTTGTGTGTGTGACTCAGTGCTTTGAGAAAGCATAGGGTCTACTTTAGAATAAAGAATTATTTTACGAGGAATAAAATTTGATATATATATTTTTAAATAATCCCCACTCTTGGAAAATATTTTACTATTACTTTATTTTGGTTTTATTTAGTTTCATTAAATCCTGTTTTACCAGTTAAGTTTCTTCAGGTATATACCTGTTGGAATAGAAGACAACTTATTTATCCTATATATTGGGAGAAGAGACAAGATCATCCTCATCATAACACATCGAAACGTGGTGAACCAGACACACCATGCTGAACCCGAACGGAGATGTGATTCTCTCTGGAGGCCTATTAGTCGGATGGTGCGTAACTATCTCTTTGACAAAGACTGAATGTGAATATAGATCTTACTCTTTTGTGTAACAATAGTATATACAATGTTGCACTATTAGGCTCTTTCTTCTTTTTTGTTTTTTCATGTTTGATATTTACTCCACTCGGGAGAGTGAGATACTAAAGAGAACAGCCAAAACAATAGAACCTGGAGCGATCCTGTTACTGTTACTGGGGACAGATATTACCCCAGAAGCTTTAGTGTTGACACTGGTATACACCATTTATCAACCATTCCTTTTATGAGAATACACCTATTTTGGTGAAGGTGATCACTAGAAGGTGTGACTGATACACACAGGGGCACCTTTTTTGTGTGTTCTCCTGTTCTTCTAATTCTTCTAATTCCAACTATACTCTGTACACCAAACACTATACGCAATATGCCAAACGCTAGCCACAATACGACAAATGCTGTAGCAAAATGTTATATGCAGTAGGAAAACCGCTATACTCAGTAGGCAAAATGCAATATGCTATATGCAGTAGGCAAAATGGAATAAGCACAATGCTATTGGGCAGTATGCTATACACAATTAACTATATGCAAAACGCTATAGGAAACATACACAAAACACACAAGCTCACACACATTCACAAACTGTAACTCACACATGCATGCTTACTCTCAAACACTATTGCTCAAGCATGCTTACACACACTCACACACACGTACACACAAACACACACACGTTCACTGATGGAGAGGAGTAATGTAATGTGTTACACACCTTTTTGGAGCTGAAAGGGCTAAGTACTGTAATTCAACAAGCCAGTCATTATAGCAGTCAATGTTTTATTAACTGCACTGGTAACACCATGCCGATATTGCTAGCAATTCATAATTCATTTGATCTCCGCCTTAGACTACTGCTAATGGATTCAGTTTACAATCTGATAAAGACTAGAGTCCCTCAGTACTGTTGAAGCCTATTGTGTTTTATCAGTAGGTGTGAACTTAAGGAAGCCTTATACAGGAAACTGCAGATATGTATAGGAAGCTCAAAGCTCTTATTTATGAAGTGGTGCGCTCTGAAGGAAATATTCAGAAAAAAAGGAGGAGGACACAATTGTCTGCCTCCAGAGGAGGAGGATGTCACCCGATGTTCACCTGCTAGTTTGTGTTTGAGGGTGGGAAACAAAGACTTATTGTTTCTTGTGGATTCTGGAAATGTGTTTATAGAACTTTTGAGCTCAGGGCATTCCAAAAAATCAGTCCCTGGTTTCTACTCCAAGTTACTGTGTAAAATTTGGTGGGCCATAGCATAACTGCCTATTGATTATTGATATACTGTGCATTTGTGTAACTGGGTCATTACATACTATGTTGCATGAAAGAGATAATGTCTGCATTGACTGGCATTGTGGGGGTATTGGTAATTCAGTGTTATATGTCTAGGATGTTTGAGTGTTATGTTTTCCATTTGGAATGTCATTTACTCCCCACAGGGTCAATGATGTGATTCTCTCAAGGGACCTGAAGATTATGTACCATTATATTAAAATGAATAAATATATATTACTTGAATATACAATTTAAAATAATATGGATATACTCTCTACATTCCAGCATAATAAACAAGAAAGCTTCTCAGTGCCTCGGTTTGATCATTTTTACTGCAATCTATTTGGTTTGAACAACAAATGTTATACATAACATCAGAGGCGTAACTAGAAGCCACTGGGCCCTGGTGCAAGAACTACCATGGGCCCCCCCTGACCAAATTGGCCCCCTCATCCACATTGCCCCTTCCACAATGCCCCCTTCATCTCCACATTGCCCCTTCCACAATGCCCCCTTCATCTCCACAATGTCTCTTTCACAATGCCCCCATCTCCAGATTTCCCCTTCCACAATGCCCCCTTCATCTCCACATTGCCCCTACCTCCAGTCCGTGGTGGTCTAGCGCCTTGGTTTGACAGATCTGTGCCTCCTTCGGCACAGATCTCTTGAACTGAAGTTCCCGCGCGCCGCTCTAGAAATGCAAAGGCTGGGAGATGATGTCATCTCCCAGCGCTCTGTATTACTAGAGCGGCACACCGAGTGGGAGATCAGCTAAGTAACTGCTGTGGGCGAGGGGGTCGCAGGAGGCGGCCGGGCCCCTGGAAGTGAAGGGCCTGGTCTCAGGTGCGACCGCTGCGACCCCTATTGTTACCCACTGCATAACATGAATTTTCTGAAACATGTTTCAGCTTTTGCAAAACAACCAAGTTTTCTATGAATAAAAAAATACCAAACTTATAGAAATATTTCACTCGTGCATAATAAACACTTAAGGCACATCGAACTTCATAAACATTTTAAGCTTGTCTGTAGCTCCGATGCATCTATGAGACTGTTGTCTCAGAAAAAATAAATAAATCTGTTTTAAGATCCATAGTTACTCAACAGTGATTTCAAACAGGTGGGATTTCATGAAAAGAAAGATTTGTACTGTTTAAACCTGAAAGATTCTCTAAAGAGAATTCATGCAAACTAAACAAACATCAACATGGGTGATCAGCAAAGGCATTTTTAAATGATCGCCAAGTATAACAATGATTTTTATTCCTGTCATTAAGATTCTCTCATCCCTGAGATGCCGCAAGACAGGTCCAAGGGTTTTTAGAGTTTGTTGATTTACAAAGCCATTAAATTCAATTGAACTGTGAAAAGGTCAGCAAGACTTGGAAAAAAAAATCAAGTTAGCCCATAGGAGTGAATCACATGAAAGCTATTTAATTCAACCCCTAAGGTTTGTTTTATTATAAACTCAACATGCTTGTTTAAGTTGTTTTACATTCCATTCGTGACTTTCCATTTGGTCACTTACACTGTCTTGCCCAATTAATTTTCTTCTGTACGCTGAAGGATACTATTCAACAGCACCAGGCACAGGACACATTTCTGATGTATTTTTAAAGTAGCAGTATGCTTTTTTAATGAAAAAAATATGTTATTGGGCTTTTTCTGATGAATAAAATAAGGTTACTCTCACTGCTGTGTGATATTTCCTTCAAAAGTTAATACCGAGCAAACTTTTTTATGTCAAACTTTTAACAATATCTCCAACTAATTTCCAAAGACAGATTTTTCTTATAATGAACTTTCTGCAAGAGCCTAGGGCAGATGCACTAAGTCATGATAAAGAGGTGATAAAGTGGAGATGACTTGTCCAGTGATATCACTTCTCCAAGTCCTATGTTATTTTCTGGAGCCAATGCACTAAGATTTGGAGATCTTAGTGTATAGGGTCCATAGAATAGCATAGGAACTGGAGAAGTATCACTGGAGGAGACACCTCTGCTTTATCACCTCTTTATCACCTGTTTAGCACACTTTAGTACATAACCCCCCTTGAGTCATAGGTCACAACTCTCCATTGCAATTGTCAGGAACAGCACCACCTGGAGACCACAACTGAAAATTACAGTTTAATGCTAAAAGGAAAGGTAGAACTGAAATAACTTGTGGATGAAGCATCCACTAGCTGAGCTGTAACATTTTTTCTTTGTCATAAAAAAAATATCAGCTCCTTGAAATCTTTAAGAACCAAAGAAGCATGCGAAACGTTGCAAAGCAACTCTTTGATTGCAAGAGGGGTATGCATGCAACTCATTGCTTCAAAATTAGTTAGAAAATACCTCTCTAGCATTCATGGGGTTAAAACTCCAATTAGATCAGTGGGAATTTTGGAATGTTTACATGTTCCCTATTGTATATTTGCTCCAGAATTACTCCAGTTCTTTTCATTAACCCTTTCAGTGCCAGAGGTATGTGCTACACATTGCTTTTCAATGTGTTGCACACTCTTCTGGCACTAAAAGGGTTAATATCAGGCTCTTTGTATGGATGTTACACCATGCCTAGATATTGCACCAATATGTATGAAAGTGAGGAAACAGATATGTGTGAGCTGTTCATAGATCCTTTGAGACACAGGTCCAGGTGTCATGGAAACACAAAGGAAAGCTAGCAGAGTTTGGTTATTAATAGTCAACAGGGACTTCAAAGATACTGTAAGGAGGCTGCCTGTGTATTATTTTGGAGACAGTGATACATTTCTCAGCAATAAAACATTCACTACAGTGATGACATTTTTTGGATCCGTTGGCAGTAGAGTACTGTAAGTTGTGATTTTATAAAATTTATACAAAACTTTGAGGCTTAACCCTCTGAATTCCAGTGCAGGGAAAGAACTGCGTATTTTGTGGAGCCAGGCCTCTACCAATAATTTCATTATTTCTGCCATTGTGCCCTGCACAGAGCTTGCTGAACATTTGGGATATTATTCTGTACGAATACCGTTTTTCACTATATTGTTTTTTATTAGCCATAACATAGGTAATGGATAACCAGCGTCTCCATGGGTATCTAATAGACAAAACATATTTTGGAGGTGGTGGTGGCTGCAAATGGAATTCTGGGGAAGTTTGAAAGGTTCAGGGGTAAATTGTGTTCACTTTGGTGACCTGCAGGTAAACGGCAGGCAGGCTAGGCACATAGGAAGCCTGTAGCTATTGAAGGGTAAACCATAAACAAGATACTTTCCTTGTTTTGAATTTAGCGTATATAGAGGATATGTGATGTTTTCATTGTTTGTTATGCTAAGGGCAGTTGTCTCCAAACTTTTTGACATGTCCCTCTTTTGGTTTTCACTCAAAAAAATGCACTCAATCCTACGCACCAGGTTGTCAGGCTGGTGCCCTCAATACCTTCCCTGCCCTGTAGATCTACCTCCTGCCTGCTCAGCCAGTGTGACAACCTGCCCTATGGATATAGTAAATACTATAATACTATCTACTATCTACTGATGCATGTGAGGATGGTTAAAGAAAAAAGAAATTGCAGCACATTTCCTGTATGTTGATCCTTTAACAGAGTTGTTATCCCCTGAAAATGTTTCTTCTGTAAATACCAGCCTGGAGATACTGTATTTCTACTGTCAATACAAAAAATAAAATTACAATCATTATTTTTAATGAGACAATTCTATGACCTGACACATTTTACTGACACGATTACTTTGTTACTGACACCTCCCAATTTTAGTTAAGTTCTATTGACAGTCAGAGAATGTACTAATTAATTGTAACCCTGTCATTTAACAAATAGGGCTTTTACAGCCTTCTCGCAAAAAGGGAAGACTAGTCATTCTGGAACAAACTAGTTGCACCACAGAATATAACTAAAGATTCCTATTGATGTAAATGAGATTTTTAATTCCTTGAAAACTTGTTAGGTCTCTAGTGCATTGTGAAGCAATGCTTTGTAGAGTACTCTAGCACTGAAGGGGTTAAAAGCTCCATTTAGTGATTTTATTTCTTCCGTATATTGCCTTTTTTGTTCCAGAATTGCCCCCCTTTGTCTTCTGTGGGTAAGACCTTTAGAACCATTTGAGATGGGGAATGGTACATGTTCAAAGCATTTGACAGTAAATTAATATGACTTGCTTCTAATGAAGTTGTATAATACAAACTGGCCAAAGGGTTCTGAAAATCCTCACAGTGACTGGTTCACTCATTTTTTTCTTAAAATGCATAATTTTGGGCATTAAAATCAACATTCAGTGTAAGCTGTTTACGGTTTGACATGACTTGAGCAGAAATGTACTGTGTTTTAATAAACACTTAATAACGTACTATACTGGAATAAAAATGAGTGCAATTTACATTGAGTAATGAGAATACATTAAGGCCTTTATTCAATCCCCCTGTCAGCAAAAAAAAACATTCCGCTGGCATTTTTTCAAGCATGGTTAGCAATTCAGTTAAGAAATACTGGCTTAAAAAAACAGATTGGGCGTATAAAGTTAGCGCCCATTGAAACCCATTAAAATGCATTTCAGTGTCGCTCATTTTGCCATTCCATTCCATCCTTTAGGCTTTAAAATGCATTATGGGACCCACTGTAATCTGTACCCAGTTTTATTGGGAGCAGAGTCCCTTAATGCATGTTAGTCCTGCCGACTCAGGAATTGAAGGTAAAAAAGCCCCTCAAAAAACCTGTGACCAGTGAATGCATTGAATATCCCACTGGCACTCACAGGGTTAATCCAACTAAGTTAAAAAAAAAAAAGCAGACAAGAAACACTTACCAGTAATCCTGATGTCCAGTGGGGGGATTCAGCACCCTGGTCAACTACTGTCTGTCTTCATCTTCAATCTTCTACCTTCATTCTTCTTCTTTCTCTCTATCTTCTGTCTTCTTCTCTTCATTCTTGTATCAAATTAATTTCACCCAAAAATATTTTTTCTTCCAAATTTAAATAGAAATGCTCAAGCAAAAATAATGGTGCAGTCTAATAAAAAAAAGTCTTGTTCTCCACAGCTGTTGTGGCGGCGGTGGCAGGAAGTTAGACTAGCGAAATCATCCTCTTGGTAGCTTTCAGGTCAATGTCCGAGTCAGTGTGTGCAAAATTTTTATATGGCTTTTTATATGGTCAGTCTCTGTTCAAAATGTCTCGCACACCTCCATTGGCTGGGATGTGTGATTACGCAGCTCCCAGCCAATCATCTCCTAGCAGGGGGATGATGAATCCCAGCCAGCACATACCCCAAAATATCAGGAGAGAAAAATGGTATTTTCAACTTTATGAACTAAAATGCACATTCAGGTGGTTACATGGTAAAACTACCCTGAAACTTAATATATAAAATTATTTATTTCAAAAAGTAGACACCCCACTGCATCAAACAAGGAGTCATTTGCCTTTCTACGCCTAGCCTGTGCATAAAAACATTTCCAGAAGTGGGGCTAGGGGAAAAAATTGGCATTTTTTACATGACCACATTGGTATGATTTTACATACTGTAGGGGGTGCCAAAAGCACAAAAGTACAACCACTTGTTTTCTTTTTTGAAAATGGCTGCCTGTGCTAAAATGATCATAACTATTGTATGGAGGAAAGGTATTATTTTGGAAAGTAAACATTACTCTTCATCAAATGAGGAGTTGTATGCCTTTCTACCCCTAGGCTGCTATGCACAAATATTTCCAAAATTTGGCTTTATGAGAACAAATATGTTTTTCACACTTCCACCACATCAAAGATGCTTCAGTCTTTGAAAACCATAGAAATTCCTACTTTATTCAGTACCTGCTTCCAGTCTGAGAGAAATGGTACCCCATTGGTATGGGCTGACATACCACAGTGGATGGCAGGAGTTTGGCTACCCGTGGAGCAAGGATGAGGAAGCAAACAGTGTATTTTTATTCTGCAGCTATCAGTTGACGAAGACTGGTGGATCAGACAGTGGTTGTAGAAATCTTTGATTTCCAGTGGGCAGTAGAATCAGGCTAGGGTTTATGGACAATATATGTAGGGATCTATGATATATGTAGGGATCTAGATATATGTGGAGGGGTCAGTAATGACCAGTGGGAGGTGAAACTAGGCTGGGGGGGCAGACAGCAAAAAGTGTGCAGTATAATTATTTAAAATAAAAAAGGGAGAGGGGGAGGTGGGGCAACTCCAGCCACATAAGAGTGACAGAATCATCCATACAGGTACATGTTGCCCAAACCCATGACTCCAGCATGGCTGGGTTAAAGGAGCAGTAAACATTTATATGAAAAACATATACACTGTAGGGTTTTTCCTGATGAGTAAGATAATGGTACTCCCATTTTCAGATTTATTACAGTTGCAACTCTTTTTTGTTTTTTTTACATTAATAGTGCCCTCTAATGGACAGATTCCAATTAGTTATTCTGTTGTTTTTTCTGAGAGAAGTGAGTCACTGACTGTGATATGAATGTAATACAAAACTGCTGAGTCATGCTATCATTGCGAGTTCCCTTGTTTTTCTCAGTACGAAGAGCCAAATAAGACAGATTTTAATTAAATAAGTTTACTGCTCCTAAGCCTTTGAGTGCCAGGTGGTGTGAATCATATTACCTTGTAATGCATTGGACACCCCTTTGACAATGAAAGAGTTAAATGGTGCTTTCAAGAGCGGAAATGCTTGAAAGGTCTACCAGTTGATTTTACTGCATGGTTGTTTTTACACAAATGTGTCAGCAAGCAGATGACTCACATTTAAGTTTTCACATAAAAATAGAATAATAACCATATTAAATCTAAGGCATGCACTTCATATGCAATGAGTGATAGATGCTCATGTTTGTAATGATGTATTAGGAAGTCCTGAACAGCTTTTCCTGAATTGTTTGGATGCTAGAGTAGCAATGCAGAGCTCAAATCCAAGGGATTGCTATACTGTTCATCTGTCTTCTTTAGGGATCCTTTGCATCTACATCAATGCATAAAGAATAAAGGCCAATATTTATAAAAACAAACTTGAGTTATTCTGGAGTAGACCAGCTGCACCATAGGGGACAAATAAATTCTTATTAAAGCGGAACTATCATCAAAATGAACTTGCCCCCCCAATTCCTTATTATCATAGCGATACCCATATACATACTTTTATTATGCTGAATAAGTCCAGCATTAGTGAGAAATATAACTCGTTCAGCAGGCATCAGCGGTAGGGATCTTGCTGTAGGTGCTCTCTGCACCTGTGCCGTCAGTGATAGCAATCACTACGAGCCTCTCCTGCCTCAATTTAACAGATAATTCACAGCAGAACAGCACAGCACATCTACCTCTCTCTGTACCTGCTTCGATTGTGTTCACGTTCTGGAATACGTCACGTTTTTATAGCAAAAAAGCGAAAACAACGTAAATCAATGGGTGGAAACTTTATAGCCACTGAAAAATTGGCAGGGAATTTTGTCCAATGGGTGAAAAACGCAGACATTTTACTCGCTGTTTTAAAAGCGTAATTTCTTGCGAAAAAGCGGACAGTTATTTCAGTACTGTCAGAGTTGTAGTTCAAGAGTAATTGAATGATAAAGTATCCCCCTCCCACCCTTTTTTACTGATCTAACACTGCTCACCTCAGAGCAGCAAAACGGTCCAGATTAAGGGACAATCTTCAACTGGCATAAGGGAAAATCTGAAAAACTGTCATGGGGCAGGGTTTTCCTTATGCTCAGTAAGAAGAATGATCCTTGCTGTGAGCTGTCCAGTCTCAAGACCAGATTCCACATCTGTGGGGAGGTACCTTACACTAGGTCAAAGGGGCGGGAGGGGGATACTTTATCATTCAGTTACTCTTGAACTACAACTCTGACAGTATTGAAATAACACTCTCCATGGCCAAAATACTATGAAGATTAATTGGAGCTGCTGTTTTTGTGAAACATTACTTTAAAACCTTCAAGTAGCAGAGAGGTGGGCTACATGTTTTGGATCAATGTGTTGCTCAGCCGTCTAGAACTCGAAATGTTTATTTTCTTACTGTTATAAACATCATCTATTTAGATACATAAAGAGTCTGATGTAGCTGGAACATGTCCAACTGCACCATAGGGGACAAATAAAATGTCCCTTTTATTTATACAGAGATTTTAACTCATTGAATGCCAGAGAGACCGCCAATGCATTGCTTTGCAATGCGATGGAGACCTCTCTAGCATTCAGAAGGTTAAAAGCTGATTTCAAATCATTTAGACTTTTGGGGATATTTATGTGCCCTCTGTGATGCATTTGGTTTATCTCAGAATTGGTCCAATTCATTTTCAGTATACTCTTCTAGACTTAAATATGTTATTGAAGGTTATTTAGATTTCCTTTGCTTACTCTTTTACTAGAGCTTTCCAGAGATCACTGTGCTGATGTCATTCCCTGGACTAAAGGCCCATTCTTCTGTTTGGTGTGAATGGAACTAAATTGATCCCTGTGGTGTCTCTTTTTCAGTGAAGAAAACATGCTTCTTTGTCAGACTGGCTTTGCTTTATATGGTGTGTGTTAATATGACATAAAAGCTTAGACTTAATAGCTTCCAACTAGACGAATGTTCTGTGTGATTGCAACTAAAGAATTAATTGTTGCAGAGCAGAAAATACTTTGAATGTGGGGAATTATTTGCCATAAAGCCTGATTTTCAAATAGCAGATTGCACTGTTTATTACTGTTAACTCACATCGACAGCAAATTGAATTACCAGGATTCAGGTAAAATAAGCTCTTAAAGGAAGACTAAACTTTGTTTATGAAAAACCATATGGTAGAATGGTACTCCCATTGTTAGAAAATGTGTTTTCCCAAAGTTATAACAGTTTAAAGGGATAGTAATACTTCATTTTAACTTTATTTTATTTTGTAGGCATTAAAAAAACATGAAGAATGATATAAGTCTTATCTCTGAAACCTTTATGGTTTAAGAGATATTCACAAACAAAGTATCCCCCCCCTTTTGAACCATATCAGAAGGGAGATGCCCAGGTAGACTGCAGAGAGGGACAATCTTCAATTAAGATAATGGAAAAAGCTGATAAACTTGTCAAGGGGGGAAGGGCTTTCATTGTTTTCATACAAAGAAAATTGTCCCCTTCTGTTATCTGTACTGTCATACAACCAGACTCACATCTGAGAAGAGATGGCTTACACTAGGAAAAAGGGGCGGGGAGGGGAACTTTGCTTGTGAATATCTCATAAACCATAAAGGTTTGAGAGATAAGACTTATATCATTCTTCATGTTTTTTTAATGCCTACAGAATAAAATAAAGTTAAAACGAAGTGTTACTATCCCTTTAAGCTGTTGTGTTTCTCTTTTACATTAACAATGTAATCTGCTGTCACTTAAGGTACATCTGGTATTATAATGCATTCTATGTTAGAGGGGAGTCACTAACAAATGTACCCAAAGAATGTAATAGTAACAGCTTCAGGTTATGACAACGTATCATTGTATATATAATTATAGCTGTGTTGATGATTAAAGACAAGTTGATATTCTGGAAATGACATGTTTTAACAGTCACAGTTACATGCAAATGTTTCTATTATTGTTCAGTGGAACTTACATGGATGTATTACTGGTGCTGGTTTTCAGTAATTGAAGTTAACCCTTTTAGGGCCAGAGATGTATGCAATGAATTGTTTTGGGTCTTGTCATCTTTTCTGGCTGCCATGTTGTCCTAAAAAGTTTGACTAAGCAGCAACACTGGCAGCCGAGACAGGAGAGAATATGGATAAGGCTATTGCTTTTGAGGAAGCTAAAGCTTGAAACAACGACCTCCATTGACTGATTGACAGAGACCTACCTGTGCAGGGATAGTACCGAATCGCCCCTTTCACCTATAGCTACAAAGTGATACGGGGGGATGCACTAAAGGTGAATGCTGTGGTGATTTGATTTTGTTGATGTCTGTAAATGTAAAATGTAGGGATGCAAGGGAGCGGAGGAGAAGTTCCCCATTAGCATACAAGGTTGTTGAACTGCTGGCAATGTGAAAAAGGATGCCCCACTTTATTCATTACCAGCAGTAGACAACTCTGAAGTCAGAGAGCATGCTTTCTACTTCTCCATTTGGTCAGTAGGGCAGTGGAGAGTATTGTTTCAGCTCCACAAACAGCGCCATTTTCTTAATGCACTGCACACCCCTGTGGCACTCAAAGGGTTAGAAAAGTACAACAACCAGTACACAATCATCCCTTCAGCTCTGTATCATTTGTCTTAGACATATATGTTGTGCACTCGCAAGGGATCAAGGCTGGGGGTCAGACAGCATCCATGGAAATCTGTGGCTAGTAGTTGCCCCCCAGCCTTGTTCCTTTGCACACTGATAGTCACAGACTCCCATTTAAACTGTCTGACTTCCCCAGACTTGTTCCCTTGCCTAAGTGTAATACTTTAAATTATTATGGTTTGAATAGAGACAGAGAATTCCTATCACATTATCACATTGTGGATTAACCTTTCCAACAGTCCCAATGGGATCATAAATACCTCTAAGTCCTCAGAGGAAGACTGCAATTTACCATTGACTGATCAAAGTATCTGGGTCTGGACTGACTTTTCTTATCTGATTTCCATTCTAAACAATGCAGTGTGTATTTGGATTTAATAGATGTTTTCATATTTATCTGTATAACATGCCTGAGGAAGAGACCTGAGAAGTCTTGAAAGCTTGCATTCTAAATCTGCTTAGTTAGCCAATAAAGATATCAACAACTATATTTGCCTCCTGTATTTCTACGGCTAACACGGTACCAACTCTCATCTGTATATCCCCATGTACACTGCCTGGGCAAGGGAACAAGGTTATATTGGGTTAACACATAATGGTGATGTTCCCCATTCTCCCCACGATAATTATGTTTTTCATGCTGCCTTCCCAATAATTATGTTTGATATACTGCCCTCACAATAATTATGTTCAACATGCTGTCACACACAATGATCAATATAATCCTGTACTATTATCTGTTTTTTTTTGTTTATTTTGTTTAAAAGAAAATCAGAACTTGCTGAGGGGCATCAAGGCCCCTCCTGATACCCCCTGGTATTGATCACCTATCCAATAGGATAGGTGATGAATGTGGTGACCAGGAAGGTGATCAGCACCTTCCTCTACCTTCTCCTCTTCAATCCAGAGTTCTAGAAATGTCTGGGTTGAGTAGAAGGATCCTCAAGGCCCACTCGCATCATGTTCCAGCAAAAGATTCATGATGTTCTTACACACATTATCATCACATACGCATGCCACGCAAGCATACATCACACTGAACACACACACTCACACATGTACACATACACATTCACTCACTTCTTATCTCTGCACAGAAGATGTCAGCAGAAAATAATTCCCATGGGATGGAGAAGGTCCTATTTTCCACCAAATCTCTATATGTTGTGAATATTTTCACACATCCTTATTCACTAATGTCCAGTGATGCATTTTAGAAACTCAACATTGGGGGCAGAACTGGCTGCAGACTGAGATGATTGCATAGTTTGGTACTCCTTATCTCTCTGGCTTTTAAGCAATATAGTCCTAATTTGGGGCAGCCTAAACCAACATACTTTTGTCATCATCTGAGAGGAGAGGTAGTGGAGGGTTGAACTCCATGAAAATCACTGATTACTTGCTGGCTGAATGTAGACTGGGAGCCAAGGTGGCAATCACTGCCAAGATGCGGCTGCATGATGGGAAGTCCCTTCACAAAATGCCTGTTGTGGAATCCTGAGAGAACTATTCCACAGATTCAGGAAAACAGAGCCATGGCACCATCTCCTAACCCGCTGACAAGGGGGACCTGGCTTCATTCCTCACAAAGGAGGATATGACATTAAAGTCCAGATCAAATCGACCATCAGAGAAGAACTATACGACTTAAGGAAAGATCTGGCCCAAATGGGCTAATGGGTCCATCAATTGGAAGAGGATAAGGAGGAATCATGGTCTCAATTACACAGGATGGAACAATTTTTGGTACAAAAAGAGGAAACCATCAACATGCTGAGCTCCCAATTGGAGGACCTGGACAACCAAGGCAGGAGGTGTAATATACAGATTAAATATTTCACTAAATGGTATCTTCCAGGGACTTAAACTTCTTCTCTCCAAAACCTCTTCAGAGAACTTGCTCGTATATCTGACGTGCCAACTAACCAGACAGGTTTAATCCACAGGGCTCTATGGAGAAGAAGGCTGCCTGGAGCCAAGCCATGGAATGTAATCTGCTGTCGGCACAATTATGCAGATAAAGGGGATGTTATGCGCTGCTGTAGAGTATCGAGAGAACTAAATATGCAGTTTGAAAAATCCACCTCTTCAACAACCTGTCTCCTCATACTTTGAGGAAGCAGTGGAAACTAAAAGATTTAATCGATCATTTGTTAAACCTGGAGGTGCCTTACCTTTGCGGTTTCAACTTTTTTGCTACCATAATGGCTAATCAGCTATCATAAGGGACCCTGTGGACAAACTGGAATTCTGTAAGACACTAGACATCTCCTCACCTGCTTTGAGGCTGTAGGCTACGTTGACTTCACTGTTGGACTCTGCACCCCTGAAGGTGCAGAGGGAATGTTGGAGCAAGGTCCTGTGTCCTACATCAAAAAAGCACTGCTCATTTTTCCTGAGGTGCTCCAGCAACTCAGAGACTGCTTGGGAATAATTCCTATCAGTATGAATGATACCTTAGACATAGTATCCAATATTAAAGGTAGGTGAACATTTGGGAAACAGTGATCACACAACATTGTTACATTTGAAATCAGCATGGCAAAGCAAAACTGTATAGGTTCAACCAAAGCTCTTAATTAAAAAGCTAACTTCAAAATGTTAAGAGCATCAATGCAATATATAGACTGGGATAAAATATTTCAAGGCAAAAATACTGAGGAAAAATGGTCAGAATTTTAGGTTGCAGAAATATACCCAAAAGTATACACCAGCAGGGAATAAATGCAAAGGAAGTAGATCACAGCAAATGTGTTTAAAGAGGAACTACCACCGCATAACAAGTTTATCTTAAATAACTCCCCATCTGGCGACTAGTTGCTTAGTAGTGCTAGTCGCCAGAATGATTACCTTATTAAATAGATTTCTCCTTTCTTTCCCTGCTGACAGGCAGTACGGAGCACAGACATCTTGCCATAGTGACGTCCGCGCACCTGCTCTGATTGAATGATAAAGTATCCTCCTCCCACCCCTTTTACACAGTGAAATTCATCTCCCCTCAGATGTACAATTTGGTCCACAGACCAGACAGCTCACAGCAAGGGACAATCTTCTTACTGTGAGAACAATGAACACCCTGCCCCCTTGACAGGTTTTTAATTTTTTCCCTATATTTGCAGGTGACACTAAATTATGCAGGGTAATTCATTCAGAACAGGATATTTTTTCTCTACAGAAGGATTTACATAAAATGGCAGACTGGGCAACCAAATGGAAAATGAAGTTTAATGTAGGAAAGTATAAGTCATGCATTTGAGAAGAAAAAATCCCAATGCTACTTATGAATTTAATGGAATCATTTTAGGGGACTCTTTGCTAGAGAAAGACCTGGGTATCCTTGTAAACTACAAGCCTGGAAACAGTGACCAGAGGAAAGGTTTTATACAGTAAGTTCTGTTAACGTATGGAATTCCTTGCCCAAAGTTGTGGTTATGGAAGATACAATGGATACTTTTAAGAGAAGATTAGATCCATTTCTTTCAAAAGGGAACATATAGGTTTATACTGTGTATTGCTAGGCAAAACAGGAAGGTCTGATAAAGACTAATTATTTGGCAGCAGGAAAGCTATATATTCCTAATTTCTCTGGATTATGAGGCAAAGGTTGAACTTCATGGGCTTGTGTCTTTTTTTGACCTAATTTACTCTGTTACTATGTGCTTTTTGTTGCCTCCTTCACTTGTCCCCTTACATTATACACAGGTCTCTGAGATAAGTACTCACTGGAAGAATAGTGGTGGGAGAAGTCTGAGTCCACTAGCTAATGGTAGAGTCTTGGCCTTATGCCATGGCTTCTCTGACTCTGACATGTTATTGTTTTCATTTTATATATCACCCAAAAGCGTCCTTGAATTGGCACTATGTACATTGTATGGAGTACATCTAATTTAATTGCAATATCTGTTCTGTTATTGTGCTTGCTTCTGATGTCGCTGTTTGACATGTGACCTGCTGTTGCGCATCTGAACTGCGGTTGGCCGTGCTTGTCCGCGGGTAATGACTATGATACATTCTACATTCTGTTTTCATACCACCTCTGCTATGCGCTATGGCTGCTTCAACCTCTGTACCTGATACACTACTACTCCTAATTTGAGTTTAATATCAACCACTTGTGCATCTTTCCTTTAGCTGGGACATTGGGCCTCTTATGGTCCATTTGCTAAAGGTCATTTTACTTTTCCTTCACTCCCTCACCTTCTCCCCTTTTTTCTACCCTTCTATATTCCTCAACATGGCCTCCTTTGCCTTTCTTCCGCCATGGCCCCTCTCTCCTCTTTATTAGTCAGACCATATCACATTTGGGTTGTTTTTACGCTGCATTATGACTGAGTGATGTTGCTGTTGGTTATGTCTATGATCAAACTGTTGGTTGTCACTTTCCTCATTCACAATTCCTTCCCCTTTGACAAAGAATATGTACTTTTTTTGACCCCCAATTCCTCTAGTTACCCTAACCTACATTCTCTTCATCAAAATTATTATTTTCCTTGGCATTGACCTCCTTGCCGCTGCTGTTGCCACTGCATTTATTCATGCCCCTTTCCTACTAACATTCTTCCTGCCTCTCTTCTTATAACCCCTTGACTCTTGGGACTGCAAACCTGTCATTTTCGCAGACGGGATATACCTTGGTGCCTAGTGCTTTCCCTGGTTGGCTGTGAGACTCTTTTTATATGTTTCTCCCTTATGTTGTCTAATGGATCCAACTCACTTCTCTCAGTACCCTGATGGAAGCCTATAGACTGAATACTAATATATTGTTCTTACAATAAACACATTTCTCCTCAACTAATCCCCCATCCTCAGCAATAAAAACTTTTCCAGGGGTTGTTTTGCATCTGCCCCGGAAAAGCACAGAGGGGTTGTGATTCTCTTTGATAGGACCATTCCATGGATTCATACTGATGAGCTACTACACAAGGTAGATTCTTACGTATAAAGGGTTCTATTCCAATATGCCAATATGTATGCCTCTAATTTGAATGTTGTGAAAGTGTTTGCCCTATGTGGGTAACACATAATCTGAATGGTCTGTTGAAACCATTATTCTGTTGTTTTATTTTAAAAGCCAGTGACTTGCCATTCCACACAGATCAAGACTAACTCTAAGTATTGGTAAGTATATGTTGTTCTGGTAACTAATCCTGTAAAACTGTTAAGAATTAATATCACCCCATATATCAGGGATAGACCAAGTGACCATGTCTTAGTAGGCCTGGCCACCCTAATTGGGAATTGTCACATAGAAGCAGTATTTGCGTGCTAGCATATTCTTTAAATGTTATGCAAAATTATTTATTTACCAAAGTCAGAGTTGTGGGAGACAGTGTGATAGCACTATAGATCTATTAAGGGCTTGCTAAAGTTAATCTAAGTGTTTGATACTCTCTGTTGTTAGAGTGGACTTTTTTCTAAACTTAATAACATATGCAGAGCTACCTATTTCCTGCTGTGTTTAGATGTATATACGATTGCTATTTGATGTGATTGACATGTCATAGCAATTGTATTTAGATGATACATGTGGATTGCAGTTTATGGGATTGTCATTGATGCGTCTGTGAGCTTGGTGTTTCACTGTTAACCTTTTATTGGCTGCAATCTTGGTAGTTTCCTTTTGTTTCTCAATTAGTGCATGATTCCTTGTGATTCATTTATGCTACCCTAATTACATGTGAATATTGCATTATAATGTCTGTAATTTGTTTGTTAGTAGAGTCACAATAATTTGAGTGAAAATACTGACAGGCAAATAAATGCCTATTATTTGGGAGTTTAATTTACAGTTATTTTAGCTAGCCGTAGCTTATGGTTCCTTTGCTATCCATAGGCTTGTTAAACCTTGCACTGCTGTTTTTTGTATAGTTTACATGATGTTACATTTATAACCATAATAGCTTACATGATGTTGCATTTATAACTGTATAGATTACATGCTTCTGTTGATATAATCAATATATGCTTATGATTATTGTGGGGAATTTAATCTGTTGATAAAAAATTTATATTTACAGTTTTGTGCTTTATCCAGAGACAGCTCTGGTTCCGGGACCATAAATCTCCATAGGATGGTGTAGCAACAGCGCCACTGTACAATTTCAGGCCACTGTGATATTGCACCTAAAAAATTCAACTTTGAAAATTAATAATTTTTGAACAAAACACCTTTCAGCAGTGGCAGTACTGTTTTACTCAGGGGGAAAAACCCTACAACATATATTTTTTTTTACATTTTAAGTATTACTATCCCTTTCAATCTAACATAGCTATACGGAGGGCCGGGCAGGTACTCATATATATGCTGCACACAACTGTATCATTATTTTTAACAGACAATTAACTCTTGCTATGCTGCTGTGTTCATATATTGCTAACCATAACCCCTGGATAAATATATGTAAGGGCTGAACATATGTATGCTGGGAAGCTCTTTTTTCTCTACTGTTTGATATATATTTACCCTATTTCAATTATATATATATCTTTTTATGTGGCTTTGTCATATATTTGAGATATATTGGTTTGTTTTTGATCCACTAATGCTTAATTTGCACTGATTACTATGATTTTAAATTATATTTAAATACAATTCATGCATGAACATGCTTAAATGATTTTAATCAATTTATTTACTGTGAAGTAGCATATCAAACCTAGTTTGTGAAATGATCTAAAATTAATTTAACTAATTATTATTTTTATGCCAATGTACAAAATATTGTGGGTGTCAATCATACTCTTGCCTGTATTGCTAGCAGAAGCAAATAAAACGTTTTCTTGCATATTACTCTATAAAGTCCACCAATTCTTTTATCATGTCACACATCTCTTGTCTTACTTCAAAGCTTGGTATCTCACCTGGGAGGTGATTTCAATGCTGAATTAACTCTTTGAGTACCAGAGGGGTATGCAACTCATTGCTTTGCAATGCGTTGTGTACCCCTCTGGCACTCAAAGGGTTAGCCCTTCTATTGACACCTCTTTGGAAAGATCTCAGTACTCCTTTCCTTTCACTCGTTTCATAACTTACATCTGACAGATGTTGTGCACCCATCTGACAGAGACTCTTTCTCCTCTTGTCATAAATTGTATTCCTGCATCAACTACCTTCTGATTGACCAAACATATATCCTTCATGTCATGGAGGCAGACCTTCATGCGACACAATGACTTCCTCCTTGAGGATGAAGCTACCCTTACCTCTCTTTATACTCACATACACAACTTATTTTCCATAAACACAACCACAGATGTTTTAGAACTCTCTATATGGGAGTCGCATAAGTGCTTTGTCAGGGTTTCTGATTCAGTTAGGCCCCCACAAATAGAAACTTTTTCAGGACAATGTCCAGTGCTTGGTACAGTATATCCGTGATAAGGAGGTAACGCATAAGAGACTCTTCATGCCAGATACCGTATCTGAACTGGTTGAAGCACGGACTGCCATGGCTTCCATACTCCAATCCAAGCAACACAATTTTTCTGGTTAAAGTATCAAAATCTTTTACACGGTAACAAATGTGGTAAACTCTTGGACAGTATTGTTGAGATCAAACAAAATGCCAAATATATAACTAAGATTGATGATTAGGGGTGGGTGAAAAGTGAAAAAAAATTTCTGCATGACTTTTCATGAAAAAAGGATGATTTTTCTCTTTTCTTGCAAAAGTTTTCTCCTTTTCCCCAATACAATACTTTCCTCCTTTTTGCCTATTCAAGCAAATCTATTCTAACATCTTATTCTCCTATTCTAACACATTTTTCTCCTATGTTTAAAATGGTGCAACATTTCCCAGAACAATATTACTTCTTCTGAGTGCTGTAGTGGAGAAATAAGTAGCTGGAAGTCAAAGCTGTGAGTCCTACAGCAACATATACCTTGAAAAATGTGTTAGCAAGCAGAGTGCATTTGTCCTTTGACCACAACACTTACTTCCTGCTTAAGTGACAATGGCACGTATTCATGATGATGTCAAGTGATTAAAAAAAATAAAGTACAACCTATAATGTGGCAGATATGTATGGTAGTGGTGGTGGGAGAATGGTGTGGTGTGATTGGTGAAACCTTGACAAACTTCATCCACTCTGGACTCCGGACGAGAGGGATCATCATTATTTACTGCAGATGCTGCAGCAACCATTGCTGCAGTCAGTTTTTGTGCTATCACTTTATTCCCACGTCCCTGCACTGCTCCACCTTTCCCCCTCTTGTCTGTGCATTTGCTAGACATTACTCAACTACTGTGTGTGTTTTTACTCTCTACAGTACACAATTGATGGAGTATGATGTCTTGCCTCGGCCCTCAACAAAATTCTCTATGTCGTCTGCTTTCTATCAAGTCTGCCTGAGTCACAGAGCTTCCAGTCAGCTGTCTACTATATTTATTTTTTTAATTATTTATGTTTTTTTTTTTATTTTTATTTTTTTTTTTTAAGTTGTGCACCCTATGTTATCACAGTTATTCAATATATATATATATATATATATATATATATATATAGCTAAACAACAAAAGCAACAACTTCTTTCCCCAGACTTCCCAAGCACAGAGACAATAAAAGTAAAATCAGCAAGTAATTTGGACCCAGCTGCCTGTGTCTTGCCAGTCAGTCACATCAAATTTTGGAGTATTTTGGTTCAACCTCCTTCCTCCCTTCTTCTCCCCCATTGTGCCCCCAGACTCCCCTACTACAGATAACAAATGTCCTACCTAAATGACTCCCTAAACTAAGATTCAATTCCCCTTTATGTGCCTATCTTCTTAACTCAAAAACATTCTGCTCTCTCCTCTCACAGACACAGAATGGCTGCTGTGAGAGCCTGACAGCCTTTTATATGGCTGTAGAAAACTTTCATGTGGTGGAAAAAACATTTTCTTCCCATTGATTTCAATGCAATGAACTAGCCGAAAAAAGCAGGAAAATGGCAGTTTTCGCAGGAAATTTTTCACCAAGCGGAAAGTGCCATTTTTCGCCTATTTCAGTTTGAGGAGAACATTTTTGCCCATCCCTATTAATGATAGCTCAGGCAATTTACATTGTTTCTTTCCAGGGATGGCCTCGGCCTTTACATTCTTCTACCAGTCCCTGTACTATCTCCCCCCATTGACTTGCAATCATCTCCCTCGCTGTGGTGTTCCACAGTCTGTATGTTACTTGTGGACTCCAACATCTGTGAAAGCTATTTAAAGTTTTCTAGGTAAAAGCCCAGGTCCAGATGGTTTTAGGTTTCCATATTACCAAAATCTGGGCCCATTTCTGCTTCCACCTCTAGCCAACAAATTTAACCACATTGCTTTGGGGTTCCCCTTCCCGAAGCAATCTCCAACCTTTGTCCTCTCTCTCTGTTTATCTAAAGCCTCATTTGAATATGAAGAGAGAATGAGAGAGACATGTCAATTATCACCCCTAGACATCGTGCTTCTTAAACTGGATTTAAGGTAGTGCCATTTACAGTCACCTGGAAAGGCACTAGTAGGCCAGGCCACATTGGAATGAGGAGTAGCTCTGTTTTAGACATATTGAGTTTGAGGTGCATATGAGCTATTCAGTCTGAGATAGCCGAGAGGCAATCTGTAACTTTAGCTTGAATATCAGAAGTCAGTCGAGGTGCAGATAAATAAATCTGGGTGTCATCTGCATAGAGGTGATATTTGAGACCAAGGGAGTTAATAAGATCGCCAAGTGTTATTGTGTAAATAGAGAACAGATGCGGTCCTAGCACAGAACCTTGAGGAACACCAACAAAGAGCAGGTTAGCCAATTCCTCCTCCGTAACTAGTGAAAATTGAGTCCAGAATGCCAGGAGGGGAATAAGGGAGGATAGGAGGGGATATACAAGGTGAGATATTCTCCCGGATGGAGTACACCTTGGCTTTGAAGAAGTCAGCAAAGTCTTGTGGCTGTATGGAGTTTGCAAGGGCAGCAGATGGAGGGCCGAGGAGGGAGTCAGAGATAGAGAAAAGGTGTCGGGGTTGAATTTGTGTTCATTAGTTGTGAAAAGAAATGTTTTTTAGCTAGGGACAGAGGAGAGTTAAAGCAAGGAAGGAGAAACCTGTAGTTGAGAAAGTCTTCCAGAGAACCAGACTTTCTCCAGAGTCGTTCAGCTGAACGAGTACAGGAGTGGAGGCAGCTGGTGTCTTTATTAAGCCACAGCCGTGGATTCGTTTTACGGGTGCATCGGAGAGAGACAGGCACATGAAGGTTCAAAGAGGAGGATAGGACTGAGTTGTACACTTTGACAAGGCTGTTAGTGTCAGGATTAATGGGAATAGATGAAAGTCCAGTAGCCAGGAAGGACTGAGAGCAGTGAAATTAAGTGACTTGAGGTTACAGTTGAAGTGATGAGAGGAAGCAGGTATTGCGGAAGATGTAGAAGCAGTGCTGAATGTTAGAAGATGGTGATCGGATAGTGGAAGCAAAGAACTATTAAAATCAGAAAGTGCATTGGTCCTCTTGGCAAAAATTCCGTACCTCTTCTCACAGACCATAATAATAATATATTAAAAAAAAAAAAAAATAAAAAAAAAAAAATATATATATATATATATATATATATTTATTTATTTATTTTTTTTTTTTCAACTGACCCGCTGCGGACTATTCTTCTAAATGGGTTATCAATAAACTTGCCCCTTGGCGTTGGTGCATGGACTTTGCGGCCCCGAGTCATGGCTACCTGCAAATCTTGTTCTTTCTTCTGGGTGGGCGATTCTATCCTGGGACCACTGGGTAGTGTTGAGCGAGCATGCTCGGCCGAAGCTCGGTTCGGCTCGAGCATCGCTCTGCTCGGCACATGGCGGTACTCGTACGAGTACCGCATGTGCTCGCCCGCCATGTTTGGGTCTCCTCCCCGCACGTTTCGCGGCTGCTGCGCAGCCAATAAATGTGCAGGGAGGCTCTGACATCAGTGTAATGCCAGCAGCCATGTTGGCTGCTGGCATTACACTGATTGGCTGGCCAGAACCCGTGGTCGGGTGCTGTATAGCACCTGACCAGCGAGTTCGGCTCAGTCTTAGCCAGGGAGAGATGAGGATAGGAAGGGAAAGTCAGTGTAGGGAGAAGACAAGCAATTGTGAAAAAAAAAAAAGACCCAAAAGTCCTTTTTAGGACTACTGTGTGTGGGGGCAGCAGTTTATTTTGTGTGGGGGGGAAAAAAAAAAAAAAAAAAAACTTCATATATTCTGTTTAGTGTGCAAAGTTGCAGATTAGAGCACATTCTGTTCAGTGTGCAAAGTTGCAGATTAGCAGCACATTCTTTTTAGTGTGCAAAGTTGCAGATTAGAGCACATTCTGTTTAGTGTGCAAAGTTGCAGATTAGCAGCACATTCTGTTTACTGTGCACAGTTTCAGAATAGGAAAAAATTCTGTTAAGTCTTCAAACTGTAAAATATCAAAGTCACATATTCCATTCACTGTGCGTCGCCGCAGTTTAGCAGCACATTCTGTTGACTGTGCACAGTTTCAGAATAGGAAAAAATTCTGTTAAGTCTTCAAACTGTAAAATATCAAAGTCACATATTCCATTCACTGTGCGTCGCCGCAGTTTAGCAGCACATTCTGTTGACTGTGCACAGTTTCAGAATAGGAAAAAATTCTGTTAAGTCTTCAAACTGTAAAATATCAAAGTCACATATTCCATTCACTGTGCGTCGCCGCAGTTTAGCAGCACATTCTGTTGACTGTGCACAGTTTCAGAATAGGAAAAAATTCTGTTAAGTCTTCAAACTGTAAAATATCAAAGTCACATATTCCATTCACTGTGCGTCGCCGCAGTTTAGCTGCACATTCTGTTGACTGTGCACAGTTTCAGAATAGGAAAAAATTCTGTTAAGTCTTCAAACTGTAAAATATCAAAGTCACATATTCCATTCACTGTGCGTCGCCGCAGTTTAGCAGCACATTCTGTTGACTGTGCACAGTTTCAGAATAGGAAAAAATTCTGTTAAGTCTTCAAACTGTAAAATATCAAAGTCACATATTCCATTCACTGTGCGTCGCCGCAGTTAAGAAGCAAATTCTGTTTACTGTGCACAGTTTCAGAATAGGAAAAAATTCTGTTAAGTCTTCAAACTGTAAAATATCAAAGTCACATATTCCATTCACTGTGCGTCGCCGCAGTTTAGCAGCACATTCTGTTGACTGTGCACAGTTTCAGAATAGGAAAAAATTCTGTTAAGTCTTCAAACTGTAAAATATCAAAGTCACATATTCCATTCACTGTGCGTCGCCGTAGTTTAGCAGCACATTCTGTTGACTGTGCACAGTTTCAGAATAGGAAAAAATTCTGTTAAGTCTTCAAACTGTAAAATATCAAAGTCACATATTCCATTCACTGTGCGTCGCCGCAGTTTAGCAGCACATTCTGTTGACTGTGCACAGTTTCAGAATAGGAAAAAATTCTGTTAAGTCTTCAAACTGTAAAATATCAAAGTCACATATTCCATTCACTGTGCGTCGCCTCAGTTTAGCAGCACATTCTGTTGACTGTGCACAGTTTCAGAATAGGAAAAAATTCTGTTAAGTCTTCAAACTGTAAAATATCAAAGTCACATATTCCATTCACTGTGCGTCGCTGCAGTTTAGCAGCACATTCTGTTGACTGTGCACAGTTTCAGAATAGGAAAAAATTCTGTTAAGTCTTCAAACTGTAAAATATCAAAGTCACATATTCCATTCACTGTGCGTCGCCGCAGTTTAGCAGCACATTCTGTTGACTGTGCACAGTTTCAGAATAGGAAAAAATTCTGTTAAGTCTTCAAACTGTAAAATATCAAAGTCACATATTCCATTCACTGTGCGTCGCCGCAGTTAAGAAGCAAATTCTATGTACTGTGCAAAGTTGCAGATTTGCAGCACATATTCCGTGTAATATGAAGAAGGCGGGTAAAAAGGGACGGGGAAGTGGACGTGATCCTGATAGTTCAGGGCGCGGGTCAGGACGCGTAGAAACTGTGCCTGGTGCCAGAGCACAAGACAGAAAGACATCCACCATACCTAGCTTCATGTCTCAGTTTACAGGGCGTCGCAGGACATCACTCTCGAGGTCCGACCACTGCGAACAGGTGGTCGGTTGGATGTCAGCTGATACTGCTTCCAGTCGGTTAAGCACCACCCTGTCTTCCACCAAGTCCACTCTCAGTAGCCAAGAGTCTGGTCAACATAATCCTCACTCTGATCATCCTTCCTCCCACCATAGAGGGTCTGGTCAAAGAAGTGATCCCACACTGGGATATAGTGAGGAGCTCGTCTCATCACCAATCCTTCATTTGAACCTCTCTCCAAGCACGCTTGCAGAGGAACATGACATCTTGTGCCCTGATTCACAACCTCTAGAGGGTACCCAATCACAAGAAGATGACAGAGGTGAACGGCATTTAAGGTCAAAGGAAGTGGATGATGATGATGATGAGACACAGTTACCATTAAATCAACCACTATTACTGTCTCAAGACCTTGATGAGGAGGATGATATACAGTTGTCAATGACTGAGTATGTGGTGGGATCAAGACATGAGGAGGATGATCAGAGTGAGGAAGTGGAGGAGGACTTGGTGGACGATGAGGTGACTGACCCCACCTGGGAAGGTGTAGAGCCGAGCGATGACAGCAGTCCTGAGGGTGAGCCATCTGCAGCACCGCAACAGGCTGGAAGAGGCAGTGGTGTGGCTACAGAAAGAAGGCGGACCGCACCAAACCGGCCCGCAAATGTTCCACGGAGCACCCCCTTGCGTAAATCTCCCTTGCCAAGGGGTAGGTGTTCCGCGGTATGGCGTTTTTTTAAGGAAAGTGCGGACGACAAAAGAATTGTAGTTTGCAACCTGTGCCACACCAGAATGAGCCGAGGCATGAACACTAGAAACCTCACCACCACCAGCATGATCCGACACATGGCATCCAAGCACCGTAATAAGTGGGAGGAACGCCTGGATCGCCCATCTGTGTCTGCAGGCCACACCACTGCCTCCTCTTCCCCTGTTTTCGGTGCCGGCCAATCGCCTGTCGAAGGCGCAGGCCCGCATACCTCCCGCCCTGCACCTGTACCATCTGAAGCACCATCAGCGACCACATCCACTTCCCTGTCCCAGCACAGCGTCCAAATGTCGTTACCCCAGGCATTTGAGCGCAAGCGAAAATACCCAGCCACCCACCCACAGGCCATAGCACTAACCTCACACCTTTCCAAATTACTGGCCATCGAAATGCTGCCATTTAGGCTTGTGGAGACTGAGTCCTTCCGCAGCCTGATGGCAGCAGCTGTCCCTCGGTACGCGGTCCCCAGCCGCCACTACTTTTCCCGGTGTGCCGTCCCCGCATTACACCACCATGTGTCCCGTAACATCACCCGTGCCCTGACCAACGCAGTTACTGGGAAGGTCCACTTAACGACTGACACATGGACAAGTGCTTGTGGCCAGGGACGCTACATTTCCCTGACGGCACACTGGGTGAATGTCGTGGAGGCTGGGAGCGACTCGGACCCTGGGATGGCACGGGTGCTACCCACGCCGAGGATTGCGGGCCCTACCTCCATCAGGGTTTCCGCCAGCACCTACGTTATTGGCTCCTCCTCCTCCGTTTCCACCTCCGAATTCTCTGCGCGCAGCACCACTCACCCATCAGCCGGTAGCTGGAAGCAGTGTAGCACTGCAGTGGGGAAGCGTCAACAGGCCGTGCTGAAGCTGATCTGCCTTGGGGACAAACAGCACATGGCCTCAGAGCTGTTGCAGGGGATTAGTCACCAGACCGAGCAATGGCTCTCGCCACTCAACCTGCAACCAGGCATGGTTGTGTGTGATAATGGGCGTAACTTGGTGGCGGCTTTGGAGCTCGGCAAGCTCACACACGTACCATGCCTAGCGCATGTATTTAATTTAGTGGTTCAGCGATTTCTAAATACCTACCCCAATGTGCATGATCTCTTGACCAAGGTGCGCCGCGTTTGTGCACATTTCCGTAAGTCATCTACAGCTTCAGCCGGCCTGTTGAAGCTGCAGCAGCGCTTACAATTGCCAGCTCACCGGCTGCTGTGTGACGTGAGCACGCGCTGGAACTCCACCTTCCACATGTTGGCCCGGCTTTGTGAGCAGCAGAGGGCAGTAGTGGAGTACCAGCTGTTACACGGTCGTCGCCTCTCCGTTCAACTTCCTGTAATCAGAAGTGAGGAGTGGGAATGGATGTCAGACCTCTGTGAGGTTTTACGCAATTTTGAGGAATCGACACAGATGGTGAGCGGCGATAACGCTATTATCAGTGTAACAATCCCACTTCTGTGTCTACTGAAACGCTCGCTGCTCACAATTAAAACTGACGCTTTGCATGTGGAAGAGGTGGAAATGCGGGAGGAAGAGCTTACACAAGGTGATAGCCAGAGCACCCTCACTTCGTCTTCTCAGCGACAATTGGAGGAGGCGGAGGAGGAGGAGGAGGAGGAGGAAGACACGGTTGCCTCCGCTACAGAGGGTAGCCATGGAACTTTAGTTCCATCTCTTCAGCGTGGGTGGGCAGAAGAGGAGGAAGAGGATGAGGAGATTGAGAGTCATCCTCCTGGTGAGGACAGCGAAATCTTGCCTGTTGGTACTCTGGCACACATGGCTGACTTTATGTTAGGCTGCCTTTCCCGTGACCCACGCGTTACACGCATTTTAGACAACACGGATTACTGGGTGTTCACCCTTCTGGACCCCCGCTACAAAGAGAATTTCTCATCTCTCATTCCTGCGGTGGAGAGGACAAGCAAAATGGTGCAATACCAGAAGGTTCTTGTTGAAAAATTGCTCCAAAATTTTCCATCTGACAAAGCTGGCGGCAGAGTACGTGCTACCTTGGCCAACCGAGAAGGGGAGAAAAGGGGAGCACACAGCAGTTCCGACAAAGGCAGGGCAACACTCTCCAAGGCGTGGGACACCTTCATGACACCCCGCCAGCACCCTCACCCTGATGCGCAGCCTAGTGTCACAAGGAGGGAAAAGTTTTGGAAGATGGTGAAGGAGTACATAGCAGACCGTGTCAGCGTCCTCAATGATCCCTCTGTGCCTTACAACTACTGGGTGTCCAAGCTGGACACGTGGTATGAACTGTCACTCTACGCCTTGGAGGTGCTGGCCTGCCCTGCCGCCAGCGTTCTGTCTGAGCGGGTATTTAGTGCTGCTGGTGGCATCATAACAGATAAGCGTATCCGCCTTTCCACCGAAAATGCTGATAGGTTGACACTTATAAAAATGAACAAGGCCTGGATTTCCCCTGACTTCTCCACTCCACTGGAGGAAAGCCCCGGAGGAACATAAAGTGACTTTATATATGTTATTTACAATGATGGGAATACTCTGTATTCCCATTCACCCTTTCCACCCAAAAAACGGGTATATGGTTGACTCTTAATCTTCTCATCCTCCTCCTCCTCTTCCATATGCCCTGTGATATAATTTTTATATAGGGCCAGCTCACCAGCGGGCGCAGTTTGACAATTTTTGTATAGGTCAGCTCACCAGCGGGCCTTCTCATATAATGTTTTATTGGGTCAGCTCTCTAGCGGGCCCTCTCATATAATGTTTTATAGCGTCAGCTCACTAGCGGGCCTTCGCATATAATGTTTAGGATGGTCAGCTCCGCAGCAGACCCTCACCCATAATGTTTTAGATGGTCGGCTCAGCGCACGTTTCCCTCTTAATCATGGCCCCAGTTCCGAAAAATCTAGGAAATTTTTGGGAGAATTTGCCTCTGCGCACGTTTCCCTCTTAATCATGGCCTCAGTTCAGAAAAATCGAGGAAATTTTTGGGAGAATTTGCCTCTGCGCACGTTTCCCTCTTAATCATGGCCCCAGTTCCGAAAAATCGATGACATTTTTTGCAGAATTTGCAGATGATATACAAGTAAATATACAGCAAATACTGTTTGGTAACAATTTTTCGCCTAAAGTCGTTTTTATCTTCCTTTTTGTGTGTTTTACGGTCAGTCTGTAAAAATGGCGTACTACGGGCGAAAGATCGTTCCCAGCAGCGACGTTGGAGTCCAAGATGCATCCAGACATCCTCCCTATGCTGTCCCTGAACCATTTCTGTGGTGTTTCCATCATTTTCTGCCCTTTTCCTATGGACCAGGCACCCTCCCCTCATCAGAGCAGGGGGTGCCTGGTGTAATGCTCGAGTCCTCCCATTGACTTCAATGGGGCTCGGGTGCTCGGCCGAGCACTCGAGCCTCCGGGGGTGCTCGGTCAGAGCACCCGAACACCCGAGTATTTGGGTGCTCGCTCATCACTACCACTGGGACCTCCTTTCCCTTTTTTTTTTTTTTTTTTTTCTTTTTTTCTTCTCTCTCTCTCTCTCTCCTTAAACTTCCTCCCCTCACCCATTTAGTTTTTGTTTTTGCTTCTTACCTGTTCCACTTACTTCCTTTAATTCTCTCCTTCCCCATTACTCCCTCCACTGTCTTCTCACACACTTCGGATCGGATGACATACCAATCCTGCGGGACGTCAGACAAGCCGGATCAGATCACGGAGCAGGAACGTCAGCCAGGCTGGGTCGAATCACGGAGCAGGAACGTCAGACAAGCCGGGTCAGGTCACGGAGCAGGAACGTCAGCCAGGCCGGGTCGAATCACGGAGCAGGAACCAGAAGCAGAGTAGTCTAATGGGCCAAGTCGGTACACGGGAACACAGCAACTCAAGTCAGCACTGGTACAGGAACACCACGAAAGGACACCAGACAGGTGCCAGAACCCAGTATCAAAAGGCCATACTGGGCGGGCCAAACATAGCTCAGCCAATAGGAGTGCATCACACAGAGACTGACAGAAAGCACGGGCACCATGATACTAGCACTGTGGGCTTCCCCCCTTTTTTGTTCATGCTATTGCTTTCACATATCTCCTTTGCCCATTCTAGCTGCTTTAAATTCACTTCACTTAATGTTCTTATTAATAAACATATAATTATATCTTATATCTATACACTTCTCTTAAAGACTCTTAAAGGGATGTTTTTTGGCCTTTTTGTGCTTGGCTTTGTTTGGTATCAACTGTTGCTCCTCTTTGTGACCTGTGGGGTGGTAATTTCTGGCCTATAAGTGAGACTGAAAGATATTCAGTCCTCTTGTGCCAATATACACTTGCTACAGACCATGGAGGTTCCATATTAGGCAAGTCCTCTTGTTTTTAATTGCATATACATCAGGACCCACAAGTAAGTATGTTATATTAAAAGGGTCCCACCCTGGTCTATGCTTTTCTATATAAGATATTTTTAAGACAGAGCTGGTTTTAATTAAAATAGTAATTTACAGGTGCATTAGAGCAGGTATTGTTTTTAATTGCATACACATTGTGACCCACAAGTTAGTATTCACATTATCTTAAAGGTGTCCAAATTCAATCTACACGTTTCCATATAAATCTTATCAAGACAAAAGTATTTTTTAATTTAGACAGAGCTGTATAGGTGTATTAGAGTAGGTACTTGCCATGTTATGGGGTACCTTGATGAGGTGACAAGCTTAAAATCATGTTGGCCAAAATATGGACTAAATTATCATATCTATTAATAATTATTCTATATGCCTGAGCTAGGGCACACATTTACACACTTGTATGGAGCGCAGGTTTGTTCTTTTTCTTTGCAAAGGAACAAGTATGCACAAACTAACACAACTTTTGTAAAGTTAGTGTTCATATGAAATAGGCTGCCACACAGGACCCAAAACACATTTTGTGAAGCAGGTATGATATCTTTCACATGTTTCATTTTAACCAAGCAGAGTCTTGGAAAAGCAATCATAAGTTACTTGGGGGGAAAAAAAGAGCAGGATTGCATATCCTCAAAGATATTCACATAATTTCCCATCCACATAATGTCTCCTCCAAGCAAGGTAGGCCAACTGCTTGAGCAGGTTGTTCAAATTTAGTTTTTTTTTTTTAATCAACTTTATTGGCAAAAGGAATTGTATTACAGGTGTATAAAGTGTAACGTCAGTGAACATACAGTTACAAATGAGTATAAATAATCATAAACACATTACCGATTACAGCTTTTATAAGTAACAAACATGTTACATGAAACAAAGGAAAAAAAAATACTTTTCTTGCCTGAGTAAAGCAATAATAAGAGGAAGTAAAATCCTGAAGAATAATACAAAGAATATCAAAACACATATGCAGGTAGATGCAAAGATTGAGTTGGATCAAATAGAATACTTGTGTTCAGCAAGAAAGGGCGTAGAGTAGTAGATCAATTGTGTCCAGGCATAATGGGGTGAATCGAAGTGGAGGGAGAAAAAAAAATGTACAAAGAGGGGAGGGGGAGGGGGGAAGAGTGTCAGAAACCCTACAGTGGACCAACCAGTCTGTTAAGGATTAGCTCAGGGAGAAGTTCAGTAGATGTATTAAAAAAGAATTGAGAGTCGCTCAACTTTGTCTTAGTGGGTATGACGTAGAGAAGGTTGAATATTGGATCAATGAAGATGAGGGGGCAGTGGGTGAACTGAGATCCAGGTCTCCCATTTGGAGTGGAACTCATCTATTTTGCCAAGTGAGACGGCATTACATCTTACAAGCATCAGATATGAGTTAAGAGTATGAATCCAAAAAGTCAAGGATGGAGGGTCTTGTTTGCCCCAAAATAGGGGAATTAGGGATTTAGCTGTATTGAGAAGGGCGGCTAGGCAGGACCATTCAAGTATCCCGTTAAGAGGCAGGTCCAGAAGAGCAGGGAAGAAGAGATAGGAAAATGGATCTAAAGGGATCGAAAGAGAAAGAGTATGTTGGATAAGACCTCGTACAGAAGACTAAAAAAGAGCAATTAGAGGACATTCCCACCATATGTGGGTTAAGGAACCTTTTTGAATTCGGCACCTCCAACATAGACCCGATTGAGCAGGAGAAAAACAAGATATGCGAATTGGGGTGAGATACCACAGTGTCAGGAGTTTGTAGTTCATTTCACTGGTTTTGCTATCAGGTGGTATTTAAGTTGAAAACAAATTATTTTAGTCCATTGGGTATAGATTTGTCTTTAATCAATTAGGATGAAGCACCCCTTTTTTCAACAGATTTGATCTTTGAACCGAGTCACATAAATGTTTCGCATCTCTAGTGCTGACTAAAGGAGAATCTCCATTTTTTCACTGGGATATTTTGAGGCTGAAATATTAAGACGAACGGGAGAGATTTTGGTGCAAACCAAATGCATTATAGGGGATAAATAATAATCAAAATTTTACAGATTTTAAAGTGGAACTTTCACCTTAATTCAAGTTTTCATATTTGAAAAAAGCACCATAATTAACATACATTAGCATATGAAATATGTGTGAATATCTCCTGAACTGTACATTTGCTGGCCTTTTGGTTAACATGACATATAGACAGTTTTTAATGCAGTTTTCAAATATGTAAACTCGAATTAAAGGGATAGTAATACTTCGTTTTAACTTTATTTTATTTTGTAGGCATTAAAAAAACATGAAGAATGATATGTCTTATCTCTCAAACCTTTATGGGTTATGAGATATTCACAAGCAAAGTTTCCCCCTCCCGCCCCTTTTACCTACTGTAAACAATCTCTTCTCAGATGTGGAATGCAGTCCATAGACTGGACAGATAACAGAAGGGGACACTCTTATTCCTATGAAAACAATGAAAGCCCTGCCCCCCTTGACAAGCTTTTCAGGTTTTTCCCTTATCTTAATTGAAGATTGTCCCTCTCTGCAGTCTACCTGGGCACCTCCCTTCTGCTCTGGCTGAAGAGTGTGACATCAGTAAAAGGGGCGGGAGGGGGACACTTTGTCATTGAATTACTCTTGAACTACAACTCTGACAGAATTGAAATAACACTCTCCAGAGTCCAAATACTATGATGATTAATTAGAGCTGCTTTTTTTATGAAACATTACTATCCCTTTAAGGTGAAAGTTCCACTTTATACTCTTGATTGCCAGAGAGATCTGCAGTGCACTGCTTAGCAGTCCATTGAAGATCTCTCTATGATTCAATGGGCTAAACCCCAATTAAATCAAATGCATTGTTTATTTATTCCTTGTGGTGCAGTAGGCTTGCCCCAGAATTGCTCCATTTCTTAATATGCCTCCCTGTGTTTTCTTGTGCATTTGTCTGCATATTCCCTTATTATGCTGCAGTAACACATTAAAATATGGTACAAAATAATTATAGAATCATGCTCTAAACTTTACATTTGGTTATGGAAAGTCAATGAATAAATTATTTTTCATTTAAAAGATTAATGCGGAACAGTGAAAGAAAGGAGACTGCAGCACAATGAGAAGAGTAATATGCTCATTGAAAAGAGTCCTTTAGGAAGTGGATGCTACTATAGTGTATGACATTTTATTCTCTGTGTATTTAAATATGATACATTAATATAGATAGTTTAATACAGGAAAGAAATTAGACTGCATTGCTTTGAAAAGAGTAATATATTCATTGAAACAAGCAATATAGGTTCTGGAGGCTGCAGTGCAAACTCCCCAAAATAATTGGCTGATACTGAAGCAAGTAACACTTCATAAAGGATCAACTTATTGTATCAGTTGGCCACATTTCATACTGGGAGATGGATTTAATTGCAGATTAAAAGATATGCGCCCACTGAATATATACTATATACTGAAGTTTAAGGTGTAATTTAGAGGTAGGCTGGGGATAAGATTGTCATTTGCAATGGAATCCAAAGTAAGTACAATCTTTTATTTGCCATAACATGTCTGTGAAAGATACCAAAGTGATCTTGAAATTATACACTATATATTAGTCTCCTGCTTTATCCACAGCTACCACAGTACCACCCTTTACCTATATATTAATATCGTAAATGGATTCATTAAATGATCATTTGCTCTTGAGTAGAAAAAAAGAGCTGTACCTAAAAAGTTAGAGCAAAACCACAAATTACAGCCCAGGTTGCTACAAACTATCAGGTAATGATATTATTCAGTCGGTTCACTCACCTGGCCTAGAGGCCTGCGGATCTGGGGCAGCCCCCCACAACCTTGTCACAGGTTTCTACAAATAGGAAGACAATGGGGAGTGCTCAACAGATCCTCCATGCATAGATAACCACCAGTGAACAGAAGAGGATTAAAACATCAAAACATTTTTATTGCAGAAAAAGTGAAAATAAAACACCACCAAATAACATGGTAAGGAGATGATGCGAGGTAAGCCAAGTTACAATATTCACCTAAAGCGTTTCATGTATGAATACACTTAATCATAGGCTGAGTATGAGGTGTTTGTTCACATCTTGGAGACGGACACCTTGCTAGCTGATTGGCCCTCTCTTTTTGACTATATTGGACAACCGTAGTTTGCTCGTGTTTGCTATAGATCCCAATATGGCCCTCACTGGCCAGGTGTCTGCTTTAAGCCAATACTGATGTCTGGGTAATGACCGTTAATATGGCACACCAGAGGGTTTTACTATATAAGATGTGAACAAACACCTTGTACTCAGCCTATGATTAAGTGGTTATCTATGCATGGCAGATCTGTTGAACGCTCCACTCCAGTTGTCTTTCAACCTAAAAAGTTAGAGATAGGTGCTTCAACCACAAATTCTCTTTTTTTCATGGGAATTCCCACAAATAGAAAATCCATAAAAATTCCAGTGTTTTGCTACCGTCAATGAAATTCCTGGGAGAACTTGTCAGTTCCTGCCTGTACTTTCTATGGCCTCAACGATTCTTGCTGTAAAACTAGTTACTGGTGTTGCTTGCTGGACTCTGTGTTAAATGAATAAGAGGAGTTGGAGGGCTGTTGATACTGTAGTTGTGAAATCTACAGATGAAAGTAAAAGAACAAGCAGTAGTAGTAGAAGGGGTACTAGTAGTAGTAGGAGGAGGAGCCTCAATCTAGTTTGTTTTTAAAAAGAAAGCTATTGATTTTTCCCAGGTGACCTGAACCTTCTGTATCTGAAAGCATGAAAATATGCAGATCACTTTCATCACTACCAAGAGAGGAGGGAGAGTCTGGTGGTGGTGCTGACAATAATGATGGCAACAAAAGAGGACTTTCATAACTCAAACAAATGAAGAGAGGAAGAGAGATCTTCAGATGGGAATGAGTATTGCCACCTGAGACATAATGTTTTTGCTAATTTAGCTCCTGCTGTGTCCCTGCCCCCAAAGAAAAATATTCCCAAACCCATGATTTCAACAACTGCCTATGTTAGCTAGCATCAACATTTCAGCAAATTTCACTCTCTCTCTCTCTCCAAAGTACAAACTGACAACATGCTGTAAAGAGACACCCCCATTTTATACTGATAAATTCCCATGGTAGGAATACACTTCATAATGGGGGGATTACATTATAATCATTGCTTTCAATGTAAAAACATATAAAAGTGGTAAAATTGCTGGAATTATCAGAGAAGGTGCCTGTTTTTGCCTTTTCCCTTTTGTGTAGAAAACGTTTACCCGTACAGAAAGTATAGTGTACTAACAGGTACATGGGTAATTCTGGCGAAAACCATTTACACCCTACGGAACAAATAACATTTCCCAAAACTCCCATTTGATTAAAAACGGGGCTTTTGAGACCTTAAATGCTATAGAAGTCTCCAAAACACTTCATTAGAAGTCTCTGTAGCATTCAGAGGATAAAAGGCCAGTATAAAGGGATAGTAATACTTTGTTTTACCTTTATTTTATTTTGTAGGCAGTAAAAAAACATGAAGAACGTTATAAGTCTTATCTCTCAAACCTTTATGGTTTGAGAGATATTCACAAGCAAAGTTTCCCCTCCCGACCCTTTTATCTAGTGTAAGCCATCTCTTCACAGATGTGGAATCTGGTTGTAAGACCAGACAGATAACAGCAGGGGACAATCTTCTTTCTATTAGAACAATGAAGGCCCTGCCCCCTTTGACAAGCTTTTCAGGTTTTTCCCTTATCTTAATTGAAGATTGTTCCTCTCTGCAGTCTTCCTGCTCTGGCTGAACAGTGTGACATCAGTAAAAGGGGCAGGAGGGGGACACTTTGTCATTGAATTACTCTTGAACTACAACTCTGACAGAATTGAAATAACACCCTCCAAAGTCCAAATACTGTGATGATTAATTAGAGCTGCTTTTATTATGAAACATTACTATCCCTTTAAAGCAATGAAGATTTTGTATTTGACCCCCACTAAATTGGTCCTCTTCACCCTAATACATCAGTCTCAGAGTATTAACCCTTTGAATGCCAGAGGGCTGTCCAATGTATTGCTTTGTGATGCCTTGGATACTCTCAGGCACCCAAAGGGTTAAAGGATTAAGGGGTGTGCAATGCATTGTGATAAGTGAGAATTCCCAGAGGGAGAAAATAAGTTCACAGAAAAGGTTGCCATTATTTGATCCGTGTCGTGCAAACAAAAACAAAATGCCAATCTTATGTTTTCTTAAAAGTGAGGACCGAGCATTTTTTACAAAAAAAATATGTCCATCTGTTTTACATGAAGACATTCAATACAGTTGTAAAAAAAACAAAAACTGGTACACAAAGAAAAATTCCCAGTGAGTCTGATGTAATAAACCTTTGAATGCCTGAGGGGTACGCCGTGCACCACTTGGCAATGTATGGCACTGAAAGGGTTAACACAACCTGCATAATTCTGGAGTGAAACAAGCACACCATTGGTCACAAATGAAAATGATTGCACCAAAAACAAATGCATTTACCTTTTAGTAAATCTTGCCTCATGTCTTGCGCATACCTCTGGTACTCAAAGCATTAAATGATTCATTGCCCCTATCTGTTCAATCTTACCAGCTCTGAGGCTTTTAAAATACTGTTATTAACTTATAGGCCTGGCCCCTATTCAATTGATTTTAATTTGAGAGTTGTACTATAGAATAACATTTCACATGCATGCTGGGTCTGCAAATGATTTTTCTGTCTGTGCCCCAATACATGCATACATTTTCTTAGTCACAGTTTGGCATTTATATATATAATCTCATTAACATTAAGCAGGATGTTTTACCTGCAATAATGTAACTACAAATAGTTGTCTCAAATTAAATTATAGATTTGCCAAAACTATTACTGAGAATGTCTGACCTTTTTAAGTTTTCTCTGCTATTATTGTTGTGTGAATGACTATTTATTAGCTTCTTTGCTAATGCTAACTGCAGTATTCTTTATAAAGAAAGAGAAGGATATAGTTTATTTGTTATACTGTAGATTTCTGTTTCCTGTATGTACAATTTTTGTTCATGCAAGATTAAAAACAATTTGGGAGAGATTCACTAAGCATTGAAAAAGAGGTGATAAAGAGATGATAAAGTGGAGATGACTTCTCCAGTTCCAATGTTATTCTATAGATCCTATTCACTAAGATTTCTTCAACTTAGTGAATAGGCTCCATAGAATAACATAGGAATTGGAGAAGTGATAAACTGGAGAAGTCATCTCCACTTTATCACCTCTTTGTCAACGCTTAGTGAATCTCCCCCTTGGTGTTTGTGCAAACATTACATATAGTGTAGCATTGATATTCACTATATTTTTAAACCCATTTAGGAAATATTTCGCATACATTACTTTTAGGGAATGAGCCATCAATTCCAATTTCATGCCTTAAAGGGATAGTAATACTTGAAAGTAATTTTATTTTATAGTGTAGCCCTTAAAAAAACATGAAAATGATATAAGTCTTATCTCCCAAACCTTTATGGTTTGGGAGATATTCACATGTAAAATATAGTAAAGTTCTCTTTTCCTGGCTGTTTCAGCCAAGTCTGCCATCTAGTGGACAGATTTGGAATTCGGTCCACAGAGCAACCAGCAGCTCTTTAGCAGTGCCGAGATCACGATCTTTGAAAAGAACTACTTAATTGGAACTGTGTACAAAGTGTGCCTGGCTTGAAAGCACACTTTGTAGACCATTCCAATTAAGAAATTCTTTTTAAAGATCATGATCTCAGCACTTCTGGAGAGGCACGGCCGGTCCGGGGACCGGATTCCAAATCTGAAGGGTGGAGCAATGACGTCACTCCAGGGGAAGCTTTACTTCTGAATATCTCCCAAACCATAAAGTAAATAAAAACCCATAAGACATGGTATAAAAGGGGTCTGAAGAAGGTGCCTATGTTGGTGGATGGTGTCTGGGGGATGAATCAGTTGAACAGGGAATTTGCTGACTTGTATTAGTTGGACAGTTAATTAAAAAAAAAAATAAATAAATAAATAAGAAATTTGTATGTAAAGTGATAGAGACTGGATCCCCCTGACATAAGCTGGCACTTGGGTAGACTGGTACTTGGTAGAGTATTTTGTTGAGGATGGTTTGTTTTTAAAGGCAAATGCCCTGAAGAAACATTGATTTGTAGGACTCAGACTTGTTTGACACAAGCCCTAAGGAAACATTGATTTGTAGGTCTTAGGCTTGTTAGAAACAAACCCCCCAAACATTGTTTTTTTTTTTTTTTTTTGTAGGACTATGGTTTTTTTGTGTTGTTACTAGAATAGATATTTTTGCCTTGAGAACAGGAACTCTGTCATCAGCAACTGCAATGTGCACAGTGCGTGTGGTAAATAACACCTGGGGGCACAACTATATCAAAACACCTTGACACCAGAAACCAAGTACTGCTGCTGTCACTATACCCCTGATCCACACCCCGCTAAGGACACATGACAACTTGCTGACAGTTAAATAGTAATGAAGAACTCTCCCTGCTACCATCTTAGCATATTCTGTGGGATGGAATCTCCTCTGGACAGTGCACCACACAGTGTGCAGTGGGTGGAGACAAACTGCCACATCCTAACATCAACAGAGTGGCTATCATTTGGCGGGGGAGGGAATGATGAACGAGGTGGTTTGACAGAAGATGTAGTTTCCCTAGATGAAGAAGGTGATGGTGAGCTAGTTGTTTCGCTCCTCATTGAATGTCCAGCCTCTGCCTGTGTTTCTCTATTCTTCCTCCTCTTTGATCTCTTCCTTGTATCTTGTTGCCTTTCTGGAGAATCAGGGGTACAGAAAAGGCGGTACTTGACTTATGTGGTGAGTGTTTGGCTTTATCATGTTTGAAATAAATGTCATGGTGTCTGTTTCATGTGTGTTATCAGTGTGGTTGTGCCAAGGTGTGTTCTTTCCTTTCCCCTTCTCATTGACTTGTCACAAATTGTGCACCCTGCCTGCCTCAAAAGAAAAATAGTCCCACACCCATGACTTCAGGGGATAGGGATAGGGAACAGGTGGAGAAGAATTACCTCTTTCTTCTTGTCCTCGACATTCTCCTTCACTGTCTGTGGTGGATGATGTTGCTGCTGTAGCTGCTACTGCCTTAGAATCAGCATTGCAACTAGGACCAGGGGTATTGCTGTTGCTGGCAAGTGGAGCCTGTCCTAGTCATGCATCGCTTGTTGACCCCACTCCCATTGTGTCCACGGTGGTCTGTGCCACACTAGCCTGATACTCAGCATCCTGCTGCCCTTGCATCTCAGCATCAAAAGGAATTAGAGTAGTTGAAAATTCCACAAATTCCAAAAGCTCACTGCTGCTGCTGGTGGTGGTGGTGGTGATGCCCATCCTCATCCCTGTCTTCCATGCCTGCTCAGTTTGGGCTAAAAAGGCTATAATTGTCTCTTCCACCCCAGCTTCTCCACCATCATCATCACCACCACTACCATTAGTCCCTACCTGCCTCTGTTGCTCTATAATAGACCTCTCACTGCTGGCTGGAGGAGGTGATGAGAAATGTGTCAGAGGGCTCCCTAATGTCACACTTGCCATTTTTTGATGACTTGAAGAAGGCAGACTGGCAGCAGTAGCTGTAACCACAGGCAGATGATCTGTGCTCCTGGGGATTCTGGTATTATTGCTGTGCCTGCTATCCACCACCAGTTCTAGCTTCTCCAGAATCATGTTTCACCTGGATATTGTCGTGAAGGGATGTAGACTCCCAGAGCCAGAGGAATCATGTGGGCTTGCTTGACCGCTGGTCTGGATGCTCTCAAATGCTTCCCCTACCACTCTCCTAACACTAGTCCCACCAGCTGCTTCACCATTACTGTTACTACTACTGACACCAAGCACATCAAGTTCAGCTCCAGAGTCTTCCTCTTCACAGTCACTAGTAATATGAGGACATTGATTACCCCTTTCTTCACTCTTAACACTAACAAGCTGCAGGACCTTCTGTCAGGTCCTCCTTCCCGTCGCTCGCGCAGCAGGTTCTGCCGTATCCCTTCTTTTCTGGGTTTCGTCGCACGTCACCACTTTAGTGTGGTGACATCATCCTCTATCCGCACTTCCGGGTTTGGGTTTTATATAGTCGCTCGCTGCTTCTGTGCGGCGTGTGATTATAGCGTTCTATAGTGCTGCCTTGTAGCTCTGTGCCTTGCCAGCCTGCTCCTGTTCTGTGGCATCCTTGTTCTGCCTGCTCTAGCTGTGTCTCCCTGCCTCTCCTGGCCTTCCATCTTGTCTTCCAGTATCTGCAGCCCAGCTGCCTTCCTGCATCTTGTCCAGTTGCCTTCCTGCATCTTGTCCAGCTAGCCTTACTGTATCTGTAGTCCAGCTAGCCTTCCAGCATCTCTTGGCTGGATAGCCTTCCTGCCATCTGCTGCTCTCTGCTGCCCTGATCCTGCTTCTGCCAGTTTTCACTTGTGGCTTCCCTGCCTCTCCTTCCCTGGGACCCGCTCTCAGTTCCCTGGCTTCCTGCTCAGGAAATCCTGCCTCTGCTTGTCCCCATCCTGCTCTCTATCCTACTAGCCTCTGGACTGGCCTTAGTGAGTCCCTGTCCTATACTGGAAATAGACCTTCCCTGGGGTTGGTGGTGGGTGTCCTCACTGTAGTGCGTTCTCCTGGGCCTTCTTTGGCTCAATCGAAGGAGGTCATCTGGCTTTGAGGCCAGCACCTTTACATGGCCTCGGCCGCAGCACAATGCACTACAGGGGGCCTGCGAACACCAGCCACACTCCCCAGCGACGCACTCAAGCCTTCACTCTACCAGCCATTGTTGGAAGAGTCGCTGTATCCGTGATTACTCTTCTTGGTAGAGCTTTAATCCCAAAGGCTCCTGACACCTTCTTTGTAGTAGTAGTACTAGCACTGGTGGGACTGCTTGAAGATGACAATTGTGACTTACGGTCCCCTGCTGTCACACTTGGCATCATCTTCTCCTCTTCCCCATCCTGAGTATTATAAGGCACACTGGCAGCAGGTTTGGCACTGGTGGCAGCAGGCTCAGCTCTGACAGCAGGCACAGCACTGCTGCAGCAGGGGCAGCATGTCTGACAGCAGGCACATTACTGGTGGCAGCAGGTTCAGCACTGGAAGCAGGCACAGAACTGGTGGACACAGGGACAGCATGTTTGACAGCAGGCACAGTACTGGTGGCAGCAGATTCAGCACTGGCAGTAGGCACAGCACTGGTTGAAGCAGGTTTAGCACTGGAAGCAGGCCCAGCACTGGTGGTAACAGGGGCAGCACATCTGACAGCAGGCACAGAACTGGTGGCAGCAGGGACAGCACCTCTGGCAGCAGTCACAGCAATGGTGGTAGCAATAGCAGCGGCAGCATGTCTGGCAGCAGGCACAGCACTAGTGGCATCAGGGGCAGCACATCTGGCAGCAGGTACAGCAATGGTGGCAGCAATAGCAGCACTTATGGCAGTAGGCACAGGCAGCTGACCTGTCCTGCTCTCACTACTACTCTTTTATTCCTCCCTTGATGTTCATTTCCCCAGCCAGCATTGGTTCTGTAGTGCTCCCCCTCCTCAGACTCAGTGGACACATAAGGGTCCTTCCAGTTCCTCCTTTTATTATTTTTACACTTGCTCATAGTGATAGAAGTCACTATGAGCCTCTCCTGCCTCAAATTTGCAAAAAGATCACAGCAGTACAGTACAGTACTAATGGTAAGCTTATCGCTAAATGGCTAATTATGGCAAGAGGACTTTATTTAGGGTGATAGATTCCCTTTAATAAACTGCTGCCCCATCCCTATCACTGTCAACAAAAAACAGAAACAAAAATATCATATTCCCTGTTTAATTGCTACTTTCCCCAGTCTCCCCCCAACATAGAGATAACAGCCAGATCAGCAAAGAGCTTGAATCAAGGCTGACTGTGTCTTCCTAGTGAGTTAAAGAAAATGTTGGGGTATTTAGGATGAAACTCCTTTGCTCCCTTCTCACAAACCCAGACTCCCCTAACACTAGATAAAAGCCAGATCAGGAAGAAACATGGATCACGGCTGCCTATGTCTTCCCTGTCAGTTACCAAAAATATTTGGGTATATTTTGGATGAATTTCTTTTGTTCCCTTTTTAGACCTCCAGATACTACCAACACAGAGATAACAGCCAGATCAGGAGGAAATGTGGATCATGACTTCCTGTGTATGCCCAGTGAATTACAGAAAAGTTTGGGGTATTTGGGATGGATCCCCTTTGCTCTTCTTACACCCCACAGACCCCCCCCCAACACAGAGATAAGAGCTGCCTGTGTCTACTCTGTCACACAAAGGTTTGGGTATTTGGGGTAAACCACCTTTCTTCTTTTCTGTCCCACAGACTCCCCTAATTCAGAGGACAAATATCCTGCCTACAAGACTCTCTAAACTAAGCTTCAAAATCATGTGATTTGCCAGTCTTCTGTAGCTGAAAAATGTGCTGTTTCCTCTTCCTCTCACAAATGCTGTGGGCACATGACACCCTTTTATACTATGCCTGTGGAAAATGCCATGTGGTGTGGAGAAATTCAGTCTTCCTATTGACTTCAATGCAATGAGCTAAATAAAAAAAAACTTCATGAAAAGTTTACTGCACGGTGAAAAGTTACATTTGTCTCCTGTTTCTCTTTTCGGGCAAAAACCTTTGACCATCCCTACTCACTAGAAGCTGGCTTAAAGATGTATGTGAGTATCATTGTAATATGTGAAATGGTTAGATACTATATTCTTTTCTTATCTATTGGTTTATAAACTGATACAGTGGCACCTGATTGGTTCATACATGTTTGTTTTTCTTGAGATCTTTGGAGGTTTCTAATGGAAGGGAACAACAGTGATAAGATAATATGTATATTCATGTAAAAATGCATAAAATAATTGAATCCTTTCAATATTTTATCTTATTGATGTGAGTTGACATTGGCGAAAGAAGTGGAAGGAGATGGAAGAACGTTTGGATTAAATGAAGCTTGGCAGCACTGCATTTTAAAGACTGTAACTTACATGAATTACACTCTTAAAGGAATAGTAATGTTTCATATTACAAGTAGCTCAGAACATTGAGCATATGTAATAGTACTGCTGTGCAATGCTCCTACACTTCAAAACTTGCTAGTTACAATGTAATAATATGTTGAAGTTGATCCCTCCTGCCTGTTTCCCTTACGTTAGTATTTTTGTCCCATATCCAACAGCGGATCACAAAGTGGGATAATCTTCACGCAGTATTAGGAAAAACCTGCCCTCCTTCTTCAAGGAGGGCAGTGTTTCCTTATACTGAATGAGGGAAGATTGTCCTTCATTGTGATCTGTCGGTCCCGGGACCAGTTTTCTGATCTGTGGGGAGGTGGCTTGCTATCGGGGAAAGGGGGGGAGGAATCATCTTCAACATATTATTACACTGTAACTAGCAAGTTTTGAAGAATGAAAAACAAAAAGAAAGGGTGGCAATAGTGCCTTATCACACCAAATAAAGGGCATTAAACCTAATCGAAATCACTCACATATTAAAGTGGCTGCCTAGGTGCATATACACATCAACACAGAAAAGACTTGCAAAGAATGTTCTACCATTTCTACTCGGTTCTTATGGCCAGATGCTCACACCACACCACAAAAAAACCCAGCTCCGCTCCAACAGGCTCCAGTGAATACCTCTCCAAAAAATGTGAAAATCAAATCTTCTTACAAAAAATATTTTATTGTTTAAAAAATCCAATATAATTGGCATTAAAACAAATATATATATATATATATATATATATATATATATATATATATATATATATATATACATATACATGTATAAATAAGCCTACAATATATCACCTCATTTCTCAGCTATAAGCTGCTTTATCAAGATCTGTAGGTATTTTGTTTTAATGAAAATTATATTGGATTTTAAGCAAAATATTTTTTGTAAGAAGATTTGATTTTCACATTTTTTTGGAGCGGTATTCACTGGAGTCTGTTGGAGCAGAGCTGATCTTTTCTGTGGCAGAGGTGTGAGCATCTGGCCATAAGAACTGAGCAGGGATGGTAGAACATTTTCTGCAAGTCTTTTCTGCTAGACATAGGCAGTCACTTTAATATGTGAGTGATTTGGATTATGTTTGATACCCTTTGTGTGATAAAGTACTATTGGCACCCCTTCTTTGTTTGTTTTTATGTCCCATATTTGGCTCTATGAGTAGAGTTTTTGATGGAGAGCAGCCTGATCACTGGATTCTTAAGAAGCCAATGGGATACAGCTTGCTAATATCCTGTGCTTTTTACATCTGGTTTACACATAATTGCTATACCAGCATCTTTTTTGTAAGTACCTGCCCAATTGGTGAAGGTGTGGTGACCATCTGTTGTACTTACAATATTGCACAAAGAAGCACCTCTTTTCTTCTCATACTATAAAGTTTTGAAGCATAGTAGCATCGTACAGCAGTGCTATTACATATGCTCAACATTCTGCACTACATGTAAACATTACTATTCCTTTACATTTTGAACAATTGACTTAAATAAAGTTAATTTCATTATCCTTTAAAGGAATGAGTTATAGATACCTTTCCCAGGTCCTGGAAGATGCTTATTTAAGGGTAGTAAGATATCCATTTTGACTTATAAACAACAAAAAAGCAGTTCACTTTTGAATAAATGAAGTCTATTACAGGATTGTTATGGATCTGGCAAGGTAAGCTGAAGGACCCTCTATTCAGAGAAATGGCAGTACTGGAGAAACAACTGATGATTGAGGACCAGAACTGGGACAGGAAGAGACACAGGAATCTAGGAAGAACAAAAATCTCTTAGAACTGATGATCTATGCAAGATCATGTAATTGAGGGTATTAATGCTTTTGTATGGGAGTTTAGGTAACCTCAATTCATATCAGCAATTTGGCAACATATATGTAATTGTGTTGATTTGTATTTCCATTTGTATGGAGATTTGAAATTAACATTTGACTTTATTCCTCATGTAGTTATCCCATACTGTGTTTTTTGGTTTCAATCTATCTGAAAGTAATTAGTTGATGAGTGGGAATTGATCACATAGTGAAGTGGGTATCATTGTGTTTCTGTTTGCTTCTTATGAATAAATTAGATACTTTGAAACACATTCAGTTGGTTCATTTTTAATTATTTTTTACTTTATCTTCAATTATATTTATGGAATTTATTCAATGTTTTAAAAAATGCCCTATTTGAAAAAATGTTTTATGTTACCTCTGGGGGATTGTTCATTCAAGGCTCAACTCATTACAACATTATTTAAAACTCATTCCTGGCCTGGAGTGTTAATCTGATTCCACACAAACAGTGTGGGTAAATCTCTTACACACCTTTGACTTTTTGTAGTGGAGTAAATTTCTGTTGATCATTCTATCTGAGTAAATATCTGTTCATAATTTATGGTCTCCACTACTAGTGCACACACTGTTTCCTCTTTATATTGTTTTGTTTGTTAGAAGGATATGTTTGTAGTGCGTGTGTCCGGGAGGCAGGTGATTTGGATACGTGAAGGGAGATCTATGTGGATGCAGATTCAATATCTTCCACATACCTACTTTTCTGGCAGCTACTTAAAATGTGCCTAGCCTATGGAAGGATTTATCTGGATGTCATATAAAGTTTGTCCTATATCACCATTGGAATGAATACTCAATGACACTATGAATTTTGTCCATAAGTCTTGTTCAAGAGATAACGTTTTCAGTCAGTTTTGGATGTCATGTAGTATATATAACACTTATTGGCAGGACTCCTGCACTCCACACTCTGCCCACTGTAGCACCAAGATATTTCTGTGGTCTCATATATTCCCTCTGTTTCAGTATAAAAATTGTTCCATTGGGTTAAGTTTTGGGTTCGACACCACAGATGTATGTTTTGGCCTATGTGGGCCATGTCATTGTGGTGAAGCTGATACCTTCTAGGCACATGGAGAGCAAGGTATGCCTAGGATGCCCCTGCTACTTAGTGAGACCTACTAAGAAAAAATGTGATGACTTGAGCAGCCACCTAGAAGCAACAAAATAAATTGTTTTGTGCCAAGGCATAGTGGCCCCTTAGTCATGCTCATGTCATGTATTTCTCTCCCACATGACAATGTAGAGAGGAAATTTACATTACCACATCAGACTGGTCCCACTCACAGACAGTCCAGCTCTGATTGAGCACTACTGAGGGGCCACTCTGTCTTAGGACAAAACACTTCATTTTGAAAATTATTGGTGGGTGCTCATCACATTCTTTGTTTGTAGGGCTCCATACATAGGAAGGGAATGTCAGGAATGGGACCTTGCTCTCCCTGTGCCTAGAGGTAATCAGCTGACCACATAGGCTGAAACATACATCTGTGGTTGTGTTGTTTCTCTCATGGAGAGACGATTTGCCTGACATGTCAGGTAATGTTTCAGTCCTATTTATAATGTTCATTAGAGACAGCAAGCTGAGTGTGCCTGGCTATGGAGTGTATTAGTTTTGCCTGAAAAAACTTTTTCTCTAGTCTCGTTTGACCACATATATCTTGGCATGGAGAATTAAGGGACACAGGGATAACAGGGCTGGGGCCAATCTAAACCAGCTGAAAAGACACTAGACTTCATCTTATTAAATGAATACCAACACCTAAGAATTAGTTGGGGATTATACACTGAAATGCCTTGTACACTATGCTAGCTGGGAAATGTATCATACAGAACTATTACATTTAAAACTGTGTTCTTCTTCTTCTTCTTTATTTATATAGCGCCAACTAATTCTGCAGTGCTGTATAATTGGGATTTACATTAACAGGCCCTCTGGGTTACAGGAAGTTCGCCGGGTGTTCAGAGTCATTCTATGGGAGAAGTGAGTCACCGACTGCTGTTTTCCACAGATTGTGAGTTTGAAAAAAAAAAAATGTTATCCGTCAAGACGTCAAGATACCTATGTTTTACTGAGCAGGAAAATCCCTGTAACATATAGATTTTCATAAAAGGTTTACTGCTCCATTAAATTATTTTAGAGTATGTTAATAATATAAAACCATCATTTCCCAGTCCACAAATTATCCTAACTCATGAAAAGTCCACCTAGCTTTATATTGACATTTGACTCCTTAGCAATTATATCAGTTGAAAAGCTATGAGGACTCATGCAGCTGTTCTTAAAAATAATATGATGTGATGTGAATTGAGCAACTATAAAAGTTTTGCTTAATTCTGTTGTATGTCAAATTCCAGCATCTGTGCACAAGCTTTACATGTGGTTCACATTGCAATAAGTTGCATCAGTATATGCCCTTCATAACATTTTTGGGACTGGTGCCATCCCTGGGGAAGGTCAACTAAAGTAAATTCTTATGTGCTATGTTGAAATAAACACATATGGGCTTAACACTGCAAGCTTAGTGGTGCAATTCTGCAGCAAACCAACTGCACAGCAGGGACAAATAAATAGTCTGCTTCATTTAAATCAGATGATTAACCCCTTCAATGCTAGAGAGGTCTCCAACACTCTGCTTCAAAATGCACTGGTAACCTTTTAAACATCCAAGGGGATAAAAACTCAGTTTAAATCTATGGGGATTTGGAGAATTATCATTTGTCCCCTGTGGTACAGTTGGTTTGCCACTGAATTGCACCTCTATAGCTTACTGAATTAGTCCCAGAGAGGCAAATTTAATAAGAAGACCTGGATCAATTCTAGAGTGGACCAAGTAAATTCCCCATACTTCCACAGGTTTAAATTGGGTTTCTAAAATAATACGGAATTTTTCAGTGTCCCTGTGATTTAGTTGGTTTGCTTCAGAATTGTCCCAGTTTTGTTATTATCACTAACTCCCCCATATAATAAACTCCTACTTCTGCTCTCCACAGCACTTATCACATCCTCCCACTCCCACCTACAGGACTTGCTGCACCTCAACTCTGGAACTCCCTCCCCCGCCCAGTCAGACTCTCCCCCAGCCTTCAGATCTTCAGACGCTCCCTGAAAACTCACCTTTACAGGGAAGCCTATCAGCTGCCTCCATAAACACTATCACCAAGAATCACCCCTTCCCTGGACCACTGCACTCAACAGCACTTCCCTCTCACACCCACTGACTGGCAGTTCATGTGGCAGGAGACACTTACACCCAATACTTACTCCTTCTGTGGAAAACCTATCTTCCTCTAGACTGTAAGCTCTCACAAGCAAGGCCCTCTGATCCTTCTGTTCTCCACAGTTGAATGTACTATATAATATCTCTGTATGTCTATTCCTAATTGTAAAGCGCTGCGGAATTAGTTGGTGCTATATAAATAAAGATTATTAATAATAATAATAATAATAATAATCTCCTCATAAAATCCTAATAGCTACTAGGAATCAATATTGTGAGGGCTGGTTCTCCAAAATTGCTCTTTGTTTAATATTTGATTTTTGCCCCACGGAGGTAGACATGATTATTTTTGTTTAACTCCTAAGAAGCCCAACTCCTCCTACTGAAGGCTGTATCTGAAGACTTTTGTGTGCAGTTGAGTCCATGGGCTCTGCACAAAGAAATACGTCACTTCAATGGCCATGAAATCCAACAGCAATTATTAGTTCATTTTGAAGAACCAATCCACACAGAATTGTCAAAAAGTGGTCAGTAGGATTTTATGCTCAGATTAAGGTTCCTTTAGATCAGTCTCCAAACAAGAATGTTGCAGAAGAAGAAACCCTTAACCCTTTGAGTGATGGAGAGCTAAGGCTCTATGGCATTCGAAGGGTTTAATCTAACAGCTAAGTAGTAACAGTGTAAAATCAAATTCATTGTAACCTAACCATTTCATTGACAGAGAGATGTATAGGAAAGCTATCCAATGGCCAACCCTTTGTCACTCAAAAGGTTAAAGGAGCAGTAAACTTTTTTTATGAAAACACATATTTTATAGAGCATTTCCTGCTGAATAAAACAAGGTCACTCCAACTGCTGTCAGAAGTTTTATTCAAAATTTATAGCAGTTTAAATAATCAGGAAGTGAATTTACTGTGTTTACTTCCTGATAGTTCTAACTGACAGGAAGTGACAGACAGTTTCTATCACATTCTATGGAGAACTGTATGTCTCTGACTTTTCTGACTTTTCTCTCCATTAGAATCTAACAGGAAATCTAATTAGAATTTGACCACTAGAGGGCACTGCTAATGTAAAAAACATGGGTTTAAACTGTAATAACTCTGGAAATATAAATCTCTCAGCAGTGGGAGTACCCTTATCTTACTCAATAGGAAAATCCCTACAATATATATTTTTTCATAAAAAAGGTTTACTGCTCCTTTAAAGCTGTTCTAGATGTATCCAATAAAATTTCAGTGGTGAATAACAATTCAATATAAAATGCTGCCTGGAGAAAAATCAGTGTTAAAGCACCAAAGACAGCCTACTGTTAAGTGGCTGCACTGCAGGGTATGCACTACAGAGTATGGAGCTCTGTAGCACATACTAGCATACAACCTGCTATTGTAGGACTTTAAATTCAGCTAACCCAGTACTCTGGCCACATAGCATGTGCAGCAAAATGGAGTACACTATGCTTTATTTAGTGCATAGCGTTCACCCCTTAATGACCCATGAAGTACATGTACGTCACTGGGTGTATATCCCTAAAGGACCAAGGACGTACATGTACGTCATGGAATTCAGGGGTCCCTGCATGGCTGCATGCCATTCGGGGAGCACTGAATCGGATCGTGAAAAAAAAAAGTCTGTAGTCCTTAAGTGCTGGCCGCGTGCGGACACATCCGGTCCTTAAGGGGTTAAAGTTTTCCAATGTGTTCCACACCTTTCTGGCACTCAGAGGGTTAAACAAGGCTTAGAAGAAAGGAACCACCCTAAAATGTCTACAGACTGCCCCACTGCCCTGCTCCTGGTGCCAGTGGTGTAATGGGAGGATTTCTGGCTGCATAGCTTGGGAAATTGATATTAGGCCAGTGTAGGGACTTGAAATTGATTCCAGCTCATGATTTAGGCCTCGGTTCATTTAACTGACCTAAAACATGTGGTAGGGCAAAATTAAATATTGGCCAACATAAAAATTTCTAAGTCGGTATTCAATTGTTCTACCTGCTGAAAGCATAACAGACATTTGGCCACAGAAAAGGACTCATGGCCAAACTTCTGTTTTGTGCGATAAATTCCCAAAACACATTCTAAAAAGCATGACTAGTGGGAACGTCAAAGGAAAACAGCTAAAGATCGGTGCCTGACATACTTTCAAGCTTAAACAGTTATCTGTGTTACACTTACCTCTCATTCACTGTCCATCTATTTCTTCCTTCTTTTTTCTAATCTTCCTTCTTCTCTCTTCTTTCTTCTTCATCACCGTTGCATCATGCCTGTGAAAAGAATATTTAATGTTGTGTGTCCAAAAATAACCCTGTTATCTGGTCATAGTTTAACCCCTTGAGTTCCAGTGGGGAACACAACACATTGCAGAGCAATGCAGAGCAATACATTGCATACCTCTTTGGCACTCACAGGGTTAAACAATGCACAGATCAGTAGCCATTCTGCCCATATTATCTAAAGTCCTGGAAAAATGTGTCCACACATAAGTATGCAATAATTACCAACTGCACAACTTTCTCACTCTGTTTCAGACTGGAGAATGATCACTGTAAAGTCATTTAGGCATCGATATTAATACAAAACTCAGTGCTCATGTCCTAGCACTACTAGGGAAGCTCATGGGCTGTTTGAGGATTTGATGACTCCCAGCACTCGGCAGTCCTCCAAGATATACTTGAAACAAAAGAAATCTCAATGTATTCTTCCTGGTAAAACATTAAATAAATAAATCAATAAATCAATAAATAAAATAATATAAATCCTGCAGGTTCCGTCTCAGTCCACCTGTAGCCTGTTCCGCTTCATAGGCTGTATGACCAGCACTGTCTGTACTACCTGCTGTCCAATCATACTAGACTTTCTGTTGAGTTTGGGCCTTTCTGAGATTTTCACAAACAACCCCCATGAGAGCTTCCAGTTCCACCCAAAGCTAAAGAACATATGTGACAGCAGCGGTGTCAGCAATCTCACATTTCCCTCCCAAGTACTCCCACAGATCTGGATGACCCCAAACCGAAGGGGGAGAACCTATTAGATTCCTTTGGGACTTTTCAATAAACAAAGAGAAGGTGTGGTAGGAATTTCTCTCAGTCGACATGGGATGCTACAAATACCAAGATCTGCTGTCTGAGAGTTCTGTTAAAATGTTATCAGAATCCATTGGTTTGTAAGGGGTTTATGTGAACTGGGTGCAATGGTCTGAGAGGACCCTACCCTAGGGAACACTTTCATCATGGCATTGACCATTTTTTGGTGCTGATGTTGGGCAGGGCCACAGCTTCAGGGTACTGGGTGACATATGTCACTACTATGAGGTTTTGCCTCTTCCCTGACCAGCAATAATACCCACAGCCACTGACTGAAATGATTCACCTATTCTAGATAAAGTGTGAAAAATGCCCTGGGACTGGTCACCCAGATTTCCAACCAATTGGCAGATGCCCAAGATCTAAAATTGCTGAATTTTCTGGGAGATCCCCAGCCAAAATAATGCTTTGGTCATGTTGAACTGAGAGAAATTAACCCCAATACACCCTGCCAATGAAATCTCATGAGCTTAATTACAATTTGTAACAGTTTACCTTGGTTGGAGTCCGTAGTGCAGAGATGTTCGCTCACCCTTGCAGATAAACACAGCCCAAGGTGACCAGGTAATAAGCCCCCTGGGCTGTGAATCTATGCACGGGGGCTTAACAGGAACAATAACCAGGTATGTAGAATCAGACAAGGGCAAATCCAGGAGAGTAGTCAGACACGGTACCATAGTTCAGGGCAGGCAGCAAACAGGCAATAAAAAATATCTAAAAGCAGGAGTCACAAGCCAAGTCAGTCTGGGAATCAGGTAATAAACAACAGGAAAAGGAACAATGAACTGACCCAGCCCTCAGGGAGAGGCAGAGTTATATACCCAGGTAATGAGCAGCTTAATTTACAAGCCACCTCAGGTGGACTTTAAATGACAGGTAGAAATCTGATAACATCAATCCAGCCCCCTAGTGCTGCAGGCAAGGATACAGTGCTAGAACCACACTGATAAAACAGACTCACCAGTGGCACAAAGGCAAGAAAGCAGGACCAGAGTATATGTGGACTCCGGTTCAAGCCCCCCATGACCCGTCAGAGAGGTGGCCACGCCTGGCAGTCTGCCTAGTCAGGGGCAGACCGTGACACAATTATTTGGAAACTTCAGTCACCCCTTTTCTATCAAACACAGGTACTCTGTACAGTAGTCTGTTTTCCCAGACTATCTGGTCCAGGTACAACCTTGATGGTTCACTTCAGCTCTAAGTCAGTAGCTGGCTATGATTGGGTGAGTGGTGACTTTCTCTACAGTTGACCCAAGTCTTTGACCAATAACATTTAGTCAAGAATGTCAAACATAATACCAACATCATGGATGCCCTTACTCACATCCCAGTCCAGATGTACCAGCATTAGTGGTACCTGAAAGACCACCCATCCACCAATTCTCAATGACACTCTCCATCCAAACAGTTCTCTTAAAAGGAGTTACCCAACTGGGTTACACCAATGCTTCGCAGTCTTTGGGCTGGCTGCCCGTATATTGGATTAACTGGAAGTGGTGACTCAGGTTGTCCAAATTGGGTAGCTGTTCCAAGGTGATATCATGGTAAGGTCCCTACCCCCCCCTCTAGAATGTGGGGAGATTTGTAGCCTACTGAGTTTTTTTTTAACTGTAATACACAGGAGGTTCATACTTCAAAGTATAGTCCATGGGGTCTACCTGAAGTTCCTCCATCATGCAATAGACATGTCTGGGGGAATCCTGGGTGGTACTGAAGGGGGCCTGGCCAAAAGTACCCCTGGTTACACTTTATCCTTATGTGCACCATCTAGATGCATTGATAGTATTTTACCCTAGGCAGAGTAAGCTGGGGCCCAAATAGCCTGTTTTGCTGCAATGTTGGGGCGTAGATTGCAATGCATCTGGGCTTGTGGTTGTTGACATTGGGCCCAAATAAGGCAACCCTGGCTGAGTTGGTACATAGACAGGAGTGCCCCTCTGACTTTGTCGTGTCTCCACATAGTGGTCAGCCATCCAGGTAGCCTCCCCCAAGGTCCTGGGCTCTTGATCACATACCCAATACCAGACCACTGGCGAGGTGTGTTGGAAGAACTGTTCAAGCAGCATGAGCTGGTGGAAGTCCTCAAAGGTTGTAGTGTTGCCACCATTTAACCAGTGCAATCAAGTCCGGCTTATCTTGTATGGTCATTTGATATAAGTGTGATGCTCCTGCTCTTTTGCATCCTGGAATGTCATCTTATCTTGGATGGCCCAGAAAGCCTCCACAGCTCTTCCAGTGAGCTTGCCTATGAGGATAGAGACTCACTTCAGGTGATCTATGCTGCTGGTCACATTTTCTGTTAAAGTTCTGTAGAAATCAATTTATATCTCCTGTGGATTCATGAAAGGTTGTAAAAGATTGATGGATCAATTTCAGGTTGATGGAAGAGGACATTCTCTGTGAGCCAGTCATGTTGTGGGATCAGTCTTTCTCAGTTTCCCTGATCCTCTCAGATTTCTCTTCATCTGACTCTACTCAGGCTGCCTTCTTTTCTCTCTCTCTTTCACCATACCTGAGCCATGATTCTCTCAACAAGTTCCACTGAAGGATTGTCTCTATATATGTGCTACACGTCAGTTGGCACCTCTTCCACTGCTGAAACAGCTGCAATCAATTGACTTTTTCTTATTAGTTCAATGTATTCATATCCCCAATATTCCATAAGCACCTAGAGAGCAGACACAGTAAGATGTTGGTATTCCTGTGCCATATGACCAGAATACGATCTAGTTGGCTCTCCAGTTGGATATGGCTGTGGTGGTGGTATGAACCCTATGAAAAGGGATCCCAGCACTGCCACCAATGTTATGGTACCCAGGATCATTCTGCCAGGCACTCTGAATGCCATCAGCTCCTGGTCATTATCTACCCTGGATTTATCTCTCGTCAGAGAGCTCAGACAGATTGGCACAGCAAGTGATTCAGATGCAGAACATAGGATGAGATTCCCTGGAGCCTTTTGCCAGTAAACCAGCAAGAAACGTGAATTAGCTCTTGCAGAGGCTAGGGTGAGATTCCACAGACAAGTCTGCCCCAGTAAGACTGCTGAAACTGGTATTAAGAAGGGAAAACAGAACTGACTTTATTGAACAACCACACTACTTTTAAAGGGATAGTTATGTTTCAAAATAAAAACAGCTACAATTAATCTTCATAGTATTTGGGCCTTTGAGAGTGTTATTTCAATACTGTCAGAGTTGAAGTTCAAGAGTAATTAAATACTAAAGTATCCCCCTCCCACCCCTTTTACTGATATAACACTGCTCACCTCAGAGCAGCAAGGTGGAATCCAGGTAGATTGCAGAGAGGGACAATCTTCAATTATCATAACTGAAAAAACTGTCAAGGGGAGCAGGGTTTTCATTGTTCTGACAGTAAGAAGATTGTCCCTTGCTGTGAGCTGTCTGGTCTTAAGAACAGATTCCATATCTGAGGGGAGGTGGCTTACACTAGGTGAAAGAGGTGGGAAGGGGATACTTTATCATTCAATTATACAACTCTGACAGTAATGAAATAACACTCTCTATGGCCCAAATACTATGAAGATTATTTGGAGCTGCTTTTATTTTGAAACACTACTATCCCTTTAAATACTTGCAGACATCTTATCCAGAGAGCTGGTCTACAAAAGTCGTTGGTCACATTTTTCAGGGCATATTTGAAAATGAGGAACCCACATGTATCCCTGTCTCTCCTTGTGAAGCTAGAGCACAAGCTTGATAAAAGTTCCAAGTAAAAATACCCAGCCATTCTTTAAAGCAGGTTACATAAATTCTAAAACTAACTCCAGTATACTTACCCTAAGGGCAGTAGGTTCAAAAGCAAAATGTTGTAATTTTGAGGCAAATCAACTGTATCATAGAGGACAAATACAAGCTCTCAATAAGGTCTGCAACACATTGTGAAGCAATACATTAAAGACTTCTCTAGCATTCAAAGGATTAACATTTTGGCCCCTGTGGCATAACTGGTTAGATGCAGAATATCTCCACTTTTTCTTTGAGCAGTAGGTGATATGTGTCTGATGAGGAGTCTGCTTATTGTTGAGAATGCTTATTTTTCTGTTAGATGCATTTCTGATACTCAATAAAGGTGCATAGAATGTGATGGTAGATGAGAACCAATTATTCCATCTGGCCTGTCCATTATCCCATCTAGTTAGCTCAGATTTCTTTTATTCTTAGAATAGCCAGTAGTTCTTAGATTCATGTACTGTTTTAGCCTCAACTACTTTTACTTGGAGGTTATTCCTTTTATCTACCACCTTTCCATTAAACAGATTTTTTCTTGCAGTTTCTATTTTTTTTCCACCTTCCAGCATTAGGGCATGACCTATTTTTTAGTGTTTCTCTCTTTCTGAAAAATGGATCCCTCCTGAACTTTATTAAAAACTTTAATGTATTTGAAGGTTTATATCACATCACCCCTCTCCCTTCCATTTTCTTATTCTTATTACAAAAATCCATCTATCCTGCTTGCTATTTTTACACACTACCCAATTATTCCCTACACAGCAGAATGATAAAGCAGATCTTCAATGTCCAATCAGTGCAGAGGAAATTCTCTGGGAGATTTAGAAGAAATTCTGTTCAGCAGCATTATACAATGAACGTAACTCAATTGACAGAATCATTTTCTCCCCTTCACAATGAATTTTAGATCTCCCTAGAATCCAAGGGATATTTTATAATTATTATGCAGTTGTTTTACTTCACAATTGTTCTAATCAATGTTTTTACAGTACTTACATCTACATTTTACTAAATGGCAATTGTATAACTGTTCTGAGTAATTTCCTACAATACAGCAGGGTCTCAGATTTCTGAGGAAAAGATACAGTTCACCACCACTAGGAACTTGAATTCTAAAAGAAAATGGGCTTCTTATTTAGTCATATTTATATTCTAGCCTACTTAATATACTTGTATCAGTAATGGCCCCCATATAAAAATACATCAAGCAGAACTAAAAAGGAAAGTGTCCCTAGGCCAAAACTGATATAAGTGTAGTAAAATGTCAAGGGAAGAAAACAAAACAGATCAGTGTTTTTATTTTTGCCTCTTATTCACATAAAGTAGTATCAAGGTTTTGCTGAGCTGCTCCCATTCTGCCTATTGATTCTGCTGTCTGAGCTAATCTAGTGCTCTGCTATCCACTGCTGCTGTCTTCTGAGTAGGGATGGGCGAAACTTTCTGCCTCAAACTGAAATCGGCAAAAAATGGCACTTTACACTTGGAAAAAATTTCCCACGAAAAGTGCAGATTTTCCACTTTTTTCACCCGTTGAAATCAATAGGAACAAAGTTGCACACAACACATTACAAATAATATTTTATTTCCCTAAAGCATTGTATAAAAGGGGCATGAGGGTGCCTGTGTTGGTGGGGTGTGGGGAAAGAATCAGTTGAACAGAGAGTGTTTTTGGGGGGTTGTTTACTGGGATTGGGGGGCACTTAATGAAAAAGAAATCCTAAGTAAAATAAAAGAAAATAAAAACCATAAGACATGGTATAAAGGGGTCTGAGGAGGGTACCTGTGTTGGTGAATGAATGAATCATTTGAGCAGGGAATTTGTTTTGGGGGGCTTTCTTGACTGCTATTGGGGGGACAGTTAATAAAAAAATAAATCAATAAAATAAGACATTTATATTTAAAGTGACAGAGACAGGAACCCCCTGACATAAGCTGCCACTGGGGTGGACTGATACCTGACTAGATTTGGTAGAGTATGATTTGTTTGATTTGTTGTTCGAGGCCTTTGTAGGACTTAGACTTATTAGAGGCCAAAGTCCTGAAGAAACATTGATTTGTAGGACTTAAGTTAGTTTGGCACAAGCCCTAAGGAAACTTTGATTTGTAGGACTTAAGCTAGTTTGGCACAAGCCCTAAGGAAACATCAGTTTGTAGGACTTAGGCTTGTTAGAAACAAACCACCCAAACATTGTTTATTTTTTTGCAAGACTATTTTTTTTTCTTCAAAACACAAGCCCTGAAAAAAAAAAAAAATGTCTACTGGCCTAATGCCAGCAGATCATGTTGACCAATGGCCACTGTCAGATGTCCTCCTGAGTTGCAACTGCTGTTCATACTACTGCTGCTGAGTTGTTTAAGCAACAGGATGATTAGGCAGCTGAAAAGGAGTGGGATCAACAATAGTAGTAACATGGAAGATGGATGATGAAGGTTCCACTTGCCACAACTGGCTCCAGTGATGAGCCTGAGGCAGTAGCAGAAGAATAAGTAATAAGAAGCCCCCAGTATATGTGGAGAAAAGAACAAGTTGACCATTATATCTTCTCCTGCAATCGGTAGAGATGAACTGACTAGTGATGAGCGAGCGTGCTCGGCCGATGCTCGGATCGGCTCGAGCATCGCTCTGCTCGGCACATGGCGGTACTCGTCGAGTACCGCCATGTGCTCTCCCGCCATGTTCGGGTGGCGGGGATCTGTGCCGGAAGAGGCACAGATCCGAAGACGCTCCGCTGGACCACCAGGGACTGGAGGTACGGGGGCATTGCGGAGATGAAGGGGGCATTGCGGAGATGAAGGGGGACATTGTGGAAGAGGGGCATAGACTCTATGCCCCTCTTCCACAATGTCCCCCTTCATCTCCGCTATGCCCGTCTTCCACAATGTGCCCCTTCATCTCCGCTATGCCCCTCTTCCACAATGTGCCCCTTCATCTCCGCTATGCCCCTCTTCCACAATGTCCCCCTTCATCTCCTCTATGGCATAGAGGAGATGAAGGGGGACATTGTGGAAGAGGGGCATAGCGGAGATGAAGGGGCACATTGTGGAAGAGGGGCATAGCTGAGATGAAGGGGCACATTGTGGAAGAGGGGCATAGCGGAGCTGAAGGGGGACATTGCGGAGCTGAAGGGGGCATTCGGAGATGAAGGGGGCATAGCGGAGATGAAGGGGGCATTGACCAGGCACCCTCCCCTCATCAGAGCAGGGGGTGCCTGGTGTCGCCCCATTCATTTCAATGGGGCTCGGGTGCTCGGCCGAGCACTCGAGCCTCAGGGGGTGCTCGGTCAGAGCACCCGAGCACCCGAGCATCGGGGTGCTCGCTCAACACTAGAACTGACATATCCTAACAATAACAGATTGGCTATCATTTGGCGGGGGAGGTAACAATGAATGAGGTGGATTGGCAGGAGATGTACATGTTACCCTAGAGGAAGAAGGTGATGTTGATGGCGAGTTAGTTGTTTCGCTCATCATGGAACTTCCACTGTCTGTCTGGGTTTCTTTATTCTTCCTCCTCTTTGATCTCCACCTTTCTGGAGAGTCAGGGGGTACACTAACAATGGTGCTAGATTTCTGTAACGGGTGTTTGGTTTTAACAGCAAGTGGAACCTGTCCTAGTCCTGCATTATTTCTTGACCCCATTCCCACTGTGTCCACAGTGGTCTGTGGCACACTAGCCTGCTCTTCAGCACCCTACTGCCCTTTCATCTCAGCAGCAGCAGAAGTTAGAGCAGTTGCAATTTCCACTAATTTCAAAAGCTAACTGCTAGTGGTGGTGGTGAATCCCATCCTCATCCTTGTCTTCCATTCCTTTTCAGTTTCTGATAAAAAGGCCATCAATGTCTCTTCCACCCCAGCTTCTCCAACACCACTAGTCCCTACGTGCAGCTGCTCTATTCCAGACATCTCACTGCTGCTTGGAGGTGACGAGCAATGTGACAGAGGGTCCCCTGCTGTCAAACATGGCCTAATTTTCTCCTTCCCCCCTGAGTACTACAAGAAACACTAGCAGCAGGCAAAGTTTTGGTGGCGGCAGGTTCAGCACTGGCAGCAGGTTCAGCACTGGCAGCAGGTTCAACACTAGTTGCAGCACATCTGACAGCAGGTGCAAGACTAGTGGCTGCAGGTACAGCAATGGTGGTACTGGCAGCAGGGGCAGCACTTTTTGCAGCAGGCACAGGCAGCTGACCTGTCCTGCTCTCACTATACTATCCTTTTCTCCCTCCCTTCCCATTCCCTTTTCTCCCTTCCTTCCCATTCCCTTTTCTCCCTCCCTTCCCATTAAATCCCCCAAGATCCCTTGTGGTGGTTTAGGGGGACTGGACAGCATTGGCACAGTAGTGGTCCCTTCCTCCTCCTCCTCAGACTCAGTGAACACATAATGGTCCTTCCAGCTCCTCCACAGCATGCCTATCTCGCTCTGTAGCTGCTTCTATTGTGTCTGCCTTCAGCGAAAATGTCACGTGTTTATAGCAGAAGTGTGAAAACAACATAAAACAATGGGCGGAAACTCTCTAGCCATTGAAAAAATGGCAAAAAATGTTGGCAAATGGGCGAAAAATGCGAAAATTTTAATCGCTAGTTTTAAAGAGAATTTTCCCACGAAAAAGCAGAAAACAATGTGGTTTTCGTGAAATTTCCTGCGGAAACACGGTGACAACTTTCACCCACCCCTACTTCTAATTTTCTGGCTCAGGCTGAATCAGCTGACCTCTCTGATTACTCACCTGACTGTTATCAGCCAACCCTCTCAGGGAATTTATAGCAACTTGGTTCACTTCCCGATTGTCCTTGTGTTTGTTTTCTGACCTGTTGCTGCTGGTTGCTGTGGATTTTCCTGCGCTCCTGTTTGCTGTGTTCCAGACCCCTTGGCTTGTTCCAGACATCGTGGACTTCTGTGCTTCTCACCCATGGCTTGTTCCTGACTTTGCAGACTTCTGGTTTTCTGACTCCAGCTCAGCTGACTACCTGTCTTGGTTCCTGACTCTGGCATTTCTTCTGGTTTATGCACTTGGATCATGTTTCTGTTTTTGTTGCACTAATAAAGGTGTACTGGATTTTACCTTTTTTGTGTCTTGTCTGGTTCCTGGTTTCCTAACAAGTAGTATAATGCATTTCCCTTTTGCAATAAGAGCCCAAGAAGCATGTTTAAAATCCTTGCTCTTAATTCCTCCTTCGATGATGTCAGAGGCCGAAATCCCATTCATGCTGCTCTTTCAAATGCCTTTGAATAACAAAGAAAGGATCAAGAGAGAGGCGACCTGCTCAATGTACTGTACCTAGTAAAGGTGAAATATAAAAAAATTTTAAAATATTTGTCAGGCTACTTTGAAGTATCAGGGATAAGCTCTTAAATACTATACTTATTATGAATTGTTTTATTATAATTATTTTTTTAATAACAGACACTACTCCAATAACCCTTTAAGTACAAGAGGGGTTCACACCCTCTGGCAATCAAAAGGATAAATAAAGTGTTTCATATATGTAATTTTTTACTATTGTATTGTTTAATACTGAGAAAATATTTAGGTTTCATGTTCAGTTTTCCATTATGACTCTCGGCTTTTAAGGAAAGTATTGTTTAGTTACTAAAGTACAACTGAGTCTTCTATATACATTTTTTATAAAAATGTGTAGCAGTATAACCTTCTAAAACTTTACAGTTTTACCTTTATTCTATCCTAAATTTCCCTCTCCCGCCCCTTTAACTTACCTCAAGAAGCCTCCTTTCAGATCTGGAATCCGGTCCCAGGACCAGACAGATCGCAACAAGGGACAATCCTCTTTCCTTCAGTATAAGGAAAACCCTGCCACCTTGAGGAAGGAGGACAGGTTTTTCCTTATGCTGAAAGAAGATTCCCCCCCTTCGTTAATCGCTATACATCCGGACAAGCTTGCTGAGGCTGCTTGGGGTAAGTAAAAGGGTAAACTTTATTACAGAATAAAGATAAAATGGCAACGTTTTAGAAGGTTATACCGCTACACTTTGTTACAAAAATGTATAAAGAAGTCTCAGTTGTACTTTTGTAACTAAACATTACTATCCCTCTAAGACTTCCAACACAATATACAGGTATACTTTTTCCAGTTCATTTGACATCTTAGTGGGGTTATGCAGGGTTCAGTCCTGGGTCCAATGCTTTTTAATTTGTTTATTAATGATCTAGAAGTGGGAATTGAAAGTAGCATCTCAATCTTTGCTGATGACACTCAGCTATGTAAGGAAATACTTAGAGAGCTGGATGTTTTTTCTCTGTAGAAGGATTTAAATAAACTGAGTGAATGGGCAGAAAAGTGACAGATGAATTTAATGTAGATACATGTAAGTTTATGCATTTGGGCTGTAGAAACAAACTTGCTACATATACTCTAAATGGGAAAGGCGCTTTCGACTAAAACAAAGACAAGGATTCTTTACAGTAAAAGTGGTAAAGGTATAGAATTCTTTGCCTCGACATGCTGTACTTGCAGATAATGCAACTGCTTTCAAAAAAGCAATGGATGCTTATCTAGCACAGAACAATATTAAAAATTATACAGATGGCTTCAAAACAGCTGACTGCCATTTGGAGTCAGGAAGGAATTTTTCTTTACCCACTTAGGTCTAAATTAGAAATTGCTCCAGAGGTTTTTTTTTTGCCTTCCCCTGGATCAACAGGGGTGTTTTTGGCATGGGCTGGACTTGATGGACAGGTCTTTTTTCAGCCTCATCAACAATGTTACTTTGTTACTATCTATCCACTCATCCTAATAATTTTCTTTATTGCTATGAAACAGCTAATCTTACTGCTCTGTCCTACTGATATTACTTGTATAGAATCAGAAGTAACAATTATGCTTCATGGGAATTCTAAGGCTGATGTATTAATAAATCTGGAATTATGTGACAAACCAACTGGACCTTAGAGGATAAATGAAAATGTTCATTCATTTAAAAGGGGATTTAAACCCGTAATTGCTAGAGATATCCAATGCACTTGGGAAATTTTATTTGTCCCCTGTGGTTCAGTTGGTTTCTTTCTAAATGGCTCCAATTCATCTTAGCACATCAGCCCAAAAGTCACAATTAGCTAAATCATTTCATTTGCTGACAGATGGCTATGTTACATTAGAAATAACATATATATTTTATTGCTTTAACTAATACCAGTAGGAAGCAGTGGCGCAAGCTGAGTAAATATTTGCATAGTTTAGTAGGTATACTAATTTATTAGTATGTGTACATAAGACTATCAATGACAGAGGAAAGCAGGATTATCAGCTGTGGTGTTGAATGTTAAAACAAGATAACTGTTTTTGCACAGCAAACTAATAAAAAGGATTCACTGATAGCTACAACATAGGGTTACAGATAAAGGAAATCAATTGACTAACATTTGGGTTTATGTATACCTGTGGGAGATGTGCTAAGGTGTGATAATGAGGGGATAAAAAGGAGATGAACACTCTAATTCCTGTGTTATTCTATAGAGTTTATGCACTAATATTTCTTAAAATGGAAAAATTATAGTGAACATAGAATAACAGATGAATTGGAGATTTCATCCCACTGAAGCTGCTATCTCCTCTTTATTACTGTTATTACATCTTAGTTCTTTTCTCTCCAGGTTAGTTTGTAGCTGGAGAACTGTGGGAAGATATGTTGAAATACAGGGATGAGAAAGACTAGATGAACTCTCGCATAAGATGAAGTCTCCAATTCCTATGTTTTTTTATGGGGCCAATGCCCTAAGCTATAGATAGTCAAGCTTTGTTAATTTGTTCATTCATTGAAGTCTTATGAGCAGATACATAGAATAGCCAATACATGGTGGGACATTCATCTTGTTTATAGCTGTGATTGGTTATTTCAACAGCCTTTGAATCTCTACTCTATCTGTGATGTGTTTAATAATCTGGCTAAACCTGATTTCCTAGGGGATGGCCCCTCAAACTTATATAATCTGGATGCAGAACACTTTCCTTACTTGTAATATAAGCCAGAAGAGAAGGATCATGGCTTGTGATCAGCATCTCATCTCTCTGCAGTGCAATGCATTGCTAGAAGAAACAAAACACAGTTTCTTTCTTCTGATTCATTTAGTTCCGATGGAGGCTGTAGTACTAGAGTTAGGTTAGCTAATATAATAAGTAGGGAGGTTATCAATTAATTAATAGCTATTAGCTTGTAATTGATTAATTTTCTTTGACTATAGGTAGGTAGGAAGGTAGGTTAGCATATAATTAATACCTAGGTTAGCAAGTAAAATCTAGTAAGTGGGTAGGTAGGTTAGATAGCAATACAATTCCAGCAACTATACTTGTTATTCCTGACTGTGTGTTAAAATAATAAAAAAACCAGGAAAATTAACCATTCAGACTTAAATACACTAAACACCTGCACACAAATAGGCAGTCCAGAAAGTACCATTGTTCAAACTTACATGCACCCCTGCACACAAATTGACAGGCACTGTACATGAAAATAGTGTTGAACGTATTTCGTCCAGGAATGAAAACTTTCAACAACATTCTGAATAAAAGAACATTATGACAAACGAAGTATGGTAGCCCCAATTGTGGTATAATTTATTGCATGAATAATGTTGTGGACAATATACATTTTCTCACTATGCACTAGTCTGCTCTGATATTGGCAGAGATATATAAATAACATGCAGACATATTTGCTGCAATTTTCCCATTAGAAATAATTGCACACATTTATAAAATATATTACCCTCTTAAGGATCAGAACAGTGTGCAATACACTGCAATTTATGCATACAACTTTCATTCTCCTATATAATAATTCGCTAATGTATGTTTGTCAGAAGCTGTCATGCGCAGTACAGATGGCTGCATGTGCTGCAGTCATGCACAGTACAGACTGCGCACTCTGCAGCTGATAAGGGATTGGGACGCTCCAAATTCAGACCGTAGTCCTCTCTGCATACCTTTGGTGTGCAGAAAGGACTACAGTTTGAATTTGGAGCACTCCACTCCATTATCAGCCACGGAGCAGGCAGTCTCTACTGTGCATGACTGTACCATGGCCATTGCTGCCTGGCATTGTGGCCTGTGTACACGGGCTGTTCAACTAGTTCTATAGTAAAAGACCTAAGTTGTCTTGAAAGCTTGCAATCTGAAACTACTCAGCCTAAAAAGTTATCACTTTTACTCTGCTCTAGTGTTGAGCGAGCATGCTCGGCCGATGCTCGGATCGGCTCGAGCATAGCTCTGCTTGGCACATGGCGGTACTCGTACGAGTACCGCATGTGCTCGCCCGCCATGTTCGGGTCTCCTCCCCGCACGTTTTGCGGCTGCTGCGCAGCCAATAAACGTGCAGGGAGGCTCTGACATCAGTGTAATGCCAGCAGCCATGTTGGCTGCTGGCATTACACTGATTGGCTGGCCAGAACCCGTGGTCGGGTGCTGTATAGCACCTGACCAGCGAGTTCGGCTCAGTCTTAGCTAGGGAGAGCTGAGGATAGGAAGGGAAAGTCAGTGTAGGGAGAAAAAAAGCAAAATTGTGAAAAAAAAAGAACCAAAAGTCCTTTTTAGGACTACTGTGTGTGGGGGCAGCAGGTTATTTTGTGTGTGGGGAAAAAAAAAAAAAAAAAAAAATTTCATATATTCTGTTTAGTGTGCAAAGTTGCAGATTAGAGCACATTCTGTTTAGTGTGCAAAGTTGCAGATTAGAGCACATTCTGTTTAGTGTGCAAAGTTGCAGATTAGAGCACATTCTGTTTAGTGTGCAAAGTTGCAGATTAGAGCACATTCTGTTAAGTCTTCAAACTAAAATATCAAAGTCACATATTCCATTCAGTGTGCGTCGCCGCAGTTTAGCAGCACATTCTGTGTACTGTGCAGAGTTGCAGAATAGGAAGAAATACTGTTAAGTCTTCAAACTAAAATATCAAAGTCACATATTCCATTCAGTGTGCTTCGCCGTAGTTTAGCAGCACATTCTGTGTACTCTGCAGAGTTGCAGAATAGGAAGAAATACTGTTAAGTCTTCAAACTAAAATATCAAAGTCACATATTCCATTCAGTGTGCGTCACCGCAGTTTAGCAGCCTATTCTGTGTACTCTGCACAGTTGCAGAATAGGAAGAAATACTGTTAAGTCTTCAAAGTAAAATATCAAAGTCACATATTCCATTCAGTGTGCTTCACCGCAGTTTAGCAGCCTATTCTGTGTACTCTGCACAGTTGCAGAATAGGAAGAAATACTGTTAAGTCTTCAAAGTAAAATATCAAAGTCACATATTCCATTCAGTGTGCGTCACCGCAGTTTAGCAGCCTATTCTGTGTACTGTGCACAGTTGAAGAATAGGAAGAAATACTGTTAAGTCTTCAAAGTAAAATATCAAAGTCACATATTCCATTCAGTGTGCTTCACCGCAGTTTAGCAGCCTATTCTGTGTACTCTGCACAGTTGCAGAATAGGAAGAAATACTGTTAAGTCTTCAAACTAAAATATCAAAGTCACATATTCCATTCAGTGTGCTTCGCCGCAGTTTAGCAGCCTATTCTGTGTACTCTGCACAGTTGCAGAATAGGAAGAAATACTGTTAAGTCTTCAAACTAAAATATCAAAGTCACATATTCCGTGTAAGATGAAGAAGGCGGGTAAAAAGGGACGGGGAAGTGGACGTGATCCTGATAGTTCAGGGCGCGGGTCAGGACGCGGAGAAACTGTGCCTGGTGCCAGAGCACAAGAAAGAAAGACATCCACCATACCTAGCTTCATGTCTAATTTTACAGGGCGTCGCAGGACATCACTCTCGAGGTCCGACCACTGTGAACAGGTGGTCGGTTGGATGTCAGCTGATACTGCTTCCAGTCGGTTAAGCACCACCCTGTCTTCCACCAAGTCCACTCTCAGTAGCCAAGAGTCTGGTCAACATAATCCTCACTCTGATCATCCTTCCTCCCACCATAGACGGTCTGGACAAAGAAGTGATCCCACACTGGGATATAGTGAGGAGCTCGTCTCATCACCAATCCTTCATTTGACCCTCTCTCCAAGCACGCTTGCAGAGGAACATGACATCTTGTGCCCTGATTCACAACCTCTAGAGGGTACCCAATCACAAGAAGATGACAGATGTGAACGACATTTAAGGTCAAAGGAAGTAGTGGATGAGGATGATGATGATGAGACACAGTTGCCATTAAATCAACCACTATTACTGTCTCAAGACCTTGTTGAGGAGGATGTTATACAGTTGTCAATGACTGAGTATGTGGTGGGATCAAGACATGAGGAGGATGATCAGAGTGAGGAAGTGGAGGAGGACTTGGTGGACGATGAGGTGACTGACCCCACCTGGGAAGGTGTAGAGCCGAGCGATGACAGCAGTCCTGAGGGTGAGCCATCTGCAGCACCGCAACAGGCTGGAAGAGGCAGTGGTGTGGCTACAGAAAGAAGGCGGACCGCACCAAACCGGCCCGCAAATGTTCCACGGAGCACCCCCTTGCGTAAATCTCCCTTGCCAAGGGGTAGGTGTTCCGCGGTATGGCGTTTTTTTAAGGAAAGTGCGGACGACAAAAGAATTGTAGTTTGCAACCTGTGCCACACCAGAATGAGCCGAGGCATGAACACTAGAAACCTCACCACCACCAGCATGATCCGACACATGGCATCCAAGCACCGTAATAAGTAGGAGGAACGCCTGGATCGCCCATCTGTGTCTGCAGGCCACACCACTGCCTCCTCTTCCCCTGTTTTCGGTGCCGGCCAATCGCCTGTCGAAGGCGCAGGCCCGCATACCTCCCGCCCTGCACCTGTACCATCTGAAGCACCATCAGCGACCACATCCACTTCCCTGTCCCAGCACAGCGTCCAAATTTCGTTACCCCAGGCATTTGAGCGCAAGCGAAAATACCCAGCCACCCACCCACAGGCCATAGCACTAACCTCACACCTTTCCAAATTACTGGCCATCGAAATGCTGCCATTTAGGCTTGTGGACACTGAGTCCTTCCGCAGCCTGATGGCAGCAGCTGTCCCTCGGTACGCGGTCCCCAGCCGCCACTACTTTTCCCGGTGTGCCATCCCCGCATTACACCACCATGTGTCCCGTAACATCACCCGTGCCCTGACCAACGCAGTTACTGGGAAGGTCCACTTAACGACTGACACATGGACAAGTGCTTGTGGCCAGGGACGCTACATTTCCCTGACGGCACACTGGGTGAATGTCGTGGAGGCTGGGAGCGACTCGGACCCTGGGATGGCACGGGTGCTACCCACGCCGAGGATTGCGGGCCCTACCTCCATCAGTGTTTCCGCCAGCACCTACGTTATTGGCTCCTCCTCCTCCGTTTCCACCTCCGAATTCTCTACACGCAGCGCCACTCCCCCATCAGCCAGTAGCTGGAAGCAGTGTAGCACTGCAGTGGGGAAGCGTCAACAGGCCGTGCTGAAGCTGATCTGCCTTGGGGACAAACAGCACACGGCCTCAGAGCTGTTGCAGGAGATTAGTCACCAGATCGAGCAGTGGCTCTCGCCACTCAACCTGCAACCAGGCATGGTTGTGTGTGATAATGGGCGTAACTTGGTGGCGGCTTTGGAGCTCGGCAAGCTCACACACGTACCATGCCTAGCGCATGTATTTAATTTAGTGGTTCAGCGATTTCTAAAAACCTACCACAATGTGCATGATCTCTTGACCAAGGTGCGCCGCGTGTGTGCACATTTCCGAAAGTCATCTACAGCTTCAGCCGGCCTGTTGAAGCTGCAGCAGCGCTTACAATTGCCAGCTCACCGGCTGCTGTGTGACGTGAGCACGCGCTGGAACTCCACCTTCCACATGTTGGCCCGGCTTTGTGAGCAGCAGAGGGCAGTAGTGGAGTACCAGCTGTTACACGGTCGTCGCCTCTCCGTTCAACTTCCTGTAATCAGAAGTGAGGAGTGGGAATGGATGTCAGACCTCTGTGAGGTTTTACGCAATTTTGAGGAATCGACACAGATGGTGAGCGGCGATAAGGCTATTATCAGTGTAACCATCCCACTTCTGTGTCTACTGAAACGCTCGCTGCTCACAATTAAAACTGACGCTTTGCATGTGGAAGAGGTGGAAATGCGGGAGGAAGAGCTTACACAAGGTGATAGCCAGAGCACCCTCACTTCGTCTTCTCAGCGACAATTGGAGGAGGCGGAGGAGGAGGAGGAGGAAGACACGGTTGCCTCCGCTACAGAGGGTAGCCATGGAACTTTAGTTCCATCTCTTCAGCGTGGGTGGGCAGAAGAGGAGGAAGAGGATGAGGAGATTGAGAGTCATCCTCCTGGTGAGGACAGTGAAATCTTGACTGTTGGTACTCTGGCACACATGGCTGACTTTATGTTAGGCTGCCTTTCCCGTGACCCACGCGTTATACGCATTTTAGACAACACGGATTACTGGGTGTTCACCCTTCTGGACCCCCGCTACAAAGAGAATTTCTCATCTCCCATTCCTCCGGTGGAGAGGACAAGCAAAATGGTGCAATACCAGAAGGTTCTTGTTGAAAAATTGCTCCAAAATTTTCCATCTGACAACGCTGGCGGCAGAGTACGTGCTACCTTGGCCAACCGAGAAGGGGAGAAAAGGGGAGCACACAGCAGTTCCGACAAAGGCAGGGCAACACTCTCCAAGGCGTGGGACACCTTCATGACACCCCGCCAGCACCCTCACCCTGATGCGCAGCCTAGTGTCACAAGGAGGGAAAAGTTTTGGAAGATGGTGAAGGAGTACATAGCAGACCGTGTCAGCGTCCTCAATGATCCCTCTGTGCCTTACAACTACTGGGTGTCCAAGCTGGACACGTGGTATGAACTGGCACTCTACGCCTTGGAGGTGCTGGCCTGCCCTGCCGCCAGCGTTCTGTCTGAGCGGGTATTTAGTGCTGCTGGTGGCATCATAACAGATAAGCGTATCCGCCTTTCCACCGACAATGCTGATAGGTTGACACTTATAAAAATGAACAAGGCCTGGATTTCCCCTGACTTCTCCACTCCACTGGAGGAAAGCCCTGGGGGAACATAAACTCACTTTATATATGTTATTTACAATGATGGGAATACTCTGTATTCCCATTCACCCCTTCCACCCAAAAAACTGGTATATGGTTGACTCTTAATCTTCTCATCCTCCTCCTCCTCTTCCATATGCCCTGGGATATAATTTTTATATAGGGCCAGCTCACCAGCGGGCCCTGTGATATAATTTTTATATAGGGCCAGCTCACCAGCGGGCCCTGTTTGACAATTTTTATATAGGTCAGCTCACCAGCGGGCCTTCTCATATAATGTTTTATTGGGTCAGCTCTCTAGCGGGCCCTCTCATATAATGTTTTATAGCGTCAGCTCACTAGCGGGCCTTCGCATATAATGTTTAGGATGGTCAGCTCCGCAGCAGACCCTCACCCATAATGTTTTAGATGGTCGGCTCAGCGCACGTTTCCCTCTTAATCATGGCCCCAGTTCAGAAAAATCAAGGAAATTTTTGGGAGAATTTGCCTTTGCGCACGTTTCCCTCTTAATCATGGCCTCAGGTCAATAAAATCAAGGAAATTTTTGGGAGAATTTGCCTCTGCGCACATTTCCCTCTTAATCATGGCCTCAGTTCAGAAAAATCGAGGAAATTTTTGGGAGAATTTGCAGATGATATACAAGTAAATATACAGCAAATATTGTTTGGTAACAATTTTTCGCCTAAAGTCGTTTTTGTCTTCCTTTTTGTGTGTTTTACGGTCAGTCTGTAAAAATGGCGTACTACGGGCGAAAGATCGTTCCCAGCAGCGATGTTGGAGTCCAACATGCATCCAGACATCCTCCCTATGCTGTCCCTGAACCATTTCTGTGGTGTTTCCATCATTTTCTTCCCTTTTCCTATGGACCAGGCACCCTCCCCTCATCAGAGCAGGGGGTGCCTGGTGTAATGCTCGAGTCCTCCCATTGACTTCAATGGGGCTCGGGTGCTCGGTCGAGCACTCGAGCCTCAGGGGGTGCTCGGTCAGAGCACCCGAACACCCGAGCATTGGGGTGCTCGCTCATCACTACTCTGCTCGTCTCCTGCTTATTTCTCTTAGCTTAAGAAATTGAAATAATAAACATACAACAGTCAGGTAAAACCTACTGCTTCTTGTGAGGAGGTGTCAACTGAAGGAAATTCACAGGTAATTATTAAATAAACTGCTCAAAAAAATAAAGGGAACACTTAAACAACACAATGTAACTCGAAGTCAATCACACTTCTGTGAAATCACACTGTCCACTCAGGAAGCAAGACTGACTGACAATCAATTCCACATGCTGTTGTGCAAATGGAACAGACAACAGGTGGAAATTATAGGAAATTAGCAAGACACCCCCAATAAAGGAGTGGTTCTGCAGGTGGTGACCACAGACCACTTCTCAGTTCCTATGCTTCCTGGCTGATGTTTTGGTCACTTTTGAATGCTGGTGGTGCTTTCACTCTAGTGGTAGCATGAGACAGAGTCTACAACCCACACAAGTGGCTCAGGTAGTGCAGCTCATCCAGGATGGCACATCAATGCGAGATGTGGCAAGAAGGTTTGCTGTGTCTGTCAGTGTAGTGTCCAGAGCATGGAGGCGCTACCAGGAGACAGGCCAGTACATCAGGAGATGTGGAGGAGGCCGTAGGAGGGCAACAACCCAGCAGCAGGACCGCTATCTCCACCTTTGTGCAAGGAGGAGCACTGCCAGAGCCCTGCAAAATGACCTCCAGCAGGCCACAAATGTGCATGTGTCCACTCAAACGGTCAGAAACAGACTCCATGAGGGTGGTATGAGGGCCCAACGTCCACAGGTGGGGGTTGTGCTTACAGCCCAACACCGTGCAGGACGTTTGGCATTTGCCAGAGAACACCAAGTCTGGCAAATATGCCACTGGTGCCCTGTGCTCTTCACAGATGAAAGCAGGTTCACACTGAGCACATGTGACAGACGTGACAGAGTCTGGAGACGCTGTGGAGAACGTACTGCTGCCTGCAACATCCTCCAGCATGACCGGTTTGGCGGTGGGTCAGTAATGGTGTGGGGTGGCATTTCTTTGGGGGGCCGCACAGCCCTCCATGTGCTTGCCAGAGGTAGCCATTAGGTACTGAGATGAGATCCTCAGACCCCTTGTGAGACCATATGCTGGTGCGGTTGGCCCTGGGTTCCTCCTAATGCAAGACAATGCTAGACCTCATGTGGCTGGAGTCTGTCAGCAGTTCCTGCAAGAGGAAGGCATTGATGCTATGGACTGGCCCGCCCGTTCCACAGACATGAATCCGATTGAGCACATCTGGGACATCATGTCTCGCTCCATCCACCAACGCCACGTTGAACCACAGACTGTCCAGGAGTTGGCGGATGCTTTAGTCCAGGTCTGGGAGGACATCCCTCAGGAGACCGTCCGCAACCTCATCAGGAGCATGCCCAGGCATTGTAGGGAGGTCATACGTGCACGTGGAGGCCACACACACTACTGAGCCTCATTTTGACTTGTTTTACATCAAAGTTGGATCAGCCTGTATTGTGGTTTTCCATTTTGATTTTGAGTGTGACTCCATATCCAGACCTCCATGGGTTGATAAATTTGATTTCCATTGAGAATTTGTGTGTGATTTTGTTGTCAGTTCATTCATTCAGATCTAGGATGTGTAATCTTAGTGTTCCCTTTATTTTTTGGAGCAGTGGGATGTGTAATCTTAGTGTTCCCTTTATTTTTTTGAGCAGTGTATATGCAAATGCAGATACAATGCAGAAAACAATATACACATACTCTGAGGACTTCTTGCATGACTGATTCCTACCTAAGTAAGGAGTCTGGTAAACAAATTAAGTGCCAGTTATTCCCATAAGCTTTTATTTTCTTTAAAGAAGCAGTAAACTTTTCTTATGAAAAATATATTTACAAAACTCATATTTTTTACTTTAACAGTGCTCTCTTGTGGTCAAATTCCAGTTAGTTATTCTGTTACACTCTCTAGGACAGTGGTTCTCAATCTTTTCTTGCTCGGGGCACCCCTATTATGTAATCTAGAGCATTCGAGGCACCCCTGACATATTTAATGTACTTTATCAAGGGCATAAAAAGGGTACAATACATAAATATACAGTTATTATCAGATCTTATAATCATAATAACAAAACTAAACATATTGTGCATAATAATTTCTATAAATCTTTATTTAAAAGTCCTTTATTGTTAGTCTTCATAGAAAACATGGGGCACCCTAAGCTGATGTCCGTGGCACACCAAAGTGCCACGGCACCCTGGTTGAGAATCACTGCTCTAGGAGAAGGGAGTCACAGAAAAACAGTTCTCCATAGAATGTGACAGAGTCATCCTGTCAGAGTTTTCAAGAAGTAAATACACTATCATTCCCAACCTGGTAATTTTAACTGTTAACATTTGAATAAAACGGACAACAGTGGGAGTACCCTTATTTTACTCATAAGGAAAAGACTGATAACATACAGGTTCTCCTAAAAAGATTACTGCTCCTTTAAATTTATTGTACAGTACAGTATCTATGAATACAGAGTACTTTGTATTAAATTCAGACTACATCTCATAGCTCTCTTTCTAAAGTCTGCTTTTGTTGGAGCAGACCAGCTGAGCTAGCCTTAATTGCACTGATTACTAGAGAGCTACATCAGGTTTAAAGGGATAGTAATGTTTCAAAACAACAGCAGCTCCAATTAATTTTCATAGTATTTGGGCCATGGAGAGTGTTATTTCAATACTGTCAGAGTTGTAGTTCTAGAGTAACTGAATGATAAATTATCCCCTCCCGCATCTTTTACCTAGTGTAAGCCACCTCACCTCAGATGTGGAATCTGGTCCTGGGAGCAGTCAGATCTCAGCAAGGGACAATCTTCTTACTGTGAACATAAGGAATACCGTGCTTCCCTTAGGTTTTCAGGTTTTTCCCTTATGCTCACAGAAGATTGTCCCTTGCTGCGATCCATCCAGACAGACTTGCTGCTCTGAAGTGAGCAGTGTTACATCAGTAAAAGGGGTGGGAGGGGGATACTTTTTCATTCAATTACTCATGAACTACAACTCTGACAGTATGGAAATAACACTCTCCATGGCCCAAATACTATGAAGATTAATTTGGGCTGCTTTTATTGAGAAACATTACTATCCCTTTAAGGTTAATGATAGCCATAGCTATCCTGCTGATCCTGCAGTGAACCTGAACTACTATAAGACTTGCATATTGCTATTTAAAGTTCCAGGTTGTACACTATCAGTCCCCAACTCCCCACAGAGCACAAGTGTCAGGCTTCCAAAACCAGATACCTGCTGCCTTTGGAGATGACATTACAACAAGTAAAGTCCATGCCAGAAGCCAAATATTTCACTTGTACAGCCATGTGAGATCTCTTTCTAACCTATAAAACTGATGATTGGAGTTAGTAGCACACCACCAGGATTTTCTATGTTTGCTGCCATTAATTGTCCTTTCAATTTTCCCTGTAGTGCAATCTGAAAAATGTTTAACAAGAAATGAAGGAACACATTCAGAAAAAAAAGAGGTACAGTTCTGGAGCAAACAATAAATCTGGAACAAATGCTAAATACAAATTTTAATATTTTTAAACTGGTCTTTTAACCTCTTGATTGTTAGATAGTTCTCCGAAGCATAACTTTCAAAACATCTCTAGCATTAAATGGGTTATAAATCCTATGGTAATTTGTGGGATTTTCATTTGTTCTCCATGGTGCAGTTGGTTTGCTCCAGAATTGCACCTCTTTATTTTCCCAAATACTGCCCTTATTTACAACCCTTTGTTAGACAATGCACTGGGGATCTATCTAGCATTCAAGCAGTAAAAAGAGATAGCATTAGGGTCTTTCATGTTTAACCCTTTGAGTGCCATAACACATTGCTTCTGGCACTCTAAGGGTTAATATCACACACACACACACACACACACAAACACACACACGTGTATAACTCAGCTGCTGTTCATTGACTGACGTAGAGGACAGAATGTCCTGTCGTCGTGTTTATTTAACTTAACACGATCCACAGTATAATATTTCAGTTGAAAAAAAAATGAAAAACATTTTCTGTAAATGATTTAAATTCTACTATCTTCTGTCTTCAGGGTAGAAATTGCAGTCCTAAAATGACCCTTGGAAAACCAAATCCCAGACTACAGGATGAGTCACGTAGATTTGGGCCTTTGAGTCATAACTTGTATCAATTTCAATGAAGCATTAAACTCAAAACTGCTTTAGATCCACAACAGAAAAGCAGGGAAATAAAAACTTAGCAAAAACTACAGTTTCTATTACAACATTGTTTTTGCTCTTTGTAACTCTGTTTACTTATTATTATTATGGATTATTGACTGCCAATGTACTTGAACATTAAACCTTTATTCTTGTATTGGACAGGAATATTTCTGACATGCATGTTTATAAGCCTACAGTTTAATCATGATGTCTTTCATCTGTATGGTGAGGTCCTGCATGATTAGTTCTAACATGTCTTAGGCATGTGTTAATGATCTAAGTAAGGCACACAGACAGCCATTTTGGGTATAAATCAGGCTACAGCTTTATTAATTGTTTTACATCAATATCCAACACCAAAGTTTCAGGCTCTTGCCAATACGTCAATTCCTAGGCATAAATTATGCCCCATCCACTACTGAGCATAAGCTCAATCCCCATTCTTGACTCCACCCCACCGCACTCCCATTAGCTGGTCAGTATATCTCAATGGGGCCTACTTACGCAGCCAGTACCTTCCCCACATAAACAAATGGCCTGTTCCAGTGCTTCTGACAACTCCAAGTTAAAGAAATCCATCCCAAGGTTATTACGATGAACACCATAATCCCAGAACAAATCGAGAGCCCCATCCTCAAAAATCCTGTGCCTCACCGACAAGTCCCCATTACTCACTACAAACTTAGCCACCCTCCTGTTAAGCCTAATGTACTCCTATCCAGAGCCCTGGTATCCTTGGCATTTGCCCAGCGGCGACAAGGGCTAATTTCAGAACAAACCAAAATCAAACCCAGAAACTGGCTGAGAAGCTTGGATAAATTGTCCTTCATCTGTTCAAACAAGAGCCACCTGAGGGTAAAATTTCAACATACCCACCAAAACTTCCAGAAAAAGTGTGCCCACTGCATACTACAAATACCAAACCATAACAATTGAGCCAGCAAGGGATCAAACGTCAGCTACAATCCGCCTACATGCACCAAAGCTCTCAGTCTCACCCAAAAAAGAAAAGAATGACCCAGGATCTAAAATCACCAAGGAAGAATACCTGCAAAGACAAAACCACCAAAAACACAAATGCGCCTCCTCCCATAAAACCGCAACCCCTTATTGCTAAGAACCCGGACTCACATAAGACCCACTGCCCAATCTACTGTATAGAAGCCTCACCCAAACCCAATCTGGCCTCTTCGGTAGCCAACCCAATGAGGAAGGAATGCCCCCCAAAAGTCGCCCACACTGATACCCAGCCGAGAGAGACTCAACTGAAAACCTGAATGAACTGAAAACGAGTGAGAAGGATGCCATTACTGTGCATGAAAAGAGGACCCCTACCCGAGGGCCGCATAGCCATAAACTGACAAATCCTGGCCACCGGGCTGATTTCTAACCCTGACACGGAAAAAAGAGCCACATAAGCCTCAGAACCTTAACATCCATCTTAGACCAACGAATCCTGAAACACAAAGAGCCCGAAGACAGAAGAACATTCTCCACCAAGATCCCACCCTTACTACCAGTGACCAGTTCCCTGATCCGTAGCTCCCAGAAAAAGGCAAGACAATAAGCCGCTCCAAGAAAAATCACCTCGTAAACATTGCTGCACACCCCTGAAAGAACCCCAAGGAGGTGCTGGAGCAGCTGCAAAGAAACCGGCCACCGGGAGTCTGCCTTAGCCTTACAATGCCCCCTAAGAGCTGTACGAACCACGAACACCTTTGTGTAGTACCTCCAAACCCATCATTTAAACCCAAAAGCCAAATCGGAGACTTTGCCCGAAGCTGCTGCCAGAGAGAGTCCCCTACTGTGCTACCCTACTGTGCCACTCCCAAACCAGCCACAAAACACCCTCAACCCTTTCCTTATCACCTCCAAGGGACCTAGCCATGCCTTCTAGACTGATCCAGCCATCCTACGAGGCCGAATACCGTGACCAAGTGGCCAGAAACAGCAAATTTCTAACCCAGTCAGCAACGTCGCTATGCCAAGCTTCCCTAAAGAGGCTGGTAAGGAGTTTCTACAGCCATCGTCCCCAGATGTGCTTTCTGGATTTTCTCCACCTGAAACCAAAAAAGCACATCAGCTGATACATTGAGAACCCAAACACCTGGTGCACCTGAAAAGAGATATTCAATCTTAAACAGCACAGGATCAGATGCCGCAGCAAGGTCAAGACGGGGAGAAGACGTGGACAGGTTATTGATAGCCAGAACCACCCCCATATTATCAGAATTAAAAATAACCCCACTATCCAGCATTTTTTTCACATTTTTACTTTTTTAGGCATAAGGTTTTGCCATCCCTAGTTTCTAATTGCCCAGAAATCCCCTCCCACTATTTAGCTCTTAGATCAAAAACAAACAAGGAGGGATGTACTAATATGGTGCTAGAACTGATTTATATTTGCTGTATTTGCATACTGCCACTTTATTATTTTATTTATGCAGAAAAGTGTTATCTGTATGCTGCCTGAGATAGGGGAAGGCAATGGAAGTGTAGGGATGATTCAGGGCCATTGGCAGATGGTGAATTTTATATCTGGGGAAGCTAATAAAAGGCTTTTTTCCCAGAACATATTTGACATTTGAATTCAATGAAAGAAACTATTGGAAAAGATGTTCATTTTAAGTAATGCATTACCACTTGAGTATAAATCCTTGTTTTGAATTTTAATTAATTTTAATATGTAGCCTAATTTTTTTAGATATTGCAGCACCTACAATTGAAATGGTGCTACACTAGTAACACAGTAGAGCTTGCAGTTGAAATGGTGCTACACTAGTAATACCATAGAGCTTACAATGGAAATGGTCCTATACTAATGATGCCAGAAACTTGCAACTGAAATAGAGCTACGTAAGTGTTACCACAGAGCTTACAATTAAAATGGAACTGTACTAGCAATTAGAGTTGGTTTAAAAGTAAAATTTTGTTCCCAAGGATAATTCCATAAAAAACTATTCTACTTTTCCCACAGTAAATTACACCCATAGAAAAGTATTTTTTTCCAGATTTTCCACTGATGCTTGGGATTTCCCACCATATATAATAAAATGTCTGATCTTCCTGACTTGCTGAACAGTATTTAGAATTCATAGAGCCATATACATGAATTTAGAGAGAGAGAAAGGGGGAGAGAGAGAGAGAGGAAGAGGGAAATTATGATCAGGCTTGCATAATAATGCAAACCGTGGAAAAAAAAAATAAGAGGTGGCAGAGAGGGACTGTGCAGTCCTCAACACTGCAATGTGTACAATGTGTGAAAATGAATGTTGTGAAGAGGGGCAAGAAGTACGATCACACAACTGGAACACCAGTAGCACTTATAAAGCATATACAAATCCAACGTCAACCTGAAAGTGCTGCTGGTTATGTTAAACCATCGCCCAAGAAATCACGTGCTGTCCGTCACTGACTGAGGACCTTGTCCATTATGCAATATATAAGGCAGGGTGGCTAGGTGACAGACTTGCTGTAAACATAATACAAATTTGTGTACCCTACCAGCTGTCAGTCAACACTATGAGCCTCTAATACCCTTTCTAGGTAAATAGCTTTAAAATTGCTTTTTGCCTTCTCTCTCTCCAGCTGCCTTCACTCCTTTTTACTTCTTATTTACGTCACATTTTGGGCACGAAAATGTAAGATAGTTACAGTATGTGGACAGGAAGTTTCTTCCCATTGAAAGGGATACAAGCGACACGTGGTTTTTGCAGAATACCTCACAAGAACTAAATGGGGGGTTTTGCCCATCCGTAATTATCACCACTTCCAAGTCAAGTCCCTGCCCAGTCACACATACACAGGTTATCAATATACACACAGCCGTAACTATGATGAGTACTTCTGCTTCTGTTGGAAGAGCAGAACTATTGACACCTACTGATAGTACAACTGCAATATCTATCCCCTGTATTAGTATTGGTTTTCCCTCAGGAACCCCTAGTTCAGTAAAATATACATTATGGAAATACTTTACTCACAATCAAAAAAGTTAAAGAAGTTGCTATCTGTTGTCTATGTTAAAAAATGTGAGCAGGGGAAACACCTAGGCACAATAAGATTCTCTGAAAGCATATAAAGAAAGCTTAATAAATCAAATATTGCATTGGTGAGGATTAGTGATGAGCGAGCACCCCAATGCTCGGATGTTCGGGTGCTCTGACCGAGCACCCCCTGAGGCTCGAGTGCTCGGCCGAGCACCCGAGCCCCATTGAAGTCAATGGGAGGACTCGAGCATTACACCAGGCACCCCCTGCTCTGATGAGGGGAGGGTGCCTGGTCCATAGGAAAAGGGCAGAAAAAGATGGAAACACTACAGAAATGGTTCAGGGACAGCATAGGGAGGATGTCTGGATGCACCTTGGACTCCAACATCGCTGCTGGGAACGATCTTTCGCCCGTAGTACGCCATTTTTACAGACTGACCGTAAAACACACAAAAAGGAAAATAAAAACGACTTTAGGCGAAAAATTGTTACCAAACAGTATTTGCTGTATATTTACTTGTATATCATCTGCAAATTCTCCCAAAAATTTCATCGATTTTCTGAAGTGAGGCCATGATTAAGAGGGAAACGTGCGCAGAGGCAAATTATCCCAAAAATTTCCTTGATTTTCAGAACTGAGGCCATGATTAAGAGGGAAACGTGCGCAGAGGCAAATTCTCCCAAAAATTTCCTTGATTTTCAGAACTGAGGCCATGATTAAGAGGGAAACGTGCGCTGAGCTGACCATCTAAAACATTATGGGTGAGGGTCTGCTGCAGAGCTGACCATCCTAAACATTATATGCGAAGGCCCGCTAGTGAGCTGACGCTATAAAACATTATATGAGAGGGCCCGCTAGAGAGCTGACCCAATAAAACATTATATGAGAAGGCCCGCTGGTGAGCTGACCTATATAAAAATTGGCAAACAGGGCCCGCTGGTGAGCTGGCCCTATATAAAAATTATATCACAGGGCCCGCTGGTGAGCTGGCCCTATATAAAAATTATATCCCAGGGCATGCTGGTGAGCTGGCCCTATATAAAAATTATATCCCAGGGCATATGGAAGAGGAGGAGGAGGATGAGAACATTAAGAGTCAACCATATACCCGTTTTTTGGGTGGAAGGGGTGAATGGGAATACAGAGTATTCCCATCATTGTAAATAACATATATAAAGTGAGTTTATGTTCCCCCGGGGCTTTCCTCCAGTGGAGTGGAGAAGTCAGGGGAAATCCAGGCCTTGTTCATTTTTATAAGTGTCAACCTATCAGCATTGTCGGTGGAAAGGCGGATACGCTTATCTGTTATGATGCCACCAGCAGCACTAAATACCCGCTCAGACAGAACGCTGGCGGCAGGGCAGGCCAGCACCTCCAAGGCGTAGAGTGCCAGTTCATACCACGTGTCCAGCTTGGACACCCAGTAGTTGTAAGGCACAGAGGGATCATTGAGGACGCTGACACGGTCTGCTACGTACTCCTTCACCATCTTCCAAAACTTTTCCCTCCTTGTGACACTAGGCTGCGCATCAGGGTGAGGGTGCTGGCGGGGTGTCATGAAGGTGTCCCACGCCTTGGAGAGTGTTGCCCTGCCTTTGTCGGAACTGCTGTGTGCTCCCCTTTTCTCCCCTTCTCGGTTGGCCAAGGTAGCACGTACTCTGCCGCCAGCGTTGTCAGATGGAAAATTTTGGAGCAATTTTTCAACAAGAACCTTCTGGTATTGCACCATTTTGCTTGTCCTCTCCACCGGAGGAATGAGAGATGAGAAATTCTCTTTGTAGCGGGGGTCCAGAAGGGTGAACACCCAGTAATCCGTGTTGTCTAAAATGCGTACAACGCGTGGGTCACGGGAAAGGCAGCCTAACATAAAGTCAGCCATGTGTGCCAGAGTACCAACAGTCAAGATTTCGCTGTCCTCACCAGGAGGCTGACTCTCAATATCCTCATCCTCTTCCTCCTCTTCTGCCCACCCACGCTGAAGAGATGGAACTAAAGTTCCATGGCTACCCTCTGTAGCGGAGGCAACCGTGTCTTCCTCCTCCTCCTCCTCCTCCTCCTCCGCCTCCTCCAATTGTCGCTGAGAAGACGAAGTGAGGGTGCTCTGGCTATCACCTTGTGTAAGCTCTTCCTCCCCCATTTCCACCTCTTCCACATGCAAAGCGTCGGTTTTAATTGTGAGCAGCGAGCGTTTCAGTAGACACAGAAGTGGGATGGTTACACTGATAATAGCGTTATCGCCGCTCACCATCTGTGTCGATTCCTCAAAATTGCGTAAAACCTTGCAGAGGTCTGACATCCATTCCCACTCCTCACTTCTGATTACAGGAAGTTGAACGGAGAGGCGACGACCGTGTAACAGCTGGTACTCCACTACTGCCCTCTGCTGCTCACAAAGCCGGGCCAACATGTGGAAGGTGGAGTTCCAGCGCGTGCTCACGTCACACAGCAGCCGGTGAGCTGGCAATTGTAAGCGCTGCTGCAGCTTCAACAGGCCGGCCGAAGCTGTAGATGACTTACGGAAATGTGCACACACGCGGCGCACCTTGGTCAAGAGATCATGCACATTGGGGTAGGTTTTTAGAAATCGCTGCACCACTAAATTAAATACATGCGCTAGGCATGGTACGTGTGTGAGCTTGCCGAGCTCCAAAGCCGCCACCAAGTTACGCCCATTATCACACACAACCATGCCTGCTTGCAGGTTGAGTGGCGAGAGCCACTGCTCGGTCTGGTGACTAATCCCCTGCAACAGCTCTGAGGCCGTGTGCTGTTTGTCCCCAAGGCAGATCAGCTTCAGCACGGCCTGTTGACGCTTCCCCACTGCAGTGCTACACTGCTTCCAGCTACTGGCTGATGGGGGAGTGGCGGTGTGTGTAGAGAATTCGGAGGTGGAAACGGAGGAGGAGGAGCCAATAACGTAGGTGCTGGTGGAAACCCTGATGGAGGTAGGGCCCGCAATCCTCGGCGTGGGTAGCACCCGTGCCATCCCAGGGTCCGAGTCGCTCCCAGCCTCCACGACATTCACCCAGTGTGCCGTCAGGGAAATGTAGCGTCCCTGGCCACAAGCACTTGTCCATGTGTCAGTCGTTAAGTGGACCTTCCCAGTAACTGCGTTGGTCAGGGCACGGGTGATGTTACGGGACACATGGTGGTGTAATGCGGGGATGGCACACCGGGAAAAGTAGTGGCGGCTGGGGACCGCGTACCGAGGGACAGCTGCTGCCATCAGGCTGCGGAAGGACTCAGTGTCCACAAGCCTAAATGGCAGCATTTCGATGGCCAGTAATTTTGAAAGGTGTGAGGTTAGTGCTATGGCCTGTGGGTGGGTGGCTGGGTATTTTCTCTTGCGCTCAAATGCCTGGGGTAACGACATTTGGACGCTGTGCTGGGACAGGGAAGTGGATGTGGTCGCTGATGGTGCTTCAGATGCTACAGGTGCAGGGCGGGAGGTATGCGGGCCTGCGCCTTCGACAGGCGATTGGCCGGCACCGAAAACAGGGGAAGAGGAGGCAGTGGTGTGGCCTGCAGACACAGATGGGCGATCCAGGCGTTCCTCCCACTTACTACGGTGCTTGGATGCCATGTGTCGGATCATGCTGGTGGTGGTGAGGTTTCTAGTGTTCATGCCTCGGCTCATTCTGGTGTGGCACAGGTTGCAAACTACAAATCTTTTGTCGTCCGCACTTTCCTTAAAAAAACGCCATACCGCGGAACACCTACCCCTTGGCAAGGTAGATTTACGCAAGGGGGTGCTCCGTGGAACATTTGCGGGCCGGTTTGGTGCGGTCCGCCTTCTTTCTGTAGCCACACCACTGCCTCTTCCAGCCTGTTGCGGTGCTGCAGATGGCTCACCCTCAGGACTGCTGTCATCGCTCGGCTCTACACCTTCCCAGGTGGGGTCAGTCACCTCATCGTCCACCAAGTCCTCCTCCACTTCCTCACTCTGATCATCCTCCTCAAGTCTTGATCCCACCACATACTCGGTCATTGACAACTGTATAACATTCTCCTCAACAAGGTCTTGAGAAGGAAATAGTGGTTGATTTAATGGCAACTGTGTCTCATCATCATCATCATCATCCACTACTTCCTTTGACCTTAAATGCCGTTCACATCTGTCATCTTCTTGTGATTGGGTAGCCTCTAGAGGTTGTGAATCAGGGCACAAGATGTCATGTTCCTCTGCAAGCGTGCTTGGAGAGAGGGTCAAATGAAGGATTGGTGATGAGACGAGCTCATCACTATATCCCAGTGTGGGATCACTTCTTTGACCAGACCGTGTATGGTGGGAGGAAGGATGATCAGAGTGAGGATTATGTTGACCAGACTCTTGGCTACTGAGAGTGGACTTGGTGGAAGACAGGGTGGTGCTTAACCGACTGGAAGCAGTATCAGCTGTCATCCAACCGACCACCTGTTCGCACTGGTCGGACCTCGAGAGTGATGTCCTGCGACGCCCTGTGAAATCAGACATGAAGCTAGGTATGGTGGATGTCTTTCTTTCTTGTGCTCTGGCACCAGGCACAGTTTCTCCGCGTCCTGACCCGCGCCCTGAACTTTCAGGATCACGTCCACTTCCCCGTCCCTTTTTACCCGCCTTCTTCATCTTACACGATATATATGACTTTAATATATATGAGTTTGAAAACTTAACAGTATTTCTTACTATTCTGCAACTCTGCAGAGTACACAGAATAGGCTGCTAAACTGCGGTGACACACACTGAATGGAATAAGTGACTTTAATATTTGAGTTTGAAAAATTAACAGTATTTCTTACTATTCTGCAACTCTGCAGAGTACACAGAATAGGCTGCTAAACTGCGGTGACACACACTGAATGGAATAAGTGACTTTAATATTTGAGTTTGAAAAATTAACAGTATTTCTTACTATTCTGCAACTCTGCAGAGTACACAGAATAGGCTGTTAAACGGCGTTGAAACACACTGAATGGAATATGTGACTTTAATATTTGAGTTTGAAAACTTAACAGTATTTCTTATAATTCTGGAACTGTACAGAGTACACAGAATAGGCTGTTAAACGGCGGTGAAAGACACTGAATGGAATATGTGACTTTAATATTTGAGTTTGAAAACTTAACAGTATTTCTTATAATTCTGCAACTCTGCAGAGTACACAGAATAGGCTGTTAAACGGCGGTGAAAGACACTGAATGGAATATGTGACTTTGATATTTGAGTTTGAAAAATTAACAGTATTTCTTACTATTCTGCAACTCTGCAGAGTACACAGAATAGGCTGTTAAACGGCGTTGAAACACACTGAATGGAATATGTGACTTTAATATTTGAGTTTGAAAACTTAACAGTATTTCTTATAATTCTGGAACTGTACAGAGTACACAGAATAGGCTGTTAAACGGCGGTGAAAGACACTGAATGGAATATGTGACTTTAATATTTGAGTTTGAAAACTTAACAGTATTTCTTATAATTCTGGAACTGTACAGAGTACACAGAATAGGCTGTTAAACGGCGGTGAAAGACACTGAATGGAATATGTGACTTTGATATTTGAGTTTGAAAAATTAACAGTATTTCTTACTATTCTGCAACTCTGCAGAGTACACAGAATAGGCTGTTAAACGGCGTTGAAACACACTGAATGGAATATGTGACTTTAATATTTGAGTTTGAAAACTTAACAGTATTTCTTATAATTCTGCAACTGTACAGAGTACACAGAATAGGCTGTTAAACGGCGGTGAAAGACACTGAATGGAATATGTGACTTTAATATTTGAGTTTGAAAACTTAACAGTATTTCTTATAATTCTGGAACTGTACAGAGTACACAGAATAGGCTGTTAAACGGCGGTGAAAGACACTGAATGGAATATGTGACTTTAATATTTGAGTTTGAAAACTTAACAGTATTTCTTATAATTCTGCAACTGTACAGAGTACACAGAATAGGCTGTTAAACGGCGGTGAAAGACACTGAATGGAATATGTGACTTTAATATTTGAGTTTGAAAACTTAACAGTATTTCTTATAATTCTGCAACTCTGCAGAGTACACAGAATAGGCTGTTAAACGGCGGTGAAAGACACTGAATGGAATATGTGACTTTGATATTTTAGTTTGAAGACTTAACAGTATTTCTTCCTATTCTGCAACTCTGCACAGTACACAGAATGTGCTGCTACACTGCGGCGAAGCACACTGAATGGAATATGTGACTTTGATATTTGAGTTTGAAAACTTAACAGTATTTCTTATAATTCTGCAACTCTGCACAGTACACAGAATAGGCTGCTAAACGGCGGTGAAACACACTGAATGGAATATGTGACTTTAATATTTGAGTTTGAAAACTTAACAGTATTTCTTACTATTCTGCAACTCTGCAGAGTACACAGAATAGGCTGTTAAACGGCGTTGAAACACACTGAATGGAATATGTGACTTTAATATTTGAGTTTGAAAACTTAACAGTATTTCTTATAATTCTGGAACTGTACAGAGTACACAGAATAGGCTGTTAAACGGCGGTGAAAGACACTGAATGGAATATGTGACTTTAATATTTGAGTTTGAAAACTTAACAGTATTTCTTATAATTCTGCAACTGTACAGAGTACACAGAATAGGCTGTTAAACGGCGGTGAAAGACACTGAATGGAATATGTGACTTTAATATTTGAGTTTGAAAACTTAACAGTATTTCTTATAATTCTGCAACTCAGCAGAGTACACAGAATAGGCTGTTAAACGGCGGTGAAAGACACTGAATGGAATATGTGACTTTGATATTTTAGTTTGAAGACTTAACAGTATTTCTTCCTATTCTGCAACTCTGCACAGTACACAGAATGTGCTGCTACACTGCGGCGAAGCACACTGAATGGAATATGTGACTTTGATATTTTAGTTTGAAGACTTAACAGTATTTCTTCCTATTCTGCAACTCTGCACAGTACACAGAATGTGCTGCTAAACTGCGGCGAAGCACACTGAATGGAATATGTGACTTTGATATTTGAGTTTGAAGACTTAACAGTATTTCTTCCTATTCTGCAACTCTGCACAGTACACAGAATGTGCTGCTACACTGCGGCGAAGCACACTGAATGGAATATGTGACTTTGATATTTTAGTTTGAAGACTTAACAGTATTTCTTCCTATTCTGCAACTCTGCACAGTACACAGAATGTGCTGCTAAACTGCGGCGAAGCACACTGAATGGAATATGTGACTTTGATATTTGAGTTTGAAGACTTAACAGTATTTCTTCCTATTCTGCAACTCTGCACAGTACACAGAATGTGCTGCTAAACTGCGGCGAAGCACACTGAATGGAATATGTGACTTTGATATTTTAGTTTGAAGACTTAACAGTATTTCTTCCTATTCTGCAACTCTGCACAGTACTCAGAATGTGCTGCTAAACTGCGGCGACGCACACTGAATGGAATACGTGACTTTGATATTTTAGTTTGAAGACTTAACAGAATGTGCTCTAATCTGCAACTTTGCACACTAAACAGAATGTGCTCTAATCTGCAACTTTGCACACTAAACAGAATGTGCTCTAATCTGCAACTTTGCACACTAAACAGAATGTGCTCTAATCTGCAACTGTGCACACTAAACAGAATGTGCTCTAATCTGCAACTTTGCACACTAAACAGAATATATATATTTTTTTTTTTTTTTTTTGTTTTTTTCCCCCCACACCAAATAACCTGCTGCCCCCACACACAGTAGTCCTAAAAAGGACTTTTGGTTCTTTTTTTTTCACAATTTTTGTTTTTTTCCTCCCTACACTGCCTTTCCCTTCCTATCCTCAGCTCTCCCTGGCTCAGACTGAGCCGAACTCGCTGGTCAGGTGCTATACAGCACCTGACCACGGGTTCTGGCCAGCCAATCAGTGTAATGCCAGCAGCCAACATGGCTGCTGGCATTACACCGATGTCAGAGCCTCCCTGCACGTTTATTGGCTGCGCAGCAGCCGCAAAACGTGCGGGGAGGAGACCCGAACATGGCGGGCGAGCACATGCGGTACTCGTACGAGTACCGCCATGTGCCGAGCAGAGCGATGCTCGAGCCGATCCGAGCATCGGCCGAGCATGCTCGCTCAACACTAGTGAGGATGAGAGAGACTGAAATATAGTGGAAAAACTGCTAGAGAGCATATTGAAAAGGAAATGAGCAAAATGATTATACCCTCAGCATCAGTAATAACAAAACCACAACATTTTTTAGAACACATCTCATCATCATAGAAAGTAAATAAAGTGTTTAAAAGGTAGAAGTCTAACATTTGCTCCTGGAATACGGATTGGTAAATGATGCACATGAATACTGTCTATCTCTAAGCAGTGGCCCCACTGTATGTGAGACAATTACAGCATCCTTGCAGAATACTTATGTACTAGACTAGTCATTGATCCACTTGAGTACTAGCAAGCAAAGCAGTCTGTGTATTGTTATGGAAAACCTTTGCTTCCCACCAGCAAGGTGCAATCATAATGGGTTTTCAGTGAAGCTGGTTATATAGTGAATGACTGTAGGGCACTTCATCTATGTAACAGAATTGTTGAATGAACCAGCATATAATACCACTCAAATATGTAGAAGAAGTGAAAAAAAAACACAGGACAGAAGTATTTTGTCTAGCATTCCTTCATATTTATCATCAAAATATATTCAACACCACCTTCCACATCAACCACGATAAAACCAACCTTTTATTTTTTAATTATCTTTATGTTGTTGAACGATGTTTACTATAATTTTATGTACTATTTGTGTTTGTTGTTTATTAGTGTAATTTAACCCCTTAAGGACCCATGATGGTCCTGGACCGTCATGGGTTGTTATAAGTCATATTGTCAAGGGCAAAAGGAGATTTATCTAAAATAAACCAAAATCTTGTGATGATGAGACAAGCATCTGTGATCCAGGTTCCTTCCTGATCTGGCTGTTATGTTTGTGTTCGGGGAGTCTGGGGTGCATCAAGAGAGCAAAGGAAATTTGCCCAAAAATACTGTGTGAACGAGAAGTGACAGGTAGCTTTGATTAGGTTCCTTTCTGATGGATGTTATCTGTGTTAGGGGAATCTAAGGGTATATGAAGGGAGAAAAAGAGATTTATCCTAAGTACCCCAAAATATTGAGTTACTGGTAAGATATAGGCCTTTCTGATCCAAGTTTCTTTCTGTTGGATGTTCTCTGTGTCAGGGGAGTCTGGGGTTAATTGAATTGAGCAAAGGAGATTTACCCCAAGTATCTAAACATTTTGTGGGACTGACTGGGAAGACAGGCAGCTGTGATGCAAGTTCCTTCCAGCTTGCTGTTTTCTGTGTTATGAGATCATGGGGGAAGAATCCCCCATACAGGGCCTGGGGTTATTTTGCCAACTGTGATAGAGAAAAAAAATATGGAACAAAGTAAATAAAATAGTTTGTCTGATAGATTACAGAAACAAGGAAACTGATGTGAGCTTTGACTGAGATAGCCAGATACTATAAGAGATAGAGTGTTTTGTAAAGGGCAAGACATCACACACAATCTGTTCACACTAATCTAATAATGTCCACCAAACATATTAGTGGAAGGGGGAAGGTGTAAGGAGTAGGTGCAGTGTAGGGACATGTTAGTATAGTGGCAGTCCAAAAACTGACTACAGCTATGGTTGCTGAAGAGTGTGCAATTAATGATGATGATCCTTTTCCTCCTGAGGAGGCTTTTCTTTAAAGTCCTATAAAAAGTTCCACCCAACCAGAAATTTTAATAAACAATCTAAGAACACCGAGCATGACAATGAGTCACATTCTAGTGTTGATGGCATAATGGAAGGAATTTTAACAGTTCAATCAACTGGTGCATCTGACAGTGAGACTAACAAATACAATACCTCTCCTGAAAGTAGTAGCTGACATTTTGAAAATCCTCTAAGGAGAAAAGTAAAAAGAAATTGTTTGAGACTTCGAAAAGCTTAGAGGAATATAAAAGCTGGAAATGCTGAGGATGACCTAATAACTGATGATGATACTAATCTAGAATATATCCCTCCGCATCTTCCTCTTTTTCAGATACTGGTGACATTGAGTGTAAGAGAGAGTGGAAAGTTTGACTCTGGACTAGAAAAGATGCCAAAAAATACACAATCATCCTAGCAATCATTATCACCATTACCACTGCCTCTAAGTCCAATGCCACTCAGCCACACACACACACACACACACTAGTGTTGAGTAACCAGCAGCAACAAAGGTTATCAACAACCAAAACGTTATCTATAGTAACATAGTTGATGAGGCTGAAAAAAGACATGCGTCCATGCCAAAAACACCCCTGTTGATCTAGAGGAAGGTAAAAAAAAAGCCCTCTGAAGACATTTCCAATTTAGCCCCAGGTGGGTAAAAAAACTCCTTCCTGACTCCAAATAGCAGTTCCCTGGACCAACATCCTATCTGCCTTGAAGCCATCTGTCATAATTTTCAATAATGTTCAGTGATAGGTAGGCATACATTGCTTTTTTGAAAGCAGTTGCATTATCTACAAGTACAACATCCTGAGCAAAGAATTCCATAATTTTACCGCTCTTACTGTAAAGAATTTCAGCCTTTGTTTTAGCCGACAGAGCCTTTCCAATAGTCTTCATTGGTGACCTCTTGTTCTTAGCTCAGCTCTTTGCGTAAATAATTGATTGGATAGTTCTTTGTATTGACCTTGAATGTATTTGTAAATGGTAATCATATCACCCCTTAGACGTCTCTTCTCTAATGTGAACAAACCCAGTTTGGCCAGTCTCTCTTTAAAACTCAGATCCTCCAATCCCTTTATCAGTTTTGTTGCACGTTTCTGCACCTTTTCCAGTTCAACAATGTCTTTTTTAAGAACTGGTTCCAAAAATTGTACTCCATATTCTAGATGAGGCCTAACTAAGGATTTATACAGAGGTAGGATAATATTAGCATCCCTTGCATCTACACCTCTTTTTATGCAGGCTATTACCCTATTTGTTCTTGCAGCAGCTGAGTGCCTCTGCACACTGCTGTGAAGTCTATCATCTATCAGCACTCCTAAATCTTTCTCTAATGAGCATTCCCCAAGTTGTTTCCCATTTAGATTATATGTAGCAAGTTTCTTTCTACAGCCCAAATGTATAACCTTCCATTTATCTACATTAAACATCATCTGCCACTTTTCTGCTCATTCACTCAGTTTATCTAAATCCTTCTGCATAGAAAAAACATCCAGCTCTGTATGTATTTCCTTACAAAGCTTAGTGTCGTCAGCAAAGATTGAGATGCTTCTTTCAATTCCCACTTCTAGATCATTAATAAACAAATGAAAAAGCATTGGGCCCAGGACTGAACCCTGCAGCACCCCACTTATACCTTTAGACCAATTTGATGAGTGCCTCTGCTGCTGTTTGGAAGTGCAGCACCTTTAAACCTAGTAGTACAATTGAAGCAATATCTAACCCCAGTAGCAATAGCCCCACAGGAATTCCTCAGTCTATAAAGTCACAGTATGCAGATACTTCACAATCCAAAAGCTAAACATGTTGCTATCTGTTGTATATGTAAGAAACATGTGAGCAGGTGGAGAGCAGGTTATAATCTACGAACCACTTCACTGAGATTTCACCAGAAGCACAAAGACAGTTCTGATTGAGAGGCATACCATCAACATGTAAGAGGTTCAACAGCTATCAACAGAAGAAGCACTCCTAATAGTTCCCAAGGCTCTTGGGCACATAATAAAAGGAATGTTGATGTGTCAGAGAATGTATCAAGATGTCATTCATTTGAAATAAAACCTATAGCTCCTGCTCATATGACTATGAGTCTGTTGTATTAGATGACAGGAGATATAAAGAATCCACACATGTCACCACCGAAACTCCCAACACCTCCACAAGTTAAGTTATTAAAGAAATAATGTTACACAGTTCTTCTGTCATGTACTGCCACCCACACTTACTGAGTTTGTGTTCTTAATGTTGGAAGTTGACATGCTGCCTTAATCTTTTGTAAACAACAGAGGTTTTAAATAACGGATGACTTGTGTAGCTCCCTGCTGGCATATCCCAAACCACAGTTATTTTTCAAGGATGGCTATGCCACAACTGTACAAGCAGGTGTTTAGTGTGGTGACAAAGGGCTAGAAACCTTATATGTTAAGAAAAGCCACCTGACAATACAGCAGGTGATAGATGAATTGTTTTGTGTCTGCTATTAATGGATGCCCTGAGAATGGATGATATGTACCCTGCTTTGCACATGCCCTAAATTTAGTTTTGGATAGATTCCTCTCAGAATCCTAAACCCTCAAGAGAGATGCTGAATATCACCCACAAATTCTGTGCCCATTTTAGTTGCTCCTACAATGTATAATATTCCATACAAGAGAGTAATAATCTGCCCTATCACCAGCTTAAAATGGAAGTTTCTACAAGGAGGAATTCCTAATTGCACATGCTAGTGCATTAATATGACCAGTACACATTGCATCTTTGTCACTTGGGCAATGGCAACTAATATGTAATGTAAGTGAGCTACTGAAACCTGTTGAGGAGGCCACCTTGATGGTTAGTCATGTGGGGGCAGGAATTATCAAAATTCTCCCACTGATATATTTACGGTAGAAAAAACTGATGGACATGGTAGATGAATATTTGAGCATTGAGCCAAATCCTTGCATAGTGTTCATTAAAAGCAATGAAGAATACATTCTTGCTACTTTGCAGGACCCTCACTTTACACATAACATTTCTCATTTTCTGCCAAAGCATGATGAATTTTTACCAAGGCTAGATGATCAGCAGCATCTCTCTGAGGAAAGTTAGGGCCAGAAAAAATGTTAGAAAGCATGGTGGAAAAGAAGTCAGAAAAGGGTTTATACCACCAGCAGCAGCAGCAGTAGCAGCAAAACACATATACAAGAACATTCCAACATTTTTCTGAACACATGTTATGATCATGAAAGACAGAAATTCATGTGTCTTATGGGTGGCAATCTAACATTTGTGGTGCGTTGGTGGCACATGTCTATGGGACTTTCTGCCAGAATATGGGTTGGGAAATGATATATGAGCCATGTAGCTCCTAGGAGTGGTTCTACAGCATGGGAGATGGATACGGTATACTTGCAGGAAATGATGACCTCATTGACTATTGGCAAACAAAACAGAGTGTGTGACAAATGTACTGCCGTGGAAACCCTTAGTTGCCCAACAATAAGCGTGCAGTTTGAATGGATTTTCAGTGCAGCTAGCTATATTGTAAATGACAGTAAGTCATGGCTATCAAGCAGCAGTGTTGATAGATTTACATTTGCAGAAATAAGGTTTTAAATGATCCTTTTAAAAATAGCGCCTGAAAAATATTTGTTTTGTGTAGTTACTAAAAAGTTAAACATTTAAAATATTACAGCAAGCCTAAGCATAAACAATTTATTCAAACAAGGCTAGTCCTGAAAAAAATTGTTTGCAGGCCTTAGACTTGCCAGAAACAAGCCCTGAGAAAAATGTGTTTGCAGCATATCATGCTACATCTTCCTTATTTCATTTAGGCGTTTAGGAGTCTCAAACCATTTCTTTTTAGTTTTCCCCCTTAGTGGGATTTTCAGAATATTTCAGAATATTTAAGGTGTTGCACTTATTCTCACTGTCAGATGCAGAGGTTGGTTCAACTGCTATACCTTTCTCCTTTTTGCTATCAACAACACTAGAATGGAACTTGTTGCCATCGTCAGTATTTATTAATGGTTTATTAATACTGCTGTCACAGAAAGAGAAGGGTCATAATTTTTTATTGCACATGCTTCAGCAACCATGACTGCAGTCAATTTTTGGACTAACATTTTACCAACACATCTTGCACTGCTGCTAGTGTTTTCCTCCATCCCTGTCACAGTGTGTTTGCTGGACATTATCAAAGTATTCAGAATTTTATCAGTATCATACACAAGAGACCTGACTGCATGTGATATCTCCTTGCCTTTTACAAAATACTGTATCATCTTCTAGTATCTGCCAGCCTTGGCCACAGCTCATGTCAGGGTTGCTGTCACCTATCAGTCAAACTATTTTTTATTTTGTATTTTTTTAATTTACTACCCTATCACTGTCTAAACAAATATAACAAACTCCCGGTGCATCTTCTCCTTCACCTTTTTTCCTGTATCTAATGTAAAGAGGATTTTACTGCTGTTTTCTCTCAATGTCATTGTAGTTTATTTATTTTTTACAGTACACATGATGACAGACCATAGTCAATATTCTGACCCCTCTTCTTCTGGCTATTGTAGGAGTCAGTGCCAGTTGTATCTGTCTGTCTCTTGGATGTTATTCTGCAAAGTATATCTGCCCGTTACATAGGCTTAGCCAGGTCAGGATGAAACTTTGATAACCCGTTTCTCTTCTCAGTAAAACAAGATTTTTAACTTTTTTTGGTTGACTCTATGTTGAACTATATAATTTGAGGTCCAAAATACCATCTACTTTTAATTTTTAATTGGTCTCACATTTATGACCTTCATTTTTAGCAAACTCATTTGAGGAAATTAATGTCTTGTTAGAATCTTTTTTTATTAACCCATGGATGCCATAGTTATCTATGAATTGCTTAGCAATACCCCAGAGACCATGGTTGCTAAGAAAACCATATGTACATTTTAATCACTTTAATTAGTCCACCTGTGTTCATCCATGGATATCCTGATGACATGCACTGTTTTAGCTCTTGAGCACAAGGGCTGGCCAGCCCTGATTTAAATGCATTGCACACCACACTTATATTGACTGCTTTTTGTATACATTGTGCTGTTCTGCAAAATATGATGATGATAATTTACAATTCAGTGACTAATACAAATAACAATAGCGCTCAGCATAAACCTGCAATTAATATGCTGCAGTGGTGAACAGTCCTGTCTATTTTTAGTACTCACTTCCACTACTGATAATCATGGCTTGCCTTCTCCTTGATAATCTTATGTGCACAGACTAATAAATAAGTATTCCTATTAATCTGTACAAATATTTATTCAGCTTGTGTCAAGGTTTCTATTGGCATTAGACAAAGCATTTAAATATATACCTTAGCTGAAATGTAACTGAACTCAGAAAGAGAACTTGCATAGATTCAAATATACAAGGGGGTAAGAAAGCCTGATACATTATTATGCTAAAAGGTATACTAGGACATGTAGGTCCCACCAAGGAAGTACAAATAAACACTAGCAGGGGTGTAAGAAGAACTCTTGAGGCCCTAGAGCAAAGTTTATGATTGAACCCATCTCCCTCCATATTGCAACATTTACTATGAAATTACCATGTACAGTCTCATTCAAATCACATTCTTTCATACACACGCACCCTATAAAACACATGCAGACAGACACTGTCACGCATACACACTCAATCATGCACACATAAACACACAAATACTGTGTGACACAGTGACAAACATACATATAGTGAATTCATACCTCTCACACACCTTCTCACATACAAACCATATGTCATACACACAACCTTTTACACATACACATGTACACATTCAATCACACATACACATACACTCACCCAACTGCAGCTCCAGTTTCAAACTTCTTTGGTGCACTAAAACACGCCTTCATCCTGGCACATTAAAGGTCAGGTTGCTATATAGTTACAATTTAATTGCACAGAATTCTGGAATTTTTAAATTGAGAAATCAAGAGCTAAGTGAGTGTTAAACTCAGACTTCAATTGTTTCTGAGCATTTGTGACGCCTGATTAAGTGGCAAGGGCACTGGGAACAAGGAGACAAAGTAATATAAATAAATTATGGCCTTTTGGACCTCCATGGCTTTACAGCTACAAGCTGAAGCAAGCTAAGTTGTGGTATATCTGTTTTTCATGAATTGGAATAACCCTTTTTCTGTTTTACCTGTGTCCTGTTAGTGTGGTAAGGGTCGGGTTAAAAAACTATTCTTTAATCCATCCCCTTGTAGGTATGCAAGTGATTGCAATCTGCACCTTTGGTGGATATGTTTCATTGTTATTACTGGCTTGTAATCGGTGGCTTTCTGTTATATAAAGAAGAGTGAGAGTGAATACTTGAACATGTAATCATTTTGTAAGTAGAGCATTTTATAGAGCAGTAGGATTAAGTGCTGGGAATTTTAACAGCAGGGAGTTCAAATACATGGGGATTAGACAAGAAAAAAAACATGTATTGATTAATAATACTTGTGCATCCAGTTTCTATTTCTTGGTCTACCTAATGTGCGGTAACTGAGATAACTGAGTGGTAGCATGACTGTTCATTTAACTCATTATACAAGCTGCCATATGTTTGTACACCTGCAACAACCATTCCAGGATAGATACCCCTGTGGCAGATGTGAGCAAGTTACTGCTTTGGAGGCTCAAGTTAGAGAGGCAACACTAATGCAACACTAAGGCAAGTTGACAGTCTTGATTCTCTCTTGAGTAGTAGAAACCTTGTGTAGGAAGTACTGGGTGTGGATACTGTGCAAAGGAGTATAAGGTATCTAGATGGATTACAGTTAGATGTCCTGTATCTACGCATTCAAATTGTTTTCCTACATTGAGTAATGATGCTGGGGTGTTAGTACACAAATGCCCTTGCTAGACAGGTGGTGGTAGGGTATTCCACAATTAGAAAGTGTCAGGCCTGCTGATCTGATGCAACTGGTTAGAACAAACACTACTAAGGAAATGGGGAGTGATGAGGAGTGATGCTAGAGATTGTTGTCAATGGTATATGTGGTCTTGCTGTGGCCGCAGGTGTCATTGGCAAGTCTGGATAACCAGGACCGGTTGAGCCTCAAATGGGTCAGATTGACTGAGCCTCCAATGATGGGTAGCAGGGTCCAACCAGTATTTGTAGAGGAATAGGGTGATCACAGAGTGAACACACAATGGAAACGTAAAGCCAGACACAAGATTGAAGACAGGACAGAGTCTGGTACACAGGAAACAAGGTTGTAATTTGGAACTAGCTGAGGCCAGAAACTAAGAGTGAGAATCACTGGAAAATGTGTTGGAAACCTCACTGGGATGTAAAGGGTTAAAAGCTCACTTTAAGTCAATGTAAATGTTTATTTGTTCCCTAAGGCAGGGCTGAAAATTGGAAGTCCTTTGCTACTAGCCAGACCTAAAAAGTTACTCGCCATTGCAAGCCATAACATAACCACCAGGGCTGAATTTCTACTCACCAGGGCTAAATTTTCACTTGCCACTAGCTAGTGGCGAGTGGAAATTTTGAGCCCTGCCCTAAGGTGCATATGGTTTGCTCCAAAATTGCTCCACTTTATCTTAGTGTTATAGGCCTTAAAGTGGAACTACCACCCCTGTTAAACTTTGGTTAAACTTTGGTCCAAATAATTACCCATCTGGTGACTAGCTGCTCAGTAGCACATATAGAGTCACATATAGAGAACATACACTCTGTCACACTGATACACATATAGAGAAGCACACACACATACTTACACACTGATATCCTTACAGAGACTCTCACACACTGACACACATATACATACAGGGAACACACACTGACACACATATACATACAGGGAACACATACTGACACACACATATAGAGAACACACACACAAACTGACACATATAGGGAACACACAAACACACTGACATGTAAACACATACAGAAGCAGGGCATAAATGGGTAGGGCACAAGAGGTGGAGCCAAGGGCAGCAAAATTAGGTTTTGCTTAGGGTGGCAAAAATCCTTGCACCAGCCCTGCTAATGAGCCGCACGGGTGCCGTTCATTCCTGCGTGGGCTAATGCCTGTAGCACACTGAGGGAATTGAAAGTGAGCCTGCCTTTATATATTGGCACTTCCATTTCGCTCACAGCCATTGGCTGGGATGTTCTTACTCACATCCCAGCCAATCAGATTCAAGTGGCTGTTCTTTAAACTGATTGGCTGGGATGTGTGTAAAAACGTCCCAGCCAATGGCTGTGAAGTAAATGGAAGTGAGACTGCCCATATATAAAGGCAGGCTCACTTCCAATTTCCACGGTGTGCTATGCGCATCAGTCCATGCAGGACTGAAGGGCACCCGTTCGGCTCATTAGTGTCTCCACTGCCTCCACGGCTGCAACAAGATGCAGAAACATGAACATTTAAGATAAGTACATTTACTTAGCATTTATGCATAACATTACTTCATGCCGTATAGTTATGGTATTTCTTCATTGCAGTTTTACATACTTTGGCATTAAATGGAGGTATTTACTTTACGTCATATTCATGGAACAATAATATTTTAACCCTCTGAATGCCAGTGAGGTATGCAACGCATTGCTTTGCAGTGAGTTGTGCACCCCTCTGCCACTCAAAGGGTTAAATTATGTCATTGTTTTATTTTACAGGCAGAAGACAGAAGGAAGAGAAGAAAGAAGATAGAAGAAAGAAGTGAAGACTGAAGTGAAGGACAGAAGATGACCAGAAAGCTGAGGACTACGCTGGAGATCAGGATTCATTGTAAGTGTTATTTTAATTAATGTTTTTTTTTAATTATACCCCACTGGCACTCATAGGGTTAATTCTACTAACATCTGACACATTTTTCATACTTGGATGGGGCTTAGGGCCCCATATCAATACATCCACTGAGGACTTATGGTTTTTTGGTTTTTTTAACATTTTTTTCATTCAAATTTCTGCATCGGCTACTTAAAGAGCCGATAAGGGACTCAAGTAAAAAAAAAAAAAAAGTAAGTCTTAAATCTCCTGCGATAACTTGAGTTCCTTATTGGGTTTTCATGGATAACACAGACACTTTTTTCATTCAAGTATCTGCTTTGGCTGTTTAAAGAGCCGAAAAAGGACTCAAGTAAAAAAAAAAAAAGTAGGTCTTAACTTTCCTGCGATAACTTGAGTTCCTTATTAGGTTTTCATGGCTAATGAAGACATTTGAATTGATATTTATGGTGTTTTCATAATTTTCAATGGATGAAACTTTATCACACTATCACTCTTTCTTTTCGGTATTTTTTCACAGCACAGACATTTGACTAGCTCACTGTGCTTGAAAAAATGTGGTTGGCAGAAAAAACAGCTGTCTTCAACATTTGGATCGAGCCCTTAGACTGGGATATTAACTATGTGGTGGTAAAGAGGTGATAAAGAGGTGATAAAGTAGAGATAACGTATCCAGTTTATCACTTCTCCAATTCCAGTGTTATTCTATGGCGCCTATGCACTAAGATTTCTACAACTTTGGTGATCTTAGTGCATAGGCTCTATAGAATAATATTGGAGATGGAGAAGTGATAAACTGGAGAAGTCATCTCCAATTTATCACCTCTTTATCACCATTTAATGAATCCCCCCCCCTGATTTTTTTATGGTAGATTATTCTAGGATTTAGGAGCTGTGAAGGACAAGACAGATCAACCGGATTCTTCCTTATAGTGTGGAATACTCAGTGGAGAGGAGGTTATAGTTATATGGAGAACTGGAGTGAGCATACTGCTCAGGTAGTCTGGCAGCTTTTCAGAGAAATTAAGTTTTAACAATGTACATAGTACAGAATGTAGTATGCAGTATGTAGATAAGAAACAATACACTATAACGAATACCCTATAGCCCAGGGTCTGCACTGGCGAATTTGTACATTCACTCCATTAACTTTACATTTGTACCTTATGTTTGTGATGAGCAAAACACTTACAACATACATTTTAAAAGAGTAACTGTTTCAGATTTATTTTCAGGCACAAATCACTATAGCATCTGTTGCTTAATTGAAAAGAAAAGCTGAAACAACAACCTGTAATGCTAAATTCTTTCATATGACATTAACCCCTTAAGGACCGGGAAAATCTGAGGTCGATTTCACTTAAGGACTGGAGCAATTCTGACCTTTTTGACTTTGTCTTTTTTCAACAGTGTTTTCCCTCTAAGTACTTTATTTTACCCATGAAGATTATATACAGTTTTTTATGCATAAATAGGGCTTTCTTTTGATACCACACTTATATGGATAGCCCATCACTTATTTTAGTAAAATTAAAGAAAACGGTAAAAAAAATTTAAAAAACACCTTTTTTTTCTCTTGGGTTAAATTTTTATGGACACTGCATGAAAGTTATGACCGGTCAGTCATACCTACAAAATGGGCAGTTTTAAGTGGTCACTGTCCCCCCCGGAATAAAAACCCCATGTCCCTTTTTCCCACCCTATTTTCTCACTTTTTTATTGATGACATTTGGAGGTGTGTATAAATGTATTTCATGGCTCCGCAACAATCACACTTCCTATTTTGGTTATTGACATGTTTTTTTATTGAAATAAAATTTTTGTTAAAAAAAAGTGTTGTGTCTTAAAAAAAAACAAACAAAAGTTAATTTTAGCAGGTCAACAATGGACCTGCATTTAGCCAGCCTCCAGCACAGCAGTGAAGGGGTTAATATCCCCAGCCGCTGCATTTTATTTGTCCACTAGGCATCTCCTTTCTGCTTCTCTGTCCCTTACTTTGATAGCAAGGGACAGACGGCTGAGAAGAGACACTAGAGGCTCATTCATTCTTTTAAAGTGCCAGTACATGGGATCGCTGCTTCAGCAATCCCATGACCTGGCACTTGTGAATGTGGCTGAGACTGAATGCTCCGGTCCCGGAGCGCTCAGTCCCAGCTGGGAATTTTGGTTATTTATAGGTTAGATAGGGCTAGCTATAGTATATCATATATTCTGTGTGGGTTACATATTCCATTGATCTCTCTTGATTAACAATGGGCCAGTTTAGTTTGCATCAGCTTCTTCGTTACACTATGGTCGGTCACTGCAGGAGAGCATTGTGAAACTATACTTAGAATATTCTGTTGTTTGCATTTTGTAGATGCGGGTATCATCCGAATATTTCTAGATTATTATTTGGGAATTCCTTTGATCTCTGATCCTGATTGGTGGATTTTGGATCTATGTGTGCAGATATTTTTCCCATCATTTTTTAAATTGTATCACTGTGTATGTGTTAATATTTTCATTGACAACAGCTGATCTTTGGTATTTTATATTATTAAGGTGTTGGTGTGTATATAAAATATGATTAACCCCTTAGGGACCCTTGACGTACCAGGACCGTCAAGGGTAAACTTGCTTGAAAGACCCTTGACGGTCCTGGTACGTCACGTACTTTTTACTTACAGCGCTCTACCGGGAGCGCTGTAAGTAAAAATAGGGCATGAAATAGACCGCTCCAAGATTGGAGCGATCTGTTTCAAGCCCCATAGTGACGCGCCGATACACGTGACAGGTCACCTGTACCGGCTCGTCAAAGTGCCCCTATGCGGTCGTTATGGGACGGAAATGTCCCATAACGTCCGGTCCTTAAGGGGTTAAAGGCCTAATATACTACTATTTTATACACTACCGTAGTCTGTAATTATTGAGAGAATAGTGACTATCCTTTTCTAAAGAGCTCAATCTGCTGATTCCAAGCTCTGAATACATTTTATAATATTTGATAAGAAAATCGTGCCCTCCTTCATCAAGGGAGGCAGGGTTTTCCTTATACTTACTGAGTGAAGATTGCTCCTCTCTGTGAACCGTCCGGTTCCACAACCTGATTCCAGACCTGATGGGAGGCAGCCAGGAGGGGCGGGGGATCCTTTTGGATACAATAGAGCTTGAACTACAAAACTGTAGGTATTGAAATATAGCGCTATGTGCTAAAAAAGAATAAATATGACTCAGACCTGCACTTTATTAGAAGTATTACTATCCCCTCAATGGAAGGAATGTACAAATCTGGTGCAGCTCCACAGAATATGCACTAAAGAGTGATATAATATATACTGGTGCACACACTCTGCCATTGATAAGACTTTAATGTGTGATCTAAGCCCTGAATTGCCATTGATAAGACTTTAATGTATGCTCTGAGCCTTGGATGCCTGCAAATGGTGGAAAATGAGCCCAATTTCCTCTGCTCCTTTTAGAACATCAGTTAAATATGACACAAAGTAAAGGAACAGCACAAAATGTCCATACACTTCCCTATGCTTTGTGCAAGCAGAGTTTGCGGAGTAAGTAGCTCAGTTCATTGGTTTTTGGCAGGTTTAGGAGTAAAATCTAGATTCCAGATCCTGCTTTAACCTGAAATTAGTACCCCCCCCCCCCCCCCCGATGTTGGAGACCTCTCTGCATACATGGAAATATTGAATGATCTAGGAATGAATATTTGCTTTTTTGCAACTAGTTTTGCTGAAGTCACACATATAACATGCAACAAAATAAAATAAGTGGTTTTACGGGGATTCATTTTGTGAAAGAGCAAATCACATTGGAAAAACACTGAAATCTGGATTCTCCACCTTCACAGTAAACAAACTGGATATCTTTGCATTTTCCAAGAACAGACAACATATTGGTTTCTCAAAAATGTGAACAAGCCAAGCGTGACAATGGAGCACTTACTAACCTCTCTTGTTAGAGCCAAACCACTTATGGCTTTCTGTTGCCATTGAAGAACTGAGAGAGACAGCATTCTGCCAACTTGTTACTCAAGTTCAAATAAAAAGAATATGGGAGTGTCTCATTATGGATGTGATGAAAACAATAGACAAGTAGTAGACTACTGTTTTTCCCCTGACGAAAGGGAAAATTCCCCTAGAAGTTGTGCATATATGGTGATTAATAAAATTTCTCTGTAGAGCTTAAATATCATTCCTGCTTTTCCTGATATTTTTCAAAAACTGTTTTACTACTACTGTGAAAGTACTGATAGATAGCAAGCAAGTAATGATAGGATTTGCCTACATTGGGGTACCTTTTCATTCTCAGCGCTTACTTACCTTAGTATGTCCAGAAACTCTTAATGGCCCTTTGAATTTTGCTTTAGTGCTTTCGTTCAAGAAATAACATCTTCATTAAAATCTCAATGTCATGTTCATGAAGGCAGACACAACAGTTGCCAGTTTCTTCAAATCGAAGCAGGCAGAATATCTATAGGTGGAAGGGAGCACAACACATTGCAAAGTGATGCACTGCACACCGCTCTGTTCCTTTTAGGGTTAAGATAACCATGTGTAGTGAGTAGAGTTTGAAGGTCTGTGGTCCTGCTAGCAACTATTATGTCCGCCTCCATAGGCATGACACCAAGGACAGATTGTAGATGTTATCTCATAAGCAAAAGCACAGGGTCAGATTTCATGGGAGTTATTAGGATTTTATGGCCATATTAAGTGGGGGTTATTATTATTAGGAGTTAGGTCTCCTTTAATACAGCAATTGCAATCAGGTAAAATGTAGGTTAAATTTAGTACCAGGTTATATTGAGTGATTTTCTATGGACGTGCAATATTATTTTTAAATATTCTACAGCAATTTGATTACTCCATCTATTTAAAAGCATACTTTCTTTCTTTGAGTGTGCTTGCAAAAACATGGATCCTGGTGTAAATTCATGTAAATTCAGGCAAAAGTATTACTCTGGATAATTTACTATTATCTGCAAATATTTGAATATTTTTTACAATATTTATTTGCAGGTCGTTTATAAACATATTAAAGAGCAGCCGAGGTGTAACTAAAAGCCACCGGGCCCTGGTGCAAGAATTGCCATGGGCCCCCGCAACCACCTTGACCCCCCCTCAACCACATTGACCATCTTCGCTGCCCACTTCCACATTGCCCGCATTGCCACATTATCCCCCAATCTCCACATTGCCCCTAATCTCCACATTGCCCCCCAATCTCCACATTGTCCCCCAAGCCCCACATTGCCTCTAATCTCCACATTGCCCCCCAATCTCCACATTGCCCCCAATCTCCACAATGTCCCCCAATCGCCACATTGCCCATCTCCTACCTCCCTGGTGGTCCAGTGGTACGGCAGGAGAGGTTTATGCCTCCTTCTGCACAGACCTCTATACAGGTTGAGCTCCTGTGCGGTCCTCTCTTCAGTAATGCAGAGAGCTGGGAGATGATGTCATCTCCCAGCGCTCTACATTACTAGAGTGCCGGAGGGAGATCAGCTGGTAGAGGTCTGTCCCAAAGAAGGCACAGACCTCAGCGATAAGCAGATTGCGGGCACCAAGCGGGGGGTCACAGGGGGGCGGCCAGGCCCCTAGAGTGATGGGCCGGGTCTCAGATGCATCCCCTGTGACCCCTATTGTTACTCCACTGAAAAGCAGCTGACCATGTCCTGAACCCTGAGGTACTCCACTCTCAACTTTACCACAATTAACCATCTGAGTGCCAGAGGGGTACGAAATGTATTGCTTTTACAATGCATTCCATACACCTCTAGCACTCAAATTGTTAATGGTTCACGATCCCAAATGTACTTAAAGCAAATAATTTAACCCTATGAGTGCCAGAGGTTGTGCAATGCATTGCTTTGTGAGCTGCAGATCCCTCTGATTCTCATAGGGTTAAAGCAGAGACCCAGCAGAGAACTGTAATATTCATCTTTTTTATGACTTCAGCAAACCCGATGAGTGACAGTACGGTACTTTGGTCATATAGACATTCACAGCATCTAGTAAATATGCACATCAATCTCAATAAGGGGAAATTCGATGAGCAAATGAAATTCATAACATTTGTCAAGGACAGACTGATTTGTTGTCCTACAAACTTGTTTTTTGCTTTCACAGTGCATATGCTCCAGCCAGACTTGGACTCTTTGAGTGCCAGAGGGGTGTGCAAAGCATTTACAATGTGCAGCACACCCATTAGGCAGTCAAAAGTTTAGAAAGAACAGCAGAAAACAGACATTGAAGCCTGCTTAACCCCTTAACGAGCGCGGTGAGTAATAGTACATGACATACCAGGACCGTCACTGGTTCTTAAGTGCCGGACCAGCGTGACGGTCCGGGTACGTCACTGGATGCGAAGGGGTTAAAGAGATAGCATGTTTCAAAATAAATGCAGCTCAGGTTATTCCTTATAGTTTTTAGGCCATGCAGAGCATTACTATCATTCTCTATGATGTATAGATCCAGAGTAATTGAATCATAAATTGTCCCCCTCCCGCCCCTTTTACCTCTGTAAAGCTGCACAGCAAGACCATCTGGATGAATCACAGCAAGGGACAATCTTCTGTTAGCATAAGAAAAAACCTTCCTCCTTCAAGGGGGGAGGGGCAGGGATTTTCTTATGCACACAGTTAGAAATTTGTCCCTCAATGCGAGCTGTCCAGTCAAGAGACCATATTCCACATCTGAGGGGAGGCGGCTTACACTAGGTAAAAGGGGCGGGAGGGGGATACTTCATAATTCAATTACTCTGGCACTACACACCGTAGAGAATGATAATACTGCTCTACATGGCCCAAAAACTATAAAGAATAAATGGAGCTGCTTTTATTTTGAAACATTACCAACCCTTTAATTATAATTGAGAAGCTTACACATTTCTTTACTCCTTGGACACTAAAGACATCTTCAGTGCATTTGTTCTCTAGCATCCAAGGGGTTCAATTTAATAGTCATTATATCTGATCCTCTCTCTTTTAACAAGGTTGATTTGGAATGATATATTTCAGGCATATATTTGTGAATTCTCTTTATCCTAACACTGATTATCATTGATGCAAATATTTAGACATTTTCTCTTATTTTTTTGCCAAATTCAGACAACAACATGTAACATAATCCTAATTTGTCATATTGTATCATATGCTTATGTAACATCATCAACAACAGCAAATCATATGATATCTGCTTCAAAGATTGGTCTAAAGGAGCTCCTATAAAAGCCATATGTGCACATATGATGTGTGCATACATGTTTTATGCATGCATAGTGAAGTCTCCATGAGAATGCCACAAGGGAATGCTGTGCAGGAATATCAGAACTTTGCTTGGGGATGCAGACATTAGGGGGGAACGTCTCAATGGACAGTTTCACTTACATGTCATAGGTTTGGAAATTATTGGTGCCTCTCTTATCGTAATCAGCTGAACAGAAGTAATGTCTTCAAATATTTTTTTTTAATTAAAATACTTTGTTCACTTGATCAGTTGATGAAATACGGGTTTCATATTCACAGAAAAATGAAACATTTAGAAACTGGGCCCCCAAGAGTCACAGCCTCTTAAACATTTACGCTAATTAAAACCCACTCTTTACAGACTACTGTACTCCCCAAACTCTGCTCTGTCTGTGCGGTAATGTTTTATTGTGTGTGTGATGTCTTATGACATATTGCTTGTACATAATTTAATGTTGCCTATGTAGGCTTTCCTGTAGTTATGATTTCATACTGCAAATATTTAGCATTTTGTCTGCTGACACGTCTTTTAAGTATCAGCTTCTGCCAAAGCAATTTTTTAACATGAATTTTAAAGTTTCTTTTTACAGTATCAAAATAAACTATTTTTAACCTCTTGTATGCTAAAGAAGTCTTCAGTTCATTGCTTTGCAATGTGTTGGCTACTTCTCAAGCATTCAAGGGGTTAAGCAGCTGTTAAACCTAGATACATATAAAAACACATAGAAATAGATTATACGGAATGAGGATTTTTCTATTCATGTACTCAGAAAAACAGGACAAAATATGTACGGGTAGAGACATTTCCTAATAGGCAGAGTAGGCAACTACCTAGAGCTAACAACCACCTATTGAATGTGGCGCTACTATCCAAACACAACACTGTATTTACTTATCACTTTATATTCTTACATATACTTTCAGTCAATGAATAATGAGAGTCTCTCTCTGTAGTTTTCTGCTTATTGTTGCCGCCAATTCTCCCTTGAACCTCCGGTCACAGTTCTCCACCAATATGTACAAAAAGGACAAAAATAGAGAGAGCGCAAACAATCTGAGTGCAGACTGTAATGTTCCGTTGGAATTTAACCTCCACCGTGTTCATTGGACAGTCGTCCCCTTCACCGTGCTCACCACACCTTGATAAGCGTGCTGATTTTCCACTCACCTTGTATAGAGGCACTATCCCGCCTCTAGGTATGAGCGCCTTTACTGGATCACCCCCAGTAGTGGTATACCGTATCTCTCCCTCACTGCTGTCCGATCTCCCGACATCCTTATAGTTCCTGCAACTCAAGCAGCATCCCTCTATCTAGGGATTCTATAGGACTTAATGCTGTATCCCAACTATAATTATGCAGTGAGGCAAATATCACCACTTATAAGGGCCAGTATACAAATATTTATTAAAATTAACCTTAAAAATCATTAATGATGTACAATACCGTCAATATAAAAAAGCATATATAGACAATTCGTGTCCTTAATACTCTATTTCTATTACGCTCAACGCGTTTCCCGGCCTCAAAGCCGCTTTATCAAGAGACATTGAAATAGTACAATACAAAAATACAGAACTGAGTTAAGAGAATTAGGCCAAAGTGTGATCATTGCATTATTTGTGAGGAAAAGTGCAGCAAGGGAATCATACACTGGGAATGGGACCCTACCCCAAGAAGTTTACAATCTAATTAGAATTCATGATGACATAGAGAGACAGTAGGAGGAAGATCATAAGTGTAAGTACAAGACATAGTGAAGGAAGTGCAGAATAATTCTGATGTTACTATCAGTGTGCACAAGGAGGATATTGTTACTGAGATGCCTCCATGAGCCGGTGGGTTTTGCGGAGATGCGTGAAAGTGAGTGTAGATGATTGGCAAATGATGATAGGGAGGGCATTCCAAAGTTGAGGGGCAGCCAGTGAAAAAGATTGTAGCCGTGAGATGGCTTGAGTTGTGTAAGGAGTGGACAGGAAGAACCCTTGAGAAGATTTTAGGTGACGTGAAGGGGTGTAGAGGGAGATAAGAGCAAAAATCTAAGAGGGTGCTGAAGAACACAGTGACTTACAGGAGAGGAAGAGAATCTTGTAAGAAATACAATACTTTATAGATAGCCAATTGAGGAAATTCAGGAGGAAATGAGAGGGAAGGTATCTGGGGGCAAATGTCTTGACTCTTGAGGCTGAATTGATAACAGATTTAAGTGGAGAAAGACAAGAAGCAGGAAAACCAGAGACTAGAATGTTGCAGTAGTTGAGTCTAGAGAGAATGAGTACCTGAGAAAGATTTTTTGCAGATGACATGCAGAGGAAGGCACATATTCTCGCAATATTTTTCAGGAAGAAGCGACATGTTCTGTTGATGGTTTGGATATGGGGGGGAGACTGTTAATGTAGAATCAACTATGACCCCAAGACAGAGTTCTTTGGAAACTGAATGGATAGCAGATTTGTTGATTGTGATGGCTAAGGGGATTGATGGATGGGTTTTAGGAGGGAACACAACCAGCTCTGTCTTAGCTATATTAAGTTTAAGATGGCGGTGGGCCATCCATGATGAAATAGCTGAGAGATTTTGAGTGAGTCGAGACGGCACAGCTGGAGTGAGATCAGGGAAAGAGAGATAGATTAGTGTGTCATCTGCATACAGATGGTAATTAAAGCCAAGAGATGAGATGAAGTCAGCAAGTGAGAGGGTGTAAGGGAAAAGAGAAGTTGTCCCAGGACTGATCCCTGAAGTACACCTACTGAGAGGTCGTGGGGAGATGAGAAAGCATTAGCAATGGAAACACTGAAAGTACGTTTATAAAGATAGGAGGAATCCATTGTAGAGGTGTGTCATGGATGCCCAGGGTGTGCAATGTGTCTAGTGGGAATGCATGGTTAACAGTGTGAAAAGCAGCAGATAAATCACGTAGGATTAGTATACTGTATTGTCCTTTGCTGTCTGTAGGTTAATTGTAATTTTTGTTAGGGCTGTCTCAGTGGAATGGTTGGAAAGGAAACCTGACTGTAATGGGTCAAGAAGAGAGTTTGAATTGAGAAAAGAGATTAAGCGAGAGAATACAAGGCATTCCAAGATCTTAGATGCAAGGGGGAGGATTGAAACTGGACAGTAATTTAAAATACAGGTGGGGTTGAGGGAGGGGTTTTTGAGTCACGTGGGTTAGATTTCTGGCTAGTGATGAGGTAAGAGAAGTAGTGCTGTTTAGTCTGGGTGAGAGCTGGTCTTGCTAATATTGACTTTTTTGTATACTGATATTAAGGGTTTGATAAAGCAGCTACTGCTGCGAAACGCATACCCTTTCTAGCGCTTTTTTATTAATAAAATTGTATTATTCATCAGTCCAGAACAGTTCCTTTTTATTTTTATGGTCATATCGACATATAGTATTTCTTTTTTCCTGTTTGGATTTCTGTGGAGTATCATTGGAGTTCCAGTTCCTGTAATGTGGAGATTGGTTCCGGTGGAGGGCATGAACAGTGGACATCATATACCTTTACAGGGACAGGTAAAGTACCCTGCAGGCTTTTTAAGTTGGTGACAGGTATAAGCCTGATTACTAACATTTATTAAATGTGAGTGTATACACTCTGCCATCTTACCAACTCTGGTAATACACTATAGGCGCCTCTCATGTTTTTTTCTTTCTTTGCATACTGTATAATTTCAGGCCACTGTGATATTGAACCAAAAAAATCCAAGTTTGAGCTGTAATAACCTTTGAATAAAACACCTTTCAGCAGTGGGAATACCCTTGTTTTACTCCGGTGAGGGGGGGAATAAACCCTACAGTCCTGGGACAACTTCTTGCGGGGGATAAACCCTACAGTCCTGGGACAACTTCTTGCGGGGGATAAACCCTACAGTCCTGGGACAACTTCTCTTTTCCCTTACACCCTCTCACTTGCTGACTTCATCTCATCTCTTGGCTTTAATTACCATCTGTATGCAGATGACACACTAGTCTATCTCTTTTACATTTTAAGGGTTGCTGTGCATTTAATATACCAGCTGTAGAGTCTGTTCAAACCTCAGGGATGCCAGTTCTAATCCTGTCAAGGTCAATTTTGCCTTTACCCAGGACATACTAGACAAACTCAATGTATCCTTTTGGGTAAAATACTTTCATAAAAAATCTGGAGCAAGCCAACTACACCATAAAGGACAAATAGAAATTCCCTTACCTTAAAGCGGAACTTTTACCAGATAACAATAGAGCTTCATATGACAATTATATTAGCTATATGCACATACCTAGCTTTATCTTCAAGAATAATTGCGGCATTAAACAAAAATAGAACCTTCTATGCAGGCAGGCACCGGCTGGGATCTTTCAGCAGGCGCTCTCTGTGCTTGCTCTGTCAGTCCCTTCTGGTGCCTTTCGGCATAAAGGCATTCAATTCACCAATGGTGGAGTTGAAGGGGACGGACAGCGCAGCTCTGCAAGATGTCTGTGCTGTTCGCCAGTGCCTGCCTGCATAAAATATTCTATTTTTGTTTAATGCCACATTTATTCTTCAAAATAAAGCTAGGTATGTGCATATCGCTCGCTAATATAAATATCACATGAGGCTCTATAGTTACCTGATGAAAGTTTCTCTTTGATTTAAATTGGACTTTTAGCACCTTATATTCTCAAGAGCACTCTTACATATTGCTTTTGCAATTTGTTAGAGACCTACCTAGCATTAATGGGGTTAAAAGTCCTATTTAAACCTAGTAGGATTTTTAGTTGCCCTTTGGTGCAGTTGGTTTGTCCCAAAATTATATCAGTTCCTCGTGGATGGTTTACACGGATTTCAAGAGCCTAACTACAAGGGGGTGAGGAAGGTGCCATTACACCAAGGCCCAACATTCAATGGCCCCACAGTCCAATAGATTCTAGTTATGCCTCCAACTCTGAAAATATTTTTTGATAGGGGACCCAGAAAAATGTTTGCGCAAGAGCCCTAAAATGACTTGTTATACCACTGAAGTCTTTATTACTCCATGAAATTAGCATGCAAACTGGAAAGTACAGACTAAATGTCATACATATTGAATGATCATCAAATAGTATGTAGATCTAATAATTTGTTAGTAATCACATGTGCTATTGCAGACAAGCTGTGACTGCGATTGAGCTCTGCTAGACAAGAGTTCAATTGAGGTGACTCAGTCAATGCAGAAACAGGCTGCACTGAACCTGCACAGAATTTTAACTCACATCTTTAGCTCCAAGGATAATAACTGTGAACTCCAAGTCTTCTCTCACAGAAAACTAATGAGTTTTTGTAGCACCTCAGAGCATCCTGTTCAGGCTGACGTCTTGTCTAAATCTAAGCAGAAATGTAACTGTCATCTTTACTGGTAGAATTCATTCATAGCATTAAAGCAACGATCATATAGAGTGCCATTAGAATGATGCTAAAGTATGTAGACTGCAGTCTGCATTTTTCTTGCATTGCACCAAAGGACAGCGATTTATTAGGATAGATTGATTGTGACATTTTGCAAAGGTTATCAGGCATCTACGTCAGAAGGAGAATATTAAACTAGATTAATGTAGCTTCTCTTCCTTGTGACTATTTGCAGCGATTAGTGAGAAGGCTTAAAGACTTCAAAGAATCATATCTCAGAACTGAACTGATAATTAATAAAAATATTATCCCAAAAAACCCATTGCATCCGAGCATAACTGAAGCTAGGTGGTGCTTTATAGATGCAAAGGGCCATATTCATAAACGTAATGTAGTACAATTCTGGAGCAAGCCATATGCAGCATAGAAAAAAAAAAAATTCCTGAATTTCCCATTGATTTGAATTGGGCTTTTAATCCCTTGAATGCTAGAAAGGTCCCAATGTAAAGCTTCCCAGTGTATTAGAGACATCTTTATCATTTAAGGGATTAAAAACCACATTTAACCCGTTGATTGTTATGCACTGCACACCTATCTGGAATTCAATGTGTTAAACCACTGACATCATTCATTTGTTCCTATGATGCAGTAGATGTAGCCAAGAATTGCATCTTTTTAGCTTAATGAATATGGCTCAAAATGTGATACTGGGGTGAATGTATGTTGTTGATTCTGTCCTTCAATAGGCACTGGGCTCAATTGTCAGTTCCCATGCCAGTGCAACATAAATGTACTAGGTTACATCCATCAAAATTACTCCCATTACCACCACTTGAACCAAGGGGAAGACAATGAGAAAGTCTGTGGGTTGGGCATTTCTTTCCTCTATGCTTTGTTTACAGTTATGTACTAAACAAGACAATAGCGGAAATGGAGCCAGTGTATATCAATATCCCTGCTCATGATAGGGGGCTGGCATAAGGGCTTATTGAACCTAAAGTCCTAACACTGAGCACATTGGCACTCAAGAAAAACTAGCATAACATTTTTATAATTTTCCCAGTTTGCATAAAATTATACTGGGATTGCATTAATCTTGTTTGAATGCTAGAGGGGTACACAATGCATTGTGCACCCCTCTGGCACTCAAATGATTAATCTCTTCTAATCTGCTAAATTAATGACATTGGCTATATTTTATAGAACTAATCCAGCAGGTCTAAACACTTTCTTTGCATCCGTTTATACCAGGGTATAAGAAATTGTAGAAAAGCCTCAACAAGTAAGAAATAAAACCCATACCATTATCAGATATTGGATTAACACACGAACAGATAATGGGAAGACTGAATAAAACTAAGACTGACAAAGCACTTGGTTCAGATGGCATACATCTAAGGGTTCTTCAGGAAGTCAGTACAGCAAGACCCCTCTTTTTACTCTTTAAGGATTCTCTCACCACAGGCTCATTGTCACAAGATCTGCATAAAGCCAATGTGGTGCACTTATTTAAGAAAGGAACTGAAACACAACCTGTGAATTATAGACCTGTGAGTTTGACCTCTGTAGTAGGAAAAATGCTAGAAAGGTTAATAAGCGATTATATTCAGGATTACACAGCAGAAAATAAGATTATGAGCAGGAATCAACATGGTTTTATAAGGAATAGCTTGTGCCAAACTAATCTTTTGAGGGTCTATGAAGAAGTAAATAGCAACCTAGATAATGGTAAAGCAGTGCATGTGGTATATCTGGATTTTGCAATGGCATTTGATACAGTGCCACAAAGGAGGCTGGGGTATAAAATATGGAAATTACCGTGCATAAAAATGGGTATTGAAGCAAGAGTGGATAACATCATTTTGACACTTTACAGATCTTTGGTAGAACCAAATATGTTTTTACCGTTTTTAAAAAGGATATTCTACAAATGGAGAGAATACGCCAAAAAGCAACAAAATTAATTAAGGAATGGAAGACTTGCGGTAAGAGAAACTTCTTTACAAACTTGGTTTATTTACTTTAGAGAAAAGATGAATAAGAGGAGATTGTATCACAATGTACAAGTATATGAGAGGTCAATACAAGGATCTCTCTGGTGAGCTATTCATTGCAAGGCCTGATCAAATAGGGGTCACCCATTGAGATTAGAGGAAAAGAGGTTTCAACTCCCAGCAGAGGAAGGTTTTTTTTACAGTATGGTCTGCTAAATTGTGGGATTCCTTGCCCAATAATGTGGTAATGGCAGATACAATGGATACATTTAAGAGAATATTAGACAAATACAGGGTTTTATTGTGTATTAGTAGGAAAAATAGGACAGTCACAGTTCTGTCAGGTTTGAATTGCACTTAATGCATATATTGAGTTCAAGCATGGCAGAACAACATGTGTGTAGGATCTGGTATTACATTTGTTCTTTGAGCCAACCTATTCCAAACTCTTAATTTTGATTGATTTTTGACAATATAGGTGCTGTTATGCTGCATATCAATATGGATGTGTGTTCTTGAGACAGAGCCTTACTCTCCCCTAGAAGAGCTTTGTGCTCCCTGTGGAATCTATGAACTAACCTATAGCGAAGCAATGTATGAATCTGCCAATTTTTCTTTCTTTTCTGTACTTTCATGTTGCCAGAAAAATCATAAGGTTGCACTTCATTGTATGTTAAAGCATATTTGATAATTTTTGTGCATACTGTTGCACACCCTATACAATTTTTAACATTTTAACCCTTTAAGGACAAGAGGGGTACACAACACATTGTCCTCATACCTCTCTGGTTCATAATGGGGGTGATATGAGTGAGCCCCGATCACCTCTCAAATAGCATGCATTGTAAAATGGAGAACTGTTACACCAATTTCCTTTGTACCTTGTTAGAACAAAGTGTGAAACGAGGAACATCCCAAAATGTCTCTGTTCTCCAACATTGCTCATCTCTGGGTACAAGTTGCATAAAAAGGGGGCTTTTAAGCATAGACAGCCTATTACATAGGTGACAGGCAGGAGCAGCACACAAAAATCAGTTACAGTGCCTATTTTAGTGTTGAGTCATGTTAGGAATTGTCCCCTAGTGTTCCGTAATCGTTTCCATATTGATTCCTTGAAAATGAGAGTCACTAGGGTTCTTTAGGGGAAAGGCTGCTGTTGTTTGTTCAGGAGAAAGCATTGACAAATTATACGGTTTCCTAAAAAATATTCTCTAGCATTTAAAAGCTCTCAAAATCAGGGTATTTCCCTGAGCAAGTTATAAAAATTACTATACGATAGTTGGAATTGATGCATCCAGCACCTAACCTAATAGAGAGCCATTTGTTACTATAGTTAAATTGTCATTTGGGTTGAAAAAATATATAAATCCATCAAGTTCAACCTTTGAAATCAAATAACCCTGTATATTCTAATTTACTTAAAAGCAGTGCAACCCTTTCTTAATTTTTTTTCTATTGTATCTGCCAGAACCACTGGTCTGAGTAGAAAATGTTATATTTTTACTGACTTTACAATAGTTAAAGTGTATTACCTTTTATAATTTAGAGAGCTATGCTGATGAATAACTCTCCGGAGAGTTATTTGTATTGCCACATATTATATTTGTGAATAGTAATTATAATGCCTGGGAACTTTTGAAACAGGGCTACCCAGAGGGTAACCCTGTCAGTGCCCAGGAGAAGGAAAATGATGTGAATCGAGTCATAAAAGGGGTGGGGCTTAGTCACGGGGGGCAGGGCTTAGTTGCGAGGGGGCGGGACAAAAAAAACACAAAAACCCCATGCAAAATGGATGTAAGAGGGCGGGGAGTAGGAGGAACCGGGTGGGATGGAGCACAAGTGGGCAGAGTTTCTACTTAAACTCTGCCCACACGGTGATTCACACATTGCCCCGGAGACCCGGTAATTCACTTTGAAATCCGGAGTCTCCGGGGCAAAACTGGAGAGTTCCCAGGTATGGTAATTATACAATGCAGTGGGCAGCTCTTGTCCAGAGTAAAATTCCCAATTAGGAAAGTATTTCCTCATATCTGGTCTTCAGTCCCCTCTATCAAATGTATTGCCTGTCTCTGAACTATTTACAGTTTTTATAGACTGCTTTCAAGGATTGCACTATATGCTCAAGGTGAAGTCTTGCATTAGTATGTTAGCAAAACACACACTTTCTTCATATACATATATATATATATATATATATATATATATATATATATATAAATATATCCCTTTTTATGCATGTTAACTTCTCACCAACCTTTACAGCTACTGACTAGTATTGTTTACTGCTGCACACTGTTGTCTAAAACTAATATGACATCCTTTTTCATCAAGGTTACACTTAGCTATGTTCTATTTAGTGTACAATGTGCATATACATTTTTAGTTATGTTATTTAATTTATAGAGTAATCTTCTCTGGGTTGTATGTTTAACCCTTTGAGTGCCAGAGAGGTACACAACACATTGCTCTTCAATGTGTTACGTACCTCTCTGGAACACAAGGGGTTAAAGGGATAGTAATACTTAAAATGTAAAAAAATATGTTGTAGGGTTTATCCCCCTGAGTAAAACAAGAGTACTCCCATTGCTGAAAGGTGCTTCATTCAAAAGTTATTAATTTTCAAAGTTGAATTTTTTAGGTGCAGTATCACAGTGGCCTGAAATTGTACATTGGCGCTGTTGCTACATGATCCTATGGGCAGCTCTGGTCCCGGGACCATAAATCTCCATAGGATGGTGTAGCAACAGCGCCACTGTACAATTTCAGGCCACTGTGATATTGCACCAAAAAATTCAACTTTGAAAATTAATAACTTTTGAATGAAACACCTTTCAGCAGTGGGAGTACTCTTGTTTTACTCAGGGGGATAAACCCTACAACATATTTTGTTTTACATTTTAAGTATTACTATCCCTTTAAAGGAATCGTGGAGGAACTCTAGTGAAAACCAACTGCACTTGGAAAACAAACAATTCTGATGGATCTAAATGGAGATTTTAACCTTTTGAAAGTCAGCAGTGCAATGTATTGGGACATTTCTGAATTTTTATTTTCTCCCTTATGGTGCAATTTGATTGCTTCAAAATTCCTCCACTTTTCTTTTAAATATATGACTCTTTATGTCATTTTATTAAAAAAGTTTACAAAATCCATCAGACTCTATCCACTGAGCAATTTCTACTCAGTTTTTAATAGAATGTAAGGAGGGTTTTTTGCTTTACATGCGCTATCTTATACGTTCTTTTTCAGTGCCAGTTTAGAATGTAGCAACTATGACAAATTAAAGGGATAGTAATACTTCGTTTTAACTTTATTTTATTTTGTAGGCATTAAAAAAACATGAAGAATGATATAAGTCTTATATCTCAAACCTTTATGGTTTAAGAGATATTCACAAACAAAGTATCCCCCCCGTTCAACCAGATCAGAAGGGAGGTGCCAAGGTAGACTGCAGAGAGGGACAATCTTCAGTTAAGATAAGGGAAAAAGCTGAAAAACTCGTCAAGGGGGGGAGGGCTTTTATTGTTTTCATACAAAGAAAATTGTCCCCTTCTGTTATCTGTCTGGTCATACAACCTTATCCACATCTGAGAAGAGATTGTTTACACTAGGTAAAAGGGGCGGGGAGGGGAACTTTGCTTGTGAATATCTCATAAACCATAAAGGATTGAGAGATAAGACTTATATTGTTCTTCATGTTTTTTTAATGCCTACAAAATAAAATAAAGTTAAAACGAAGTATTACTATCCCTTTAAAGGAAGGAGTGCAATCTTTGCAGTTCAAGCAGTTTTTTTTTATTACTCTGTATGAAAAATGTAAAACGTCATGACGAAAATTATTGCCATATAGAGAGGAATTTTATACCTTTCTCAAAAAGCCCCTGTGACAAAGTATCCCCTAGTGAATGGTGGAAGTACCCTACAGATACATTCAAGAAGAGGTGATTTATATTTCACACTAAGGGGCCAACCTAACACTACAGGTTTTTTGAGCTTTTGGTATTGTAACCTGAAACGAACATTGAAGGGCCCCTTGCTCAAGCAGTACCTCTTTAGAAGGTTATGTGCGGTAATATGAGTTCTGATACAGTATTACAGACACATTGCACAAAATATGAATTTTATATGTGCCCAGCTGACATCCTTGACCTGACATAAAATATAAAGATTTGCATCAGTTACATTTACTGTAGGTTTCTGCCATTCCAGGCAGATCCTAGTAAATCAGTGTAAACTATGTCCTTATGATGGATTATAATGGAAAGTAGTTTACTTTCATCATATAATTTAAAATAAATGCTTGCATACACAGTTTATAGACATTTATAACCTTATTCATCAAGCTAAAGAAGTGAAATTCTAGAGTAAACTAACTTCATTCTCCCATTCCCTGACTTTACTTTATTTTATTTATTTGTTAAATTTTTTAAAAAAAGCTTTGGAAGATAGAAGACATACAGAAAGTAAACAAAGGACCTTCAGTCCATAACATCAAATATACATAACATATTGAGCATAATGCATTATATTCATGTACTGTTAGAGATGAAGAGGGTACATACAGTAAGAAGCTATCATGAAGGTCTGTACTATAACATAATAGAACAAATAGAAAAGCAGCAAATTGATATGGAGGAAGCTCTTGTGTAAAATCTTTACTGAAAGGGATAGTAATACTTTGTTTTATCTTTATTTTATTTCGTAGGCATTAAAAAAACATGAAGAACAATATAAGTCTTATCTCTCAAACTTTTATGGTTTAAGAGATATTCACAAACAAAGTATCCCCTCCTCTCCCCTGTTCAGCCAGATCAGAAGGGAGGTGCCCAGGTAGACTGCAGAGAAGGACAATCTTCAATTAAGATAAGGGAAAAACCTGAAAAACTTGTCAAGGGGGGAAGGGCTTTCATTTTTTTTTATACAAAGAAGATTGTCCCCTTCTGTTATCTGTCTGGTCTTACAACCAGATTCACATCTGAGAAGAGATGGCTTACACTAGGAAAAAGGGGCGGGAGGGGGAAACTTTGCTTGTGAATATCTCTTAAACCATAAAGGTTTGAGAGATAAGACTTATATCGTTCTTCATGTCTTTTTAATGCCTACAAAATAAAATAAAGATAAAACAAAGTATTACTATCCCTTTAAAAAGGTGTGTGCAGGTAGTAAGTGGAAAGGGTTATGGTGTCGTCTTGATTTGAGAAGGGAGTAAGCTGGTGTGGGGACAGGTAGGCAGGGATAGTGTTGCATTAATGGGCTTACAGTAAGAAAGAGAAGAGGACTTGGATATGTAGAGGAATTAGAATGGTGAAAGAAAAATAATAATAATAATAATAATAAAAAAAACCTGAAGAAAGGGGAAAAAGAGTGAGAGAGGATAAGGGGAGAATGACATGCTGAGGTCCTTCACCGGAGTGAAGCGGGATCAGGCAGGCAGGTATTCGGTCGCCTTCGGACAAAAGCCTCACCCCAGATACTTTAGATGTGAAAAAGGGCCTTTACGTTACTTTAAATGGGTGTATTTACCTTGTTTAATGTAGATGCCTCCATTGCATTGTTTCTGGAGACCTTCTTGCATCCAAGAGATTAAAAACACCCATTTAAATGAATGAAGATTTAGAAAATATTCATTTCAAATATTCAGTGCAGTTGCTTTGCTCCAGAGTTGCACCTCTTTAGCTTAATGAAAGCCCTTAATCACTAAACATCACTATGACACATTTTTGTTTAATTGTAAAGAAAATATTGGTGTTTATGTTAAAATAGCAATTATTCAGCTAACTCCATTTTGAGATGTAAAAGCTGATAAAGACAATAGGTTAGCCACACAAATGAAACAATACTGATTATACCCCATGGAGCATGCTACACATTAAAGGCTTAACAGAGCAAGAGGAAAGAGAATTAATGTTCTGAATGGAACCATCCATGAGATGTCCTTCAGAAGATAATGAAGCTTGACAGCAGAAGCTTGTCTTGACAGCTGGTTTGGTATATGGAGCTATTATATATATATATATATATATATCAGGAGATCTTTTCTTGCATCCCTCAGATTTGTCCAGGTACTATGTAATAACTGATGAAATATTGCAGTGTCAGTCATTCTGGTTTCATAGATGAAATCCATTATTTAATTTGTGAAATCATATGTGATAGCATTAGTATGTCATTGATGATGTCATATACTGATAATCACACATACTGGCGTCCAAATCCTGTTCCACTGTTTGGTATGTGGGATGAGCAACATGCTGCCATCTCCCATCGGCTAGTGGGGAATGAGAGGAGTTGTAGCCTGACAGCAGCTGGAGTGCTTTATATTGACCCCCACTACTTTACTACCCTCCAGGCTTGTCCCACAGTAATTACAGAACAAAACGCATTTGTCCTACTGCACTGTTACCCATAGAACCATTCATACTGCCCACAGAATCACACATACTGATCCCAATTCTTGTCCCACTGCACTGGCTTTGCAAAACCTATACATACTGAGTCTAGGCATGGGTACCTCAGGGGACAAATACATTAATGTTAAATGGGGGGTTTAACCCACTGAATGCTAGAGAGGTCTCCAGTACATTGTGTATCAATGCGTTAGAGACTTCTCTAGCATTCAAGCCATTAAAAGTCCTTTTAAATGTTTTAGGAATTTTGGAACATCTTATTTGCCCCTATAGTGTAGTTGTCTAAGAATGACTCAATTTCTTTATAAAGCCTCAGACTAAAGGCCCTTTTGAAATTTGATGACTATTGTCATGGATTTGATGAAAACCAGCTTATCCCACAGATGCTAAAGTCATATCAGATGCATTTTTGCAATGAGCTGGTGATGTGTACAGATTTCAAAATATTAAAACTAACATCAGTAACATACTGTTTTTATTTATAATTTATTTTAACATGGAGGCAGAGATACCATTCCATCCAAGTTTTTCTACCAGATTGACTTTTTTTTGATTCTGTAGAAAAACTCAATTATAAAATCTGACCAATTACAATAAAACCAAATCTGCCACTGGGTTCCCCACAAATGATGGATCTGTCTGCCAAAACCACAACAGTGATTTTCTGTTTTATTTTATTTATTTATTTATTTTATTTTTTTGTAAATGAATATTTTAATGTAGGTGACAGAGAGTGAGCATGCGTGTGAGTGGGAGAATGTCTGCAGATGTGGGAAGGGAAGAGGCAGCAGGAGATGAGAGGCAGATGGGCCCCTAGAGATAGCTGCACTCTCTACCTCCAGGATGGTCAGAGTTGCTGGACAGAGGAGGAGGAAGTGGAAAGCTGAAACCACAGGAACATAAAAGAAAGATGCAGTGCCTTCTCCCTCACAGCTGGTAAACCAACAGTACTAAGCCGTAGTATCAATCAGAAAAAAAGAAAAGAGAAGATGTTGATGTTTGGTGCACAATAATAAAATATAACCTTTATTGTAATATGCCTAAAAGACAATTGTGAACAGTCTGAATAAATTAATTTTAAAAGTCTCAGATGCCGCCAGAAGCAGTGTATATATAGCAAACTGACACTTAAAATACAATACAGTTTATTAGAATGGAAATTACAGGTGTTGGTAATTGAATGAATCAACCAGCCTTGTTATGGCACAATAAAAGTAACAATAGCCTTAAATTCATTGATATTCCTGTGTGGGAAGACAGTGACATAAAGATTAAGATTCTAATAATGCACAAGTTTCACAATAAAACATTGGATTCAATATATAGTAATAATAAGGTAGAGCAGAAAACTGAACTCTGCATTGTAGTGCTCTTAAGAATAGGGTAACTATGTCTGCATCAAACCACTAAATTAGCTCTAGCACAGAGGTTCTCAACCCATGCCCTTAGTGGCCACTAACAGGCCAAGACTTAGGAATTTTCCTGCTACAACACAAGTGTGTTGATCAGAGGCTCAGTCATATTGATTAACTCACCTGTGCTCTTAAAAGGAAATTCTCAAATCCTGTCCTGTTAGTAGCCACTGAGGGCATGGGTTGAGAACCACTGCTCTATAAGCTATCATTTTAACCCAAATAACGTTTTTTTTTTTGTTTCTTTTTTTAATCAATAACGTTTTCAGAATTATCTATATATACTCTACAAGATAAGCCTAACTTTTGTAGAGGTGATAGAGCCTCTTTAAGGTAACACAGTAATTGGTAAGACTGAAAAAGTTATGTGTCTGTAAAGTTCAGCCTTTTCCATATGACACTTGATTTTGTTTATCTGCAGGAACACAAACACAAATCAAAAGAAACCATTTGCAATTATGAACCAAGTGGGTAAAAATTTTTAATGATTCTAAAAGGAAACATATATCTCCATGAATCAACATCCTATCACCGTTGTATCCAGCTGACATGATTCTCTACATTGCTCTGAGCTAAAGACTATCCCATACATTCTTAAAAGTGTTTTCAGTATCTACAAACACAGCCTCTCCAGCTAAGGAGTTGATTTATTATTAGGAGGTGTTAGTGTTCCTGTAAACAATCTGCCCCAGGTAGACTTCCTTTAACCCTTTGAGTTACAGAGTTAGATGCCTCTCTGGTATGCAATGGGTTAAAGTTATATGTGTTCTAAATCAGTGGTTTTCAACCCATGCCCTCAGTGGCTACTAACAGGCCAGGATTTGAGAATTTCCTTTTAAGAGCACAGGTGAGTTAATCAATATGGCTGAGCCTCTGATCAACACACTTGTGTTCTAGCAGGGACATTCCTAAGTCCTGGCCTGTTAGTGGCCACTGAGGGCACGGGATGAGAACATCTGCTCTAGCATATATTTTCTAATAGAGTCTCAATCATTTAAATCAAAGTGAATGCCAATTGGGATTCAAAGGAAGATATAATACCGGCAAGTCATGCGTTACAGTGCAAAGAAATCCTATCATCACATCACGATGCACTTAACAACACCATCACACTGATGAAAGTAAAACATAGAGAGCCTATGAAAAAACTTATAGGTTATTTTTAAAAAGCCTTCATAATTATGCTGTGACCGGCAGTGATACTAACAAAGTGGGAGGAAAAAGGTACCCGAATAACCTCAACCAGGCAAACAATTAATTGAATAGAACTCCACACAAGTAAATTACTACGAATAAAGTTTCTGGTTTGAAATCTGAAATAAAAATCCAAATCTTAAATTACTAGTGGGGGAAAAATAGTGATCATTTCCCTGACTTAAAAGGATACATCTAGTCAGGGGTGTCCTTCATACCAGATGCTCCAACCAGTGGTTCTCCCAAGTTATTGAGGCAGGGAGCCCACCGCTAGCACCTGACTTGTTCTGGCAAACAAATGCTTGCTTAGTTAAAGTATACTAATATAAAAAACCAAGATAAAGTTAAATAAGGAATGATGAATTAATTTCACTGGGAAACATCTATGAATTGTATGAAATTATGTGGAATTCACAGAAACATACTAAAGCTTATTTAATTAAGACTGTTCAGACTGAACAGAAATTTGAAAGTCATATTTGTGTCTAATCATTGCCTTAGATGTAGCAATAAGAAACAATTAATAAAGGGATTTTATTCCTGTGTCACCTGAAAATTGTGTCCCCCATGAAATAATGGATCAATTTGGAAATAGAAGGGAGATTACCCAGTAAGAAGAAAACCAGCAGCTGAGAGTTCAGTTGGAGACAGAGCTAGCACACCAGGAGTGGTAGAGGAGGTGAAGCAATTGATGGAGGAATTAAAATAAGATATGGGCAGAGATGGCAGGCTGGGAGGTCAGTATGTGTGGTTCTATGGCTACCATGGGGCAAGGCTGGAGGTCAGCATGTGTGCTTCTCTGGCTACCAGTGCAGTGGGACAAGGCTGGGAGTTCATTAAATGTTGTTCTATGGCATCCATGGAACAAGGCTGGGATGGTGGGAAATGGGAGGACCTCTAGCTGCTTCCAGACTACAACTCCCAACATTACATATCACTGTCAGCCAACCACTGTTAAGGAATGATTGGAGTAGTCTGGCAATCGGCTTGATGGATTCCCATTGCCAATCATGCTCCAGGCTACAGTGGGCAAGGCTGGAGCTCAGTAAGTTTGCTTCTATGGTTACCAGCGCTGCCGGACAAGGTTGTAGGGATCAGTATGTGTGATTCTAACAAGGCTGGGGATCAATAGGATATGGCTGGGGGCTCATTATGTGTGGTCCTATAGCTACCATGGAACTAGGCTTAGGGTCGTTATCTGTGGTTTTATGGCTACCGGTGCAGAGGGCGGTGTTTGTGGAAGAAAAAAAAAGTAAAAAAACTGCATGTTTCATGGAAATTCTCACCAAAGGTGAAAAGTGGTGCTGCACATAATCTCTTCTCACCTGCACATTATGACCAGCCTGGAGATTCAAAACCCCACTTCCAGACTTGGAGGTGGAGGCTACCTGGTGTCCCTGCTGCAGTGCTTCTCCCTTCCAATTCCAGAGTAATTGGTAATATTTTCCTCGTTCTCACCTTTTTAAACTTCCAGATATGTCTATTTGTTCTATTAATTAATTAATTAATTAATTAATTAATTAATTTATTTATTTATAATGTGAGGTATGGTAGAAACTTAGGGCCATATTTGATGCAAGAGTAACAATGCTGCAAGCTCCAGCCTAAGTGCCAAATAGTAAATTTTAAACAGGGTTGAGTGAAAAGTTTTTGTTTCCATGGCCATTTTCTTGAAAAAAGTAGGATTTTCCACTTTTTCCACCCATAGAGAAACAATAGATATTCAGCTGTTTCCTGCAAGAACGGTTCCATTTCCTTCCTACGGTTTCCAATGGTGGTGAATCTTCCCACCTACATACTATAAAAACCCAGAATTTCCCACCATGCAACGTGTTTTTGTTTAGGAAATAAAGAGACTAGAAACAGGCAGAGAAAGACAGAGGGAAAAATGAAAAAAAATAATGTGCTGGCTAGCACTATGACCAGCAGGAGAGACTGTATGGACCCTGATGCTGTCAAGTGATAAAAAAAAAATTAAGTACAACCTACATTGTGGCAGATGTGTATGGTAGTGGTGGTGGGTAAGTGGAATGGTGTGATTGGCGGGACTTTGACAAACTGCATCCACCCCAGGAGGAGAGGGATCATCATCATTTATTGCACATGCTGCAGCAACCATTGCGGCAGTTTTTGAACTACCACTTTACTCCCACGTCCCTGCACTGCTCCACCATTCCCCCTCCCCCTTGTGCATTTGCTGGACATTTCATATTTGTTGCATACCTCTCTGGCACTCAAAGGGTTAAATTTAATGTTTTGGTTAAAACCTTGCTAATGGGTTTCTCATAACAAATGTCAAAGGTGGTTACTGCTGCATAAATATTCCCTTAACTGAATACTGTTTATCATGTCAGAACTTTTTGAGAGCACTAGGTGTAGCAAGGCTCGTCTGTTAAATGGAACATGAAATTGTTATTAATCATGCTTAAAAAGTAAATTCCCTTTGTTGTGCTGGAAGTCATATTTCTCCAGTCACATTCAGGATAGTCGAAATATCCCATTATGATTACATTTCCTAACCTAGAAGCTTTTTCCATTTGCAGTAAAAATTAGGCTTCCTCAAACTCCCCAGTATTAAGTGGCTTGTAGCAAATCCCCACTAACATATTTATATTATGTATGCCTCCAGTGTGTATTTCATCCCTCAGGGCCTCTATATTCTCAGTGGACACTTCATTCATTTCTTCCCTTATACTAGGTTATAAGGCATACTTTACATATAGGCACCCCCACTACCCTATCATTAACCCTATCCCTCCTAAAAAGTGAATAACCCTCTAGACTGACTGCCAAGTCATATGTATCATCTAACCAGGTTTCAGACACACCAATTAAATCTTATTGGTCATTCACTGCAATCAGTTCTAGTTCCCCCATATTAACAGCCAGTGTTAGGCAAATGTGAACAAATGCTGTAAAGGAAAAATGCTTTTATTTGTTAAAATTGTCTTTTTTGCCTATTTGGTAATTATTGTTACATAATTATATAGATCTTACCGATTACATATTTCTCATTCACCTTTCCCATAGCTTAAAAAACATTTTGATACAAAATCCAATGAAAGCTTTTTTTATTTCACAAGTATATATATATATATATATATATATATATATATATATATATATATATATATATAATAGCAAACAAAATTAATATCTTGTAATACCTTTTTTATTGGACTAACAGAATTATGGATTGATGAGCTTTCGGCATAAACTCCCTTTTTCAAGTCTAAAGCATTTCATATATATATATATATATTATTCTCTAAGATTCTTGTATTTCTTAATAAATTCTTGTTAATAATATTGTTTTACAGGAAATAAAGGTTCAAATTTTGTCATCTAATACAATTATTTTCATTATTCTTAACTTCTTGAAACTTTATAAAACACATCCATAAAAAGGAAAATGTGGTAGCTATTAAAGAGACATTCTGGAAAAATAATCAAAAATCTTGAAAGTATATTTTTATAATATTCATTACATATGTCTTGTATAAAAACTAAACCTAATGCGTGGTGCCAGCTTTTTACTGGAAATCAAATAATTTCTAACAAATGAGTGTTTTTACATGCTCCTATTTGGATACTCTATACCAAAAATATTAATTTTGTCTACCATTCATAGACAGTTTTATTATAAGCAGCAATAAACTTTTTCTTATGAAAAAAATATATTGTATGCCTTTTCCTGCTAAGTGAAAAAATGGTACTCCAACTGCTGAGATTTACTTATTTACAGAGTTGGAATTATTTAATAGAGGGCCTAAATAATTTAAATAATTAAATAAAGTTATTGTTTCTACAGTATGTAAATTCTGGTTACTGCATTCTTTTATTATGTTTGGATGTACCAAGATGAAACCTTTACAGCAAATGTGGGATGGGAAAAGCACAGATTGGGGTTATCAAAGTTTAATCAGCATCAACATCCATTGATATCCCTTATCAGAGTTTTGTGAATGCTTGAGATAGAATAAGCCAGAAACAGAAATAACATAATGTAGTGATGTTCTGCAAATGTCAGTGTAACTTGACATGCAGTGAAATCCTCAGCAAAATCCCCTTTCTTCTGTAATTGTCTTTCTAGGGCATAGCAGAGGCTTCATGAACAGGGGAATGATAGGAAAGATATAGGGGCACCACATAGAGTAGTACATAATTGCAACTTCAGATTTAGAACCCACTTCAAAAACCCTCCAACGGGGGTACTCACAAATTAAGATGGTCTATCAAGCACATACATGCAAGATAGAGAGAAAATAAAAATGGAAGCTATTTCAATTCCCCTCTTTCAATTGAGTATGTTCCCGGGCTGTTCAGCAGCTGTACATGGCATACTGGACAGATCGTAGAGGGATTTTGTATATTTTAAACACACTAAGTGTGCTATATATTACCATCTATCTCTGTCAGTCCCAGCCGGCTCTAGGAGACATTGCTAGGAGCTGTTCGGCTACAAAAGAGACTGACCACACAGGTGCGAAGACGTCACTATGGCAAAATTTTTGCCCTCTCTACTGCCTGTCAGCCCCGACAGGTCTTGTTCTATTTAACCAGGTAATTATTCTGGCGACTAGCACTACTGAGCTGCTAGTCGCCAGATGGGGAATTAGATGACATAAACTTTAAAACAGCTGGTAGTTCCGCTTTAATGATTTGTATTTAAATATGTAGTAGATATTTTTTAGGGATATAGCTTACTTAGTCCATTACTTGTTTAACCCCTTAGTGACGGCCGCGTGCAGACGCGGCCGTCACTTAACGCCCGTCTAACTTTTTTTTTTTTTCTTCTAAAAGAATCCGGAGTCCCCGAACGGCGTGCAGCCGGATTTCCGGGACGTACATGTACGTCCTCTGTCACTAAGTGACAGCCACACAGGACGTACATGTACGTCCTGTGTCGCGAAGGGGTTAACAAAGTGGCAGTTACACAATATATTTTATATATATGGAATAGTGAGCTTTGTGTTTTTTATTTTTGGTATTGTTGAAGGTACTGTGTACCAACTATACCTTTTAAATATTGTATATTTTAATACATTTTGGTAAATTGCTAGCATACTCATCTCCTTTTATTGCCACATATATATGTTCTAAGTATCATAAATAGATTTCGCTTACAAGATCTGGAACTGTCTGGAGGATCAATAAAGACTGGTGCTTGAGCAGGGACTGGTGGTCCAAATCTCCCTGCATGCGATTTTAAACACCAGTGTGGAGTAGACACAGGTGCAATGAACTGTGTGATTACTGTTTATTGTTTCCTATACATTGCTGATTTTAGCGCTTCTTTCTCCAGTGAGATTTGCACTGGCACCTTGTTTTCTTTGCTTCATGAACAGGTTATTTTTTGGCTGAACAAAGTCAGCCCTTTAAAGACTAGAAGAGTGGTTAACACATTGGTAAGCAATGTATTGACCATCCCTTTCTTTCGTAGAGGGTTAAGATTTATTTCTGCTATCTAGAGTAATGATGCAGTGATACAAGAACATAATGTAAACATTGGTCAGTTTTCTACCTATGTGTTATGCATCTTTTTTTCAAATAATATCATTCAATATTACTGCTCAACAATTTAGTTATTGAAATGTTTTATACGGCATCAGTAAAGCAAAACGGAAAGTGTTGTGTTTTAGTGTTGTGTTTCTTTTTCTGTCTCTCCTTATAAATGACTCTGGCCTTCCACCATGCTATCAATGAAGGGCCCAATATTATTATCCACTCCAAAACTGGTGTCACAATAAAAACAAGCACCGTGTATTTTGCAAACATGTGTTTTACCGGTTTTCTATTGTAGAACCACAGAAAACCAAAACCGGTGTAGGCCGCACATGTCTCCGTACTAACAAAATGGCACTGTCTGCTTTTATTCAACTGTGTCTTAGCCCTTTGATTGCCAGACGGGGTATGCAACGCATTGTATTGCAATCCATTGCGCACCCTTCTGGCCTCAAAGGGTTAAACTTCTGCATCAAAATGCACTCTAAGCATGAACATTTAAGGAAATAGCCGTACACTTGATGAAACAAAGGTTAAGTTAAGAGTTAGCAAGGGCAAATGCAAGGCCCAGCCAATCACAAGCCACAAAAGTATCAATATTAGGCCCAAAAAGTATGAAAATCCCCCAAAAAAGCCAAACACTACCTGTGTATTGTGTTATATGAGCTAATGCACAGGGCCCAGGAGCGGAGGATATTAGAGAGAGAGAGAGAGAGGGGCACAAACAGTGGGGAGAGAGGTAGAGGCGGAGTATTTAGGCTACAGTTGCATTATTACTAAACACATATTACACTTTATAACATATCGCACATTGCATCCACACAATCACAAACACACATTTTTGTTTTATTAACACTACACACATTTATCTTATTATTTATACAGTGTGACTGAAGGTGAGTGCTAGACGGTGATTCTGACTGAGTGTGTGAGTGAGTTCCTGTGTGTGAGTCATTGTGTGTGAGAGAGATGGCAGGGAGAGGAGTGAAGACTGGAGGGAGAGGAGAGATGGCAGGAAGAGAAGTAGAGGCTGGAGGGAGAGGTAAGGTAGTTGAGGAAAGTTGTCAGGGCATCCCTGGCCAGGCAAAGAGGGAGAGCAGGTGTGATGAGGGGGACCCACCAAGCGACAGGCACATTATAGGCAGGGAGAGAGATTCCACTGTGGATGGGGTGTGGGTGTCGGGGCAGGTGACACAGTCAGGGCCAGAGGAGGTAAGACCTTCCACGTCCCAACATGTTGATGGTGACAGAGTCAGGGAGGCGAAGTACACCTATGAGGAGAATCTGGCTCTGGTGCACGGGATCCTAGACAGGGAGAGGACCCTGTACTCATCTGACAAGGTCAGGGGCATCTCTGCCTGTAAGAGACAGGCGTGACAGGAGGTGACTAACCTGCTCAGTGGCATTGGAGTCTGCAGGAGGATGGTGGAAGTCCTGGACAGACTGCAAGAGGAGAGTTAAGAACAAGTGGGGTGAGCTTGCAGCCTACAAAAGGGGAACAGATGGTGGACCTCCATTCTCCATCATCTTTAATGGGTGGGAAGAGCTGCTCCGCAGTAGCCTGTCTACCACTGTGGTAGAGGGCATCCCTGCAGGTTGTGACACAGGAGAAGACAGTACCCTACAGGATCCTGGTAAGCAACCATCTCTCTTCCCCCTGTCCCCCAACCAACATCCTGTTAGATATGTTATCATATCACTAGTTTCATATATCTGTTGTAGTGTCCCCTGCTTTAGTGTTGTGAAAACTGGGCTCTTATTACATAGTTTTGATATTTTTTGTACCCAAGCCCCTAACAGTGAAAGACCACACATCACAGATCAGTTCATCCTCACGACTGCCAGAGAGATATTCAACATTGTCATTTGTTGACTTCCCTATGACACACATTAGGATGTATCATGCTGTTAACCCCTTCAGTTCACAGTTGTGACAGTCAGACCCATCATGTAGTGATTGACACGTGCAATGTGTAACAGGTTACAATGACTGAACTAGTGCCACAGACAGTTTCGCAAAAGTAAAAACAGTAACCAATTGTTTTGCAAATGGAGATAAATTTCACAATGCTGAGTGAAGGTAGTGATGCACTCACAAAATGCACCTCCTGGAGAATCAGTCAGTGTCAGATCACGTAAGCAATAGTGGGAGTACACTTTTCACTCAGCATGATGAAACCCTGTGTCAGAGAGCCAGGCTGCAGCACAGGAGCTGCCAGCTGGGGTCATGGCCCAAGACTCTGAAGAGGGACCTGGCCATGTCCAACAGCCACAGCAGGTTAACCAGCCACAGCAAGTGGATCAGCCTCAGCAGTTGGACCAGCCACAGCAAGTGGACCAGCCTCAGCATGTTATCCAGCCAAAGCAGATGGACCAGCCCCTAAACCTGGCACGACTACACCTACAGGAGCTGGTCCCACCTAACCCTGAGGCAAGTGGTTCATTCAGTTTGCTGCCACCTGCTACAAAATCATGGTGGGGGATGTCCTACTGCTACCCATGGCTGGCACCACAGATGCACCTCTACACCACATACGGGTCTCACATGTGGCCAACGGACCCAACATAGCTACCACCATACAGCACACATGCCCAATCAGCATGGGCTTGTGGATGAGCCCCAGTGGTCACAAGCTAAGTTGAGTCCCCAAACCCAGCAGGATCCTCACAAGGGGAATTGATTGATGTGCTGGGTGGAGGATCATCATCACCAGATGAGCCAGAGCCACCAATGTAGCCTGCTGTTGAGGGACATTCCTCTGTGGAGGAATCATGGGCTGCACCATCACCGCTTGCACCATCACCGCCTGCACCGTCACCACCTGCACCATCACCTTCTGAACCAGTTCCTGGTGTGCTTCCCTTGGATAGGGAATTCGTTGAGTTGCAGTTGGTGATGATGCGTGATGCGTGCTACCTGAGTGTTGATTTTAGTTGTTTCTTATGGGCTTTTTTTTTAACTGGCGGTCTGTACAATTACTTCCGGTTTTATTTTAACAACTTGGGTAATAGGAAACTAAAACCTGACTTAAAAATCCACAACGCCTGTTTTTTTCTTTTAAGCAGCGGTAATGGTATCGAGTCTCAGGTGCACAAATGAAAATAACAATTCAAACCAACTGCATCACAGGGACAGTAAAGGTTGTAATGCAAAAAACATATATTGTAATGAGTACTTCCAGTGCTGTGCGGTGCATCTTTCCAGTGTTGATTCCATTAACCATTGCTTTTTTACATTTACAGTGCCCTCCAGTAGTCATATTTTAGTCAGTTATTCTGTTGCATTCTATGGGAGAAGTGATCCAGCCACAGCAGGTCTCCAAAGAATATGATAATCACAGCTGAGTAACTTCCTGTCAATAAAAATTTTCAGGAAACGATGAAGCTGTTAATCACTTCCTGACAGTTTGAACTTTGATATAAACTACCTGCAGTGGAAATAACCTTGTTTTAGACAAAGAAAAAGTCCTCTGCCATATAGGTTTTCCTAAAAAAAAGTATACTGCACCTTTAAATGATAGAGAAGTCTCCAGTGCTTTTTGTGTTGGAGCCTCTCTACCTTTTGAGGCTTTAAATAAGCCAATTTAAATCAATGGTAAGTTTTCTTTGTCCTCTGTGTTTGTTTAATTCAGAATTCATTTTTTCTTTTATGCATAAGCCCTTTGACAGAAAATGCATCCTTACAGTTTATATAAAGCTGTATGGCATTATACATTTAATTGTTTCTGCTTCATGGCATTTTTACAGGCTTACTTTTTTAAATTAAACAAATTTAGATTAAATAAATAGACATGATAATGTTCTTACTTTATCTTTACATTTTACATGCTAGAAATAGTACATTAAAATCACAATTAATATTATAATATAACATTCTGGCATTTGAGATGGACCTACAGTACATTAACACAGGTTGTGCTTGACGTTATCAGAATGTAGATTTGGGTCTTCTTGACTGTTACTTCATAGCACTGCAATATCTCTACATTTATACATACTGACATCATGTGCACCAACAAATAATAATAAATAAAAGCAAGGTATTTTTATTTTATGGAAGGGACACATACATCCTTCTCATGATGGTCCATAGTCCTTGCTGCATAGGCCTGGCCTCTCACGTCAGTGGGTTGCAGTTGGCGATAAGACCAAGTCTTCATGTACCAGTAAGTTGGTTAGATAGCCTTATATTACATGTACAGGTAAAATGTTGGAGTCCTAGGACTTTAGGTATGTAGGAAGGTGGGAGTGAATACTACAGAAGCAATTCAGGACATGTGTTAAACCAATGGAGAAAGAGGAGGCAGGCATTTGCAGTTGAACTATATATATATATATATATATATATATATATATATATATATATATATTAACTTATTGGATGTTAGAGATGTTTCTAAAACATTTGCGAACAATCCAATGAAATAGTAAACATGCACATCTGACATTCATTGCTGACTCATGCGGGAAAAATAGAGGATATACATGGGTGAAAATGATCCCATTTTCAGGGTAACCCAGGGCTGCATTCAAAATGTCCTGCAAACTCTTCTATTAACTATCCCGTCTGACATTAGAGTGATTTCTAGACAAAATGGATCTCAATATGAAGCTGTAAAGTGCATCATCCCCAGTAATTATTTTGCTAAGAAATGTTTGTGTTGCAGCTTTTATACAATCAGACGCCATGGCATTACTGTGGTAAAATGAATTTGTTGATGTATTTAAAGCACCTTGCCTTTTTGATGTAGACACACATTGCCATATGCACTACAATTTAGGGATGCAAGGGGAGGGCAGGAGAAGCTCTCCATTAGCATACAGGTTCGCCGAACTGCTAGGGATTTGGAAGGAATGCCTTCCCTTGCACATCACCAGCAGTAGGCAATCCTGAAGTCTGAGAGCATTCTCTCTGCTTCCCTACTTGGTCAGTAAGGGAGTGGTGAGAATCCTTTCAGCACCATGATCAGAATCACTCCCTAACCCTTTGAGTGCAAAGGAATGTGTATTTCACATCCCTGTGGCAATCAAAAGGGTTAGAAAAGTACACCAACCAGTACTCAATCATCCCCTAACCTCTGTGTCATTTTTCATAGTCATATTTGTAGTGCTCTCCCATTATTTAACAAAATGGAATTTAACTCCTTGGCTGGTAGAAATGTCATATCTACAATTTAATTATCAATTGTTATAGGAGAATGGATCAAGTGATTTTGGGGTAACTTCACCCTGATTTTCAACACATTTAGCATTAACTCCACCTTACACCAGGTGTGTAAGGGCTCGATCCAAATGTTAGAGTTAAAACCAACATGAAGGAAAAAAATGCAGTTGCGACCGGGTAACGTGAGATTCAAATCTCCGTTACCCAGAAAGGTTAACGTGCGACGGCTTACAAAACACACAAAAGCTACAAAACTGGAGTTGCCAAAAATCTGACCTCATTGCCATCACAAAACACACAATAAATAATGTGAGAAACATCCCAATAAAAAAAAACAAGCTAACATCCAACATTACCTAGTGCCCCAGACAGTCACAGCACCCCAAAGTATCTAGTTTAGTCAAATAAACTATAGACCCAAAATAAGAGACGCACTTTTGTCTGTGTATCGCGTTCATTCGAGCTAGAGCACAGGATCCAGGAGCAGAGGCTAGATGAACAGACAGGTAGTAGAGAGGCGTATTCACATTGTTAGAGGAGTTGTAAAGGATTGATACACCTTGCGACACATAACAAACTTTTGCACATAGCCATAACAAGCATCCAAACACACATAGCCCATATTTTTTTTTTTGGTTGTAACACTTTTACCTTTTTTTGACAGTGTGAGCCTGTGAGTGCAAGTGAATGACAGAGAGTGTGTGTGTGAGGGCCTAAGTGAATGCCTGGCTGTGAGTGGGTGAGAGGAATGACTGCCCACTCTGGTGTTGACCTGAGGCTCTGTCCACTGGGCATCCAGCATGCCATCGCTTCAGTGGATATCCTACCTGGTGCAAACCTGTGGCTCTGGCTGACTAGGCTTGTCTGACTACCCACTCTGGTGTTGACCTGGGGCTCTGTCCACTGTGCATCCAGCATTCTATCGCTTCAGTGGATATCCTATCTGGTGTAAACCTGTGGCTCTGGCTGACTACCCCCTCAGTGTATGACCTAGACTTGTCTGACTACCCACTCTGGTGTTGACCTGGGGCTCTGTCCATTGCACATCCAGCATTCTATCGCTTTAGTGGATATCCTATCTGGTGCAAACCAGTGGCTCTGGCTGACTACCCCCTCCGTGTATGACCTAGGCTTGCCTGACTACCCACTCTGGTGTTGACCTGGGGCTCTGTCCACTGCGCATTCAGCATTCTATCACTTCAGTGGATATCCTATCTGGTGTAAACCCGTGGCTCTGGCTGACTACCCCCTCACTGTATGACCTAGACTTGTCTGACTACCCACTCTGGTGTTGACCTGGGGCTCTGTCCATTGCACATCCAGCATTCTATCGCTTTAGTGGATATCCTATCTGGTGCAAACCAGTGGCTCTAGGTGACTACTCGCTCTGTGTATGACCTTGGCTCGTCTGATTATCCTATCTGGTACTTACTAGAAGGCCCTGTCTGGTCTCTGTGTGTTGGTTCCATTCCTCAGACATCCTTCCTAATACTGACCTGGGGCTCTAGCAGACTACTAGCTACTGACTGCAGGCTTGAGTCAGTGCTAGATATGGACATTACTGTACATCAAGAATCGAGACTCCAGTAGGCTGAAGCCTTGTCTCAGACAGTGTGGTGGAGATATTGGGAGACTGCTATTCCTGATACAGTACTCGCCTCTTCAATCACCCACTGTGTGTATTTATATATATATATATATATATATATATATATATATATATATATATAGCCTTACTGTTATTATTCTCAAAATAAAGGTTATCTTAACTATACCGCCTGACTCCTGGTTTTGCTTGCCAACCGTACAGTGAGCCACAATGTCCTGAGGCCCAAGACATTTTCAGCCCACTGCCACCACCCACGCTGTCATGGGATGGAATGTCATAGAGGAGTGAAGGGTCCGGGGAAAATCCACATGTCCCCACACACAGGTTCACAACCTCATGAGGCTGTCCAGGTGCCTCCACTACCTCCACTACCACCAGCATCTCCACTGCATGAGGTGGAGTCAATGCAAGTGCATGGGCCATCAACACCACCAGCCTCCACACCCTCAACTCCGATCACAGCCATGCCTACAGCAGTACTGGATGCAAAGTGCATGGCCATGCAGAGGGAACAACTGAGCGAGATCAGGAGGTGTACAAGATCCCTCAGGCGGATGGAAAGGAACATTGAGTGCATCATGGAGGACATCATGGACATTGAGGTCAAACAGGTGATAAGCAATAACCAGCAGCTCCAGTTCCAGAATGGCATGATGGATGTCCTTGTCCGCATGCTGGTCGAGATGCACAAATCAAATCGCCATGAGAACCAATGCCAGGACATGGCATGGGCATCACATGAAGGGTCCAGTAATGCCTCCCCAGTCAGCACTGATCCACCACCCCCACCACCAGCCACCAGACCCCCTCGGGTAACCCAGTACAGTCAGAGGGAATCCACCCCTGCAGTCCTCCCCCAGCCCCTTCAAAGAAACAGAAGAAGTAAGGCCAACCTTCTCCAGGCCCCTATCACAGTGCCTGTGATTGCTGCATTTTCTTGTCTGTCACCAGTAGGGGGCTTCTATTGGCTGTCTGCATTTAGCCCGCCTCATATTGCCTATTTAAACCTGGATTGGGCACCCTTTGAGTGCCCTTTCGTGTTGTTTCTGACATTTTCCACTATCACTATGTCCAGTGATTGTTGGGCCTCTGTTCCTGTGTTCCTGAGTTCCTGATTGCAGCTGTTCCAGTGCCTCCTGAATGCTGAGTTGTTCCAGTCCTGGTTCGGGCCTAGTCCTCTGGGGTTGCAGTTCCTGCTGACCTTCTTCTCTGCTGTTTCCTGCCCTGACTGATCGCTCTGCTGGTTGCTGCCATCTCCTCGCCTGTCTCCTGTGATCCTGGCGACCTTCTGCTTGGTCGCGTCTGCGACATTGTTTGTTAGTCCCAGCGTGCGGACGCTGGTTTGCTCCAAAGCCTTGCGACTACACGATTCAGTTGTTACTCCAGTGTGCGGACACTGGTTTGCTCCAAAGCGTATCGGCTATACTATTCAGTGGTTGGTCCCAGCGTGCGGATGCTGGTTTGCTCCAAAGCCTATCGGCTATACTATTCAGTGGTTGGTCCCAGCGTGTGGACGCTGGTTTGCTCCAAAGCCTTGCGGCTACACGATTCCCTGTTGGTCCAGTGTGCGGACACTGGTTTGCTCCAAAGCCTATCGGCTATACGATTCAGTAGCTGGTCCCAGCGTGCGGACGCTGGTTTGCTCCAAAGCCTTGCGGCTATCTGATTCAATTGTTAGTCCAGAGTGAGGACGCTGGTTTGCTCCTAAGCCTTGCGGCTATACGATTCCTCTGTTGGTCTCAGTGTGCGGACACTGGGTTGCTTACGATCCTGTCACTCTGTCATTATCATCCGACAGCTATTGATACCTCTGGGCTGCCTTGCTTGCCTTGCTGTATTGGTAAGGGCGGTAGAACCTTGCTTCGCATTTCCCTTGAGGTTGCCTTACCCGGTATTGGCAAGGCCGGTAGAGCCTATATCGAGGGTTGTTGGGCTGCCTTGCCCGGTATTGGTAAGGCCGGTAGAACCTTTTGCCACATTCCATCTGAGGTTGCCTTACCCGGTATTGGCAAGGCCGGTAGAGCCTACACCATGTACTTATTGGGGCTGCCTTGCCCGGTATTTAGGTAAGGCCGGTAGAACCTTGACGCTATTCCATCTGCAGGTTGCCTTACCCGGTATTGGCAAGGCCGGTAGAGCCTATTATTCCATCATCTCAGACTGTCCTGTCTGGTATATTGACAGGACCGGTAGAGTCTGCATACTGTCTTTGCTATTTACTCTTGATATATATGTACGTGATTGCCATTCTAAGTGATCATTTTATTATTTCAATAAAATTGAGTTTTTTACCTAAAACTTGTGTCTGAGAGTCATAACAAACCGTGACAGCACCTCAATAAATATTTGCACTTCTTCATAACATCTGTGTCCATGTTTGTTTTCTATTCAAAAGGTTGTTTGTTTGGCAGAGTGGTCTCCAATGAATTGCAGAGCTATGCAGTGAACACAACTCATGCATATTGAACATGGGTGTAAGGTAGTGAGTTGTCTCCAATGCATTGTGAAGTTATGCAGTGAACACAACTCATGCACATTGAACATGGGTGTAAGGTAGTGAGTTGTATCCAATGCATTGCATGTCATTGCACTGGATATCCCTCTGTGGCTCCAACGGTTTGACCAGTCATGACTACATTCCAATTGGTAGATGGAGATTTCCATCTGTACAATGTAGTATGTGATGTGCATGGCCAATCTGGTGCACCTTTGATCCAAGGTTGAGGGATGATGCCCTTGACATGCTAGGGCTGTGTTGATGGGTCATCCTGTGGAGTGGGACAGATAGTTATTTTTGGTGTGCATGTGTTTGCATGCATTCCACAAGCACAATCATGATCATACATGCATGTTACTCACAGGTGAAGTAGTCCCTGATGATCCTGGTTCACATTTGTGTCCCACTCAACATAACCTCCTCTCCATCAATGGGAACAGGAACCTCCATGGGCTGTTTTGGCTTAACATCCTCCATGAGCTGTATGTCCACATCAATGTTATGTAACAGGGCACATGCGTGTCTCTCACACACTACATCTGGGGAGGGTGGACTGTCAGTTTTCAAAAGCAATAAGGTGTTGTCCATGAGCTTTTATGTGGTCCCAATAGTCCAATGGTAAGGTGTGTGTTATCCAGGTAATTGTTTGCTGGTGTGTCCGTGGTTGGTGTTGTGATGTGTTGTAATTGGTATGTACCTATTTGGTGTGTGTTTTGTCTCCATTGGCTGCTGAGGTTACATAAGTGAGCTGGATTTGTTTTTTGACTGCCAGGTGTGCATGTTGTGTTGAGTGTTAACCCCTGTTGTTCCAGGGTGTGTTGTGATGGCTTATGTGGTGCTGCTTTGTGTACTCCCTGTCCCTGTGTAGTTGCTGGAATCTTGTTTGTCTGTGACTTGTATGTATGGTGTAGGCCAGTGGTTCACAACCAGGGTGTCATGGCATGTTGGTGTGCCATGTTCACCAGCTCAGGGTTCGTCACTTTTAACATGTTGCTATGTTCTGCATTAGTAATATTCATTTTACACATTGTTTGGGAAGATGTTTGTATGGGATGTATAATGCACTATATTCTTGTCATTGACACAGTGAGACCTGATGTTAGAAATATGATATTTTATTTTTTGGAATTTCCTAGTGCCTTCAAAGGGTGCCCTGGAACATCCAGATTGCATGTTAGGGGTGTCTTAGATGGAGGGATTGTGAACCACTGGTCTAGGCCTTGTTGTTGTATTTGCTAGGCATTGCAAGGTTTAATATTTGACCTCTGTATGCTTGGGTTCTGTACTTGACCTGCTTCTCTGTTTTGTTTCCCTCTATGGTGGTTTTTACTCTGAGTTTTGTGGTGTACGGCTAAAAAAATTGGTGTTAGATTTCTGGAGGTAAATGTTGCAGTTTAACTCACGTTATCCCTAACTCCAACATTTGAATTGCTCTGGGGTTAGCTTTTACATTGTTATCAATGGGCGCTACTTTGATATTTTGGTGACAAGTGTTGTGTTTTCAAAACTGCCGTTATTTCTTACTTGTGGGAACATTGGCATTGCATACTTGACTTTTAAAACCACCGTCACCAGTTTTTTCTGCTGACACCGACATTTGGATCGAGCCCTTAGTGTTTTGCAAGAATCTATAAACAATTATCCTCACTCTGTCAGAGACTCATTTCATGGGAAATGCACAAACTTGTATTTGTCACATCACGTGAATGAAACAAGTTTGGTATTTTTTTAGAATCAATTCAGTACCAGGATTGACTAGCGCTACTGCTGCTTCCTAGAGCAAATTACCAACATTTAAGGAACAATGGGATACTATCAATGTGGTGATGGCATTGCCCATCATATTTTTTATGTATTATTTGTGATTGAAAAGCAAGTGTATACAACAGTGTACATGTGGATCTGTGGCTACCAGTGGCCAAGAAAACAAGGCTGGGGGTCAGGCAGCATCCATGGGGATTTGTAATTACCAGCTTTCCCCCCTGTTTTCTTCTCTTGCCTACTGGTAGCCATAAAACCCCTTGTACACTGCCTGGCCCCCAGACTTTTTCCCTTACCAACTGGTAGCCTCAAATCCTCATGGACATTGTGTGGGCAATAGTGATGATCGAGCACCCCAATGCTCGGGTGTTCGGGTGCTCTGACCGAGCGCCCCCGGAGGCTCGAGTGCTCGGCCGAGCACCCGAGCCCCATTGAAGTCAATGGGAGGACTCGAGCATTACACCAGGCACCCCCTGCTCTGATGAGGGGAGGGTGCCTGGTCCATAGGAAAAGGGCAGAAAAGGATGGAAACACCACAGAAATGGTTCAGGGACAGCATAGGGAGGATGTCTGGATGCATCTTGGACTCCAACGTCGCTGCTGGGAACGATGTTTCGCCCGTAGTACGCCATTTTTACAGACTGACCGTAAAACACACAAAAAGGAAGATAAAAACGACTTTAGGCGAAAAATTGTTACCAAACAGTATTTGCTGTATATTTACTTGTATATCATCTGCAAATTCTGCAAAAAATTTCCTTGATTTTTCTGAACTGGGGCCATGATTAAGAGGGAAACGTGCGCAGAGGCAAATTCTCCCAAAAATTTCCTCGATTTTTCTGAACTGAGGCCATGATTAAGAGGGAAACGTGCGCAGAGGCAAACTCTCCCAAAAATTTCCTCGATTTTTCTGAACTGAGGACATGATTAAGAGGGAAACATGCGCAGAGGCAAATTCTCCCAAAAATTTCCTCGATTTTTCTGAACTGGGGCCATGATTAAGAGGAAAACGTGCGCTGAGCCGACCATCTAAAACATTATGGGTGAGGGTCTGCTGCGGAGCTGACCATCCTAAACATTATATGCGAAGGCCCGCTAGTGAGCTGACGCTATAAAACATTATATGAGAGGGCCCGCTAGAGAGCTGACCCAATAAAACATTATATGAGAAGGCCCGCTGGTGAGCTGACCTATACAAAAATTGTCAAACTGCGCCCGCTGGTGAGCTGGCCCTATATAAAAATTATATCACAGGGCCCGCTGGTGAGCTGGCCCTATATAAAAATTATATCACTGGGCCCGCTGGTGAGCTGGCCCTATATAAAAATTATATCCCAGGGTATATGGAAGAGAGTCAACCATATACCCATTTTTTGGGTGGAAGGGGTGAATGGGAATACAGAGTATTCCCATCATTGTAAATAACATATCTAAAGTGACTTTATGTTCACCCGGGGCTTTCCTCCAGTGGAGTGGAGAAGTCAGGGGAAATCCAGGCCTTGTTCATTTTTATAAGTGTCAACCTATCAGCATTTTCGGTGGAAAGGCGGATACGCTTATCTGTTATGATGCCACCAGCAGCACTAAATACCCGCTCAGACAGAACGCTGGTGGCAGGGCAGGCCAGCACCTCCAAGGCGTAGAGTGCCAGTTCATACCACGTGTCCAGCTTGGACACCCAGTAGTTGTAAGGCACAGAGGGATCATTGAGGACGCTGACACGGTCTGCTACGTACTCCTTCACCATCTTCCAAAACTTTTCCCTCCTTGTGACACTAGGCTGCGCATCAGGGTGAGGGTGCTGGCGGGGTGTCATGAAGGTGTCCCACGCCTTGGAGAGTGTTGCCCTGCCTTTGTCGGAACTGCTGTGTGCTCCCCTTTTCTCCCCTTCTCGGTTGGCCAAGGTAGCACGTACTCTGCCGCCAGCGTTGTCAGATGGAAAATTTTGGAGCAATTTTTCAACAAGAACCTTCTGGTATTGCACCATTTTGCTTGTCCTCTCCACCGGAGGAATGAGAGATGAGAAATTCTCTTTGTAGCGGGGGTCCAGAAGGGTGAACACCCAGTAATCCGTGTTGTCTAAAATGCGTGTAACGCGTGGGTCACGGGAAAGGCAGCCTAACATAAAGTCAGCCATGTGTGCCAGAGTACCAACAGGCAAGATTTCGCTGTCCTCACCAGGAGGATGACTCTCAATCTCCTCATCCTCTTCCTCCTCTTCTGCCCACCCACGCTGAAGAGATGGAACTAAAGTTCCATGGCTACCCTCTGTAGCGGAGGCAACCGTGTCTTCCTCCTCCTCCTCCTTCGCCTCCTCCAATTGTCGCTGAGAAGACGAAGTGAGGGTGCTCTGGCTATCACCTTGTGTAAGCTCTTCCTCCCCCATTTCCACCTCTTCCACATGCAAAGCGTCGGTTTTAATTGTGAGCAGCGAGCGTTTCAGTAGACACAGAAGTGGGATGATTACACTGATAATAGCGTTATCGCCGCTCACCAGCTGTGTCGATTCCTCAAAATTGCGTAAAACCTCACAGAGGTCTGACATCCATTCCCACTCCTCACTTCTGATTACAGGAAGTTGAACGGAGAGGCGACGACCGTGTAACAGCTGGTACTCCACTACTGCCCTCTGCTGCTCACAAAGCTGGGCCAACATGTGGAAGGTGGAGTTCCAGCACGTGCTCACGTCACACAGCAGCCGGTGAGCTGGCAATTGTAAGCGCTGCTGCAGCTTCAACAGGCCGGCTGAAGCTGTTGATGACTTACGGAAATGTGCACACACGCGGCGCACCTTGGTCAAGAGATCATGCACATTGGGGTAGGTTTTTAGAAATCGCTGAACCACTAAATTAAATACATGCGCTAGGCATGGTACGTGTGTGAGCTTGCCGAGCTCCAAAGTCGCCACCAAGTTACGCCCATTATCACACACAACCATGCCTGGTTGCAGGTTGAGTGGCGAGAGCCACTGCTCGGTCTGGTGACTAATCCCCTGCAACAGCTCTGAGGCCGTGTGCTGTTTGTCCCCAAGGCAGATCAGCTTCAGCACGGCCTGTTGACGCTTCCCCACTGCAGTGCTACACTGCTTCCAGCTACCGGCTGATGGGTGAGTGGCGCTGCGCGCAGAGAATTCGGAGGTGGAAACGGAGGAGGAGGAGCCAATAACGTAGGTGCTGGCGGAAACCCTGATGGAGGTAGGGCCCGCAATCCTCGGCGTGGGTAGCACCTGTGCCATCCCAGCGTCCGAGTCGCTCCCAGCCTCCACGACATTCACCCAGTGTGCCGTCAGGGAAATGTAGCGTCCCTGGCCACAAGCACTTGTCCATGTGTCAGTCGTTAAGTGGACCTTCCCAGTAACTGCGTTGGTCAGGGCACGGGTGATGTTACGGGACACATGGTGGTGTAAGGCGGGGACGGCACACCGGGAAAAGTAGTGGCGGCTGGGACTGCGTACCGAGGGACAGCTGCTGCCATCAGGCTGCGGAAGGACTCAGTGTCCACAAGCCTAAATGGCAACATTTCGATGGCCAGTAATTTGGAAAGGTGTGAGGTTAGTGCTATGGCCTGTGGGTGGGTGGCTGGGTATTTTCGCTTGCGCTCAAATGCCTGGGGTAACGACATTTGGACGCTGTGCTGGGACAGGGAAGTGGATGTGGTCGCTGATGGTGCTTCAGATGGTACAGGTGCAGGGCGGGAGGTATGCGGGCCTGCGCCTTCGACAGGCGATTGGCCGGCACCGAAAACAGGGGAAGAGGAGGCAGTGGTGTGGCCTGCAGACACAGATTGGCGATCCGGGCGTTCCTCCCACTTATTACGGTGCTTGGATGCCATGTGTCGGATCATGCTGGTGGTGGTGAGGTTTCTAGTGTTCGTGCCTCGGCTCATTCTGGTGTGGCACAGGTTGCAAACTACAATTCTTTTGTCGTCCGCACTTTCCTTAAAAAAACACCATACCGCGGAACACCTACCCCTTGGCAAGGGAGATTTACGCAAGGGGGTGCTCCGTGGAACATTTGCGGGCCGGTTTGGTGCGGTCCGCCTTCTTTCTGTAGCCACACCACTGCCTCTTCCAGCCTGTTGCGGTGCTGCAGATGGCTCACCCTCAGGACTGCTGTCATCGCTCGGCTCTACACCTTCCCAGGTGGGGTCAGTCACCTCATCGTCCACCAAGTCCTCCTCCACTTCCTCACTCTGATCATCCTCCTCATGTCTTGATCCCACCACATACTCAGTCATTGACAACTGTATATCATCCTCCTCATCAAGGTCTTGAGACAGTAATAGTGGTTGATTTAATGGCAACTGTGTCTCGTCATCATCATCATCCACTTCCTTTGACCTTAAATGCCGTTCACCTCTGTCATCTTCTTGTGATTGGGTACCCTCTAGAGGTTGTGAATCAGGGCACAAGATGTCATGTTCCTCTGCAAGCGTGCTTGGAGAGAGGTTCAAATTAAGGATTGGTGATGAGACGAGCTCCTCACTATATCCCAGTGTGGGATCACTTCTTTGACCAGATCCTCTATGGTGGGAGGAAGGATGATCAGGGTGAGGATTATGTTCACCAGACTCTTGGCTACTGAGAGTGGACTTGGTGGAAGACAGGGTGATTCTTAACCGACTGGAAGCAGTATCAGCTGACATCCAACCGACCACCTGTTCGCAGTGGTCGGACCTCGAGAGTGATGTCCTGCGACGCCCTGTAAACTGAGATATGAAGCTAGGTATGGTGGATGTCTTTCTGTCTTGTGCTCTGGCACCAGGCACAGTTTCTACGCGTCCTGACCCGCGCCCTGAACTATCAGGATCACGTCCACTTCCCCGTCCCTTTTTACCCGCCTTCTTCATATTACACGGAATATGTGCTGCAAATCTGCAACTTTGCACAGTAAACAGAATGTTCTCCTAATATGCAACTTTGCACACTAAACAGAATGTGCTTCTTATCTGCGGCTAGGCACACTGAATGGAATATGTGACTTTGATATTTTACAATTTGAACAGTTAACAGAATGTTCTCCTAATATGCAACTTTGCACACTAAACAGATTGTGCTTATTAACTGCGGCTACGCACAGTGAATGGAATATGTGACTTTGATATTTTACAGTTTGCACAGTTAACAGAATGTTCTCCTAATATGCAACTTTGCACACTAAACAGAATGTGCTTCTTAACTGCGGCTCGTCACAGTGAATGGAATATGTGACTTTGATATTTTACAGTTTGCACAGTTAACAGAATGTTCTCCTAATATGCAACTTTGCACACTAAACAGAATGTGCTTCTTAACTGCGGCTCGGCACAGTGAATGGAATATGTGACTTTGATATTTTACAGTTTGCACAGTTAACAGAATGTTCTCCTAATATGCAACTTTGCACACTAAACAGATTGTGCTTCTTAACTGCGGCTACGCACAGTGAATGGAATATGTGACTTTGATATTTTACAGTTTGCACACTGAACAGAATGTTCTCCTAATATGCAACTTTGCACACTAAACAGAATGTGCTTCTTAACTGCGGCTCGTCACAGTGAATGGAATATGTGACTTTGATATTTTACAGTTTGCACAGTTAACAGAATGTTCTCCTAATATGCAACTTTGCACACTAAACAGATTGTGCTTATTAACTGCGGCTACGCACAGTGAATGGAATATGTGACTTTGATATTTTACAGTTTGCACAGTTAACAGAATGTTCTCCTAATATGCAACTTTGCACACTAAACAGAATGTGCTTCTTAACTGCGGCTCGTCACAGTGAATGGAATATGTGACTTTGATATTTTACAGTTTGCACAGTTAACAGAATGTTCTCCTAATATGCAACTTTGCACACTAAACAGAATGTGCTTCTTAACTGCGGCTCGGCACAGTGAATGGAATATGTGACTTTGATATTTTACAGTTTGCACAGTTAACAGAATGTTCTCCTAATATGCAACTTTGCACACTAAACAGATTGTGCTTATTAACTGCGGCTACGCACAGTGAATGGAATATGTGACTTTGATATTTTACAGTTTGCACAGTTAACAGAATGTTCTCCTAATATGCAACTTTGCACACTAAACAGATTGTGCTTATTAACTGCGGCTACGCACAGTGAATGGAATATGTGACTTTGATATTTTACAGTTTGCACAGTTAACAGAATGTTCTCCTAATATGCAACTTTGCACACTAAACAGAATGTGCTTCTTAACTGCGGCTCGGCACAGTGAATGGAATATGTGACTTTGATATTTTACAGTTTGCACAGTTAACAGAATGTTCTCCTAATATGCAACTTTGCACACTAAACAGATTGTGCTTCTTAACTGCGGCTACGCACAGTGAATGGAATATGTGACTTTGATATTTTACAGTTTGCACACTGAACAGAATGTGCTCTAATCTGCAACTTTGCACACTAAACAGAATGTGCTGCTAATCTGCGGCTAGGCACAGTGAACAGAATATGTGAAGTTTTTTTTTTTATATCTCTGCCCCCCCAAACAAAATAAACTGCTGCCCCCACACACAGTAGTCCTAAAAAGGACTTTTGGGTCTTTTTTTTTACAAATTCGCTTTTCTTCTCCCTACACTGACTTTCCCTTCCTATCCTCATCTCTCCCTGGCTAAGACTGAGCCGAACTCGCTGGTCAGGTGCTATACAGCACCCGACCACGGGTTCTGGCCAGCCAATCAGTGTAATGCCAGCAGCCAACATGGCTGCTGTCATTACACTGATGTCAGAGCCTCCCTGCACGTTTAGTGGCTGCGCAGCAGCCGCGAAACGTGCGGGGAGGAGACCCGAACATGGCGGGCGAGCACATGCGGTACTCGTACGAGTACCGCCATGTGCCGAGCAGAGCGATGCTCGAGCCGAACCGAGCTTCGGCCGAGCATGCTCGCTCATCACTAGTGGGCAAGGAATCAAAGCTGGGAGGTGTCAGTGAGTGTATGTAGGGCTAACACACAACGGCCAAGTTTCCCATTCTGTCCCACAATGCTTATGTTCAACATGTTTCCCCACAATGGTGATGTTTGACATGCTTCCCCACATTGAAAAATGACACAGAGCTGAGGGGATGATTGTGTACTGGTTGGTGTACTTCTTTAAACTTTTGATTGTCACAGGGGTGTGCAATGCTCATCCCTACAGAACTCAAAGGGTTAGGGAGTGAATCTGTTTGTGGTGCTGAAAGGATGCTCTACACTCCCCTACTGACAAAATAGGGAAGTAGAGATAATTCTGCCAGACTTCAGGGATGTCTACTGTTGGTGATGTGTAAGGGAGGGCACCCCTTACATATTGCCATCAGTTCAATAACCCTCCATGCTTATGATTGTTTGAGGGCTACATGGGAAACTACAGGGAGGTCCCAGCATTGCCAACCTCAAGTAGGCGAAGCTGGGACTGAGAACTCTGAAAGCAGAGGCAACTATTGGAGCTTAGTGCATGGTGAACAGATACATTAATATATAAACACACCCACATGGATATGATAATGGCTCATTATCCTGCATTTCCATAAGGAAATTATTAATTATGTGGCATTTCCATATGGAAATAGGCCATTGTTAATGTAATAATAAGGACAATTCATAAACCTATCAAAGGCATGTTAGACTGATGTTGATGTGGGCAGATTATTGTTGGATTGATAGGGATATGATGTCAAAGACACTTTAGTGCATACTGTCGATGTGCCTTCAACACTGGTCCGACAGAGCTCCATTATGAGCCCTCTTCGATCTTTAGTGCATCTTGGCCCATGTATCCTAACCCCCAGTGGTTCCATCATTTATGCATAGTGCACTCCCATGCAGTTACACACACACACACTTACACACACAAACGCACTCTATTGGCTTGAAGCCAGACGCTGGTATCAATTTTATAGTCTTACACCTGCCTACTGATAATTTACTTGAAACTTATGCCTAAAATTCTCTCCTTAACTCCACTTGTACCAGTGAGCAGTGGGGAAATGCATGGACATTTTGTGAAATTGCTTTCCTTTGTGCATTGTTTTATATGATATACTAAAGAGGCTCAGAGATACTTTGTGTAACTTGTCTATTTCCTTGTGTTTGCTGTTGCACTAGAGTTATCACACATTCTAATGTATACCCTGAAGTGTAGCCACTGGAGTTGGAGGCTAACTCCAATGGACCTGCCTGTCATTTTTTTTCTATCCGTCCATCCATCTATACATTTGTCCATCATTCCAAGTAAAAAGACAATGGAAAATATCAGACAGAACAAGCTGTGAAAAATGTATGAACTGAAACCATATAATTTAGTACCGCATGATACAACAAGATCATTCTGAGCTATTAAAATGTAATGGAATAAGAAAGGCAGATGAACTTACACAGAGTTAATGGTTTTAATGATTTGCATCATTAGGCAATGCAATGTTCCTGATTAATGAAAAAGAAATATTGTGCCCAGAAAAAACATCCGTATATTGCATCACACAAATTAGTGGAATGCTTCCTTTTAAAAGAAATGTTTCAAATGCAGGCTTATTTACAAGTGAGTATTAAGGCTGTTCATCATAATAAGGACACGCTGATGCCTTCTTTCCATAACAGACTGATCTCTAACTCTTTAAGGACCAGAGGGGTGTACAATACATTGCTTCAAATTGTGTTACATACCCCTCTGGTCCATAAAGTCCTAAGCTTGGTTCATTGGCAAGCCAGCATTTTATGAAGAATTGTGAACAGTTCCACAGGTCATATTTAAAGTGAAATTGTCACCCTAAGACCAGAGTATTCTGTTCTGAAAAGAATCCAAACCTGCCTATATATTGTAGTAGTCACTTTTCTTGAAAATACATAGGTGAGACCTTAACCCTTATGTTTTGATGGAACAATGTGGCACTTTATTGTAATTCTCTGCAAAGTATGCTAATTAGCTCTGTGTGAGGTGAAACATTTTTCTTGCCGTGATATTAAAATTACTAAAGTGTCTGGATCAAGAATATCAAACTCAAATACAGTTGAAGGACTGCAACGTTGGCTGCATTGGTCATGTGTTTGTGCATATATATGTGTGTGTGTGTGTGTGTGTGTGTGCATGTGTGTGTGTGTGTGTTTTGGGAGAGTTTCTATGGCATTTTACACAACCTGTCTCTTTTCAGATGTTTTTGTTCCAGAATTCTCTGATGGCAGAATTATATGATTTGGAGATGTGTTTAAGCAACAGCTGCAGAGCCACCCTACTCCAAAACCTTACAAATTATTTGTCTGTCCAGATCATATTGGACTACAGCTCTCCGATTCTCAGTTGTCCATTAGCAGGCAAAGGTTACTAAAACCTGGAGTCTAGAAACAGCTGCAGAGTCACATGATTTTTTTCCCATATAATACCCTACATGAACACTTAGGGTGACTTTTATGTGACTCTGAAGGCATTTGGGCTGATATGTAGACCTGTGAAGCAACTGGATGGTGGGGTAGGGGGCTTAGCTATGAAATGGATGGTCAGGGACAACTGATATGAGATGCATGTGAGGGATAGAGCAACTGATCCCCCTGTTTGCAAGAGGTGAACATGAGTACAGGGTGATTAGGGATGGAAGGTAATTGGAGACAAACTAATACAATTTTACTTACCGTGGTTTGGAAGATTACTTCCATGAAGAGTGATCCATTCAGTGGAAGTGGGATGGTCCATTCAGAGGAGGATGGAGGTTGAGTTTGTGTATTAATTCCTCTGAAGGGGTGAATTGCTTGATTGGGCTGAGGAGATAGAGGGAGGAGAATAACTAGATGCTGACTGTCCTCACTGTGCAAGATAACGAGGAGCAAGAAATATCCAAGGAGTATTTGAAAATAAAGAGCCTACAACTAGATGTAGGGCTAAAAAACATACCACATTCCTCAAGTCAGGTCTAATCTAAATCAGGCTTAGTTTATGGGTGAGGTACTCGGCTGGCTGGGACTCCGGAAAGTGTAGTTTATGTACTGTGTTTTGTTTGCAGACATTTTATTTTGCCTGCGTACTAAGTTGGCTGCCAAATAATAGTAAAGGGTCTCTTGCAAAGGGGAAAGTATTGGAGTCTTCATATTGTGCCAGGGAGGTGACATTCCACTGAACTCAAATGTGTTATATATTTCTTGCCCATAACTTTTTCTTTTTTTGTGTGGTTTGATTTGCATTGCTCTATAAATGGCTATGATTGGGAGGATCTAACCCAAAATGATAAAAATTAATACAGATAACTAATATTAATAATAAATGTGAAAAATCAATATTCTCAGCAGGTCCTCATATCCACCACCAGAATAGTAATGGTGAGTCCAAGTTATGATGGTGGTGGTGGTGGTGATGTTCAGATTGATGCTTCTCCTTCAAAGTGGGTACTATTCTCCATTATTCACAGTAACTGCAATTCAAAAGAAAAGAAAGATAAAAAAATGAATGCACTCTAAATACAGGAGTAACTGAATCAGATTTTGATCTCTCCATAAACATCATCATTATCTATAACCCACTCGAGGAGCATATAACCATATATGAAAAATGCAGGAGACTGGTAGAATAAAAATTATATCTTTATTGTCTGTGTGGCTTTGGATGCAGCTTTTCAAGACAACTTTTTACACATATATGAAAAAAGAAAAGTATACAATCTCTCAGTGCAGTATACAGGTTACATAGTGATCCTCCAAAACATGGCATCCACCAGACTTATGATCTTGTTCTCACAAATTAATAAGACAAGCACTTTCCCATGTGACGATGACCAAGCACTGGTCTTAAAATCCTAGGCTTGTGAGCTACCACCTACCAGGTTAGGTGGGATAATCCAGATCTTTGAAGGACTGAGGTGAATAACCTTCACTCAGCTTATACTGTGGGCCACTCTACTACTCACAGAATTGTAGAGTTTGTGGATAATTCTTAACCTATGATTCTTAATGTTTGTTCTCATGGTTCCTTTTTATTTGCATTTGATTTCTGATGTAGCCTATTGGGAATTGTTTTCTTTTGCAATTTAATAAAGACAATTGCCTCTTATGAACTATTCAGGTCTATCAAACTGCATTGTTTGCTATGAGGAGGTGTGGTCTAAAAGAGGCAGACTTCAAAAAGCATTATATAGAGGAAACTGCAGATGTAATGAAAAAGTACATAGACTCATATAAAGGACACCTGCATATGAATATGTGTACAGGAGTTTGATGTATATAATATAATTTACCCATTGAAGGAAATCCCCATGCAACAAATATGAGTGCTGTTAGTTATCAGCTTTTATGTGACTCATGTTAATTTTCATTGAAAGCACACATACCTAATGCTGGTGAGTATTCAAAAATCTAGGGGCTCAATACTATTATCCCCACTATTTTCAAAACAGGCATCAGTGATTTTGACAGCACATTTTACAATTCTATAAACTGTGCTGTCAGTACCAAAAAATGTGCAAAAATGTTGAACGGGTGTGCAATTTTCACCAGTTGAACATTAACTAAAATTAGTCACCTTTGCTATCCTATTCCATGTGGTGGCTTCACCTCATGTTTAGGACACACGTTTCATGGCACAGATCTTGCACCACGAGAAGACAGAAATAGAGCTAAAACAGGCAGTCAAAACCACCGGTATGTGTTGGAAAACTGTTTTCCAACACATACTTTGGTTGAAACAAAGAAAAAGATTAACCCTCTGAGTTCCAATGGGGTATGCCATGCATTATACAGTGTTGCATACCCCAATGGCATGCATAGGGTTAATCCACAAACAGTTTAACACATGTTCCATAAATTTAAAACTTACCAGTAATCCTGATGTCCAGCAGGGTCACGGCCGGCTTCTTCATTTCTTCAATCCTCTTTTCTTCCTCTGATCTTCTGTCTTCTTTTCTTGGTTTAAAATAAAAAAAAAAATCAATACGTGTTTTGTTTTTGTTAAAAAAATAATCTCCCAAAGATGCTACCATTAACCCTTTGAGCACCAGAGGGGTAGCCCTTCAGCTCCCAGGGTTACTATTGGTGGCATCTTACATTTCATATTAAAATAGATATTATTATTATCCTTTTTTAGTACAAAGTTGAATTCCATTTACTCCCTTGCCTCTGCCTCTAGTGGCAGAAGGCATTTGGACCAGCACAGAGGGATCCTTGTGACCTCTCAGGCCATTGCTTCTAGTGGGGGTTCGTCATTACTCATGCTAGAAACTGATTTGCTGGGAGGCACGTAACCAAGACTGGCATATAAAAGCCAGTCTCGGTTCAAAATTCCGACAGTCTGACTCGGGCAGCGGCCTGAGAGGTCACAAGGATCCCTCTGTGCCAGTCCAACTGTGCTGGTGGGGGAGACATGGGTATAAATGGAATTCAACCTTACACTCATATGGACACTAAAAAAGGACAAATAATATTTATATTGAATATGAACCCCTCCAGCGCTCAAGGTTTTTTTTTTAAAGAATACAAAACACTAATGGATTTTTTTCTAATTATAAAGCAAGTAAAGAAGAAAGAAGATCAGAGAAAGAAAAGAAGACTGAAGAAATGAAGACAGAAGAGGAGAAAGAAGGAAAGATTAATGAAGCAGCCGGACAGTGAATGACAGGTAAATGTTACATTTCCTACTAACTTTAGCACACTCTCCTTGTTTGACACTGTAAAACAATGACAGTTTTTTTTCTTTGATGTTCCCATAATTTGTGATAATTTAGAGAGTTGTGGGTAGTAAAAAACCATAAAGAGCATTTTGTCAAAACGTTAGTTTTTGGAAACAATGCTCTTTTTGCCATATACCTTTCCAGCAATAGAATAGCAGGGGTACATAGTTTATTTTTATTTTTTCGCTACTGTTTTTGCTCTAACCACCGGTTTAAAATACCTAAAAGTATTCATCTCTTTCTGCATAATTTCATAACAGAAAATATCTCAGAAAATATTAGAAGGAAATGTGTTGTTTAGGCATATATAAATAATGTATTTTTTAATTCTAAGTTACTATACAAAAAAAATCAATAATCTTTTATTGTATTTTTGTTTTTTGACAGAATGGATGTTATTCTTATCACAAGCAGCTGGAAGGAGTAGATAAGTAATGGCTGGCATAGATTTTCACCACAACTGCTGTAAACAATGACATACGCTTTATATAGCTCACAGAGCCTGTATTTCTTCACTGTAACTTATAGTTTCTAACTGGAACATGACACAAGACATAAAAAGAAACTTAAATTTATTCCAGTTAGGCATTTATAGTTGTACATCACTATATTACAAGTGAATGAACCAGTTTCAAAATAGATAATTATTTTTTTCAGGTACAAATCTTGAAGGAATTTTAAGTTCTCTACTCTTAATACAAGACCACTTATCTGTATTTGGACATGCAATCCTAATGGTCACTATGAATCCATTCTATGTGAATTGGTTCCATAAAAAATATTATTTAATTCATGGACATCAAGTCCATGGGAGTGGGTATTACTGTTTTTTGCTAGACTTCAGGTCCTCAATCTTCTTTTAGAAGAAGACTTTGGTGGAAGGAGTTGGGGTCACAAATAATCTACGTTCAGGTAAGGATTAATTTACATACATAGTAACAAAGTTGATGAGGCTGAAAACCAGCCCATGCCAAATCACCCCTGTTGATCCAGAGGAGAGAGGTTTGTATAACTGATTCATATTTGCCATTCAGATTGTATTCCCAGTTGTATAGGAGAATGTAGTGTTAGAATCAAGCAATGCAAAGCATAATGACCCTGAGTGGCCTGGTAGTATTTGTAGGTCTTGAAGCAGCAGTTCCCCTCTTTCATTGACCTAAGTGTCTATAATTTAATCCTGGTGTTGTTCCTCCCCCACAGAAAATATTTTTTATGCTATCAGTTTTACTAAAGTAATGTTTCAGAATAACAATAGGAGAGTTTTGAAGACATAAACATTTTTGAGGAATACCATCTTGACCAAAGTGGCCCTGCCAGTTACACCAAGGAGCAGCCCCTGCTAGATGTTGTTTGTTTTCTGGTAGAGATTGATCAATGGGACAAAAGTACAGAATACAATGCAGCAAGAAGGAAAATGAAGAAAAACAGGAACACTGAACTGAAGACACTCAGAATAGGATGTACAGTCTGCTGACAAATGGCTGAGACAGCTTATGAACTCTGGGTACAAAGTAGCACATAGCAATCAGAATGTAGCAGTAACACTTGTGCTGACAGCAGCCCAGGATGAATGTAATGTTGGCCTGGGCCAGTCACAGGCAGCAAGTGTAAATCAAACAAGAGTCAAAATCGGATCACACATATCAGGTACAGGAGATGAAGCAAGAGTCAGGATGCGTCAAAGTCAGGAGCAGGGGAATCACAAAGAACAGAACCAAGGAAAAGTACTAAAGACAAATGATAAGGCAGTGATGATCTAAATCAAAGGAATCCATCCACTAGACAACCATGGTAAAAGGTGACGTCAAGGCAAAAGGTATGCCATAAACAGACAATGTTCAGGACACAGGAAAAAATATGAAAGGTATCAAAGAACAGGGAATGAGGAAGTTGAGGCATGAACCTTTTAAATATCCCACAACAAATAGCAACAAATATCAAGTAACCAGGCAACCAGTATAACAAAAGAAAGACAGGAAGCAGATGATAGACAGGATCCCTTCAAATCAGAGTAGCTAAAGGCCCTGCCACAAAGGCAAAAAGAGCAGGTGAAATAGTATGACTCTGTCTAGAACCTCTACTCAATGGAAAGCTGCATGAGGATATCTGACCAATCCTAACACACTCCCTGGGAGCCAAATAAAGCATCCTGATCCATTGTGAAAAAGGAGGAAACAAGTCCAGACTTATTAATGACACACCACAAATATACACCCTATTATCATGTAACAGCTGTATGTATGTAAATAATCATCTCAGTTTATGTACAGCTGTCTTACTGGGCATAAAATCCAGTTTTGTCTGGATGTATAATGTTAGATATAATAATATTTTTGCTAGTTGCACACATTTTCTAGCATTTGATCATCTGTGGTAAGAAGATAAATGGGTCTATAGGAATCTCATAACTGAAGGCCTTTTCCTAGCTTTGGAACAATAAGAATAGCCTTTAATCCAGTGCCTCACAACAGGTTACTGCATAAATTAAAAGGCTTTGGTTTGAGCGGTGTTATCTGTACAAGGATTGAGAACTGGTTAAATGATAGATGGCAGAGAGTTGTTTTAAATGGAACCTTTTCAAATTGGTCTAAACTTATAAGTGGGGTGCCTCAGGGTTCAGTCCTGGGCCCAATGCTTTTTTATTTGTGTATGAATGATCTAGACGTGTGAATTGAAAGTATCATCTCAGTCTTTCCTGATGACACTAAGCTATATAAGGAAATATGTACAGAGCTGGATGTTTTTTCTCTGAAGAAGGATTTAGATAAACTGAGTGAATGGACAATAAAGTGGCAGATGACAATTAATGTAGATAAATGTAAGGTTATGCATTTGGTGTATAGAAACAAACTTGATACATATACTTTGAATGGGAAACAACTTGGGGAATCCTCATTAGAAAAAAATTTAGGAGTGCTGATAGGCGGTAGACTTCACAGCAGTGTGCAGAGTCACTCAGCTGCTGCAAGAGCAAATAGGGTACCAGCCTGTATCAAAAGAAGTATAGATGCAAGGGATGCTAATATTATCCTATCGCTGTATAAATCCTTGGTTAGGCCTCATCTAAAATATGAAGTACAGTTTTGGGCGCCAGTTCTTAAAAAAGACATTGTTGAACTGGAAATTAAAAGGCTTTGGTTTGAGCGGTGTTATCTGTACAAGGATTGAGAACTGGTTAAATGATAGATGGCAGAGAGTTGTTGTAAATGGAACCTTTTCAAATTGGTCTAAACTTATAAGTGGGGTGCCACAGGGTTCAGTTCTGGGCCCAATGCTTTTTTATTTGTGTATGAATGATCTAGACGTGTGAATTGAAAGTATCATCTCAGTCTTTCCTGATGACACTAAGCTATATAAGGAAATATGTACAGAGCTGGATGTTTTTTCTCTGTAGAAGGATTTAGATAAACTGAGTGAATGGGCAATAAAGTGGCAGATGACAATTAATGTAGATAAATGTAAGGTTATGCATTTGGTGTATAGAAACAAACTTGATACATATACTTTGAATGGGAAACAACTTGGGGAATCCTCATTAGTGAAAAATTTAGGAGTGCTGATAGGCGGTAAACTTCACAGCAGTGTGCAGAGTCACTCAGCTGCTGTAAGAGCAAATAGGGTACCAGCCTGTATCAAAAGAAGTATAGATGCAAGGGATGCTAATATTATCCTATCGCTGTATAAATCCTTGGTTAGGCCTCATCTAAAATATGAAGTACAGTTTTGGGCGCCAGTTCTTAAAAAAGACATTGTTGAACTGGAAAAGGTTCAGAGACATGCAACAAAACTGATAAAGGGATTGGAGGGTCTGAATTATAAAGAGAGACTAGCCAAAATGGGTTTGTTTACATTAGAGAAGAGATGTCTAAGGGGTGATATGATTATCATTTACAAGGTCAATACAAAAAACTAGCCAATGAATTATTTATGCAAAGAGCTGAGTTAAGAACAAGAGGTCATCCATTAAGACTTGAGGAAAGGCGCTTTCAATGAAAACAAAGTCAGGGATTCTTTACAGTAAGGGCAGTTAAGCTATGGCATTCTTTGCCTCAGCATGTTGTACTTGCAGATAATGCAACTGCTTTAAAGAAAGCAATAGATGCCTTTCTAGCACAGAACAATATTGGAAATTATGACAGATGGCTTCAAAGCAGAAAGGATGTTGATCCAGGGAAATATTTGACTGCCATTTGGAGTCAGGATGGATTTTTTTTACCCACTTGGGGGTAAATTAAAAATTGCTCCAGAGGGTTTTTTTTTTGCCTTCCTCTGGATCAACAGGGGTGTTTTTGACATGGGCTGGACTTGATGGACACATCTTTTTTCAGCCTCATCAACTATGTTACTAACTATGATTAAGTAGTACTTATCCTGCATAGTAATGGAAAGCTAGTTATGGCTAAATATTGTACTAGGGATAGGTGAAAGATGTTGCCTCAAAAGCAAAACAAGAGAAAATGTCACTTTTTGTTAAGCTGGAAATATTTTGTAAAGTGCAGGTTTTTTTTTGCTTTTTTCATCTAGCTCATTGCATTAAAAACAATGGGAAGACATAATTTCTCCACCATATGACAAGTTACTCTTCTTTTCCCACAGGCATATAAAAAGGTATTAGGTTCCCACAGCATGCCATTCTGCGTTTGCAAGAGAATGGGAAAGTAGCAAAATTATGAGCTAGAGAAGATAGGCTAATAAAGTGGCATTGAAGCATAGTTTAGGAAGTCTTGTAGGCAGAAAATCTGCTATTAGGGGAGTCTAGGGGATTCTGGGGGACAGGAAGGGAGAAAGGAGTTTGAACCCAAATTCCTCAAAATTTGGTGTGACTGACTGGGAAGACACAGGCAGCCTTGTTCCAAGTTTCTTCCTGATCTGGCTGTTATCTCTGACCTACTGGAGTCAGGGCTGTGAGAAGGGAGCAAAAAAGGTTTTCCCCAAATACCACAACATTTGGTGTAATCTGGTAGACATAGGCTGCTGTGATCCCAGTTCCTTCCTGATCTGGCTTTTATTTCTCTGTCAGGGAAGTCTAGGGGTGTGAGAAAGGAGCAAAGTAGAATTACCCAAATACCCCAAAGTCATGTGTGACTGACTGGGAACACACTGGAAGAGGTGATCCAAGTTGATTTGAGATCTTGCGGTTATCTCTGTGTTAGGGTAGTCTAAGGCTGTGAGAAGGGAGCAAGGGGAAATTACCCCAAATACCCCCAAATTCTCTGTGACTGATTGGGAAGACACAGGCAACTGGGATCCAAGTTTCTTACTGATCTGGTTGTTATCTCTGTCCTAGTGGAGTATGTTTTTTGTTTTTTATTGACAGTAATAGGGATAAGGGGGCAGTTAATTAAAATATATAAAATAATAAAGAACATTGATAGGTGACAGAGACAGAAACCATGATGTGAGCTGCGACTGAGACAAGATGATACTAGATGAAAGAGATTATTTTGTAGAGATCCTAGGCAAGAATTTATTGTAAAGAAAGAAGAAGGCCCTTCTCGTATAATAACTTTTAAAACTATTATCATCAACCCATCACCACTTTAAGAATTATGCTCACAAGATTGATGCTCAATGTAACACTTATGTGCTCACTGAGATATGCGCATAAGGGATTTTTTCCCTGTCTGTAAAACAGTATAGTGATTTTGGTGATCCTCTTTAACCCCTTAACGACATATGACTTACCAGGTACATCCCGCAAAAACTGTCACTTAGTGACAGAGGACGTACCTGGTAAGTCACGGAAGTCCGCGTCTCCGTGCGGCTGCACGCCGCTCGGAGACTCAGGACTTCTTTGAAGAAAAAAAAAAATGTTAGGCGGGCGTTAACGTGACAGCCGCGTACGAACGCGGCTGTCACTAAGGGGTTAAAATCTTGTCAGGGTTGGTCCTCAACATAACTAGACTGGAAGCCAGGAACAAAGAAGAAAGAACAAGAGCGCGCTCAATAGCGCATGTTATCTCAATGGCAACTATACATTAAAAGTATAAATTATACTCACAAAATTGATGGATGAAAGAGGACATGTGCCCAGTTATAACAATAAGAGCATACAGGGAAATTAACCTGTCTCTGGTCAAGTTCCTTGGTTGAGAGGAAAGGAAAATCCAACAAGGTGCCGCTAAAATCTCTAGATCAAAATTTTAATAGAAAAATGTTTGTTTACAACCACAGGAAAAATACAAATCAATATAAAACAAGGCTAGCTAGACTAATGTTTTTCAGGCCCCTGACTGCTTTCTCAAAATCAGACGCCCAAATGCAAAGAAGACATGATGTTGTCTTTGCATTTGGACAGCTGATTTTGAGAAAGTGGTCCTGTGATTGGTTTCCCTTTAAGGACTAGATGTGGAAGTTCGGCACAACCGCACACGCAACTGATCACATTTGCTGACACACTGACCTGAGGTCTGATAGTGACCGCTCCAGACTTAGAGTGGTCAGTTTCAGACACTACTACTACTCACAGCTCTCCCGCAGGAGTGCTGGGAGTTAAAAATACGTAACATGCCAGGACCATCACTGGTCCTTTAGAAAAGGACAGCAGTGATGGTTCTGACACATCAAGGGTCCTTAAAGGGTTAAAATAGCAATTTAGATAAATTAAAATGTTTAGATTTTTTTGTTCTGTCCACCGTGCAATTGGTATACCTGAGAATCCTTACAATTTTCTTTTGAACATATGGCCCATAGAGGCAATTAATTATTGTTTATCTGCTTCCACTCATCCATCTTTAAAAAGATAGTAATGTCAGAAAAAAAGTATTAATTATATGGTATTTACAATTAAAAGAGAGTACTTGCACTTATTTGTATCTCTCAAACCATTATGTTTTGAGAGATATAGGAAAATAAAGTTCTCTGGTCCCTCTCCTTTCTGCTTGACGAGCTGTAAAGTCAGATTCTGGTCACTTGACCAGATGTGGCTTTTCAGCCACGCCAATATAACATATCTAAAGATAAATACTTAATTTGGAACGGTCTACAAAGTGTGCCTGGCTTGCAAGCACACTTTGTAGACCGTTCCAATGAAGTATTTATTTCTAAATAGCGTGATTTCATCTCTGCTGAAGAGCCTCTATTTGGTCAAATGACTGGAATCTGCATCTGTCAGCTAGATGGCAGACTTGAGTAAAACAGCCAGGAAAAGGTAACTTTAGCAAGTTATATCTCTCAAGCCATAAAGGTTTGAGAGATAATACATTGATGTTAATCTTTTTTTAATGCCTACAATATTAAACCAACTTAAAATTAACCATTACTATCCCTTTAAATTTTAATTCAGCAATGCTCCTACTTTTCAACATACTTCAATTCTACATTTTTTTTTCAATGACTGTAGTATCTTTTTAAACTCTGCATGAAGAATGTGCTGACCTGGAAAGATATTTTAGCAACATTTCAAATCTAGTACCACTATCAAACATTGAACAGCCCTTAAACATTGTGATAAATTCCCCAGAGCAGCACAACAGATATAATCCTGCTGTGGAATGTGCAATTTTTCCATGAAATGAAAATGATAATTCAATGAAATCTGAGGCTAAGCCTTGTAAATGAGAAAATACACATTTAGAAACAGCATTAATAAGTCTGTGTAGCATGAATATTGCTAGGTTCCCAAAAGGTCCAGAAGTTGGGTAAACTAAATGTATTACCAGTGCACAGCGAGGCTGATGTTATAAGAAAGTGGAGCAAGTCTGGTGCAAACCAACTGCACCATAGTTAAAAAATAAAAATTCTGATTGCTTTAACTCCTTAGTGACATGTGATGTGCCACGACCATCACGCAGGTACTGGATGTTAAGGACAGGTGATGGTCCTGACACATCATGTAATTCTGGGATGGCAGCTGCATGCCGCTCTGCCATGCAAAAATTCATTGCTAAAAAAAAAAAAAAAAAAGACTCTGTGGTCCTTAATGGCCACCCACTCGCCAAACGCCCAGTGCATTTAGTTGTTTTGTTCAAATGTAATAACAGTTCAAAATATAAGGAAATGAATTACAGAGTATTTACTTCCTGAAAGTTCTAGTTGAAAGCATGGCTCAGAATATTCTATCACATACTATGGAGACCTATTTGTCAGTGACTCACCTCTCCAGCAGAATAACTAATTGGAATCTGACCACTAGAAGGCAGTGTAAATGTAAAAAAATAAGAGTTTAAACTGTTATAGCTGCAATATACAAAACAGGAGTTGTGAAACATATGTTTTATTTCTGTTTTATATGATGTTTAGCCAATCAGAGTTCAGGAAAAGCCATTGCCTGATACCATTTGGGTTAGGTTCCTGTATGTAATAGAAAGGGTCTTTGACAATGGAATTTTTACATCTTTCAAAAAAAAAAGTAATTGAAAGAGGGCTAGGAGAGGAGTAGTAGAAGAGAGAGTCACTTGTGGTATCAGCCTGTGATGGGACAATTTGTGAGACTCGCATGAATTAGACAATCAATAGCCATTAACTTACAACAGCCATTTGCTATCTTGTTGATGCTTGCCACTCACAACAAATCACACTTTTAATTCAGCTAACAACCCATTTTTTTGCCTTTTACAGATACATTTTTTTTTTATTTCAATAGAAATTGCTTTAGTGCTTTTGGTAAACGCACACTAAAAACTAAATTGTATTAGTTACTCCTAGCCAGTTGTGAATATCCTTTTGTATAAATATCAGAACAGCAGTGAGTTTCACCTGCTGTTGTACTGCCTAAATTGAATAACAATTTTAAAAGTGCATATATATCTTGCATGTTGCCTAATTCAAAGTGGAAATATTTTTTTTGTTTCTGGCTTTTATATTTTCTTTGTATCAAAATAAAATTTCAGGTGTTTCTGGTGTGATAAAGCACCATAGAGTTAAAACTGCTTGGTGCTTAAATTCAAAAATAATTTGTGAAGTTGTACTCTCATATGCGGTGTGAATATTTATACTTACATCCTCCCAATTTCTCTAATTCAGATCTGATTTGTTAGTATTGTTGCTAACTCAATAAAGGTCTGATGGAAATCACAATTACCTTTTCTACAGATCTGTATTTGACCTAGATTACATTAAGGATTACATTAAGGATGATAAGTGGTTTTATCTAACAGGTTCCCACTGAAGAATATGGAGACATTTGTAGATAAAACCTTTGAAAAAGGTATTCATTTCCAGGGAACTCAGGCTTTTTTTTTTTGCAAAACAAATGAAGTATAAATTAGAGCATGAACTTCTAGTGCTGTGCTGCTTGGAGCTTAAATGTAAGCTTGTGAAGTTTCATATATATTTATTGCATCTTGTTTTACTGCATTTTACTTTCTTTTAAATTAAATTAATCCTAAATTCAAAGGTTTTTACATTTCAATATTTCAAACAAAAAGTCCAAATCAGAGGTCACAGTGAATTTCAGCTGCTATGCTAGTTCTTGGCCCACTGCTCAATTCCTTTCTATATAATAATTAGCTAGGATGTTTGTCACAATGCAGTCATGCGCAGTAGAGACTGTCTGCATTTGGGCGGTCTCTACTGCGCATGATTGCATCGTGTGAGTGAGGCGACACAAGACTGCATTGTGTGGAGCAGTGAGGTAGCGGACTCTTAACATTACCCAGACCTTTGCCCATGTACATTAGCTTTTACTCTAGTTGAATAATAATTTATGAAGTGGTAAATACTACATTATTTGTGCATTATTTTTCTACCATCTTTCCACTTTGTATAATTTAAATCCAACTTAAATTTACATTTAATATTTCAAGCAAAGTAAATTACAACTACTGCTCAAATTTAGCAACAATCTTTTATGTGATACATTCTAGGGATAGGAGAAAAAATCTATTTTTTTTTATCCAGAAATATCTGAGCATAGAAAATACTTAAGATGTCTGCCTTTTCAATACTGCCAAAGAAATTTCTACAAGATTGTTATCAATTTCCACCTATGCTTTCTATGGCAGCAAGAATTCCCTCTGCAATACTGCTACTGCTACTGAATCCCGAGGTGGAAAAATCCACAACTGTAAGTAGAAGTTGTCAGCAGAGTCTTACAGAAACAGAATATTTGAAAAATCCTGTAGAAGGTGATAGCGCTGCAGAATAAATTGGCGCTATATAAATAAAGATTATTATATTATTATTATTATGTTTTAGGTGATTACACTCTTACAAGGAATATTATGGGGGTTATACAAGACGTGATAAAGTGGTGATAAAGAGTAGATGACTTTTCCAGTGATATCACTTCTCCAGCTGGAGAGATCTTAGTACAATGGCTCCATAAAATAACATAGGGATTGGAGAAGTGATATCACTGGAGAAGTCATCTCCACTTTATCACCTCTTTATCACCCCTTAATGAATCTTCCCAATGTGTTCTTAACAGACTAAGACTACGGCAGCACAAGCTTAGTCCCACAGCAACATAAATCTTGAAAAAATTGTTAGCAGGTTGAGTCCTACTGCAACATATGTCCTGAAAAACAATTAGCATGCTAAGGCTGGGGGCACAGAATGGACTCAATGACAGCAACAACGCCTGATTTATATATTGGATATAGTTTCACATTGTCACCTTTTCACTATAACAATAGCCACCTGTTTGTACAACTCTGGTATAACTGTCCTTGAAAAAGCAAAATTCAGGTTTAAATATGCCAATGTGATTTAACACCTGTGGCAAGTTTGGAATTCCAACAGCATACATTTGGATGTTTTTGAATTTTTTGCAAGAACTCAGCAAGTGTGGTTGGCAGTAGGTGTGGGCAAAAAGTGAGAAAAATTTCCTGCATGACTTTTCGTGAAAAATGGACGATTTTTCTCTTTTTTCGTGAAAGTATTCTCCATTTCTCCAATGCAAAATGTTCCTCCTTTCCGCCTATACAAGCAATTTTTTCACCTATTCAAACACATTTTTATTTTAGTTTAACCCTTTGAGTGCCGGGGGGGGGGGTAAGCAATGCATTGCAAAGCAATGTGTTGCGTACACCTCTGGCACTCAAAGGGTTAACACAATTATCTCCTAATCAACACATTTGTCTCCTATTTTTTCAATGGTGCAACATTCCCAGCAAAATATTACTTCTTCTGAGGGTGGAGAGGTGAAATAAATAGCTGAAAGTCAAAGTTGTGAGTTCTACAGCAACATATACCTTGAAAAATGTGTTAGCATGCAGAGTGCATTTGTCCTTTGCCCACAACACTTACTTCCTGCTTAAGTAACACTGGCAAAATATACAATAGAACAGAAAATATTGTGTGTATGGTGCTCACCAGAGAAATACCTCCCTTTGTGTATGGTGTTTAACCCTTATTTTATATATTTCTAAAAAAATAATAAATGGCTTTGGACTTTATGTCATTACAACTGGAATAATATTCCTTCTTACTGTATTTGTTTCCAAAGTTATTTTTAAGAGGTGTAGTAGGGGAGGCCTTAGATGTAATGCAAAAAAGGCAGATGGTTTAGTAGTACTATAAATATGCCTGATAGTAGTTGTTAATCAGGAAAATAAAATACAGATATGCAAAAATACAATAATAATAAGTTACAAATCACCATCAAATGAGGAAGTAATAAGGATGGATAAAAAAGTTCACTTGCCTTATCAGTTTAGTCCTTTACAGTCAATTAATATTACACAGAAGACAATGTCCCAGATGACAGTGAGTCAATAAATAATAATTGATGGAATGAAAAAAGATGAATGGATCAAATGATGATGTAAATGGGAGTAAATAGGTGAAATGATATAGAAGACGCAATGTTAGTAATCCGGCTATTATTCTTTTACGTGCTGCTCCTGTCAAAACACCAGGATCCCCAGGTGTAACAGACAATTTGATGCAGGTAGAACTGAAGTGCTCAGATAAAGATAAAAAGAGAGACAAGAAATAGGAGTATCTACGAGCAGTACTATAATAATATGATGGAATAAAAATAATGATGGTAAAAAGATTCAAAAAGAGTGTAAATTCACTCTAAAGAATAAAAATATTTATTAGTAAAACAAGATAGAATGTATCAGAGAATGTTCCGTTACATACAGCAAGAAACATATATCCTTGTATAAAATAACATTACACTCTCCAATATAAAACAATATATTTTAAAATCTACTGAAAAAAATTCCTTTACGAATATGATCTGATAGGACTAGAATGCTTAGACAGAATGGACTAGATAGTGAATACGGTTCAATAGTTCTAATTACCAGAGCAGGTGTATTTCAAATATAGTGTCTCTATGAACACATGCAAAAATGCCCCGTGACACAATGCCCCTTCTGGTAATGCTCTTACTGTTAGCTTTCTTTGTCTCATGCAGGCAAAACAGTTATCTTTGGAGTATCTTCTCTGGATGCCTCCATGGACTTGGAACTGCTGTTTTTTCAACATGCACTCCGGTTAAACTGTCTCTCTCGCGGGCTTCTGCTCCACCTGTTCCAATGAGTTGCAGGACTGGCTAGCATCTTGAATGTAAGGCAGGCAGGAACATTAAATATAGATCTTATGGCTGCCATAAATGGTTCAGAATTATCCAAGAAATTAGACCGTCAGTCAAGCAAAGGTGAGAACCAGGCAAATGACTTCTAGAGCTAAACTAGGATAAATATGCCAGCATGTTAAGGGTGAAAATAAGGCACTTTTTTAAATTTTAGTCCTCACATATCCTTTTCACATAAGATATATAAAAACAATGGTAAATAAGAGTATAGTGTTCCTACGGCAATGGAAAAGTCTTGACTCAATTTCTTCTATTCTGATAATACCAGTTGCTTAACCCTTTGAATTCTAAGCAATGTGTTGTGTACTCCTCTGGAACTCAAAGGGTTCAATAATACCCAACCTTTCAGCTCATGTTCCCTCAAATTTCCATCAGGAGTTGGCATAAAAATATATATATATATGTGAGTTAATTATAGAACCATACAGATTTGTAGTATTCTAGTAAATATATTTCCTCCAGTCTGCTCTTATAAACTCTATCTATAGTTATGTGTAATGTATTTGGTCTATTATTTACTATTCATTTTTTTAAGTATTTGATCACTACCTCTTTTTAAGATGTTGAATATAATATTAACTGGAATTTTATGCATATTGGGTAGAAGGAAGGGCTGTTATAATATGGCGTTTTTCTATTTACCTCAGATGAAGGAAGCACATAAGCTTCTGAAATGCATAGGATGGAGGTTACATTACAACATACTGATTGTTGACATCCCCAGCAGACTGAGTGGTGGTGGTGGAAATGAAGGAGAGCATGTGAGCAAAATACAGTGAATACACAGTGGCATGTGCTATTCTCATACACATCAGAAAATAAAAGGAAAACTGTTTGAACAGTTATGCAATTCCACCTGAATAAATTAGTCTTGGTGAATGCTGATGTACAAAGACTTGGGACCTATATTGCCTATTTTGTACTCCTAGATCTAACACAGATAGCATGGATTTGATATTTTGTTACTGAAATTGAAAGACTGATTAGTTTTTATTACTCTATTTTGAGCTTACTCAAAATAGAGTAACTATTGTTTTAACAATTTGTGCACGATTTTTAATTATTTGTGCACTGTTGCCATTTCCTCCTCCTTTCATTTCCACGTCATTTAAACTTTATATTATCTGAATACGGATGAACTTTGCCATCTATTGTCCATCCATCCATCTATCACTGAGAATATTTTAATCTATTATGGGATGATATTAATTACCCTCCTGTCAATCATTCAGTATGTATTTAATTGTATGGGAGGTTATTAATTCCCCATTTCAGAAGCGATATGATTTTGACATGTTTAGCTTTTAATTTTTTTATTTTATTTTCATGTTTTGTTATTTATAGCCTATCTAATGTTCTGTTGTTTTTAATTCAGTTATTTTGGCCATAATTTAATTAGTACATATTTGATCAGTAACTGGAAGTTTTTTGTGGCGGCTTCCTCCTTTTAACTGGTTTATTAGCCACTTATTAGATAGGGCTAACCAGATGTGTTAAGGATATATAATAACATAATAAAATTAGGTTGAAAAAAGATGCAGGTGCATCAAGTTCAACCTTTGTAACAGAATTATATAAAATAAGCCTTCCTCTGCTGAAGCTTAAACCTTTTCTTGAAAAGTATGGGGTGGCCCCTAGTTATTGAATCAGGCCATGGGATGAAAAGTTCACAACTAGAGAGATCCTTGTATTGACCTCATATATGCTTATGCAACGTAACAAGAACCCCACATAGGTGCCTTTTCTCTAGGGTAAATAAAGCAAATATGGCTAGACTTTTTTCATACTTCAAATCCTCCATTCCCTTAGTTCATTTTATTGTTCTTCTTGTGACTCTCTCCAGTTCTAGAATATCATTTTTCAGTACTGGTGTCCAAAACCGCACAGCATACTCCAGTGGCAAAATTATGTTAAGCACTCTTGCTTCAATACCCCTTTTCATGAAAAACAGTACTATGCTTGCTTTTGCTACTGCTATTTGTTACTGAATATTTCCAGGTTTACAGTTTTCTACGACTCCCAGAACTTTCTCTAGCAATGAGTATCCTAGAATGATTCCATTAGGTTCAAAAGTAGCATTATGATTTATTTATTGCAAATGCATAACATCACTTTCCTACATAATATGTCATATTCTGTTTGCCTACTCTGCAATTTTTATTACCCTGCATAATATATTGATAATTGACTTTCTATACCTATTTCTAGGTCATTTAAACATGACCAAAAGCAGTGGAACAATCACTGAACCCCTATTTAGTCCATTCTTAATTTACTGGTGAGTGTTCCATTTACAACAAAGAACTGTTCATTGTCCTTCATTCAGTGTTCTATCAAGATAGCCCCTAGACACAATATCCATATTTTATACACCAGCCTCCTATATGGGACTGTATGAAATGTATTTGAGAAATCTAGATATACTACATCTACTGCCTTACCATTATCAAAGATGTTTCTTACCTCTTCAGGGAATTTCAATTGCATTGTTTGGCAAAATCTATTCCTCATAAAGCCATGGTGATTCCTGCTAGTAATTAAAATTTTTGCAGTGTAGTCCTCAATATAATCCCTTACTATACCTTCAAGCAGTTTTCATGCTACCAAAGTCAAACTTAACCTATATAATAATTTACTAGTATGTTTGTCACAATGCAGTCATGCTCAGTAGAGACTGTCCGCATTCGGGCAGTCTCTACTGCGCATGATTGCATTGCCTGATTGAGGTGATGCAAGACTGCATCCCATGGAGCAGTGAGGTGGCGGCCTCTTAACATTATGCAGACCTTGGCCCACGTACACAGGCTTTTACACTAGTAGCTGTATAATTCCCAGGATCTTAAATTAAGGCACCACTATGGCTTTATGCCAATCATGTGGAACCAAGAATGTGAAGAGGGTGTCTTTAAAGATTAAAGAGAGCATTTTTGCTAACACTGCACTTTTTTCCAGAAGAACCCTTATATGTATATCATCAGGGCCAGAAGCTATGTCAGTTTTCATTTTGTCCAGTCTTCTCCTAAACTCTTCTTGTGTGAACCCTATAGCTGATAATGGTATGGTTGTAATTATTATTTGTTTAGTCTATTCTATCATTCCCCATTCCCTGTTATATACTGATTACAAATGTGTTCAGAACATCAGCCTTTTCCTTATCCTCCCTAATCAACTCACCCATATCATTACTGAAAGGTCCAACGCATTTCTCTTTAGATTTTGCTATTTATGTGTTTGTAAAACCTTTTTTGGATTAGTCTTGCTCTCCCTTCCAATTCAAGTTTAATTTTCTTTTTTTGCTAACCAAATTGCCTTTTTGCAATCTTTGTTGCAATCCATGTACTTCAAAATAGAATTATCTGTTCCTTCAGACTGTAATAGTAAAGGCAAAGGATCAGAAAGAGATGACTAAGCATGGAATAACTTACCTGAGAAAAATCAATTATTCTACTAGTTTAAAAATGTTACTTTTTTGTATTTAAAAACAACATGTAAATATATAAATGCTAATGTGCAATTTTTAGCTTTTTTACTTTTGTATTTGTATAAATGTGTATTCATTGTTCATATTTGATATTGTAAATGCCTTTCTAGAACATACTAGAAAAGGAGAGTAACTAAAAGTATAGGAGGTAGAGTAGAGGGAAGGAAAACTATGGTGAGAGAGTGGGGTAAAGTAAAAGGGAGAAGGATAGGGAGATTCAAGGAGTGGAACAGAGCAGACAAAATATGAGAGAGCTATAGATATTTCTAGCAGGCTTGCCTGAAGAAATTCTCTTACCTTATTCAGATGACCGAGGTAGGAACCTGCTGTGATTGATTCTAAAAGTAAACAAACCCTCTTTGGACATAATTTGACACACATCCATCACGTTCATCCTATGCCATATCACCCCTTTTGATTCATTGCTTTTCCTGCAATCTGATTTTTAATGAAAAAAATATACAAATGTAAAACCCTTGTTTAAGAAAAAATATATCAGGAGGAAACAGCTTGTTTCATATGAAAAACTGAACATACAGAATCATTTACTTATCCCTATTCCTTGTTCACATTAAAACATTGATTATATAGCAGGCTTGCCTGAAGAAACTCCCTTACCTTGTTCAGATGACTGAAGTAGGAACCTGCTGTGATTGATTCTAAAAGTAAACAAACCCTCTTTGGACATAATTTGACACACATCCATCACGTTCATCCCATGCCATATCACCCCTTTTGATTCATTGCTTTTCCTGCAATCTGATTTTTAATGAAAAAAATATACAAATGTAAAACCCTTGTTTAAGAAAAAATATATCAGGAGGAAACAGCTTGTTTCATATGAAAAACTGAACATACAGAATCATTTACTTATCCCTATTCCTTGTTCACATTAAAACATTGATTATATAGCAGGCTTGCCTGAAGAAACTCCCTTACCTTGTTCAGATGACTGAAGTAGGAACCTGCTGTGATTGATTCTAAAAGTAAACAAACCCTCTTTGGACATAATATGACACACATCCATCAAGTTCATCCCATGCCATATCACCCCTTTTGATACATTGCTTTTCCTGCAATCTGATTTTTAATGAAAAAAAAAATATACAAATGTAAAACTCTTGTTTAAGAAAAAATATATCAGGAGGAAACAGCTTGTTTCATATAAAAAGCTGAACATACAGAATCGTTTACTTATCCCTATTCCTTGTTCACATTAAAACATGGATTATATAGCTTTTCTTTAAAAAGTAGATCACATTAGAAAACAATCTGTGTGTATGCATGTCTGTGCATGTGTGTATGTGAGTATATATGTGTGTGTGTGTGCATATGTTATATATACAGTACTGTGCAAAGTATAAGGCAGTTGTGAAAAAAATGCTGTAAAGTAAGAATGCTTTAAAAATAGACATGTTAATAGTTTGTATGTATCAATTAAAAAATGACAGTGGTTGAACAGAAGAAAAAGCTAAATCATATCAATATTTTGTGTGACCACTACAGCATTAGTTCTTCTAGGTACACTTGCACAAAGCCAGGGATTTTGAAGGCAAATAGCCAGGGGTATGATTAAACAATTATATCAAACAGGTGCTAATAATCATCAATTTAATATGTGGGATGAAACACAATCATTAACTGAAACAGAAACAGCTGTGTAGAAGGAATAAAACTGGGTGAGGACAAGCCAAACTCAGCAAGGTGAGGTTTCTGAAGACAGTTCAATGTCAAAAGTCATACACCATGGCAAGACTGAGCACTGTAACAAGACATAAGGTAGTTATACTGAATCAGCAAGGTCTATCCCAGGCAGAAATTTCAAGGCAGACAGGGTTTTACAGATGTGCTGTCCAAGCTCTTTTGAGAAAGCACAAAGAAACAGGCAACGTTGAGGACTGTAGATGCAGTGGTCGGCCAAGGAAAAGATGAAAGACACATCATGCTTACTTCCCTTCACAATCTGAATATGTCCAGCAGTGCCATCATCTCAGAATTGGCAGAAAACAGTGGCATCCTGTTACATCCATATACTGTCCGGAGAAGTCTGGTCAGAAGTGGTTTTCTTGGAAGACTTGGGGCCAAAGAACAATACCACTAACATGGAAACAAGGCCAACCAACTCAATTATGCATGATAACATAGGAACTGGGATGCAGAAAAATGGCAGCAAGTGCTCAGGACTGATAAGTCTAAATTTTAAATATCTGGCTGTAGCAGAAGGCAGTTTGTTCACCGATGGGCTGGAAAAAGGTACAAAAATGAATGTCTGCAGGCAACAGTGAGGCATGGTGGAGGTTCCTTGCAAGTTTGGGACTGCATTTCTACAAACAGAGTTGGGGATTTAGTCAGAATTAATGGTCTCCTCAATGCTGAGAAGTACTAGGCAGATAATTATCCATTATGCAATACCATCTGGGAGGCATTTGATTGGCCCCAACTTTATTCTGCAGCATGACAATGACCCTAAACATACAGCCAAAGTCATTAAGAGCTATCCTCAGTATAAAGAAGAAAAAGGAGTCCTGGAAGTGATGGTATGGCCTGCACAGAGCCCTGATCTGATCATCATCGAGTCTGTCTGGGATTACATGAAGAGTGAGAAGCAACTGAGGCTGCCTAAATCCACAGAAGAACCATAGTTAGTTCTTCAAGATGTTTGTAACATCCTACCTGCAGAGTTCCTTAACTCCTTAACGACCCATGACGGTCCAGGACCATCATGGGTTGTTTTCCGTTAAGGACCCATGACAATCCTGGACCGTCATAGAATTCTGGGCTCCCCGCATGGCTGAACGCCGATCAGGGAGTCCGGAAGGGGGTGCCACAAAAAAAAAATGGTCTGTGGTCCTTAAGTGATGGCCGCATGTATGTATGTATGTATGTATATCTTTATTTGTATGGCGCCACACAGTGTACACAGAGCCTTACAATAAACATATGTTACAATAAATAAGAGGGGACGAAATAATTGTGACATTCATAGAAACAATGGGAGAGAGGTCCCTGCCCCAAGGAGCTTACAGTCTAAATGGGTAAAAGGAGACATACAATGGGGTGAGAGGGTGTTAAGTGCTGAGATTACAAGTGCTGAGTTTGGCCAAAGGCAGTGCATGGTCCTAGTGCTCCAGAAGATAAGATACTTAAAGATAGAGGGGGATTTTTCAAGATGTAGGGAGTGGGGTATGGAGTTCCATAGGTATGGAGCAGAAAGCGAGAAAGGTTTGAGACGGGAGAGGGCAAAGGGTGTGGATGGTGCAACAAGAAGTGCGTTGTGTGCTGAGTGAAGGAAGCAGCCAGGAACATAAGAGAAGATGAGGGAAGAGATGTAAGGAGGGGTAGCATTGTGGAGAGCATTAAAGGTAAGAAGAAGGGCTTTGTAATTGATGTGCTGCTGAATTGGGAACCATGACAGATGTCTGAGAATTATGTGGGCAGGTTCAGTTTTTGGGGAGAGTGTGGTGATTCGTGCAGCTGAGTTTAAAACAGATTGCATAGGTGAAAGATGAGTAGCAGGGAGGCCAGTTAGTAGAATATTGCAATAGTCTAAGCGGGACAGAATGAGGGCACGTATAAGAGTTTTAGTAGTTTGTTGGGAGAGGAAGGGGCGGATTTTAGCAATGTTGCAGAGAAAGAAGCGAGATGATCTAGCCACGGAGTTAATGTGAGGGGAGAAGGAAAGAGAGTAGTGTTGAGCGAGCACCCCGATGCTCGGGTGCTCGGGTGCTCTGACCGAGCACCCCCTGAGGCTCGAGTGCTCGGCCGAGCACCCGAGCCCCATTGGAATGAATGGGGCGACACCAGGCACCCCCTGCTCTGATGAGGGGAGGGTGCCTGGTCAATGCCCCCTTCATCTCCGCTATGCCCCCTTCATCTCCGAATGCCCCCTTCAGCTCCGCAATGTCCCCCTTCAGCTCCGCTATGCCCGTCTTCCACAATGTGCCCCTTCATCTCCGCTATGCCCCTCTTCCACAATGTGCCCCTTCATCTCCGCTATGCCCCTCTTCCACAATGTCCCCCTTCATCTCCTCTATGCCATAGAGGAGATGAAGGGGGACATTGTGGAAGAGGGGCATAGCGGAGATGAAGGGGCACATTGTGGAAGAGGGGCATAGCGGAGATGAAGGGGCACATTGTGGAAGACGGGCATAGCGGAGATGAAGGGGGACATTGTGGAAGAGGGGCATAGAGTCTATGCCCCTCTTCCACAATGTCCCCCTTCATCTCCGCAATGCCCCCTTCATCTCCGCAATGCCCCCGTACCTCCAGTCCCTGGTGGTCCAGAGGAGCGTCTTGTGATCTGTGCCTCTTCCGGCACAGATCCCCGCCACCCGAACATGGCGGGAGAGCACATGGCGGTACTCGACGAGTACCGCCATGTGCCGAGCAGAGCGATGCTCGAGCCGATCCGAGCATCGGCCGAGCACGCTCGCTCATCACTAAAAGAGAGGAATCAAATATGGCCCCAAGGCAGCGTGATGAGCTGACCAGATCAATATCAATTCCATCAACTGTAGTGGTGAAGCTAGGTGTTGGGCAAGGTCTTGGTGGGAAGATTAGCAGTTCGGTTTTGGCCATGTTTATCTTCAGCTGACGTTGTGCCATCCAGGAGAAAATGGCCAAAAGGCAGTCTGAAATTTGCAGCTGGATTTGAGGTGAAAGATCAGGAGTGGAGATGTAAATTTGGGTATCGTCAGCATATAGATGGTATTTGAAGCATGCACGATTGACCATCCTTAAGGGGTTAACAAACTATGTGCAAGTGTACCTAGAAGAATGTATGCTTTTTTGAAGGTAAAGGGTGGTTACACCAAATATTGATTTGATTTAAATTTTTCTTCAGTTCATCCACTTTGCATTTTGTTAATTGATAACAATAAACCATTTATTTGTCTATTTTTGAAAGTATTATTACTTTACAGCATTTTTTCAGACCTGCCTAAGAGTTTTGCACAATACTAATCAACATTTCTGCCATAGCTGTGGACTTTATCAAGATAAAGGCCACAGCTAAGGTGGAGACGTTGATTCAGTAATGTAAACCTCTCTTAATTTGAAAAAAAGATCCTGCGGGTGCCATCTTTCCTGCTGAACTATCTATCTATCTATCTATCTATCTATCTATCTATCTATTCATACACACACACACACATATGTTATTTTCAATGTTAGTTGCCCTTGCATGCAAAAAAATTTGCTATACAGATAATTTGGTATTCTGTTTAAAAAGGGAAAAGAACAATTAACTAAAGGTCAGTAAGCTATAATCCCAGTTTGTTAAGTATAATATCAGATAAAGATGCCTTTATTAAATGTTGCATTAAATTAATTTCATAAAGAATAAGTACAGTTTTAGTAAGCAATAATAACTTTAGAAATACAATGCATGAACAGTATTTACCAGTGAAAAGTTTAATAAAGTTCAGTTCCTTAGAGCAATGTAGATTTGTGAGTTTTTCAAGAAGTTAATAATCCTTAGACATGGTTTTACCATCTTCCTAACAACGCGGACAAACAATGCATTGAAACCATAATGGTATGAGAAGAACCATGCAAGGTATTACATTTGGCAACAATTAGTTAACCACTCATCAAAATGAGAAAATTCCACTCCTGAATCTTCAATTATTATCACTCCATTATAGTTAAACCATTAAAGGGATAGTAACACTTAAATTGTAAAAAAAAGCTATATTGTAGGGTGTATCCTTCTGAGCAAAATCAGGACACTGCCACCTGCTGAGAGGTGTTATGTTCAAAAGTTATTGCAGCTTGATTTTTTTAGGTGAAGTATCTTAGTGGCATGAAATTTTACAGTGGTGCTATTTCTACACTATCCTATGGACAGCTCTGGTCAGTTGACCATAAATCTCCATAAGATGGGATAGCAACAACAACACTATAAAATTTTAGACCATTGAGATACTTCACCTAAAAAAAAATCAATATTGAGTTGCAATGACTTTTGAACAAAACACCTCTCGGCAGTGGGAGTTTCCTTGTTTTACTCAGGAGGATAAACACTACAATATATATATTTCTACATATTAAAGGGATAGTAATTAGTGTTGAGCGAGCACCCCGATGCTCGGGTGCTCGGGTGCTCTGACCGAGCACCCCCTGAGGCTCGAGTGCTCGGCCGAGCACCCGAGCCCCATTGACTTCAATGGGGCGACACGAGCATTACACCAGGCACCCCCTGCTCTGATGAGGGGAGGGTGCCTGGTCAATGCCCCCCTTCATCTCCGCTATGCCCCCTTCATCTCTGTATGCCCCCTTCATCTCCGCAATGTCCCCCTTCATCTCCGCAATGTCCCCCTTCATCTCCGCTATGCCCCTCTTCCACAATGTCCCCCTTCATCTCCGCTATGCCCCTCTTCCACAATGTCCCCCTTCATCTCCGCTATGCCCCTCTTCCACAATGTCCCCCTTCATCTCCTCTATGCCATAGAGGAGATGAAGGGGGACATTGTGGAAGAGGGGCATAGCGGAGATGAAGGGGGACATTGTGGAAGAGGGGCATAGCGGAGATGAAGGGGGACATTGTGGAAGAGGGGCATAGAGTCTATGCCCCTCTTCCACAATGTCCCCCTCCATCTCCGCAATGCCCCCTTCATCTCCGCAATGCCCCCGTACCTCCAGTCCCTGGTGGTCCAGCGGAGTGTCTTCTGATCTGTGCCTCTTCCGGCACAGATCCCCGCCACCCGAACATGGCGGGAGAGCACATGGCGGTACTCGACGAGTACCGCCATGTGCCGAGCAGAGCGATGCTCGAGCCGATCCGAGCATCGGCCGAGCACGCTCGCTCAACACTAATAGTAATACTTCGTTTTAACTTTATTTTATTTTGTAGGCATTAAAAAAACATGAAGAATGATATAAGTCTTATTTCTCAAACCTTTATGGTTTATGAGATATTCACAAGCAAAGTTTCCCCCTCCCGCCCCTTTTACCTACTGTAAACAATTTCTTCTCAGATGTGGAATACAGTCCATAGACTGGACAGAAGGGGACACTCTTATTCCTATGAAAACAATGAAATCCCTGCCCCCCTTGACAAGCTTTTCAGGTTTTTTCCTTATCTTAATTGAAGATTGTCCCTCTCTGCAGTCTACCTGGGCAGCTCCCTTCTGCCCTGGCTGAGAAGTGTTACATCAGTAAAAGGGGCTGGAGGGGGACACTTTGCTTGTGAATATCTCTTAAACCATAAAGGTTTGAGAGATAAGACTTATATCATTCTTCATGTTTTTTTAATGCCTACAAAATAAAATAAAGTTAAAATGAAGTATTACTATCCCTTTAAGTGTTACTATCACTTTAATTGGTTGAAAGTGGAGTAATATTTGAAGGAGAAGTAACAGGTCCTAATAATAATCACTACATACTTTATACATTTCCCATATGATATTTTCTGTACAGATGTACTATTCTTTTCTCTAATGTTTCTGGAAATAATGTAGCATGTTATCAATTGCTAATAAATAATTTACTATATTGAATAATGACAAAGAAACAATTGTAATGCAAGGCAGAAAAGAGCAACATTTTCCCCTCTTTGGTGGTTTTATCTTTAAAAATATTTATTTTTACAAACACTGAAAACCAATATGTTCAGTTTTGTCATGAACAGATGGGGGAACAACTACTGATTCCACTACCCATATGGGATTTGCCATATTTTTAATATTGTGTTCTGTGTAGGAACATTTTTAAATATAATAACTTGATTTCTCTTTACACACCATATGGAGTTACATTGGGTTTGTATATATATATATATATATATATATATATATATATATATATATATTGTTTTATATATATATAGATATATAGAAATATATAGAATTTTTTTTTAAATAAACCTTTTGTCTATTATAAGACTGGGGGTCAATACATAGTGTATTAAATATGCCTTATATGATAATTAACACCGCCTAATACCAACCCAAAATACTAACCCAAACATGGGTGACCTCTTCCGTGTACCAGCGTGCCAAGTTGGCGTCTGACAGAGACCGCTCTGGTCTTGGAACGTTCAATTTCAGGCCACATTTTTACTTACAGGGCTCCCTCAGGAGCGCTGCAAGTAAAAATTATGTGACATGCCAGGACTGTCACCGATCCTTAAGGGTATAAAAACCGGTGATGGTCCTGGCATGTCACCGTTCCTAAGCGGTTAAAGAAATATCAACTTCAGCCATTCCTGGATGTCACATTCATGGAGGCAGTGAACAAAATGGAGAGTTATAAGGTACAGGGAACCGAATGGCCACCCCAAAACAGAAGTCTAAAGAAAAGAGGCACACTAAAGGTATCCAGAAATATAAAGAAGCTTTATTAACCATACAAAATACCTGGGCAGCATAAAAACTATTAAAAGCAACACAAGCGAGCCCTAGTGTACACAATATACACCCCAAATGATAATAAAAAAACCACTAGACAAGTATACAATGTGAAGAGGGATTCTCAAAACAGTAGAAGCTCAATAAAGTGCATACTGACAACAGATACATACTAATGAGTTTAGCAAAAAAAGTGAAATACAAAGAAGCAGTATACTCATTTATCCATGAATCTATCCACATCTATCCATGTATCAAGTGGTAAAACAGGGGTAATATCCAATCATGGCTCGCCTGTCATCCCAACACCCAACATGTGTAGCTTTGTCAGTTATAATACAATTACCCCATGTTACTACTTGATACATGATAGATGAGTATCCTGCTTCTTTGTATTTCACATTTTTGCTACACTTACTTAAAATGCTTTGCACACCACAATGATCCTCAAAGGGTTAAATACTTAAGATTATCACATGCAGTGTTCTCAGTTAGTGACCTGTGCTCCTACTATCTCATGAGTAAGGACAAAATCCATGGGCACCATCAGGACTTTCTAGAGATAGAAAGGGAATCAGAGGGTTTTTATTAGAAGGTATTAATTCTCCATTAAGTGAATGGTTTTCAAACATGTCTGCATGGAACTACAGTTTTAGTCATGTCTAGCAAAGGAACAAATCTGTGGTGGCATTGCATATTTGGTTCTGAGACTGCAGATTTCTTTTGCTGCATCTGCTCCTAATTACTAAGGTATACACCCAAAAATGATCAACTGTATGCTGACTGTGAAAAATGGAGAATGTGTTATCACACTACTCTACATCATGTTTCATTCCATATACTAACAATTATCAGAGGAAACCTTTAAAAAATATCTTCCTTTTCTTGTGCATGCAGGGTGGGCATTTTCTGCTTGTTTGAATTAAATTGTGTCATTTTGTTAGATTTGTCATTTTAACATCCCAAGTTGAAAGACAACATTCCCCCAAACAAAAAATAATTTGTTTTAAATTGAAATGTTAAGTATAAGCAGAAAATAATGTTACATGTAAAAATGAACACAAGTTGTGGGCTCCGCCGCTGTTGCTGGAGGTGGCGGGAGGAAGGGAAGCTAACAACCGCATCCCCTTCATTGGTACCTTTTGGGCAGATACCCGAGCCAGCTTGTGGGAAATTTAAACAGAGTCTAGATTTTATATGGCCAGTTCCTGTTCAGAATGGTTCTATCCAGTCTCTGTTCCAATTTTCAACACTCTGGCTCGGGCATCGGCCTGAAAGGTACCAAGGAGGGTTGTTAGCCTCACATCCTGCTTCAATTCATAGGGTTAGTTCTACTAACATTACACGCATTGTAGGACTACTTTGGATTCATTGCTCTGGGGCTTGGGGCCCCATATCAATACATCCACTGGTCACTGTTTTTTTGGGGGGTTTTTTAAAGGGATTTACAAAGTACTATTGTAGAGAATTAAAAAAGAAATCCATCAATGCCATTCCTATCTCTCAAACCTTTATGGTTTGAGAGATAGAATGTTCTAAAGTTCCCTCTCCCTCCTCTTTCCCTGACATCAACTGTAATCTTCAATAGCAATATTTAAAAATAACTACTTAATTGGAACGGTCTAAAAAGAACTTGGTTTGCAAGCACACTTTGTAGAACATTCCAATGAAGTAGTTCTTTTTAAATATCACTGTTTCAGCTCTGCTGAAGAGCCTCCTCAAGTTAGTCTACACGGATCTCCTTCTGTCAGCTTTACAGAAGACATCCGGGAGGGAAGAACTTTAAAAAGTTCTATTGCTCAAACCGTAAAGGTTTGAGAGATAAGAATGGCATTGATGGGTTTCTTTTTTTATTCTCTACAATATTACTTTTTATATATCTAAGACAGTACAATCCCTTTAAGACCATAGAGAAGGGACCAGTTCTTGACTGCTTCAACCTTTGCAGGATCCATTTGAAGATGATCAGCTGAGAAAATGTAGCCCGAGAAGGGAATGTGAGACTTCTCAAATTCACTTTTTTCTAGCTTAGCATACAGGCCATGAGTACATAAGCATTCTAGGACCAAAGCTACATGGGATGGTAGTATTGCAGTGTCTTAGAAAAGAAAAGAATATTGTCCAGGTACACTACAACACAGGACTGAAGCATGTCACAGAATATTCATTTAAGGACTGGAAGGGGCATTGCAGAGCACAAACAGCCTCACCAGGTATTCATAGTGTCCTGAATAGGTATTGAAGACTGTTTTCCACTTATCCTCCTTTCATATGCGGAAACAGGGAATTAAAAAAGAAACCTGCTCTAGCAAGAGAAGAAAAATGTCTGATAAACCCTCTTGCCAAATTGTTCCGAACATACTCTTCCCTAGCTTTGGTATGGGTGTTGAAAGACGAGAGGTGTGACTACTAGCAGGGGTTGTACTAGGCAGAAGATCAATGGCACAGTTGTAGGGTCTGTGGGAAGGTAAAGTCTCATCTTTTGATTTCAAAAGACATCTACAAACTTGCTGTACTAGGCTGCTACTAGAGGAGGTTCATCAGAGGCAAGTGAGGCAACAGAACATGTAGGGAGAATGCAATGAGTTTAACACAAGTCACCAAAGGAAGATATTTGCTAAGTTTTCCACCACTAAAAAACTTGCCCCCCAATAATACCCCATCTGGCAACTAACTGCTCAGTAGCGCTAGTCACTAGAATTATTACCACATTAACAAGAATTATCCATTGTTCCGGGGCTGACAGGCAGGACAGAGCGCAGACATCTTTCCATAGTGACATCTGCTCTCCTGCACTGTCAGTCCCAGCTGGCTCTGGGAGGTGTTGCTAGGAGCCGTTCGGCTCCAAAAGGGACTGACAGCGCAGGAGCACAGACGTCACTATGGAAAGATGTCTGCGCTCCGTCCTGCCTGTCATCCCAGGAACAATGGATAATTCTCATTAACGCGGTAATAGTTCTGGTGACTAGTGCCATTGAGCAGCTAGTTGCCAGATGGGGAATTATTGGGGGCAAGTTTTTTTAGTGGTGGTAGTTCCTCTTTAATAACAGGGTTAGGAAGACATAGTCAGGGGTATCCCAGGATTGTAGTAAGTGTGCTCTGTTCTTCACTACTGCTGTTGCTGCTGTATTTCCCCATATCACCTACAGCAGCAGCACCTCTTCCTCTTTCTCTTCCTCTTTCACTTCCCATAGGTGGGAAACAGAAAGGTTTTTGTGGAAAATTTGGTGGTGTTAAATAAAAGGCATAAATTCAGTGGTGAAGTAACATATCTGATCCATTGAGTTCCACTTCTACACAGATAATTTGCAACAATTGTTCATCAACATCCATTGGGTATTTATGAATGATCAAGCATATTTCTTGATATGATGAACAGGAGTTTACTCTAGGCAGGGAAATGAACCCCTAAGTGTAATGTGCAGGGATTGGTAGACTGAGGCTCTCCAGCTGTTGGGGATTACAATTCCCATCTAAACCAGCTAGCTGTTAGCTGGCCAGGGTGATGGGAGTTGCTGTTAACAATTGCAGCAGAGCCTCAGGTTGCCAAACCCTGGTATAGCGTGTATGCCAAACAGGGAAACACATGAAAAATCAGAGTAAGTTTGAAGTATACATTTGTTGACACTCAAGCTGCCAGTGGCTTATCTTTGGAGGCCAATGGGTTAAAAATACCAGTGGATTAGCTTTGGAGGTCAAAGGGTTAAAATAGCACTTGACACCTTGAATGTGAAAGGTGAAAACCCTGCTCTGATCATCAGCATTTTATTGGAAATCAAAATTCAATTATAAATATGCTTTTTAAAGGGACAGTAATGTCCCAGAAAAAAATCTTTATAGTTTTGTAGTGCTTAAAAAATTTAACTATATGCAACAAATCCTATCTCTCAAACAGCTATGGTTTGAGAGATATTTGGTACTAAATTTCCCCCTCCCTCCCCTTTCCCTGACGTCAGCGCCGTACTGACTGCAGGGGAATCCTGTCCGGGGACCAACTGACGGCTCTTCAGCAGAGCCGAAATTGTGTTATTGGAAAATAATTACTTAATTGGAAAGGTCTACAAAGTGTGCTTGCAAACCAGGCACACTTTGTGAAGTAATTTGTTTGAAATAGTGTGATAACTCCTCCTCGTGTTTGCCGACACGGATCTCCTGCTGTCAGCTTCACAGCTGACATCAGGAGAAGGGGAGGGAGGGGGTATTGAATATGAATATCTCTCAAACCATAGCGGTTTGAGAGATCGGATTTGTTGCATATATTTTAATTTTTTAAGCACTACAAAACTATAAAGATTTTTTCTGGGACATTACTGTCCCTTTAAGCAAAACAGGATATACAGGCTTTTGAGAATTAAAGCAACACAAACACATATAAACAATAATAAGTCTTTTACTTTCACTTGCTCAGTGGTCCCTAATGTCAGCAGAAATCATTCTCAGTGAAACTCTATCTGCAGGAGAGATCTGTTACCTATGTTTGATTGCAAAGTGCTGGGTCACGTTGATCGACCTTTTGTCACTTCTAGTTTTACTGAACCAAAAGACCTGTACATGAAAGCAATTCCATCTACAGTGCATGTCCCTGGTGACTACTGGATAAGTAAAAGTAATGGACATTTCTTTTTGGAAGTTTTAGTGTTCCTCTTAGAATTGATATATATATATATATAAAGATGTTTTGCTTGAAGCCTAATTGGAAAGGGCTTCACACACATGCACGCACACACACATAAAATATTAATCTCAATAAATATTTGACTATATAGCTGTATATGTTGTGTCAACAAATACATCTTCAGACCCACAGTTATCTGTATATCATAAGATGGCAATTAAGCTTCAAAGTCTTCTGGACCATAACATTACTGTGACAAAATAAAAATGCCTCTAATTAAATTATTCTAATTTAAAATGGATGTTAGGGCATGACAGAATATATATAACTGTTCTTTTTGTAATTATTTTCAATTAAAACATATTACCACCATATTAGCCACATGATTCAATACACTTCTGGATGTGCAAATATGTAAAATAAGAAATATCTTTTAAAATAATATTATTGAAGAAATGCTATTTGATCTTTGTCATACATAGATATATTATTATTTTCTACCATACCTGAAATTATGTTATTATACTTGATAGTGATACTATGATATCAAAAATGCCTGAAGAATTTTAAGGATACTAAATATTATTTTATTAATTACTCTGCTGCTAAGGAAGTGGCTTTAAATGTCCTCAGCAGATGGTCTAAAATGGTTAAGAATGTCTATAGTCACATCCTCTACACTGCACCAGCAAAGGGGTTAATACCGTGGACTATGACTTACCTAACCGGAAGTCTTCAGTCCATGGTAATACTCCTGCAATAGTAAGGCCATTGCATATTATTATGCTCATGCATGATGATGTCATTAATGATGTCAAAATGTTGTCCATTTTCTCTGGGCCTTTTTCCTACTGAAGGAATTCATATGCAAATGTTGTTCTTCAAATCCAATAGATTGGTTGTCTCTATCATCTCTTTTTCAAGTCTATGAGGTCTGATCATTTTTTCACCATTTTCGATCTCACCAATTCTCGCATTGAAATCTGCCATTAAAAGTTTGTAGTTGTAATTGTCCTTTTTGTAGGGGCGTAATAAATCATCATATCATTCTTCAAATTCATTATCACTGTGGCTACTTGTAGGGGTATAAACTTGAATAGTTTGAAGAACATAGTGACTGTTTAGTTTGATAGCACATGAAGCAATTCTTTTAGAAACACTTTCTACTTTTATGGCTGAGTCTGTCAATGTTTTGTTAATCAAGAATCCGATTCCTCTACATTGTCCATAATTGGTTAATTTATAGTATAGCCATTGTCCATCTTCTAATTTGACTAAATCTTTGTCTTTTTTTATGAGTCTCAATCAAGCCTATAATGTCCCAACTGATGTTATTCATTTCTTGTACTAGTTCTTCTAAGCTTGAAACCGTACTCATAGATCAAATGTTAAGCGTTCCAATGTCTAAAAACCAAAAGCATTGTTATAGAATCTGGTGATTCTTAACACCCCTACCACTGAGATGGTCTTCCTGCTGCAGTGGGTAGTATCTTTCTGTCGTCCTGCAAATGAAAGCCATTTTTTTAGCTGTGAAGACATGTTGTTGCTTCAGCAAGCATGGAGTGAACTCTCTTCACAATACCTTAACAAACTGACAACTAGAGTGCCAAAGGTCTGCAAGGGTGTAATTGCTGCAAATGGAGGATTCTGAAAGCAAAGTTTGAAGGACACAATTATTATTTAAATTAAAAATCATTATTTCTAACCTTGTCAGTGTCTTGACTGTATTTCTTATTCATTTTGCAACGCATTTGATTGAAAACAAGGACATTTCTAAGTGACCCTAAACTCTGGAATGGTAGTGTATAGATATATAAACCCCCTATGGGGAAAAGTAATAAAAAATCCTAGTATAATATGAAAAAAATCCTAGAAGAATAAGAAGTTTAGAGGGAGTGGATGAAGATGATGATAACCTGTGATCATCTGGAAAGTCTGACTCTGGACAAGTAAACATGCATAAAAATACATAATATATCCACTAGTTCCAAAATGACGGGCAAGTCCCCTCTGCATGGGAACACCACTTCTGAGGAGGATTAGTCTAATATTTGCATGGAAATTTCTGCTCTATAATGGCACTAGATAGCTAAAACGTGATGCTTCTGATGCTTCTACAACAAGCCATTGTGCTTTTGTTTGTCCTCAGAACCTACCACATTTTGGTATTGTGATGTGCCAAGGTGTCACACTTACAATCATTATAGACAGAGCAGATGCAGGCTCAGAAACAGGTAGGTGCACTGTGCTGCTAGTGCATTCATCCACATTCAACATTCCTCTATTTAAAATATTACCCCAGGTCCCTGGGTATGTTAGGGGGGTAGCCACAAAATCTGGTGGGCTGAGTGGACTCCCACTACTGCTACTGCTTGTGGATTTGTCCATCTCAGAAGCATCCATCCTATTCCTCTACTACTAATTGGCAACAAATCTCCATTGTAGGAAGTTCTGGGTTTTTATATTATTGCAACAGGAATTCTTATCTCCATAGAAAGTAAAATCACCAAAAAGGAGGAAAGTCTTGGTATTTTCTCTGAGAGGGAAACATCCAGAAAAAGTGACACATCAACAAAATTCCTTTGAAAAAAATTAGACTTTTTGCCCATCTCCAATTCTAGTGTAAGCCAACAGAGAAGCCTGCTCCACGGATACCAGTTATCCAATTCCTATGGAGCCAATGCACTAAGATTTCCACAACTTTGGAGATCTTAGTTCATAGGCTCCATAGAATAACTGGAACTGGAGAAGTGATCTCACTGTAGAAGTCATACCCACATTATCACGCCTTAGGACATGACCCACCTTGGATGACAACAATCCGTTGGACTCCCTTCTATCATTAAAGGGGCTAAAAGCTCCATTTAAATCAATCAACATTTCAAGAATCATTATTTCTCCCCTACAGGTCAGTTGGTTTGTCCAACAATTGCTCCAGTTTGCATTGATACATAAGGCCCATAGACTCTTTGGTAGAATAATTCTGTGCCAAACTAAAAATAACAATTCTCAAAATTCTCACTGTTTTAAAGGTTGCATTTAACCTTTTGAATGTAAAGTCTATCTCCAATTCATTGCTCTGAGATGCATTGGAGATCTGTTTAGCATCAAGAAGTTAAAAGCCCCATTTGAATCAATGGGCTTTTCATTTGCCCCAATGGTGTAAGTAAGGGCTAGGCAATCTTTGGCTTATAAGCTGTGGTGGATAACAAAATCCTATGGCTGGTTGGGGATGATGAGAATTGGAGGGCCATCTGGTGTAGCTGGCTTGTCACAGAATTGCACCATTGTTTTTGGATATGGCCCTTTCTTTAGATAACATTTGTGATAATTTTGTTGCATCCAGATATCTTCACACAATCCAAGGAATCCGTTGTGCATCCCTCTGGCACTCAAAGTGTTAAACTGGATTTCAGATGTGAAACAGCTGGAGCTGTGCCAGAAAGAAATAGTATATAGATTTAACTTCTTAATGAAAGCATAATTAAATACAAAAATAGCCATTGCCTTGTCTTGTTTCACTTAGCCATCCATTCTTTTTCTATAAATTTCAGACCTTTTAAATAATTCTGTATGAGTAATGTCTCTTTATCCTGTATATCTTGGTACATATTGTATCTGTTCTTTATGTCAGGGCTGTTGCTAAAACAATAGGATGAGTCACTCTTCCCCTGCTGCAGTGGAAAATTCATGTGGATTCTAAACAACAAATACAAATAGAAGCATGCCGCATAGCTTAATAATTGCAATGTACCATATTTTATCCCCCTGGATGTTATATAGGGGCCAAAGCAAAGTTTGTTAGACAGGAATTAAAAAAATTGTATGCAACAATAATTGGAATTTGTTTAATGTAATTTTGCTTAAAAATTATTTGCAGATCACTGGGCATAGACAAGGGATAGACATTATGCAGACCTCCACCTGTTCTTGATATGAATGGGAACAAGAAGAAGTAGGAGGAAAACTGCCTGTTTCACCTCTTATGAAAATCACTGTGGAAAGCCCGTTGCCCCTGTCTTTCAGCAACAGTATACCAAGTGTGGATGTGCAGTGTGCTCATGCGTGGAGTGTATTTGTTTGTTTACATGCATGAGTACTCATATGATACAATGCATGCAAGATTGAATACTGGAAGGTGAAGTATATGCAAATCAGTAAGTTTAACCTTCCAGCATTAACTTTCTCCTGCCTTTTCCATCTCATAGGAACTTCGAGTAAAGGAGAAACAACTCTCCTATTCTGAAGAAGTTCCTGGTGAAGAATATGTTATATATCCCTAATTGTTGGACTACAATTCCCATCCCCATCATGCTCAGGTTTGCCATCTGTGGTGTAGATATATAGGCTAGAGTCAAACACTTCTGATTTCTGGGATGCTAAAGTGTTGTCACATTAAGCATGCAATGAGATTTCTGGGCATTGAGGGCCCTGTGTTCAATTTAAGAATTGTGGGGCAAACCAACTGCACCTCAGGAAACAAAAAAAAATTCACATTAATTTAAACTGAGCTTTGAATGATAAAAGTGATAGTAATGTCTGATTAATCTTCATGGTATTTGACCTATGGAGATTGTTATTTCAATACTGTCAGAGCTGCAGTTCAAGAGTAATTGAATGATAAAGTATCCCCCTCCCTCCCCTTTTACCTGTTGTAAGCCACCTCCACTCGGATGTGGAATCTAGTCTCTTGACCGGACACATTACAGCAAGGGACAATCTTCTTACTGTGAGTACAAGGAAAATCCTGCTCCCCTTGATAGGTTTTTAAGGTTTTTCCTAATGCTCACTGAAGATTATCCCTCTCTGAGATCCATCAGGACCGTCTTGCCGCTCTGAGGTGAGCAATGTTTCAATAGGTAAAAGGGGCGGGACTGGGATACTTTCTCATTCAATAATACTTGAACTACAACTCGGACAGTACTGAAATAATGTTCTCCACATCCCAAATACTGTGAAGATTAATCAGAGCTGCTTTTTTATGAAACGTTACTATGCCTGTAACAAGTTTTCAAAGCATTGATTCACAATGTGTTGGAGACCTTTCTAGCATTCAAAGGATTAACAATCCCATATGTCTAATTGTTGATGTTTGAGAACTTATTTTCTCTAGGTTGCGCGTGGTTTGTCCTATAATTACTCCACTTTCCTTTTGAATATAAGGAAGCAAATGTATAAATTCACTAGTGCAGCCCTGCTGGCATTTGCCTCTAATGCCTGCATCCCAGGTTATACACTACAGTGTATGGTATCTGAAGTGCATACCTGCTGTGTAATGCGAGTGAGCCTCATCCTCTGGATCCACTGCATGAGCTGGGATATGGAGCATGCATTCTCCATCTCCCCATGTCTTGATTAGTACATTGACCTATGTAAGGCATACATGAAAGGACTGTCTGAAAATGGCCACAGATTGAGGAGTATGTAGCTTAATAAATTTCTGATATGCAGATGTAGGCCCTTAATGTGCACAGCATATAAGAAAATTAATAAATGAATCATATAGTATATCATTACTTCCCTTTCCAGATTCAAACACAAGCGGTGCAGAATTAGCCACAAGGTAGGTTTACTCACACTATTAAGCTTAAAGGGGAACATTCATATCAGAAAACATTTTGTCCATGGGCTTAATTAGCCCAACTACATTAGCCCTGGTATTTTTTTAATTTTACCTACCTAGTATTTAAGCTATGGTGACCTGAAATGTGTCACATCTGTGTAGTGTTTCACCCTGTATGCATACCTGGGAACTTTTGAAATTAGCTCACCCTGAGACATATGAAATATTAACCCTTAACGCCCAAAAGAAAGCAGATTCTATGTGTTACATCAATGTTTGCTCTAAACCAGAGATAATCCAAGCAATTTTTAAGGAACCTTTCACATGCTACAGTTCTGAAATATAACTTCTTATACACTCATAAGGCAAGCAGGACTTGTCCTCCTGCCTTTCTGGTAGAAGTGTCATGGATTTGGACAATAAATAACCAGTAAATTGGTGTAAATCATATAGGAGGACACACTGGATTTGCTCACCCTGAGAATTTGGCCCTTCACCCTGAGACCCTGAGATTTGGTTCCAAACCCTGAGTCTCAGGGTCAAACCCTGAGAGTTCCCAGGTATGCCTGTATGTTTGGCACAACATAGCAGGACTTCCCACCTTCCTCCCAGATGCCCCATGGAGCTCATTCGCACTTCCCTTTGTAGTTGTATTTATGTTGGCTAACGTTACAGCAAGCTCCGTTTACCACGCTTCTGCCCCGGGGCAGCTGGTAGGGAGGTGGGAAGTCCTGCTCTGTTGTGCCACACATACAGTGTGCCACACAACACAGAAGTGGCACATTTCAGGTCTTCATAGCTTAAAGGGATAGTAATACTTCGTTTTATCTTTATTTTATTTTGTAGGCATTAAAAAAACATGAAAACATGAAAGTCTTATCTCTCAAATCTTTATGGTTTGAGAGATATTCACAAACAAAGTTTCCCCTCCCGCCCCTTTTGCCTAGTGTAAGCCATCTCTTCTCAGATGTGGAATCCAGTCCAGAGAGTAGCGATACATGGAAGGCCTAGTTTTCTAGGCATGGGTGAGATTTTTCACCTCAAAAGCAAAACAAGCACAAAATTGCACTTTCTTCTGAGCTGGAATTTTTTTTGTGAATTCTGCTGATTTTCTGCTTTTTCCTGCTTAGACAGAATTTCCAAACCACACGGAAATATCACCTTTTTTTCCTCAGGCATAGTATAAAAGGGTGTCAGCATGTCATTCTGTGTTTGCTAGCAAAAGAGAAAGGAAGTATGATAGGAGAAAGTAGATGTACTCAAAATACCTCCAAATCTTGTGTCACTGATTGAGAATAACCAGGCAACCATGATCCAAGTTACTTCCTGATCTGGCTGTCATGTGTTAGAGGAGTCTGGGTGTGTGTGAAGGCAGCAAAAGATTTACTCCAAATATCCCCAAATTTTGTGTGAATGAGAAGACACAGGAATCTGTTGCTTCCTGATCTGGCTATTTTCTCTGTGTTAGGATGGTATGGGAATGAGTGAAGGGAGCAAATGAGATTTACCCCAAAAATCCCAAATTTGTGTTGTGTTTGAGGTGACAGAGGAAGATGTGATTCAAGTTACTTCCAGCTGGCTGTTCTTTTTTTGTTTTTTAACTCTGATAGGGACACTTAAATTGGAAAAAAAAATCAAAATAATTTGTTTTAATAGTTTGATATGTAACAGGATGTCCCTGTCATGAGCTGGAACTAAGGAAGACAGATAATAGAAGAGATAGATTTTGTTTGTTAAGTACAAACCATCAGACACAGTCAGTTGTGTTGTGTACTTCGAGCAAAGGTACTGGGGCAGGGTTAGGTCTAAAGCAGCAGTAAAGGTATGTGTTAATAAAGTGCTAGTCCACTGACTACAGCCATGGTTTCTGCAGCATACTCAATAAAGTATGATGTTTCTTTTCATCCTCCTGAGTAGGCTGTTGTCAAAAGTGACATTAACAGTAGCATCACCACCCACAGTAATATTAATAAACCATCTAAGGTGACAAGAAATCATATTCTAGTGTTGATGGCATAACAGAAGAAGGTGTAGCAGTTCAACCAACTGCTGTGCCTGACAGTGAAAGTAAAAACACTAGTCATGAAAGTAGTGGAAAACATGCTTAAAATCCCTCTGAGGTGAAAAGTAAAAAGAAAGTGTTTGACACTATAAAAAAGGCCTAGAGGAATATAAAAGAAGTGGAGAAGAAGTTGCGGGTGATGCTGAGGAATGAGATGACTTATTGATTGCTGATAATTGTGTTGATCTAAAATATATCCTTCTAGAATCCACCTCTCCGTCAGACACAGATGGAGAGTGAGAGATGATGACAAACAATGCCTTTGGAATGACAAAGTTGGCAAAATGTTGGTAGTTGACATGCTGCCTTATTCTTTTGTAGCAAAATGATGTCTTGTGTTGCATCCCACTGGCCACAGGTATTTTTCAAGGACAGCTCTGCTAGAATTGTAAAATCAGATGGTTAGTGTGGTGGGCAAACAGCTGGATACCTGGTATGGCAAGAAATGTTACTGTCACAGGAACCACTGGGCCCTTGGCTCCTGGAGGGGCCTGGGGTCCAGCCCCCTCTCTACAGACCATGGATTCTATTCATGCAGAGGATCCTTTACCAGCTCCCCAATCCCATCTTGGGGCTAAGTCACCCTGTGCTTCTTGGGGGTGCACAGTGACTAGGAAACACAGTGAACACTTTTCCTAGCCTTGTCAGGCCAGAGGATACCAGACCTCCCAAAAGACTAATTAATTTGGAAGATGTAAGAGATGCTTCAGCACATTATCCTGTTTTGTGTATTCCGGCCCCTCTGTAACACTTGTACCCAGACCCATTCCTTTGTCCCACTGTATAGTTAATTCATTCATGTCTGGCCCATTGTATCCTGTTATCACCTACCCATTGGCTCGTCACACAGTATGTTTACAGTCCCATTGTATTCATTGTACTCCATGTTTCAACTGAAACCACCCTCTATCCATTGACCCTTTTTTAAAGATGTGTATTCCCATTGCACCATTGTGCCTCTTTGTATCATGTGCCCCTCCACCACCAGCCCCATTGTCTCCCCATATGTGGTTTGCAGAATCTGTGTCCTTTTGGATCCGAATATGGGTGGATAACTCATTATCTGTGTATATAAACCCTGTATATTGTAAATAAATCAGTTCCGGTTGTCCCTACACTAGTGTTGTCTGGTGATGGGGGACTTTGTGATATACTGGCAGAGGTTTTTGCTGTTCCAGAGAGGAAGAAGCTGTGACTGATGGAGACACCCAGGCGGGGTGTTAGCTGGTTCCGTCACAGTTACCAATAGATATGTTTAACAGCAGATATGTGGACAAGTAGCCAAAGAACAAACTATAGTACTGTCACTGCTCACTGGTCTAAATTCCCACCAGTGGGGAACAATAGCATGAATCATCAAGTCACAGTCACAGTGATCTTGTCCATTTCTGGCAGTATTATGAAAAGACAGCAGCAGGAGACCCCCATTCCATTGGCAAATCACTTTGCATATGCAGAGTTTTGAGAGACGATCTCACAAAAGCCATAGATGTATTAAATAAAGTAGCTCACATGTTAGAGGACTGGTTAGAGGACTGAAGTCTGAGGACTTCAGAGGGAATGGGAAAGATGGAGAAGAATGGCCTCTTTCTTGTCCTCCACATTCCCCTTCATTGTCTCTGGCAGTGGATAATGTTGCTGCTACTGCCTCAGAGTCAGCACTGCAACTAGTATCAGAAGTATTGCTACTGCTGGCAAGTGTAACCTGCCCTAGTCCCGCATTGTTTGCAGACTAGCACTAGCAGAAATATCAGCAGGCACAGGCAGCTGATCTCTTTTCCTGCTGGTGGTGGTATTAATTCTCAGCCACCACCAGTTCTGGCCTCTTCAGGTTCATGTTCCACCTGGACACTGTAGTGAAGATAAGGGGAGGACTCCCAGTCCCAGGATCAGAAGAATGGTGTGGGATCCCTTGACCGCTAGTCTGGATGCTGTAAAATGTTTCCCCTACCACTCCGGCTGCTTCACTGTTACTGCTACTACTAACACCAACCACATCAAGTTCAGCCGCAGAATCTTCCTCCTCAGTCTCACAGTCACTAGTAATATCAGGATATTGTTGACTACCCCTTCCTTCACTCCTAAGGCTAACAAGCTGCTGGACCTTAGTAGCAGTAGTACTAGCAGTGGCAGGACTGCTTGGGAATGGCAAGTGTGATTTAGCAGCAGGCAACGTTTTGGTGATAGCAGGTTCAGCACTGGCAGCAAGTTCAATACTAGCAGCAGGTTCAGCACTGGCAGTAGGTTCAGTACTAGCAGCATTTCAGCACTGGCAGCAGGTTCAGTACTAGCAACAGCTACAACACTAGTGCCTACAGGATCAGAAATGGTGGCACTGGCAGCAGGGGCAACACGTCTGGCAACAGGTACAACACTAGTGGCTGCAGTTACAGAAATGGTGGCACTGGCAGCAGGGGTAGCACATCTGGCAACAGGTACACCACTAGTGGCTGCAGGATCAGAAATGGTGGCACTGGCAGCAGGGGCAGCATGTCTGGCAACAGGTACAACACTAGTGGCTGCAGTTACAGAAATGGTGGCACTGGTGGCAGTGGCAGCACGTCTGGCAACAGGTATAACAATAGTGGCTGCAGGATCATAAATGGTGGCATTGGCAGCAGGGGCAGCACATCTTGAAGCAGGCACAGGCAGCTGACCTGTCCTGCTCTCACTATCCTTTTCTCCCTTCCTTCTCTTTTCTCCCTTCCTTCCCATTCACTTTTCCCTCTCTCTTCTTATTAAATTCCCCAAGATGCCTTGGGGTGATTTAGGGGGACTGGACAGCATTGGTAGTTACGTCCTCCTCCTCTGACTCAGTGGACACATAATAAGGGTCTTTCCAGTTCCTTTTTTTGCTGCTCATAGTGATAGGAGTCACTATGAGCCTCTCCTGCCTCAATGTTTATCTCGCTCTGTAGCTGCTTCTATTGTGTCTGCCTTCAGTGAAAATGTCATGTTTTTATAGTGGAAGTGTGAAAACAATATAAATCAACGGGCAAAAACTTTTTAGCCATTGAAACAATGGCGAAAGATTTTGGTCAATGGGTGAAAGATGCAAAAATTTTAACCGCTAGGTTTAAAGTGGATTTTCCTGGGAAAAAGAGGATAACAATGTGGTTTTTGTGAAATTTCTCATGGGACCATGGCGACAACTTTCACCCATTCCTAATTATGACCTTTAGTCTTCAATGTATAACGGGTGTAAATCCAATAAGATTCCCTATTATATAGCTGCCTAAACTTATCCCCTCCAACTATGATAGTGGGGACATGTTCAGGAGGCAAGAGCAATGTAGGGCCCAGTTCACCATTATGAACTTCCTTATAGTGTTTACTCAAAGAAATTTCTCATCCCGCTTCGAGATACTTCTACAATGTTCCAAAAATCTTTTTTTTTCATTTTTTTTTGTCCTTCCTGTATATTTTATTTCACATGGGCGATATTGCATGTAATATGAATTTCAATATTACACAATTTACCCTTATTATCAGGGAACCTGTCTACTTTATGCATTATAAATTTACATATGATACAACGCTGGGATCCATACTGTGACAGTTACCGAGTTCCAGCGACACTGGCGACGAGGACGCAGGAGGCGTCGATATGTCTTGGTCACTTCCTCCCAGATGTCCCTGACTATGCCTGGTTTGAGTGCACCTGGCAGCATCATTGGTCACCCATATCCTCTTGCCAGCTGGATTTGGTGCTCATGGATCTGTCTTACTATTCATATATTAATAGGGATCATTTTTTATTAAAATGTCATATATTTTGGAATTATTTTAATCATTATTATATTATCTTATTCAACATCAATTTCATGCTGAATTTAAGAAATAATATTTGCATGGCTATGATTAGCTAAGGCCAGAATCACAAATGTGCAGTTCATCAACATTCTGTAGACATCATTGATCAACTATATAGTTAATATAGCAAATACGATGTGGAGAATTCTCTCTCTATCACTCTGTACATATGTATGTATGCAAATCAGCAGCAACATCATCCTCTGGCCCAGCCAGTGAAGGGAAATGTGGACGAGAAGAAAGAGGCCATTTTTCTCCACCTGTTCCCTCTCCACTGAGGTCCTGGGTATGAGGACCACAGTGCTGTCATCAGCGACGGCACTGTGCACAATTGAAAAGGAGAAATGAGGGAACTCACCTTGACACAATCACCCTGATAACAGACATCAAACACAGACACCATGCCATTTATGTGGAACATGTTACAGCCAAAACCCACCAAAGGAATCAGGCACCGCTGTTGCTGTACCTCTGACTGTCCCCTAAGGCAACAAGAGGAGAGACAGAGATCAAAGAGGAGGAGGAATAGAGAAAGTCAGCCAAAAGCTGAAAATTCGATGGTAAGGGAAACACCTAGCCATCACCTTCTTGCTTTAGGATAACTACATGTTCTGGCAATCAACCTCATTCATCTTTACCTCCCTCACTGGTAACTAGACATTCAGTAGATGTTAGAATGTGGCAGTTTGTGTCCACCCATTGCACACTCTGTGGTGCACTGACCATACTTTGCAGTGTGGTGGAGGAGAATCACAATCAGGGCGTAAAGTGGCATCTGTGAAGATTCCATCCCACAGAGTATGTTAAACTGGTGAAAGGGAGGGTTCATCATTACTATTAACCTGTCTGCAAGTTGTCACGTGTCCTCAGTGGGGAATGGACAAGGGGCATTGTGACAGCAGCAGTATTTGGTTATTTGGTTTCTGGTGGGAGGATTTCACATTGGGGACCCTAAGCATCATGGTGTGTGGTTACAGTTATGCCAGGTGTTGATGCGAGTCCAGGTGTGTTCATTGTTCCCAATCCTTCCCTTATTTATAACACACACTGTGCACATTGCAGTTGCTGATGAGAGGTGCAGTTCCTGCTCTCAAGGAAAAAAAATCTATTTTAACAACACACCCATGATTTTTAAGTGTTAAATAAATTAGAGCAGGTCATAGAGAAATTGCTTGTACTCCACTCCTTGAAAACTGGTTTTGTGTCAGCCCATAATAGCTGCCTTGAGAATAGGTGATATGGTACATGCTTTGCCCATGTGCTAAATTTAAGGGGAACATTCACATAAGAAAAACTTTCGTGTAGTGGCATCAATCACTATAACAAGATTAGCGTTTTTTTTTTTTTAATTTTACTTACCTACTATGGAAGATCTCAAGAGTCAAATTCGGGAACTTCTGCATTATGAGGTACCCAGTATGTGCGGCACAACGCATCAGGACTTCCCACCTCCCTCCCAGCTGCCCAAGGGAGCACGTTCACTCTTCCCTTTGAGGTGGCATTCATGTGGGCTATCGTTACAGCAAGCTCCGTTTGCCACGCTACTGAGCTTGCTGTAACGAAAACCCACATAAATGTCACTTAGAAGGGAAGCGTGAACGTGCACACTGTGGCAGCTCGGAGGGAGGTGGGAAGTCCTGCTGTGTTGTGCCGCACATACAGGGGCCTGCAGAAAGAGGAAATACCCGATTTTAACTCTTCATATATTCCATAGTAGGTAAGTAAAATTAAAAAAAAACAAACAAACAACACTAATCTTGTTGTAGTGACTGAAGTCACTACACAAAAGTTTTTCTTATGTGAATGTTCCTCTTTAGTTGTGACTACAAAGAATCCAAATATTACTCACAAAATCTGTGACCCATCTACAAATGGAGATCCCAACCAGGAGGATATCCATATTGTACATGATAGAACATTTGTACATTTAATGCAAAACTCAAAGTCTTTGGAGAGGTCATATTTTTCACCTAGACAATGGCACCTAATGGATGATGTATTTGAGCTTCTGAAACCTTTTGAGGGGGTCACCTTGCTGGTTGTAATGCAGGGGAAGGAATTAGCGAGATTCCTCCACTGATTTATTTAGTGCAGAAAAAACTGAGTAATATGGCTGATGAATCATATAATAATGAAAGCACAGACATGCATCAGGTAGTGAAGGACATGTTAGCATGCTTTGAGCAGGATCCTTGAATAGTGTCCACTAAAAACCACTTGGCACAAGGGCACGTAGAATAAGATAAATAAAATACTTTAATATATTGATATCCCTATGTGTTTCGTGGCTCTACAGTCCACTCCATCAGGGGATGAAAGAATGGAATAGTAAAAACATGTATTTATACAATTACAATCAAATATTACTCTTATACGTACCATGATGCCGGCGTGGAGGACAGCGCCTGGCCCTGGTGACGTAGCGTGACTTAAGTGTATTGTTGGCCAACTGAAATATTCATGCCTCTTTTCCAATTCAAACATGACTATCCGTTTCCATGGATATGAGGCGCTTTTCCTCCAGTCCAGACAAACACCTTGCAGTATGATAATAAAACCTGCAATTCATCAATGTATATTTCAGCCATCTAAAATAGAACATTCAAACATAAAGTGTGCCAATTCAAGCACCAAGTATTACTATTATTCGTTCATAAAATTAAAATAAATTTAGTTGAATTTTAATTTAATTTAAAATTAGCATGAAGAATATGTGTAATACACATCTTGATGCTACTAACTGTTGAACATCTCATTATGCACCGTAATAGTAAAAAAGATGTGGGGGAAAAAATCCTATCTTATAAGAGAGAAGGGGGGGGAATATGTGTGTGTAAAGAACTATCACGGTGCCCGTGCTCCCTGTGTTGCCTTCTGTCAGTTTTGGCTGTGCGATGCTCCCATTGGTTGATCTGCAGTTGGCCCGCGCAGTATGGATTTTATGTACTGGGCTCTGGCACCTATCCGGTGCCCTTTCGTGGTGTTCCTGTTCCTGTACCAGTGCCTACTTGAGCTTGTACCGACTTGGACTCGTTTGACTACTCTGCTTCTTGTCTCCGTGATTCGACCCGGCCTGGCTGACGTTCCTGCTCCGTTATCTGACCCGGCTTGTCTCACGTTCCTGCTCCGTGATTCGACTCGGCCTGGCTGAAGTCCCAGCTCTGTGATCTGACCCGGCCTGGCTGACGTTCCGGCTCCGTGTCTCGACCCGGTTCTCCTGTTCCAGTGTTCGCTGTGTCGCTTGGGCGACATTCTGACTACCGCTGTGCTTGGGGGCCTAGTGTCCATTACTGCTACAAACAGTAAGCCATTGGCTGTGTCCTCCTTTAACTCTTGCAGAGTCTCAGTGTTGCCTCGGTTACTGCTACGGCAGTGTGCCATTGGCTGTATCCTCCGTAAACTCTTGCAGAGCCTCAGTGTTGCCTCCTTTACTGCTACGGCAGTGTGCCATTGGCTGTATCCTCCATTAACTCTTACAGAGCCTCTGTGTTGCCTCTGTTACTGCTACAGCAGTGTGCCATTGACTGAGCCCTCCATTAACTCTTGCAGAGCTTCAGTGTTGCCTCCGTTACTGCTACGGCAGTGTGCCATTGGCTGAACTATCCGTTAAGCTCTTGCAGAGTCTCAGTGTTGCCTCCGTTACTGCTATGGCAGTGTTCCAATGGCTGAATTATCCGTTAAGCTCTTGCAGAGCATCTGTGTTGCCTCCGTGACTGCTACGGCAGTAATCTTTAGTCTCAGTTTCCGCTCTGGCGGATTGCAAGTACTCTGGTCTCCGTTACTGCTTACCCTATCCTACCATACTGGGCGTTACTAAGAGAACTCACCACAGATTTCTCTTCACAGAGACTGATTACACCCATTGGAGAACTTTAACTCATACTGAAGTGTTGCTCTGGGTATACACACTTTCCTGCCTGACCTGTGTCAGTATAAGACCACTCTGGACTTTCATGTTATACTGGACCTGTGTAGGCATATGCATATATAACCTGTCTTGTGTCTGTATTATACTGCTGAAGTACTACAGGGTCTGTGAAGGTTATCTTATTATTTACGATTTCAATAAAACTATGTTTTATCCTAACCCACTGTGTCTGAGTGTTGAACCAACCGTTACAAGAACTGAACGGGAAATGACTGCAATAGATAATCTCTACATATTGTTAAAACTGTCTTAAAGGTATAATTTGTATTAGTATAATACATTTTGTGTGTAATGGTGATAATTCATTTTGTAGGAAATTGCTGACCTTCATCTCTTCATTTAACCCATTGGGGGATAGAGTATCCAATGTGTATATACAATATGCCTCTCTACAGCACAATGTAGAGAATCTATTTGGTCTTGAGGTCGGAATGTGTTCAATGCCAATAATTTTGAAGTTATTAATGCTGCCATCCTTACAGTTGATAAAATGTTTCGGAATTGTATAATTTTCGTCGTTTCTGCTGATGAGATACTGACGTTCTCTTGCATGATTCCGGAGTGGTCTCGTAGTTCTGCCTACATACTGAATACCACAACCACATGCTATGACATAAATTACAAAAGCTGTATCACATGTAATTAGGCTTTTAATTTGATATGTGTTGTGGTTTACAAAACTTTGTATGTTCGTCACTTCTGCAATTTGTGCATCTGCTATGGAGGCATCTATAATTGCCCGTTGGGATCTTGGAGTTAAATATACCCTTTTCTCTTGGTTGTCCTTCAAAATCTTGGGTCTGCTGGCTGCCACATAGCCTCATAGTTTTTTGGCCCTTCTATAGGTTATTTTAGCCTTAGATGGAAGAATATTCTGTAGGAGTGGGTCCTGTCGAAGAATACCCCAGTATTTCTGAACAATCAAATGGATCATCATAGACGTTCCATTAAACTGTGTAATTAATGCTGGAGATTTTTCTGCTTGAGATTTTCATTTATTTTTTTATAGTTCCTTTCTCTGCATATTTGAAGCTCTATTAAATGCAGATTCCTTCAGTGAAACTTTGTGCCCCCTTTCTAGCAATTGTATTTTTAAGTCCTCACTTTTTTCCAGAAAATCTTGAATATCGCTACAATTTCTCCTTGATCTGTGAAATTGGCCGAATGGGATGTTTTTCACCCATTTTGGGTGATGGAGGCTGTTTACTCTCAAATATCGATTTCTGGAGACCTCTTTTTTGTAAATGGTGCTTGTTATATGTTGTTCAGGAAATCATCTAAGTTTGAGATCCAAAAAAGTAATCTCCTGTGTGTTGGACTCAGAGGTAAATGTCAGTCCCATATCATTTGAGTTGAAGCTCTGTATCAGTTGTTGTAATGAATCAGATGACCCGCCCCAAATAATTAGAATGTCATCTATATATCTTCCATAGTATGCTAGGCTGTCCCCCCATTTCTCCCTGGGCTATACTGAAAGGTCTTCCCACACGCCCATAAAGAGATTGGCATATGAGGGGGCAAACCTAGTACCCATGGCAGTGCCCCTAATTTGCAAGAAGAAGTTCTCCTGAAATGAAAAGAATTTATGGTGCAGTATGAATGAGACACATTTGATAATGAATACCATTTGTTTCTGTGGCAGTTTTGCTTCTGTTTCCAAAAAATATCTAACGGCCTGTAATCCCAAAACATGGTCGATACAGGTATACAGAGAAGACACATAAAGAATTGCCCACATATAATTTTATTTCCATGTGATTGATGATAGTATGTTCAGAACATGCTGAGAATCTCTTATATAGGAGGCAAGTGTGACCACATATTGTTGTAAGTAAAAATCTATGTAGGCAGATAAGTTAGAGGTAAATGAGTTGAGGCCTGAAATTATGGGCCTTCCTGGGGGATTTTTATTGTTCTTATGTAGTTTGCGTATGTGATAAAAGAAGGGGGGGGTTCAGCATGATCCAAAAAACATATTGGAGCTCCTGTTTGTTTAAAATCCCTTCATCCAACCCATATTTTAATACATTTTTTATTGCGTCATTGAAGACTTCGGAAGGGTTATAAGTTAATTTTTGGTAAGATTTTTCATCTGTCAATAGTCTCGTGCTTCTTCCAGATATACAGTGGTATCTTGTATCACTAGTGCACCACCTTTGTCTGCTTCACGGATGGTGTGCCTGCTACACGGATTTCAAGGCAAACCTTTCTTTTTTACTGAGGTTATCATTGTAGCTAATCTGTTTATTTGCTTTTGTTTTTTCTTTAAATTCTTTAAGAACCATCCCGAAGAAAGCATCCACATGAGGCCCTTTATATTGGGAGGGGAAGAAGTGAGATTGTTTTTTATATGGGGTATGTAGTATACATTCCTTCTGTAGATCTTTTTCAGTTTTGCTGTAATTTTCTAATTGTAATGATTCTAGTATTTGTAAATGTTTTAGATCTCGTTCATTTAAGACATGTTTGTCGTCCGTGCTTGCTGCACTAGACGTTTGAGTAGGAAATTTCGTTTTCTTGATTTTGAAGTATCTGTGCAGATATAATTCCCTTATAAATCTCTTAAGAGCTAGAAAAAATTTAAAATCATCAGGCTTACTTGTGGGGGCAAACTTAAGCCCTTTTTCCAATAAGGTTTCCTCATGTTTACTTAATGATCTGCTTGATAGATTGAAGATTACTTTCCCTTATGTTGCTGTTGTGTTTTCTGAATGTTTTGTTTCTTTTGGTCTACTTCTTCTTCCTCCCCGTTTGTCTCTTTGGAGTCTCCTTTTCTTTTTCTGGATCCTTGAATTGATTTCATCTTGTGTTTTCCTTTTTCCTTGATGTTCGTGCCAAATTCTAAAAAAGGCCCTTGTTGTTGTGTATGTTCTTGGTTTAGTATCCTCTCAGTAATTATTTTAGTTTGTAAAGCTTCAAATGAATTTTTCAAAGGCATATTTTCTCTGGACGTAGATGGTAAAGCATCAGACATAGATTCTGGTGTATTGTGATTTGTTGAAATAGTTTCTTTGAGTTTGGAATTATTGTGCATTGTTTCTATGTTAGCCTTCGTATTATTATGTGTGGAAAAAAGAAGAGGTTGGCCAATAATGCTTCTCCTCCAAAAACATGGGTGTGTTGTTACTAAAATAGATATTTTTCCCTTGAGAGCAAGAACTGCACCTCTGATCAGCAACTGCAATGTTCACAGTGGGTGTGGTAAATAAGGGAAGGCCTGGGAACAATGGGCACATCTGCACTCACTTCAAACACCTGGCACAACTCTATCCAACACTTAGGGTCCTCAATCTGAAATCCCCTGCCAGGGAACAAGTGCTGTAGCTGTCACTATGCCCCATGTCCACTCCCTGCTAAGGACACATGACAACTTGCCGACAGTTTAATAATAATAATGAACCCTCCCTGCCACCAGCTTAGCATACTTTATGGGATGGAATCTCCTCAGATGCAGCTTTATGCCCTGCTTGCGATTATCCTATACCACACTGCCATGGGTGGTCAGTGCACTGCACAGTGTGCAATAGTTGGACAAAAACTGCCCTATCCTGACATCTACTGAAAGTCTATCAACCAGTGAGGGAGGTAAAAATGAACATTGTGGATCACCAGAAGATGTAGTTACCCTAGAATGCTTGCCATCGAACTTTCATCCTCTGGCGGGGTTTCTCTATTCTTCCTCCTCTTTGATCTCCACCTCTCCTTTTGTTGCCTTTGGGGAGAGTCAGGGGTAGCAACAGTGGTGCTAGATTTCTTTTGTGGGTGTTTGTCTTTAACATGTTTCATATAAATGTTATGGTGTCCGTGTCATGTGTGTTATCAGGGCGGTTGTTCCAAGGTGCATTTCCTCCTTTCCCCTGACTTCTCATAAATTGTGCACAGTGCCATCAATGATGACATTCTTTTATTTTTTACAGTGATAAAATAAGTTGGACGACTGTAAAAATAAATAAATAATATTACAAATTAGGTTACAGACAGCTGACTGGGACCCTGATGTGAGCTGTGTGATCAGTTCTGTTATGTACCTAAGAGTAAAACACACAGTAGTTGAGTAATGTCCAGCAAATGAACAAGGGGCAGGGGGAGGGGGCAAGGAGGAGCAGTGCATTGATGTTAGAGTAAAATGGTGGTTCAAAAACTTACTGCAGCCATGGTTGTTGTAGCGTGTGCAATAAATGATGATCCATCTCCTCCCGGGGGAGATGGCGTTTGTCATGGTGCCACCAAGAGTTCCACCACCAGTGCCAGTACTATAAAAAAAAAATACTAGCAGAACTCTGAAGACGACGAGTTGTATTCTAGTGTTGATGATGGCATGATGGAGTAAAGTGTAGCAGTTTAACCAATTGCTGCATCTGACAATGAAACAAACATGCACCAAAACACCTGTCCTCAAAGTGAAAGGAAAACTAAAAAGAAATTGACACCTCTAAAAGCTTAGAGGAATTAAATTGGTAGTGCAAAAGAAGCAGCGGCCGATGACCTAATGATGATTGATTATGATGATGTACAGTACTATGCAAAAGTTTTAGACTGGTTTGAAAAAATGCTGTAAAGTAAGAATGCTTTCAAAAATAGACATGTTAATAGTTTATTTTTATCAATAAACAAAATGCAAAGTGTGTGAACAGAAGAAATATCTAAATCAAATCAATATTTGGTGTGATCACCTTTTGCCTTCAAAACAGCAACAATTCTTCCAGGTACACGGTTTTAAGGAACTCAGCAGATAGGTTGTTCCAAATATCTTGGAGAACTAACCACAGTTCTTCTGTGGATTTAGTCAACCTCAGTTGCTTCTTTCTCTTCATGTAACCCCAAACAGGCTCGATGATATTGAGATCAAGGTTCTATGGGGACCATACCATCACTTACAAAACGCCTTGTTCTTCTTTACACTGAAGATAGTTTACACTGAAGATAGTTCTTAATGATTTTGACTGTATGTTTGGGGTCATTGTCATGCTTCAGAATAAATTTGGGATCAATCAGATGCCTCCCTGATGGCATTGCATGATGTATAAGTATTTCTCAGCATTGAGGATACCATTCATTCTAACCAAATCCCCTAATCCATTTGCAGAAATGCGGCCCAAACTTGCAAGGAACTTCCACCATGCTTCACTGTTGCCTACAGACACTTATTCTTGCACCACTCTCCAGCCCTTCGGCGAGCAAACTGCCTTCAGTTACAGGTTTTATTAAACCTCATCATTCCAGAGCACCTGCTGCCATTTTTCTGCACCCATATTCTGTGGTATTAGCTAAACAGGGGAAACTCTATGGGTTTCTCTATGGGTTGGGATTCCCTCTGGAAAACAGGAAAATCATGCTTTTTTGCAAATATTCCCACAGGAACAAAACAGGACTTTTCAGTTGACCAAATTATTATGCTCCTTCTGTAGCATTCCATTAACCATTTGAGTGCCAGAGGAGTGTTTCTGGCACTTAAAGGGTTAAATTCTATGAAAGCTATAATTTTCTTTCTTTGTACTAATTAATTCCCCCTTCAGATCTAATAAAACCTCCTCCTCCTTCGCAATAGACAAATAAAACTTGTTGCACTCTTTAGAAATAGAAGCATATCCTCAGCCCCCACTTATAGATCACTTATTGTTGTACACCTATCTATTTCCCTTGTTGGCACCAGACAGTCTGCATCTATGATGTTTTATAATTGATCTCCTCTTTAGTGGAGGTTGCCTGGTTACCAATGCTCTCATGCTTCCTGTCATCCTGTGGGGGATTTCCCTGCACTGCTACTTAGAAATATCTAAATATAAATATATGTGGCTGATTAAGGGACAGATCAGATGTGACAGGATTTATTTAACCTGCTGAAACTACAGTATAATACAGTGACCAGATGATAATTTTCTGTACCAAAAACTCTCATCTGTTCAATACTGTACAAAACAATGTTTACTGTCAAACAATGATATAGAGACCTAGTGCTGCAATAAAATGGACCATGCACCCAAATTAACCCTTCCCATGCCAAAGGTTTAAAAGTGGAGAAATTGTGGAGAAAACCAATCGCACCAGAGATGAGAAATACATATTCTCACAATCCCCCTGATGTAAATTACACTTTTAAACCCTTGAATGTTAGAGAAGTCTCCAACACATAATGAAGCAACCCATTATAAACTTTTCTAGCATTTAGGGGGTTAAAATCAGTGGGAATTTTTATTTATGCCCTGTGTAGAAGTCTTGATGTAGAACCTGAGTAATTCTTCATCAAACTAATCATAAGGAACAAATACAAATTAACATTGATTTAAATTAAGATTTTAACCACCTGATTGCAGTGGAATGATTTCAGTTCTATTCATTGTGGAGCTCCGTCCACCTCTCTGTAATTGTATGCTTTCTTTCTAAGCTCAGTATTTGTTGACGAGAACCACAATGCACAAAAAAATTGTAAAAGCATGATGTATTAGGAATTACATAACACAAAAGCTTGTGGATAGAACAGGTCAACTTTATTAACATTGTATCACAGTGCCCGTGATTGCCTCCAGTGGGTAATTGCTGCAACAGCGACATTGTTACTTCCTGGCTGTCACTTTATGCAAGTCGCTGTTCTTATAGGTCACTGTGCTTGTGATGTCATCTCTCCGCCCACTGGCCAGGCCTTTTAAACCTCAGCATGTCCTATTACCTTTTCCCTTTCTTGGTGTACCTGAGCCTAGTGCTGTGTCGGTCCATTGCTGTTCCTGTGTATTACTCCTGCTCCGTCTGACTACCCGTTCCGGCTCTGACTCCTGGCTATGTTTGACTACCCATTCCGGCTTTGACTTTTGCTACGTCTGACTACCCAATCCAGCTCTAATCACTGGCGACATCTAACTACCCAATCTGGCTCTGACCTCTGGCTTTGTCTGACTACCCGTTCCGGCTCTGATCCCTGGCTGCCTTCTGTTACTCTCCCTCTGTTGTGCTCCGGTTGTGATTACCAGCCTCGGCTACCCATCCCCGGCTATTGGGATCCTTGCTGCCTTTGCCTACCCATTTCAACACTTGCTACGTCTAGCTGCACTTGTAGGTCAGTCTGTGTTTCTGACCTCCCGTGGTCGTTCAGGTTTGTGTGTTGCCTCACCTAGCCCTCAAGTGTCGTTTACCTTGCATTCGGTATACCTTAGCGTTAGGGTATAGTTGTGCTTCATTTTCCTGCCTAGTGAAGGTTTGAGGAAGTGTCTTGCACTGTCCTCACCTGGATTCGTTGAGGTGGTGGAGTTAGAGTCACTTCTGTGTGCTCCAGTGTCTGGAGTTACTTGCTCCCATTGCCTGAGTTACTCTATAGTCTGGGTACAGATGTGGGCCTATCGCACTAGCCTAGTGAAAGTTGAGGAAAGTGAGTTCACTGTTCCTCCCTGGCCTTGTGAAAGTGTGTTCCTCATTGCTGCCAACTACTGTGTCACTCATTGCTGCCACTGTTGTGTCATTCATTGCTGCCACTATTGTGTCATCATTGCTGCCACTATTGTATTTAAAATAAAGTTTTATTTTAAGTTCATCTGTACCTGTCAATGTTGTTATTTCTTAGTCACTCCGTAACACAATGAATATTTCTGTCAAATATATCAAAATTACAAAATGTTTATTGTATAATGCAACTTATCCAAAACTAATATCCCCAGCTTTGTCAATAGAATGGACTCATGCTAAACATAAATGTACCAACATTCCTAAAATTTAGTTACTCATTTACCCCTATTGTGCCAAGCCAAACCAGCTTCAATTGTCAAAAATACAGACTTTTTGGGAAACAATTATTTTTTGCTTTTTCATGAAAGTTTTTGCCCATAGACAATACATAAAATTTTTTCCTTCCAATAAATTTCTGCCATATCTTTGCTATTTTTGTCTGTGGTTTCTATGACTGCAATATTTTCCACCACAATATTACATATTCTGATGGCTGAAGTGGAGAAATAAATAGTTGAAAGTAAAGTCCCACAGCAACATATGGCTTGAAAAAAAGTGCTAGCAGGCTGAGTGCCTTTGGCTTTGGCCCACAACACTAACTTCCTGCTTAAGTAACATTGGCAAAGCCATCCTTGAAAAATAACTGCAGCTTGGGATATTGCAGCAGGGTGCAACAGATGACATCAGTTCTGTAAAGCCTCTGCTTTAAAAAAAGTAAAGGGCAGCATGTCAACCAACATTTTGGCAAGTTTACTATTCCATACTTTTTCATAATATTTGTGCAGGTTTTGACTTCTTTCTAAGAACTTAGTAAGAGTGTGATGGAAGTACATAGTAGAAGAATTGTGTAATGTTATTGATTAAATGACATGACTTGTGGAGGTGGTGGGGTGGTGACAATATGTGTAAGCACTGTATGACACTTTTAATCTGCAAAACCAAACTCAGGGTCATACTCCTCTATGGCAGGAGCAGGAAATCTTGGCACACTCTCTAACTCATCAACATCACTTCTATTATGTACCCCAGAGTCCCGGGAATTTCTTTTGCTGCTAGTTGTGGCATCTCTGCCATCTTCATGATGTGTCTTACAGTCAGACCTGGTTGTGCTTCATGTGGTTACTCATTGAAGAGTTGCATAGGCGAGAGCCTGCTTTCCCCCTGCACACATGCTTCTTACACAGACAACAAGTAGCAACATGCTTAGCTTTTGGATCTTTGACTTCATAGACTGTGGGATTCCTGAGAGACTGCTACTACTAATGGGCTAGATGTTGTTGAATTTGTAGTACCACTAAGTGTCACAGGTGCTACACTTCCAGCAGCAGCAGAGACACTCAAAGCTAAGGCTGTAGATGCTAAAAACCTGTGTTGTTGCTAATTACTCAACACTATTAGTGTTTGTGACTGAGTGGGGCTTGGATGTTTAGAAGCCATAACAACGGTTTAAAAACCTATCACAGTGCCTGTGATTATCCTGTCACTCTCATCTGTGGCAGACTGTGATTTGTTCAGTTGGTTTGGCCCGCCCCTTGGTGACCTTTTTATACCTGACTCTTACATCTGTCAGATGCCCTTTCGTGGTGTTTCTGAGCCAGACTTGCTGTTGCTGTGTTCCTGTATCCGGATTCCTGTGTACCGACTTTGGCCTGTCCTGACTACGCTCCAGTGTTCCTGATCGTGTATGACCCGGCTTGTCTGAGAATCCTCTACGTGCTACGACCCAGCTTGTCTGAGAACCCTCTACGTGCTACGACCCGGCTTGTCTGAGAGACTTCTACGTGCTACGACCCGGCTGGCTGACTTCCTGCTTCGAGATCATCGCGGCCTGTTCCAGCGACCTGCTTGGCCTGTTGTCGCCGCCGCAACATTCTGAATCCTGCGTTGCTGTGCCGAACTAGTGTGACCATTAAACTCCTGTGTAACCCATCCCTCAGTGCAGAGTTCCTTGCTGACTTGCATAAGCTGTGCTCCTTGTACCGAGCCTCTATACGCTGCAGAGCTAAGTTACCATACCGAGCCTGGGAGATTCAAACGTACCTTTTAACCCTTGCAGTGCCGCTTCTCTCTTGCCGGACTTCCTTTCTGATTACAGAGCCGTTACCTTGTAAGTCTACTGCTGCTGAGTTGGCCGCTACTTGGACGGCGACTCCCAGTTACGTTTGCAGAGTAGTCTATCCTGTTGGTCCGGTTGGGCGTCTTTGGCTCTCGGTCTCACGGTTAATACCGGAGGTATCCGGTGCGGCTATTGGTGGCAAGGTTAGGCTCCAAGCTCTTGCAAGATCCGAAGGTAAACGCCCGTGGGGGCTATTGGCTCGTGTTGTGCTCACGTTGGTCTCCGGTTATACGCCCGTGGGAGCTAAAACGCCAGCTTTGCATCTCAGGCTACTCTTGATCACGCCCGTGGGGGCTACATACTCTTGCACTTGCAGTCTCAGTGGTCTCTTGACGAACGCCCGCGGGGGCTATTTTGGGTTACTGTTCTTCACGTTGGTCACTGAACATCTACTACCCATCATTACATGAACTCTGTGCTGTGCACATTTGCTCAGTTTATCACTACACCATACGGGTGTGCCAAACCCCACAGCTGAGACTGACAAATTGTTCTCATTTACCCTTTAGGGGCCAGTTCCCTATTTTCTGTACCTATGTTGGGTGCCTTCTATCCATTATAGTGAATCTATGTGTACTGTGTATTCACTTGCAATTGTTGCTGTCAACTGTCTTTCAATAAAAGATTGTTTTATTTTACCTACTGGTCTGAGTGTCAAAACAAACCATTATAAAACCATTGTTGTTCGAACAAAAACAGTCCAGAATGCAGTATACATCATAGAAAGCTGACATAGATTGCCCCCTTTGACATATTAACCCCCCTATGAATTTGAATTACAGTGCTTACTTTCACCATTTTAATTCAACAAATATTGTTCACATTCAATATTTTAACTCCCCCTTTAAAATTTGACTTACAGTGCTCCCATGACTTTCTTTCTCCAGTTAAATTCGACATTGTTCTGCTCCTAATTTTTTTCAACATGCCCTCCTTGTATTTGCATTGCATGATTAACTCTATGAGTACCAGAGAGGTATCAATGCATTGCAATGTGTTTGCTACCCCTCTGGTACTCATAGGGTTAATAGGCAAGGTATGCAGCTGTATATGTGAAATAATTTTTTTTTACTATTATTATATTTTAATAGTATTTTAAATAAAAAGTTCATACCTCAAAGGGGGCATCAGGACCCTTCCTGACACCCCCTGGCATTGATCACCTATCCAAAAGGATACGTGATCAATGCAGGCGACAATTGCCTGCATTTTTAATAAAGCCAATATACCATATGTGTAACATGTTATATGGGCTTTCTTACAATATGTATTATTATATTAGTTTACAAATATAATTCAGACCTCGAGTTGCGCACCAGGACCCCTCCTGACACCCCTCTAACATGGCTCATCTATCCAGAAGGATAGATGATCCATGGGGCGACCTTCATAATAAAGCGCATATAACCTATTTTTAACATAGGTTAAATGCACTTTTTATGGATAAATATTAGTTCCAGATCTCGAGGGGGGCACCAAGACCCCTCCTGAAATCCCCCTATCATGGATCATCTATCCAAAAGGATAGATGATCCATGGGATGACCCTGAAGGCATTTTATGCCTTTCTTTGTACTGGAGCGGCTGTAATATACACAATAGAACTGATTGTGTGTGATGTCTTGCTTTGGATCTCTATTAAAATACTCAGTATCAGTCTGCCTCAGTCACACATCACACCAGAGTCCCTGTCCCTGACACCTATCAATTTTTTATTTATTTATTTTAATTAACAGCCCCCATCCTTATCATTGTCAACAAAAAAAAACAAAAAAACATACTCTGTTCAACTGCTTCTTTATCCAAACTACCCTAGTACAGAGATAACAGCCAGATGGGGAAGACACTTGGATCATGGTTGCATGTGTCTTCCCAGACAGTCACTCAGAAATTTGTGTTATTTGGGGCAATTCTTCTTTGCGCCCTTCTCACACACCCAGATTCCCCTGACAGAGATAACAGCCAGATCAAAAAGGAACTTGGACAACAACTTCCAGTGTCTACTCGATCACACACAAATTTGGGGTAAAACTCCTTTGCTCCCTACTCACACCCCTAGACTCCAGTAGGACAGTGATAACAGCCAGATCAGGAATAAACTTGGAACAAGGCTGTCTGTGTCTTCCCAGTCAGTCACACTGAATTTTGGGGTATTTGGGGTCAAACTCCTTCCTCCAATCCTGTCCCCCAGACTCCGTGTCACGGTTTTTGAAGACTCTCAGACTTAAGGTTTTGGTAAAAATGTAACTTTATTGAAAAAGTTAAGGCAATCCCCGTAGGGTTAATCATACATAATAATACAACAGCAATAGTTAATAGAATAGGCACTACTGGCCTTGCCAATGATACCGGGCAAGGCAACCCAAGTGACAGTAGCAAAAACAATAGGCTCTACCGGCCTTGCCTATACCGGGTAAGGCAACCGTGAGGTGACATGTACCGGTTCTACCGGCCTTACCAATACCGGGCAAGGCAGCCCAAGGGAGACTGAGTATAGGCTCTACCGGCCCTGCCACTACCGGGTAAGGCAACCTTAAAGATGGTAACGTACAAAGGTTCTACCGGCCTTACCAATACCGGGCAGGGCAGCCCAAGCGTAGACCAGCTGTCAGATGACTATGACAGTAGACAGGAATAGAAACAATGGTCTAATCGCAGCAGAAGTCTATTGCCAGAAAGTATCAGACTACTGCATAAGAAAGCATACAGCGACCTGTCCTCAGAACTAGTGTTCAGGAGCAAACCAACGTCCTCGCATTGGACCAACAGTAATGAGCGCAACCAGGCTTAATGGAGTAAACCAGCATCCGCACGCTGGGACCAACAGTAGATATCGCCACCAGGTGAAATGGAGTGAATCAGCGTCTGCAAACTGGGACCAAATGTAGTTCTCGCAACCAGTTTTAATGGAGTAAACCAGCGTCTGCACGCTGGGACCAAATGTAGTTCTCGCAACCAGTTTTAATGGAGTAAACCAGCGTCTGCACGCTGGGACCAACTGTAATTCTCGCAACCAGGTTAAATGGAGTAAACCAGCGCCCGCACGCTGGGACCAACAGTAATATCGCTACCAGGCTAAAGTAGTAGACCAGCGTCCACACGCTGGGACCAACAGTATATATCGTCACCTGGTGAAATGGAGTAAACCAGCATCTGCACGCTGGGACCAACAGTAATACTCACAACCAAGTTAATGGAGTAAACCAGCGTCCGCACGCTGAGACCAAATGTAATTCTCACAACCAGGTTAATGGAGTAAACCAGCGTCCGTTCGCTGGGACCAACAATAATTCTCGCAACCAGGTTTAAGGGAGTAAACCAGCATCCGCATGCTGGGATCAGCCAACAGAGCTGAAGCGGAATAGTAACAATGTCGCCGGAGCGACGGAGCAAGAGCGAGAGCCCTGTACTCTAGCGGGGAAACCACCGGAGCAAGACTGATGCGGTGACAGGTGACCGAAACACTGGAACCGCTGACAGAGAGCAACCGGCAGGAGAGGCGGGCAGGCTGGAGACTCAAGAACTCAGGAGGATTAACCCGCGAAGTGCTGGAACACAGGAACACCGGAACACTGGAACAATAGTGCACAGGAACACCGGAACACAGGATCACTGGAAAGCTGGAACACCGGAACGCAGGAACAGCAGGCCCAGAAGCCTGACAGCAGGTCAGGACAGGTGAGGTCAGAAACATCACGAAAGGGCAACCTGGGAGTGCCCAACCAGGGTTTAAAAAGGCAGAGTAAGGAGGGCTAATAGCAGACAGCCAATGAGTAATTCCCAGCAAGTGATAGACACCAGATAGCACGAATCACAGGCACCGTGATACTCTGCTAATACAGAGAACAGATGTCCTGCTTACAAGACTCAATAAACTAAGCTTCAACTCCACTTTATTAGCTAGTTTTTTAAAAGTGCTATTTTCCTCCTGTTTCTCTTTTGAGGCAAAAACTTTCTCCCATCCCTAATCACCACCAGCACAAACTGGGCCCATTTCCTGTCTTTCTTCTCACTAAAAAACCTTACCCTTCCCATTCTCCAAACCTCCCCTTTTACTTGACTCCTTCCTCATTCATCAATGGGTTCTTATTCCAAAAACCAAGTATCTATCTATCTATCTATCTATCTATCTATCTATCTATCTATTTCACACTTCTGTGAAACTCTCTGCAAGGAGTTGCACAGACTCCAACATCTCACCCTCCCCATAATCAAAAGCATTACAATCCCACCAAAAACAAACACATGCATGCAGTATACAGAGGAAGATGTATGACAAACACACACTGTATATTATATATATATATATATTCATGAGTCCTACAGAAATTATTATCATAGTTGAAACTAATATAAGCTCTCATTATTCTTAGATTATTAACACACAATCACTGCCATAACGGTGGTCCCAACAGTGGTAGATTGTAGCAACCCTTCACATCCCACCTCATCCTCTGTGCTGCTGTTGATAATATATGTGGCCTGGCTTTCTCTGTCATGTGTAGACTGATACTCACATGGTATTAAATGTTGGTTCATTTTTAAGAATGTTAGTCTCCCAACATTGCTGCTTAGTAGTTGTGTCCCACGGTCATTTACAATATAACCCACTGCACTGAAAACACTCTCAGACTCAATGCTTGCTAGAGGGCAGTTAAGGGTTTCCACAGCTGTTTGTGTCAGTGCTGGCCATGCACATTGTTTTGTTTCACAATAGTCCATGAGGTCATTGTTTCTGCTGAGAATGCATCTCACATGCAGTGGGACCAATCCTAGGAGCTACACAGTGTTCCTGTGTATCAGTTACCAAACCATAATCTGGAAGTAAGTCCCAAAGAGATGTACTGACATCAGTACCTCCACCACCACATATGCTGGAATGCTACCCCTGAGACCCCTGAATGACCCTGTGTTCAGAAATATGTTCTGATTGATGTTTGCTGTCCTGATGCTGCTGGTATAAATCAGTTGCTGCCTACTTTTTATTACGGTGCCCAGTGATTGCCTGTGACTGACATTGCCCTGGAGCGACATTGTTTACTATCTAACTTTCGCTATTCTTATAGGGCACCACGCTGATGAGGTCATTGCTCCACCTACCCATCAGGGTTTTTAAACCACAGCCTGTGTCACTTCCAGTGCTCTTTCGTGGTGTACCTGAGCTTATTTTTGTGTTGGTGCATTACCGTTCCTGTGTATTACCTGGCTACGTCTGACTACCCATTCCAGTTCTGACTCCTGGCTCGTCTGATTACCCGTTCCAGCTGTGATCCCTGGCTTTTCTGACTACACGTTTCGATTACGACCATTGGTGACGTCTGACTATCCGATCCGGTTTTGACCTTTGGCTGCTTCCTGGTTAACCCTCTGTGTTGCGTTCCGTGACCATTCCGTTTTACGGTTTGGTTTCCGTGCTGCCCTGTGTCTTCTGCTTTACGCTCACTTCCGTTGAGTGGTCGGTCATTCCATGTGTCTGACCTCCCGTGGCCGTACCAGCCTGTGTTGCCTAACCTTCTCCATCTGGCTACCGCCTAGTGTATCCCCTATAGGGATACTGGTCTACTCCACTCTTTTGCCGACTTTGTGTTTGGGAGTGCTCTGCACTGCCCTCTCATCTAACGTGTAGTCCCAGGGCCATTCTGTTCTGACCACCTGCCCTGAGAAGGGTGAGGTAAGTGCCTACACTGTTCCTCTCTGGTCTCGTGAAGGTGTGCCATCTGATCCAGGTACGGGAGTGGTCTGCACTGTACCCACATCTCAGTGTAGTCTAAGGGCCATTCTGTTTCTGACCACCTGACCTGTGAAGGGTGAGGAAAGTGCCTGCACTGTTCCTCTCTGGTCTCGTGAAGGTGTGCCATTCCATTTGTGTATGGGAGTGCTCTCCACTGCCCTCACATTAACCGTGTAGTCCCAGGGCCATTCTGTTTCTGACCACCTGTCCTATGAAGGGTAAGGAAGCACCTCCATTGTTCCTACCTGGTCTCGTGAAGGTGTGCCACTATCCACTGCCACTTTTGTCATCTGAAAGACGTGCCACTATCTACTGCCACATGTGTTATTTCATACTACTGTGTGTCATTTATTGCCATTTGCCTGTTGCCTTATCTCCTGCTTTTCATATTACTTAATAAAGTTTTATATTAAGTTCATTTGTACTTGTCAGTGTGTTCAATTCCTAGTCACTCCGTGACAGTACGAAAGGGCCTTGAACACTGACAGTACTGACACCAGTAGCGGGCAGTCGCTCAGTATTATGTCCAGGATGGACATGCAGGAACAATGACTTGATCAGTTGTCAGTAGTGTTGCAAACACTGCTAGACCGTACCGTGCATTTGGACAAAGTTGGGCAACCACTGATGGCCTCCTCAGTATCGGCATCAGTGACAACCACTCAGGTGGAGAATATGTGCTACAAGGGCTTGTCTGGGTTCGCTCCTCTGCCCCTAAGATACGATGGGGATCCCACATTATGCCGTGGTTTCATTAATCAGCTCGGAATTTTTCGGAACTGGTCCCTCATGCTTTCCAATCTGAGGCTAGCACATTACCGGAGCATAGGCCATATGACTGTGCTATTAATCTAACGCCAGGTTCAATACCTCCCAAAGGCCGCACATATCCTCTATCAGTAGAGGAGAACAAGGCCATTGAGGAATACATTTCAGATGCATTATCCAGAGGCATTATAAGGAAATCTTCCTCGCCCACGGGAGCTGGATTTTTTTTTGTAAAGAAAAAGAATGGGGAGCTCAGGCCCTGTATCGATTACAGAGGGCTAAACAAACTAATGGTAAAGAATGCTTACCCCATCCCTCTTATTACGGAACTGTTTGACCGGTTGAAGGGCTCCTCCATATTCACGAAACTCAATTTACGTGCAGCATACAACTTGATTAGAATCAAGGAGGGTGATGAGTGGAAGACCGCTTTTAATGCTTGTAGTGGCCATTACAAATATCTGGTTATGGCTTTTGGGCTGTGCAATGTGCCAGCGGTTTTCCAGGAGTTCATTAACGATATTCTACGAAGCTTGCTACAGTCCTGTTTAGTATTATACCTGGACGATATTTTGATACTCTCCCCTGATATTGAGACACATGGGAGAGATGTCATTTTGGTACTGCAAAAACTGAGGGAGAACAAGCTTTATTGCAAACTTGAGAAGTGCAAATTTCATAAGGACCAGGTACCCTTCCTGGGTTATGTTATCTCGACTAACGGACTTGCTATGGATACTGCAATTAATTAAGATGAAATGTATATTGAACTGATGGGTCGCAGTGTGTATGCAATTAAAAAAACACCTAACATTAAAAAATCTTTTGTGTCTTGGGAAACGAAGGTGTCCACTATTGAAATGGGCAGTAGGACTTTTAAATATACAATACATGTTACTTTGTAGATCCCAATATTTTCACAATTATAAACCCAGACAGAACTATGTTATAAAGCCATAAGAGAGAGACTTGCCTTAACAACCTCCATGTCCTGCAGTGAGTGTAAACATAAAATTCACCTAGATATTTTTCATTCCCATCTAGGTAAATAGAGACCTCTTGTCCAGAAGAATGACCTAATTCAAACACATTTTAAACACAGATATTTAGAAAATTTGGTTTAAAAGAAAAACCATTTCCTCCCCATCATGGCAATGTCTCTGACAAGACTAAATTTACACAAAAACATAAAGCAAATTTTATTTTATTTCCCACAGGCTGAGTATAAAAAGAGTCTGCAGGTGCTTGTGTTGGTGAAGTGTGGGGAAAGAATCAGTTGAACGGGGAATATTTTGGGGGGTTTGTTGACTAGTGTTCAGCGACAATAAAATACATTAAAAAAAAAAAAAGGATCTGAGGAGGGTTCCTGTGTAGGTGGAGTCTGGGGAAAGAATCAGTTGAACAGGGATTTTTTTGGTGGGGTTTGTTGTCTGGGATTGTGGGGACAGTAAATAAAAAAATTAAATACAAAATTGGTACGTAACAGATTGAGACAGAGACCCCCTGATGTAAGCTGTGACTGGGGCAGACTGATCCTTGATGTGAGTATTTTATAAATTATGATTTGTAGGACTGAGGAAACATTGGCTTGTAGGACTCAGACTTTTTAGGCCCAAGCCCTGAGGAAAAATTGATTTAGGACTTGAGTATTCACATTAGAGAAAATGTTTATCACTCAGGCTTGTTAGCATCACAAGCCCTGAGGAATCACATCAGAGAAAAGTGTTATCACTCAGGCTGGCAGCAGGGACACCACTGGTTGCAAGGGCAGCACTGGCAGCAGGCACAGGTAGCTGACCTGCCCTGCTCACTCTACTAACATCTTCTTCCTCTTCCCTTTGAAAATTTGTTCCCAAAATACCTATGGGTGATGTAGGGGGACTGGCCCACATTGGGTCTGGAGAACCAGGGCATCCAAACCCTTTCATGTTGGTAGTAGTGGTCACTACCTTCTCTCAGACTCACTGAATGCATAACAGTCCTTCCAGGTCCTCCTTTTATTGTTACTAAACTTGCTCATAGCAGTCACTATGAGCCTCTCCTGCCGCAATTTTGCTATTAATTCACAGCACAACAGCCTAGCTCTTCTCTCATGCTCTGTAGCTGCTTGTATTGTGTATTACTTCTTGGACAATGTTACATTTTTATAGATAAAGGCAAAAAACACATGGTTAAAAAGGGGAAAACTTTCTAGCCATTGAAAAAATGGCTCTGATTTTTTTCGGGAACACAACATTACCTTTCGCCCACCCCTAGTCTTGACAGCACAAGAAGATGGAGAGAGGTGATTTTCTGGATGTGAGAAATGGATTATGCGGCTTTAGTCAGAGAACAAAGCAATGCTGAGGTTAGATTCCCCAAGTCAAAAATATCTAAATCTAGTAAAAATTGCAGGAAGTTTAAATATATGTATTTAATAAAACAAAAAAACTGCATATGTTACAGGAGCACATTAACGAACAGGGTGGGGGGTATGCAATGCATCGTGAAGCAATGTGATACACAGCCCTGTGGGTCTTTAAAGGGTTAAGATTACCATGTTTAGTGTTCTTGCTAGTAGCTGTCATGACCTCCTCCAGGACTGATTAAAGATGTAATCTCTTGAACAAAAATGTTTAGGGGCATTAGCAGTTTCTGGCCATAGTAAGGTTTGTGGGGGTTATTAGGAAGTGTTAGATTTACTTTAACACTACCCTTATATCAGGCCTAAGAAAAAATAAGACTGTTGAGATGATTTCTTCGGCACCTTTGTAATACATGGTGTTAGTAGTAGATTCTTAAAGCATCCATTGCTTCATGTAAAAAAAAATTGTTCATAGGAAATAGGCAGCATAATGCCCAAATACTATCCTGTGGGTTTATTTTAAGTTGTATATCAATTTGCTTCTTGCATTTGCACATTATAATACAGTGGGGGGATGATGGGAGTTGTATTCTCCAACAGCTAGAGGTCCAACAACTGATTACCCCTGTTATGTAAGGTTCTTTCTAGTTTTGAAGCCACTTTAGATTACTATTATACTAATGTAAAGATAAAAACAGATTGAAAAAAAATTCTGCGTCTCTTTTCCCCACATCAAACAGTGCTTTTACAAGAGAAGAATTTCATCCATAACCTCTATTTTTTGTCCATAGAGGTCATACTTTCCTTTTTTATCTGTTGGCAAATGGTCTTGTACTTCTGTTTGATTGATCTTTAATAAAACATTTACTGTGACTCATATATTACTGCTTCCAGGTACATTGATAACTTTCATTATCAAGTGTGCAAAGCTCAGTGGAGCTAGATGAATGAGCACATTCTGGCATGAAAAGCAGTAAAGGGATATAAGAGACATCAGCCTCAGGAAACTCTAAGGAATAATGAGATACACATACTGTATGACTCAACATCCTGATTGAAGAAATGGCCTAGACTGACATTGTTTTCTCTGCAAAAATTGTGAAGGAGGAATTAATTATTGATATTGCTATTTGTAGATATTTAGAAAATGATATTTTGAAGAGGCAAAAAGAGAACATTTTAAATGCACATCTGCTTCTCATTTTTAGAATATGAAAATATGTTGGCCTTGAAAAAGTTAGTCGTTGGAATTAATTTGAAGTAACTCCTTGGATGCTAGAAAGAGGTCTTTTACATTGCGATACCTCTCGAGCATCCAGTGGCATAAGGGCAAGGATCTTCTGCACAGAAAAAAACCTGAGTAATTTTGGGGCAAGCCAATTGCATCACAGGTGGCAAATAGTAATTATCATTCTTATAAATTAGGTTATTTTACCCCTTAGATGCATATTTAATGCATTTGAGATTTCTGTTTAACTCAGGAGTTAAGCAATGTGTAGATACCCCATTGGCATCCAAAGGATTAAGTAAGTTTGATTTTTATTTCTCCTCTATGGTCACTATGGTTTGCAGTTGACCTGCCTCTATTTATGAGGCCAGTTGCCATCCAGTAGAGGCAGTACTGTAAAAGTTAACTCAGTAGAGGAATTCAAATAGGTTTTTGTCTTCTAGAGAGAAATAAGAAGAGACAGGATGTAGACAGATGTTTCCCATTGCTGGAAGAGGGTGTGGATGAACTTTGTGGTATTGAAGACAAGAGGAAACTAGAGTTTGGAAAGTGGAAGAATAATGTCTGATATCTATATATTTTTTATTGTTTTAGCAGGAAGAATGCATTGAGATTTCTCTCATTTTCAGCTATGTCCTGGAGTGCTTTCACAGCAAGAATTTACATATTTACACAAAATAGAGAAACAAAATACACACATAAACATACACACATAAATACGCAAGCAATTATGTACAGTTACATATTGTTTTTGGATATATTTTTAGATATTTTAGACTGGAGAATATATGATTTTTTTGGGGGGGGCTTTCAGAGCTCAGAAGGAGAAGGCAGACAGACCAGATTTTTCTTGTAGTGTGGGATACTCAATGAGTTGTTAGCAGTGGAGCAGAGGTTATAGTTAGTATGTAAAACTGGAATAGCATACTGCTCAGGTAGTCTGGTAGCTTTCTAGAGAAGTTGTTATAAACTAGGCAAGAAACGTGAAGGGTATGTCTAGATTTGAGTGTAAGCCACTTACTACTTTAAACATATCACAAGGAAGGACAAAGTGACATAATAGGAGTTTTGCACTATGGGGTGATAAAAAAGTGATAAAGTGGAGATGACTTCTCCAGTGATATCACTGGAGAAGTTATCTCCACGTTGTCACCTTTTTATCATGCCTTAGTGCATAACCCCCAATGAATTATACAGAGTGTTGAGTTTACAAAAATGGATTTATTCACCATATGATTACCCATATTCTATGACTGGCATTAGCATCTGTTGAACAATACTTTTTCTTGCCAGGGGGCTTGAACAGGATTTATTTCTAAACAGAGCTCCTATTTTGGGATAAAGAATAGAAGTTAATTTATCATTATGAAGACAAAAATGAGGTTAGGGTCAAGCCACATACCAAAATATCTGTAGGAGTTGACCGTATCCAATTTATAATTAACCCTTTCAGTGCCAGAGGGGTACAGAACGCATTGCTTTGCAATGCGTTGCGTACCACTCTGGCACTCAAAGGGTTAAACTTTGTTGTGATAGTTAAATGGGTATTATGTATCACGCCCCTTGGGGCCATTGGCTAGTGTTGCTTTATCTAGCCTGGCCTCCATGCACTCATTGCTCAATTATTGAGCTCTGTTGCCGATACTTCTGTTTCCTTCCTCACATTTTTATTTATTTTTTAATTTTATTATTTATTTATTTTTTCTTTCTTGAGGTCCTGCCTTGCTGCCCTATTCCTTCCTTAGTGAGTGTTGTTTTGGTAGGGTTTTCCATTGTATTCCTACTTATATGGGTGGTGATCTTGTCTTAATGTTCCTCCTGGTATTTAGGGTCTCTTGGGCCTACCTCTTGAGTCCCTCTGTTGCGGTAGTGCCCCGCGCCTCGGTTACTCCTTCGTGAGGCAGGTTCCTTTAGATGGTTCGGGTTCAACCGGTGGCCTTCTGTCTCGCCCATCTTGCTTCTGCATTTGTGGGGGTTGTGGGTCGCCATCTGGACCGGTTCCTCCCAGGGGTTCTTAACCTCTCTTTCTGCAAGTTCCTCAAATTTCATCTGCTGTTGTATTCCTGTTGGACTCTTCCTCCACTAAGGTGTGCCGGACCTCGTTGATGCACAACCTTTCCATCTACGGACTCTACCATCCCTGGTGGTCCTCTGTTGGGTTTAGGCACATCTCTTTTCCTGGTTCTATTTTTGTCCTTTCCTACTGTCATATTTTTCTTGCATTTATCTGCATTGGGGTATATTGTCTGGTTCTCTTTCGGTGTACAGATTTCTCATCCTGGGCAGGGCCCTGGCTCAACTGGGCTCAGACATCTGGCTTTGCACCCAGCATCTTTATACAGATGCAGCACAAGAGATCCTGTAACTGACCACAATCCCGAGCCACGATCCCTAGCGTCAATCTCAAGCTACTGGACCAGACAATATTCGCTGGTACATGAAATATTTGCTTCTCGCTACCAGGTTCTGACAATATGATGTTTAAGTAGTTTGTGTTTTATAAGAAAAAACATTGTGACTGTTCTGACACTATTTAAGAAATGTTTGTTTTCAGCTATCCATCTTTCAACTTCAGAGAAAGCATTGTGTAACCTTGCCTCAAGTTGTAATATGTTAGACTATAGTGTCATCTGCGTACATGTGCAAAGAAGATGCTTTGTAAACAGTTGGCGGATCATTTATATATAGGGAGAATAGAAGATGGACAAGAATGACATAAAATAGATGAAGATAAGAGGATGTAATTGAAACACTTAGGTTAGTGTTTAGTAGTTAATGGTAATTCTTAAATATTGCTAATTCTAATTTAAAAGAGAATTAATACCTTCTAATACCCCCATTTCCTTTGCATGGGTAGAAAATCAAAAGGTCCTGTGTGAATTGTGTCCTTCCACCATTGTTCAACATCAGTCCAACATGGATGTCATGTCCATGTGATTGGGTATGGCAGCTGATATAGTACACAATCCTACTTAACCCTTTAACCCATTAATGACCAGTGACATGTCAGAATCATCACCGTTTTTTTTCCCTGAATGACCCGTAATGGTCCTGGCAGATCATGTACTTTTTACTCTTTTACTTTTTAGCTCTCTTGTAAGAAAAAACAGGGTCTGAAATTGATTGATCCAAGACCAAAGTGGTCTATCTCAGACCCCCCTGTTCGGCGGACTGTCACACGTCATCAGTCGTGTGCTGGCGCCAACAGCTATCAAAGCGGTCCTTAAGGGAAGTTAATTTCCACAGACCACTGGTCGTTAAGAAGTTAAGAACCAGATGGGTTTGTAATGCCTTATGAAGGAAGGTGCTGCACACTTCTCAGGTCCTTAAAGGGTTTCCTGTGTGCAGTAAAAGAGTCTGAGGTCCTGTGGTCCTGCTAGAAACTATTATAACTGCCTCCATGGACATGACATCCAGAAATGATTGAAGATGTTGATCTCTTGAACCAAGGAGCAAGGAAAAATACATAGGGGACATTAGGATTTTTGTGGCCAGACTAAGGCTTGTTTGTGTGAGCCCCAGAATAGAACCTCTTTAGTATATTCAAAATAACCCGTAGTGACTACCCTTCACTGTTCCAAGTCTTTTTCTGCAAAGTGGTCCTTCATGGAGATGGTGAGGAGCATTTGGAAATCTGTAAGCACCGTTCATTTCCTGAATGTATACGCTCTGTTAAAAAAAGCATGTTTTTACACTTATGGGTAGGTATGAGTGATTTAGTGCATACCATCAGAAACACTCCATCATCGTTAAGACTTAATGAAGCAAGTCCTGAAAGCCTTCCCTATAGCAACCTCAGGAAAAAAGAATTTTATATATCGATTATCTTTGTGAGTTACTAGTACATAGAGAGAGAGAGAGAGAGAGAGAGAGAAACAAGGTGTAGATTAACTGAATGCTTAGAAATGCTCATATACTCCCACACTGCTCTCCCCTTGGTGTAAGTGATGTAAGCAGGAGACTTTTCAGCATAAATGACCCTTAGAATGTAGGCAGTATGTTCAAAAGAAAAGTGGAGGTGTTCAGGGGCAAACCATTTGCACTATTGGGAAGGACTAGACATTCCACTAAATTCCCATTGATTTAAATGGAAATTTTCATCTCTTGAATGCCAGAGAGATCTTGCGATGCATGGAAGATCTATCATTCAAAGTGTTAAAATTCCCATTTAACCCTCTGAGTGTTGGAAAGGTGTCCAGTGCATTGCACTGCAATGCACTAGATACCTCTCTGGCACTCAGTGGGTTAAAGCAATGGGAATTTTTAGTTCTCCCCTATAGTGCAAATGGTTTCCCCAGGACTCCTCCACTTTTCTTTTGCTGATGCGTTGATTAGCAGGGAATCCCATTCATACATCCTCCCTCTCCCTGGTGCAATTCTGGCTCAAAAATTCTCATTTTTTTAAATTGAATTTTTAACCTCTTGAATGCTATAGAGAACTAAAATGCATTGCTTCACATTTTGTTCAAGTAATAATCAGATGAATACCCGAATATGATTTCATGCTAAATCAGGAGCTGGAATAGATTATCATGCCCTAAGCCTGCTTAAAGCCTATTAACGTAACTATGTTTGCCAAGGAATCACCCACGAAACCTTCAAGTGCCAGGGATGGATCAAGCTCATTGCAATTCAATGCGTTGGATAACTCTCTGGCACTCAACGGGTTAATGCAATTTGCACCAAGAAAAGGACAATGAGACAGTGTATTGTTGTTTTTTGGGGTAGACCTTTCCCCTGTACCTTGCAATATATTAAACAAGGCACAGGAAAATTCAAAGATTAAATGTACCTCTGTACCTACTTCCGGCAGACAGTGCTGACCAGATCTGTACTGTAGTCTGAGCTTCTCTCCAACCTCCTCCGATGATGGAGGCTGTCTGTCTCTAAGCTGGCAGAGATCGATTTATGGCCAATGAGATTGCTCCAGCTTAGAGACAGACAGCCTCCTTCATCGGAGGAGGTTGGAGAGAAGCTCAGACTACAGTACAGATCCAGTCAGCAATATCTACCGGAAGTAGGTACAGAGGTACATTTAATCTTTGAATTTCTCCAAACTGCCCCGTGACTGGCTGGCACTGTATCAGCCGCGGTGTGGGCAGTCTCTACTGTGCATGACTGCCCCGCAACCGGCTGGCACTGTGGCCCGTGTACACGGGCTCTTCAACTAGTATAATATATTATATATATTTATTAGACTCTGGAACAGAGTTGTCTAAGTTTAGTCCTCAAGGGCCACCAACAGTATGAAAGGATTTGAGGCCATCAGTGGCTGACTCACCTGTGCTTAACCCCTTAATGACCAACCATGCACCACGCGGACGGCAGTTAAGGACCATGTGGCTTTTTTTTTTTTTGCATTCAATTCAGGGATCCCCTCTCGGGGACCCCTGAATTTGATGACATGCCAGGACCATCACTGGTACCTAAGTGCAGGAAAGCCATGATGATCCTGGCATGGCATTGGTCTTTAAGTAGGCTGACCAGATATCACCTTTAACTGGGGACACATAGGAAATATGCATATTTCAGTACTTCACTAAAATCAAAGCATCCCTGCAGTATGCATTTTTCATATGCATTCCCAGATAAAGGCGAGGTCTGGTCACCCTATCTTTAAGGGGTTAAGCAGGGAAATCCTTACATCCTGCTTTGTTTATGGCCCTTGAGGACAGAACTTGAACAACTTTGCCATAAATAAATCACCATTGTCACAGTAAAATAGGTGATCTTTCCATAAGGACCCATAACGGTCCTGGCATGCAATGGAGTTCAGGGCTCCCCACATGGCTGCACACCATTCGGGGAGTCCTGAGTACAATTGTGTCTCTTGAACAAAGGCACAAGGGTACAAATCATAGGGTCCCCTTAGCTGTGTTAACTGTGGTGTTATTATTAGTAGATATTATTTCTCCTTTATTTTGCTGGTTCGGGCTACTAAGGGACTCAAGCTTTTTTCAACTCTCAGTGCTTATCCAATGGCAGTATTTCAGTATGGAAATAATGATTATTCAGGAGTCCAATCTCCAATATGTGTGACAAAACTCTTTAATAAATAAGCTTCACTGGGAGCCATACTCAGCTGAAATGATATCTGGTCCTTGGTAACTGCAATTCCACAATGAACAGTGCTCTAAAGCTTGTTGCTGCATTATAAATTATTGATCATCCTCGTCATCAACCAATTATCTGCTTGGAAGCCAGAGGTAATTCTATTGTATGGTTTCACAATGAGTTGAAGACCTGTCTAAGATCAAAAACATTCTTTTCTAACCCATTTAGCACCAAAAATAAACATTTATCTATATTATCCTCTTTTGAGATTTATACTGAGGAGATCGCTAGCTGCATAGAATTCCAGAGGGGTGGGCAGCACATTGCAAAGCAATGTGTTGCATACATCTTTGGCACTCATTGGGTTAAGATTCAAATGAGGCAAACCTTACACTGAAGAGAGTGCTACTGACGTATCAACCAAGCCTTCATCATTCTACCTGATGCTCAGTCACGTAACTGCTATTAATGATTGATTTGTTGTGTACAAACGTGACTTTGCAATTGTACAAAAGTAGGTTTCTCTCATATAATACATATCTTTTATTATAAGATGGTATAAAAACAGTGTGTTTGCAGTTATTTTAGTTGACTTACAGTCTCTATCCTCCTTATACAATGTTCAGGTGTTATTAATATCAACTAAAACAACATTAAAATATTAATTGTGCAGGTGCTTTATAATGTATAATATATACAAATTCCTCAAATTCCCATATTTGTAAATGGAGCGTTTATTCACTTGAATGCTAGAGAGGTAATGCAATGGAGATCTCGCTAGCATTCAAGGGGTTAAAATGCTAATATAAGTAAATGAAAGAAAATTTTCATGTCTCCCCTATCATGCAGTCTATTTTCTCCACACTTGTTGCATTTTGCAGATGGAATTACACCTCTTTTACATTCTGTAACCCCAACCAGTGTATCAGGGTTAAACCAGAGCCTCCCCTACAAAAATGACTAAGCAGCCACAAAACAATTATAAGTTAGCGTCTGCCTTTTTGTCAGCGGAAATATTACTGAAAGTTTACCTTTAAATAGGATTTCTGTTAACTGCACCTACTTTGCAGTCAGGAAGCTCTGCTCTGAGTCAATAACATACATTTGGTTTTCAATATGTGTGTGCACTTCTAAATGGTGGAAAGAGATGATTCATAGTTTCCATTATGAATTACAATGACTGTGGCAGGTAAGCTGCCAAGTTTGGTATTTCATGTTTATTTCATTAAGATAGCACCCAAAATGTAATTTCAGCATGTTATATAATATATGGTACTGGATGTGTGGCATGATAAATAAACCTGTTACAATAAAGTTTTGTTGCCTTAAAGGAAAATTCACATTGATCAAAATGGGACTTCTAACTCCCTGTATGCTGTAGAGGTCACCAACCCATAGCTAAGCAAAGAGTTGGATACATCACTAACATTCATGGGGTTAAAATTCCACTTAACATGTTAAGGTCCAGTGACGTGCCAGGACCACCGTGAGTGTCTGTGCGCGTTTGCTGGGATCACTAGGGGCAAATCTGGAGCAGTCAGTTGCAGTTTCTGTTTCAGTGAACCTGTATATATGATCACTTACATGTACCAGCTAACTGAATGAAGTCAATGGTAATTTTGGGAATAATTATTTCTACTCTAAGTCGCAGTGTGTTTGTTTCAGAATTTAGCAAATTTGTTTTATACATAAGTCTCTTAGGGCTCGCGCTAAAACCGGTGTTACATTAAAAACAAGCAATGTGTATTTTGCAAACATGTGTTAGGGGGGTGTCAGGAGGGGTCCTGGTGCCCCCCTCTCGAGGTCAGAATTATATTTGTAAACTAATATAAGCTGAGATTTCTTGTACATAACGCATTGGCCATATTTTAAAAACTTCATGTTGTTTTTAAATGTGTTAAATGTTTTTAAATGTGTTAAAAGTTGTTTTAAATGTGTTAAATGTTTTTAAAATATGCCCATTACTTTATGTACAAGAAATCTCAGTTTATAAGAATTGCTTCGTCAGGGATGTTTTATAACTTAGGATGACTGTGTGAAGTTAGGTACTCTCCTTATATTGGGGGGCCATGAAGTGGCAGGCGGGCTTAAACATACTTTGGCCAAACTATTCAACGAATTTGTTAAAGTGATATATAATATGCTTTACACAGGGTTCACATTTTGATAGTTTATATGGAGGAGAACAGATCTGTTGTGTTTTTGGTTTCTGTTTAGGCTTCTGCCTAGTTTTGGGTAGCTTGGAGAACTCCCTCATTTCTTGCTGTTATCTATATTTATTAACTTAGGGTCTCAACTTATATCTGTAGATTAAATGTATAAATTAATATGAATTAGCGCTGTGAGATTTGTTTCTTTTGTCTATTCAAATAATCCATGCAAGTCCTTCATCAGTCCTGTGAATTGGTGCCAACACACTAACAACACAGCACGCACTGCACTGGCAGCAGTATGGCCCCAAACATTATCCATACTATGGACGTGACATATTGTGTGTGGGGATTCCAAAAGCATCTTCCATTCCCTTCTCCACGTTGACATTGCTACCTCAAGGATATCATGCACACCCCCAGGGGAACCAAGGTATAACACATAACCCATCCAATGCAATGCATTGGATAATACTGTCACATCAAGGGTTAAAGGGCCATTAGAGTCAACATGGGACCTGTAGTTTTCAAAAGCTGAGAAGAGCAGCAAAGGGATGGATCTACAGTGGCATTGTTACACACCATAGAGGTCATGAAACTTGGATCAGATCTCCAGGGACACCATGCTGACCTGTGAGTGTGCAGTGGTACAGTGACCACCAGCTGGTCCCCTCCTCTGTACACTCCTCACTGGGTGATGAGGTAGCGTCCTCCATGGGCTCCCGCTGTGCTGGAGGCCCATAAACTGTGTGGAGAAATTAGATTGTGTAATTAGTAAATATAAACATGATAGGATTAAAGGGATATTAATCCTTAATATATGAAAAGAAAAATATATGTTGTAGGGTTTATCCCCCTGAGTAAAACAAGTGTACTCCCACTGCTGAAAGGTGTTTCATTCGAAATGTATCACAGCTTAAAGTTGATTTCCATTGGTGCAATATCCCAGTGGCCTGAAATTGTACATTGGTGCTGTTGCTACATCATCCTATGGAGATTTGCTTGCAAACCAGGCACACTTTGTAGACCATTCCAAAGAATTATTTATCTCTAAATGGAGCAATTTGGGCTCTGCTGAAGAGTCTCACTGTGGTCAAATGACTGATATCTCCAGCTGTTACATAGATTAATATTTAACCATGAGGGTTTGTGGGATAGGACTAACATCGATCCACATCTTTTTACAATGCCTACAATATTACATCAAGGTGAAATTAACCATTGCTATACAGTTAAAGGTACACAGAAGGTGAAATGGTATGATATGTATGTGGACATGTACCTTTCATATGGATACAAATATATCCTTATAAGATATGTAGTCAGAGATCAGTTCAGTACGTGTGATTGCCTTACTGGCTATATATGTGCACCCATCAAGAACTAACTTGTATTGATATCATAAATATAAACATACCTTGTATATCCCATCTAAGTGGGGTGGGATATACTAGGTATGTGTATTTTGATTATATCAATAAAAGTTAGTTTCTGATGGGTGCACATATATGGCCAGTAAGGCAATCACACATAGTGAACTGATCTCTGGGTTCACATCTTGTTGGGACATATTTGTACCCATTTGAAAGGTACATATCCACATACATTTCTGACTGTTTTTCATTGTGTACATATCTTTTTGAACAGATCTGCAGTAGGATTCAAGTGTTATTCAACCCTATCTTATTGGTTGATCCCGTACAATGCACAATTTTGCATTATTTTACAAGTGACTCTCTGGTTGTCATGATGATATCCTATGCATTGCATTGTGATGCATGGGATACCACCCTGGATATCAGAGATTGATGAACTGGACAGGATCCTGTCTATGAGGTGTGTTCCAGTTGAATCCTGAAGGGCAACAATCAAGCCAGTAGTGAAGGATATCTTTGTTTGAGGCCTATTTTTTTCTGGATGAGCCCATCCATTCTTCTGAGTGAGGCAACCGTACTCAATCCAAAATATCCATCATTCATGGCCTGTTGGTGTCCAAACTACAATGGTTCATATTTGGTTCCCATGTGTATCCTGCAAATAGTGGCTGGTGTAACATCCATCCATGGCATTAGCATCCCTGAGGATCCATGTGGGAATCAAATGTGAGATATGTAATTTCAAGTTAGAGTAAATGATGCAGACAAAACACCAAGGCCTACTTTTTTTCCACTTTTAATTATGCGGAATTAGTTTTGGCCTGTGTGTTGCACATACAACCAGTTATTCTCAGTGGCACTGTGATGTGTGACCTGATCCATCCTTTTTGTGATTCAGTAAGCGGTGATGAAGACCTGATTAACTGAACATGATGCTGACTTCTCCAGTGATCTCATTTCCCCATTTCCAATGTATTCCATGGAGTCTATACAATGGTACCTTGATTCATGTTATTGATTATATTCCATGGACTAACACTGGGATTAGTAAGGTGAGGGTATGTAAGGGTTGATATGTTTCCACCATCTCTTTGTCACCACTTAGTGAATGTCCCCTGTGTAGCATGTGATCGTTATCCTATCGAATTGTTTGTTGTATGGTTAACCCTTTGAATACCAGAGGGGTTGAAATAGCATTGTTGAGCAATGCCTTTATAATCCCTGTAGCACTCAAAGGGTTATGTGCTGGTTTCCCTGTAGGTACATGGGTGACATTGTGTTGGAGCAGTTATGATGTTTAACATACAACACTTTTATGAGCATGATTCGTGTGTACTGTGTGAGATCAGCACAGCAACATGAGGGTTAACCAGACCTTGTCTGGTGTGCTGTGTTGGTGCAGTTGTGTGGATGAATGATGGGCATGTGTTGAGGTGTGACTGTGTGATAGTTGTGTTGGTTGATGTGGTGTGTGGTTATGTGATGATGCACTTACCAGTACTGTGGAGGCTCCTCATATCCCCAGTGTCCGATCCTCCAAGTACCCCCTCGATAGGTGCAGAGGACATATTCTGCCGCACTATCTCCTCCCATCGACAGAACGCAATCGGGACAGGTGGGCCACCTCTGGTGCTTAGGGCTTACTTGGCGATGTTAGCCAACTTATTCTTCACTACCCTCTGGCAGTCACCCCATCGCTTTTTTATTGACTACACGTCCCATCTGCATGTGGCCACAGCGTTGACCAGGCTGCAGATCTGGTTCCAGATGGCCTTCCTCCTCGCTGACAGGCCAGGGACCTTCTCCCTCGGGTGGAGGTGTTAGGGACCAGGAATCAGACAGGACACAAAAAGGTAAAATGCAATACACCAGGATGACCTGCTGACTTAGTATTATGGCAAGTAGAGAGTACCTGAGTATGGAGGTTAATAGGTACAAAACAGCACCCAGAGGGAGTCTCAGCAGATGCATCTACTTGAGAGGCCTGTATTTTCTCCCCAAGGGGAGATGTTATGCTGTTATGTATGGTGACCAGTACTTTGTCCTGAGGGATAATAGGACTAGGAGGACTCTCCTCCTTAACGCCCGAAAACTGTCTGGATAGAGCATCAGCCAGGACACTTTTGGTACCTGGCAGCTACGGGACCTCATAATTAAAATGAGACAAGAATAAGGCCCTCTGGTCTGCCTTGGAGACAAGCTCTTAGTTTCAGACAAGTAGGTAAGGTTTTTATGATCCGTGAGGATTAGTACTGGCATGAAAGTTCCCTCGAGCAAATACCTCCATTCTTTGAGAGCCAGTATTATCACCAGAAGCTCACTGTCGCCAATTTCATAATTACAGCAGGATTTAGCTTCTATGAGAAATACCCACATGGAGATCAGTACGGAGCAACAAAGCCTGGAGGGCTGCAGCACACTGGTCCATGCACTGGTCTACCTGGTCCAGCCTGAAAAAAATATTTGGTGGATTGCCTGCATCTCTTGAGTTTATGGTCTTTGTTTACTGTTAGGGACCAGGAACCACCTTTATTAGTGCAACAAAAACAGAAGCATGATCCAAGAGCATAAACCAAAAGACACGCCAGAGTCAGGAACCAAGGCATGTATTCAGCCGATCCGGAGTCAGAAAAACAGAAGTCTGCAAAGTCAGGAACAAGCCAAGGGTCAAAAGCACAGAAGTTCACAATGTCTGGAACAAGCCAAGGGGTCTGGAACACAGCAAGATGGAGTGCAGGAAAATCCACAGCAGAAACAGGTCAGAAACCAAGCACAAGGACAATGTGGAAGTGAGCCAAGCTGCTGGGACGGTTGGCTGATAACAGTCAGGTGAGCAATCAGAGAGGTCAGCTGATCAGCCTGAGCCAGAAACTCAGTGTCACGGTTTTAATGAACGCTCAGACAATTTGGTTAAGGTAACACAATGAAGCTTTATTAAATAAATAATAAAGAACAGAAATGCCCTTCACAGGTCCAGACCCAGACAGAGGATAAGCTCTTTTGGATCTGACACAGGTCAGGGTACAACAGATACAGGTATGTACAAAACAATAGTAATGTAGAGTGTAGAACTGGAACAAAACCTCAGCAGTACTGACCAGGAGGTGCCCTAGGTGAAGTAAGTACTGCAGGAACAGGGAGACAGTTGAGACTACCGGCCTTGCCCAGAAAACCAGGTATAGGCAGCCCACGTGACGGCTTAGATACACTTACTCGGAGGTTATGCCCGGAGGCAACCGGAATAGGCACAGGCTGTATAGTAACGCAACCGGAGGCAATCGTGAGGCACAGATCGAACATCGCAACCGGAGGCAACAGCAATGACAGGCTGAGTATAGCGCAACCGTAGGCAATCGTAAGGCACAGGCAGTGCAGCAGAACAACCAGAGGCAACAGGAAGATCCCAGTAGCTAGTAGCGCAACCGGAGATAATCGTATGGCACAGGCTGTATAGTAGCGCAACCGGAGGCAACAGTGAGGCACAGGCTGAAAGGTGGTGCAATCAGAGATAACCGCTATGGCACAGGCAGTATAGTAGCGCACCTGGAGGCAGTGGAAGGCGCAGGCTGAAAGGTAGTGCAATCAGAGATAACCGCTACGGCACAGGCTGTATAGTAGTGCACCCGGAGGCAACGGAAGATGCAAGCTGAAAGGTAGTGCAACCACAAGTGACCGCTAAGGCACAGGCTGTATGGAGAGCAACAGGCTACCGTAGAGCAAATGGCTATATGACACAAGACCGGAGGCAACAGGGACACTAGCGGTAAAGCTAATGCTAGGAGATTAGCCAATGCAGAAACAGTACTCAGAGAGCGGAGGTCAGCCAAGGCCTGGATTGGTACACAGAGAGTGGCAGTCAGCCAAAGTCTGGATCGGTACACAGAGAGCGGTAGTCAGCCAAAGCCTGGATCGGTACGCGGAGAGCGGTAGTCAGCTAATGCCTGGATCGGTACACAGAGAGCGGTAGTCAGCCAAAGCCTGGATCGGTACACGGAGAGCGGTAGTCAGCTAAAGCCTGGATCGGTACACAGAGAGCGGTAGTCAGCCAAAGCCTGGATCAGTACACGGAGAGAGGTCGTCAACCAAAGCCTGGATCGGTATACAGCGAGCGGTAGTCAGCCAAAGCCTGGATCGGTACACAGCGAGCAGTATTCAACGGAATCGGTCACAGGAATCGTAGTCAGGCAAGCCGGGTTGTAAACAAATTGGGCAGCGAAGACAGGAGCAAGGTCAGACGAAACCGGATCATACACAGAACAGGAACACAGCAACAAACGTCTGGTCAGGAACACCACGAAAGGGCACCGGTTTAGTGACAGGAGGGCATATATAAAGGCAAGCCCTGGGAGGGGTTGAAAACCCAGAGCCAATAAGAAGCAGCCAAGGTAAACCCGGAAGTAAGAATGGCAGAATCACGGGCACCGTGATACTCAGAAGACAGCAGCAGTGGATAGCAGAGCACTGGATTAGCTCAGACATCAGAATCAATAGGCAGAATAGAGCTGCTCAGCAAAACCTTGACAGGAGGACACTCTCTCTCTCTCGAGGACAGCCTCCACGAGAGCTGTATTTTCCTCCTTGGTATATCGGGGATCCCTGATCCTGTTCCCCTCAGCTCCGGCATGAAAGGAGTCAGAACCAGAGTGTTCTGCCTGCTCTGCCCCTGCCTGTGTGTGGTGGTCCCCAGGAACTACTCCTCGTCCCACTGCAGGTTCTGTCCCTGGCCTCCGTGTGCCTGCTCTTCTGGGCCTGGTCCCCCTCCGCTCTGTGGATCTCCCTCTCAGGGTCGGTGCAAGGATTTTTGTATACACAGGCGAAGGTGCATTTTGATGCCCCCCCCAAACCTTGCCACAATCCCCTGCCCCCGCCCACATATTTACCTCAACATTCTCCCCACCTCCACAATGCCCCTTCCACAATGCTCCCTTCATCTCCACAATGCCCCTTCCACATTGCCCCTTCATCTCTACAATGCCCCTTCCACATTGCCCCTTCATCTCCACAATGCCCCTTCCACAATGCTCCCTTCATCTCCACAATGCCCCCTTCATCTCCATAATGCCCCTTCCACAATGCTCCCCTCAACTCCACAATGCCCCTTCCACAATGCTCCCCTCAACTCCACAATGCCCCCCTCAACTCCACATTGCCCCTTCCACAATGCCCCCTCAACTCCATAATTCCCCTTCCACAATGCCCCCTCATCTCCATAATTCCCCTTCCACAATGCCCCCTCAACTCCATAATTCCCCTTCCACAATGCCTCTTCATCTCCATAATTCCCCTTCCACAATGCCCCCTCATCTCTATAATTCCCCTTCCACAATGCCTCTTCATCTCCATAATTCCCCTTCATCTCCCTACCTTGAGTCCCTGGTGGTCTAGCGGCGTGCCACAGCTTAGAGCTCTGTGCCTCCTTCGGCACAGAGCTGATGCTCCCGCGCGCTGCTCTCAGTAATGCAGAGCGCTGGGAGATGATGACATCTCTCAGCGCTCTGTATTACTACAGAGCCTGGGTCTCTCTGCGGTGTGTAACATAGACGCTACACTACCAAGCGCTCCCTCGCGGCGTCTATGTGACACACCGCAGGAAAAAAAACAAAACAAAACCACAACTTCCCTCTTTTTGGCGCCCCTCCATTGCGGCGCCCTAAGGCAGCTGCCTGTTCTGCCTTAATGGCAGCGCCGGCCCTGCTCCCTCTCCCATCCCAGCTCTCAACAGGGATGTCCTGCTCTCCTTCCTCCTCCTCCACTACTCTCCCCATCCCTCTCTACTGTCCTCTTCACCCATTCACACCCAGGCACTCCCACAAGCCTTTACAAACACACTTGATCCCACTCACTCTCTGTCACACTGTATCACTCACAGATTCACACTGTAAAAATAATATTTAAGAAATGTGTAAAGTGTTATAAAAAAAAAAAGACTATGTGTATGCATGTGTATGTGTATGTGTTTGTATGGGTGTATGTGATATGTGCAAAAGTGTGCTATGTGTTTATTTAAGTGCAGATCTCTCCTCTCCAAACTCCAAAATCAAAACTCCTTCTACCTCCAATGTCAGCTCCTCTCTCCCTCGCTCTAAATTCTATCCTCCGCTCCTGAGTCCTGTGATCTAGCTCGCCAAAACTCGAAACACAGACAAGGTGTGTCCATTATTTTGGGGTATATATAGGTGTATTTGAACATTTTTGCTACTTTGGGGCCTTGGGATTGGCTGTAGGTTTGAATTTTGTTTGTGCATCTATTAGGGTTGGTAGACAATGGCAGCCGTAATGTTACATTTTGACTTAAGTTGTGTTTTAACGGGTGTTTGGGATGCACGGTGATGCAAAAAAAGGTACGTGTTTTTGTTGTGCCTACGTTCGTTAGTGATTCTTGCAGACTTACTTTTAAATCCGTCGTAAATCATTTGTTATTTGCGGCCGATGTGCCTTTTTTACTTAGCAGCTGGTTTAACATGAACTTTTAAATCTAGCCCTTAGTGCACTTAGTGTGCCGACCCTGGCTGCTTCTATCACTCAGAGGTGAATTCCAAGGCACGGCTGGACTGTCATCTGGGCAGAATCAGCATGATGTTCTTCTGGATATTTCTTCTCTCTGTATGACAATTGTAAGCTAAAAGGACTGCACCTTGGTCAGGATAAGGTTCCACAGATTCTTAGTTTAGAATCTCTGACCATTATGTGTGTGTATAATTATATATGATTTCCGCCACTGACCTTTTGGTTTAACCATTTTGAGTGGTAGAGGGGTATCCAACACATTGAGAAATAATGCTTTCTGTACCCATCCAACACTGAAAGGGTTAACTGTTTGAGTGGCAAAGACATATCCAGTGCATTGGGTAATTCTTTGCCACCCAAGGGTTTAACCCCTTAGGGACTAATGCATTCAGCCGTCGCTTAAGGACCACGGACCATTTTTTTTTCAGTTTTGGCATCCGGTTCAGGGCTCCCTGAACAGCGTGCAGCCACGCGGGGAGCCCTGAATTCCATGACAGTCCTGGAACGAGATGGGCCCTTAATGCAAATCTATCCATGACGTTCCAGGACCATCAAGGGTCGATAAGGAGTTAACCAAAGATGTATTCAATGTATTGGCTACCCTGATGGCTCTCAAACATGTAAGCAACTGAGTGCCAAAGAGGTATGTAATGCATTGTAATGCTGTCCCGGAAAGGGTTAAATACCCTCTGCATTGGAGGCCCATCTGCCAGTAAAAGTTTTAACTGTTTGAGTGCCAAAGAAGTATTCAATACCATAGCTCTGTGTCAGTGAAACAATCAACCCTTTGAGTGTTAAAGTGGTATCTAATACATTGCAATGCCCTGGGTACTTCTCTGCCAGTGAAAGGGTTAAAGACATACTCCATGTGTTGGAGACCCCTCTGCCACGAAACGGTTAAGTGTTTGAACGAACACAGAGAAAGAACAAAATTGAACATTTTGTTCAAGACATGATAACCTCTCAAGTGCTGATCAAGTCATGTTTTTCACTCCCACGGCTAATGCAGAGAGGAAATTTCCATATGGATATCAGACTGATCCTGCCCTCAGACAATTTAGCTCTGAAATGCCAGGCAAATCCTTTCTGCACAAGAGAAACAGCACAACTGCAGACTTACTTTTTGGACTATGTAGGCCTCATCAGTGGGGTACAGCTGATCCCCCCTAGGCACATGGAAGCCAGGGCCCATGCCTGGGATACCCTTCCACTTACGAAGACTACAAAAACCAAAAGTGAGATGAACGCACACCGAGAAAGAACAGAATTTAGTGTTTTGTTGAAGACATGATAACCTTTCAGGTGCTGCTCAAGTCACATTTTTCACTCCCATGTGCCATTGCATTTTCATATTAGACTGATCCTGCAACAGTGGGACAAGGCTGGGAGGCTTTTATGTGGGCAGTTATATGGCTTTCATGGGAAAAGCCTGGTGAGTTATTATCTGTGGTTCTACGTCTACCATGGGACTGGGGGATTACAGAAGTAATGGCAATATGAATCCCTCCAGCTACTGCCAAACTACAACTCCCATCATTCCACACCATCCTTTGGCTGACAGGGATCAATGGAGGTTGTAGTCTGGCAGCAGCTGGAGGGACTCACATTGCTCATTGCAGCAGCTACCAGACAAGGCTGGGAGGTCAGTTTATATGATTCTATGGCTACCAGTTCTATGGTACGAGGGTGGGTGGCAAGCATGTGTTATTCTATGGCAGTGACACAAGGGGGTCGGAATGTGTGGTTTTTTGTACACCATGGGACAAGACTGAGGTTTGCATAGCTACCAGTGAAATTTTACAAGGCTGGGGGTTTGTGGCAGAAAAAAAAACAGGAAAACAGAACATTTTGCAAAAAATTAATGCAGAATGCAAAACATGCTGTTTTTCTCACTTATTGCATTTTGGGGAAAAATGTGCCCAACCCTGTCACAACATTAAACTTCCTTTTTTAAAATAAGGAAGAACTTTACCTTTCTTGTCCTATTCTAAAGCAGTCTCCTTAGAGACCTATAAGCAAATTTAAAGAGACAGAGAGATATTTTGAGCAGTCTTATACAACACTGCAAATCTCAAGTTAAGCTTTTAAAAACAATTGATGGAAGCCAGGCCAGTAGCATGACGTTTTTAAGGTTTTCCTTTTAACAATTTAGCCTGCAAACAATAGTTTCTTGACATTTTCCACCTATTTTGCTTTTTGAGGCAGGAAAGGTCTGCCATCCCTATCGTCAATGAGACATCTAAAAGATAAGCAAAATAATCCAATTAAATTTAAAAACAAAAAGAAGTGAAACCATTCATCTGCTGCTCGTGTTATGTCATGTGCTGATGTAATGACGTAGTGACGTAGCTTTAAAATTCTCTAATTTCCTTGCTCATTCTGTAGGAATGTTGGTAAGAGTTGTTTCACACTAGAATCTTACATTTTTGGAGCTTTGTGTCAATATTCAGAAAAGAGGCTTTTACATAAGCATATATGCAGGAGCAGGAATTTCAAGATTATGAATATGCACAACAAGTAGGCTGAGAGGAAGAATGTGTACATTCCCACCCCATCCTCTCTCTCTCTCCAGTAATTGCTTTATATTGCACTGAAGTCTAATCAACATCAAGACATATCTCGTATTTATACATTATGGTATCCTACAGATTTTCAAACCCCTCCCCAATCAACTTGCCCCTCCTCTTTTTCACATATTCCAGTCTCATCCCACTTCTTGTTTCCACCATTCTTCTCTTCTTTCTGTCCTTTGCTGTATTTTTTTTGTATTCCTCTTCTCTTTCATACTTACCTTTGATACCTATAGTCTTTTCTTTTTTCCCTGCCTTTCCATTTCTTTGACTGCCTTTCTGGCTTCTCAAAACAGATATTTCCCTTTTGTACTGTCTCCCTTTTCCTCTCATATTTCTTCTGCTCTCTCACATTCTCATCTTAATTATCTTGTCCTTCCTCTTCCTGCTTTCTTTCTTTCTTACTTTTCTTTCCTCTTCATTTTTCACTTCGCCCACATTTACCAAAAATACATACATCCATGACAAAAACAGATCTTTTACGCTACTCTTTTCTGCCACTTATCATATGACTCCACTCAGTGTTGCCTTGCACAGAAAATATCCTTAGTCCATAATATACAAAAAAAAAAGCTCTTAACAAGGGCTTAGCAAAACATATCTGTTTGGAATACATACAGAGAATGTCATTTCACAAGATATGAATCAAGTTTTAAAAAAATGGGTGTTTCATGTCCTATTACACTTGCTGTTTTAACAAATATCGTTGTTGGAAAACTGACCATATCATGTAAAAAGAAAAAAAGCTGGTTCACTTACTTTCAAGTGTTTCGGTCCATTAAACAAATCAGCATGTCATTCTGTGTTTGTGAGAGAGAGAGAGAGAGAGAGAGAGAGAAAGTTGCACATTTTTTAGCTAGAGAAGACAGGCTAGTAAAGTGGAGTTGAGGCTTAGATTAGAGAGTCTTGTAGGCAGGACATTTGTTCTATGTATTAGGGGAGTCTGTAGGACAGAAATGGAGAAAGCTGGTTAATCCCAAATACCTCTAAATTGTGTGATTTGAAACAAGCAGGCAGCGGTGATCCAAGTTCCTTCCTGTTGTGGCTGTTATCTCTGTCCTAGGTTAGTCTGGGGGTGTGAGAAGGGAGCAAAAAGTGGTTTACCCCAAATACCCAAACATTTTGTGTGACTGAGTGTTTTTGCTTTTATTTTTTTAGCAGTGATAGGAATGGGGGGACAGTTAATTACAAAAAAACAAAATACATAACATAAAATTTGATAGGTGAGAGATACAGAGACCCTGTTACTGAGAAAGACTGATACTAGACAAGGTAGAGTACTTTGTAGAGGACCAAGGCAAGACATCACACTCAATCAGATCTAATGCGTACTCTACAGTAAAAGCACACACAGTAGTTGAGTAATATCCAGCAAACACACCAGGGTCAAGACGAGGGGGAAAGTAGTATGAGCAGTGCAGGGGCATGTGAGTAAAATGGTAGTCCAAAAACTGACTGCAGCCATGGTGATCCCTCTCCTCCTTAGGAGGATGCAGTTTGTCAAGGTCCCACTAAAAGTTCCAATACTTCCACCACCACCAGTTCCAGTACTAATAAAAAAAATATAAAAACACAGAAGTTGTCAACGAGTCACAATCTAGTGATGATGGCATAATGGAAGAAGGTGCAGCAGCTCAACTAACTGATGCACCTGACAGTGAGACAAACAAGCCAAAAACACATATCCTGAACGTAGTATCCAATGTTATGAAAGCAAAAGTAAAAGGAAATTGTTTGAGACATGTAAAAGCCTAGAGGAATGTAAAAGTAATGAGCAAGAAGAGGCAGGTAATGCTTGGATGACTTAATGACTGATGATGATGATTATGTAAATCTAGAACATATTTCTCCAGCATCCTCCTCTTCTTCAGATACAGATGAAGTTGAGAGTGAGAGAGATGATGACATGGCCATAAAGTTAGCAGAAAGGCAAAGGCTGAGTCTTCCACTACTGAAAAGATGAAATGTACCTGTCTTTAAACTGTTTGAGAAAAAGTCTGACCCCGTACCAGCAAAGATACCCAAAAATACAAAGTCGTCCTGTCGGTCACCTTCAGCATCACCACTGCTGCCAAGTCTAAGCACTATTCTGCCACAGACAATAGTGTTAAGTAACCAGGAGCAACAATGACACAGGTTATTAAATCAACAACCACAAGTATGATGAGTGCCTTGCTGCTGCTCGAAGTGCTGCACCTTTGACACACAATAGTATTACAATTGCAGTACCTTTATATCAACATCTAGCCCCAGTAGAAGTAGCCACCCCTCAGGAACCCTGCAGTCATTTTACTGAGACACTTCACCCACAATCCAAAAGCTAAGCATGTTGCTATCTCTAGTCTATGTAAGAAGAACATAAGCAGGGGGCAAGAGAGATTACACCTAAAGCACAACCACAGGTCTGACTGGGAGACACACCATCAAAAGGTCAGAGGTGCCACAACTAACAGGAAGAAGTATTCCTAATTTTTCTTGCTGCTGATGTGTCAGAGACTGTGCCAAGATTGTCTGCTCCTGCTGCAGAGGAGTATTGCTCTGCATTTGTTTTTGGAGATAACAAGAGTTATAAAGTGCCCACACATACTGCCACCACCCCCTCTTCCTCCACAAGTGAAGCAATAATGTTATGCAGTTCTTCCACTATGTACTGCTATACCAAACTTGTTAAGTTCTTAGAAAAAGTCAAAACCTGCACAAAAATAATGCAAAAGTATGCATGTGCAAAAATGTTGGCAATTGACATGATGCCCTTTTCTTTTGTTGAAAACAGCGGCTTTAAAGAACTGATGACATGTGTTGCACCCTGCTTGACTATCCCAAACTGCAGTTATTTTTCAAGGATGGTTGTTTGTGTCATTGTTACTATCACGGTGCACGTGATTGCTGCAGTTCCTTGTCTGTCACCAGTAGGGGGCTGCTATTGGCTGTCTGCAGATAGCCCGCCTCTTATTGCCTATTTAAACCTGGATTGGGCACCCTTTGATTGTCCTTTCTGGTTGTTTATGACCTGCTTGCTATCACTATGCCAGTGATAGCTTGGCCTCTGTTCCAGTGTTCCTGAGTTCCTGTTCTCATGTGTTCCTGAGTTCCTGATCTCTACTGTTCCAGTGTTTCCTGCATGCTGAGTAATTCCAGTCCTGGTTCCGGCCTAGTCTCTGGTGTTGCAGTTCCTGCTGAACTTCTTCTCTGCTGTTTCCTGACCTGACTGATCGTTGCTGGTTCCTGTCATCGCATCGCCTGTCTCCTGTATCCTGGCGACCTCCTGCCTGGTCGCATCTGCGACATTGCTTGTTACCCCACTGTGTGGTCACTGCTTTGCTCCAAAGCCTTGCGGCTAGACTAACTCGCTTGTTACACCAGTGTGCGGTCACTGGTTTGCTCCAAAGCCTATCAGCTATACAATTCTGTGTTGGTCCCAGCGTGCTGACACTGGTATGCTCCAAAGCCTATCGGCTATACAATTCTGTGTTGGTCCCAGCGTGCGGACACTGGTTTGCTCCAAAGCCTTGCGGCTATACAAACTCGCTTGTTACACCAGTGTGCGGTCACTGGTTTGCTCCAAAGCCTATCAGCTATACAATTCTGTGTTGGTCCCAGCATGCGGACGCTGGTTTGCTCCAAAGCCTTGTGGCTATACAAACTCGCTTGTTACACCAGGGTGCGGTCACTGGTTTGCTCCAAAGCCTATCAGCTATACAATTCTGTGTTGGTCCTAGCGTGCGGACGCTGGTTTGCTCCTAAGCCTTGCGGCTATACAAACTCGCTTGTTACACCAGTGTGCGGTCACTGGTTTGCTCCAAATCCTATCGGCTATACAATTCTGTGTTGGTCCCAGCGTGCGGACGCTGGTTTGCTCCAAAGCCTTGCGGCTATACAAACTCGCTTGTTACACCAGTGTGCGGTCACTGGTTTGCTCCAAAGCCTATCAGCTATACAATTCTGTGTTGGTCCCAGCGTGCGGACGCTGGTTTGCTTCTAAGCCTTGCGGCTATACTAACTCGCTTGTTACACCAGTGTGTGGTCACTGGTTTGCTCCAAAGGCTATCGGCTATACAATTCAGTGTTGGTCCCAGCGTGCGGACGCTGGTTTGCTCCAAAGCCTTGCGGCTATACAAACTCGCTTGTTACACCAGTGTGCGGTCACTGGTTTGCTCCAAAGGCTATCGGCTATACAATTCAGTGTTGGTCCCAGCGTGCGGACGCTGGTTTGCTCCAAAGCCTTGCAGCTTTACGATTCCCCTGTTGGTCTCAGTGTGTGCACACTGGGTTGCTTACGATCTTGTCTATTTGCCATTACCATCTGACTGCTGCTACTATCTCTGGGCTGCCCTGCCCGGTATTGGTAAGGCCGGTAGAACCTTTTGCCACATTCCATCTGAGGTTGCCTTACCCGGTATTGGCAGGGCCGGTAGAGCCTACATTATGAATCTATTGAGGCTGCCTTGCCCGGTAATTCGGTAAGGCCGGTAGAACCGTTCTGCGATTCCATCTGCAGGTTGCCTTACCCGGTATTGGCAAGGCCGGTAGAGCCTAACATTTTATTACTTCAGACTGTCCTGTCCGGTATATTGACAGGACCGGTAGAGTCTGCCTTTTGTCTTTGTTATATTCTGTATATATCTGTATGTATGTAATTGCCATCCTACGTTATCAATTTATTATTTCAATAAAATTGATTTTTACCTAAAACTTGTGTCTGAGAGTCATAATAAACCGTGACAGTACGAAAGGGCCATGACCTCAGACAGCAAAGGTGAAGGTAACGCACAGAATATCCATTGGAGGATGGATGTGCACGAGCAACGTTTGGATCAGTTGGCATTTGCAATTCAAACGATCCTTGAACGCACGGTACTTGCTGACAAATCTAGCTCTAGCCCGGTTGTCTTGCCAAGTCAGACACCGGAAAGTGATACCAGACCCCTAGGGGGTACTGTTAAAGGGTTAACGGCTTTAGAGAATTTGTGCAATCCTTTCGAAGAGTGTTTGAGCCTCCTGGTAGAACCACCTCTGCTGCCAAATGCCTTATGGAGATACATCAGGGCAGGCGTACAGTGGACGACTATGCCATCGAATTCCGCACATTGGCAGCAGAGGTAGGTTGGAATAACGAGGCATTATTGGCAGCTTTTTCTCAAGGCCTGAATGACCACATTAAGGACGAAATCGCTGCTAAAGATCTACCTATTGATCTAGATGACTACATTGAGTATGTTATGATAATTGACTCCAGAATACGGGAGAGATCAATTGCCAGAGATCGTAAGATACGGTCAAAAAATAATGAGCCTAGTGGCATGTTTTGCCCACCCATCCCTCCCCTGGCATTGAAGTCTAGTGAACCTGTACGGGAGACAAGTGAACCTATGCAAATAGGCTTCACTAGACTAACCAAGGCTGAGAGACTATATCACAAAAGACAAGGGTTGTGTTTATACTGCGGTAAAAAAGGGCATTTGCTAAATTCCTGTCCGGTACGTCCGGGAAACGCACACACCTAGGGTACCTTGGGGGACAGGCCCTAGGTGGTGTACAATCGTCCCCAGTGTCGGGGACAATGAAACCCACCATACAGGTGGTATTATCTTGGGCACAATGCTCTGTGGAGGTTTTGGCCTTGGTTGACTCTGGTGCAGCAGGGTATTTTATGGATAATACCTTTGCTGAATTGCACGGAGTTCCACGCATTGAAAGAGAAAACCCCTTGACAATTGAAGCGATTGATGGCAGACCCTTAGAACCGCCTCGGGTTATATTTGAAACTATGCCACTGTCTATGACTATTGGGGCACTTCACAGAGAAGAGCAGCAGTTTCAACTGATTAATTCTCCGCACCATGCGGTAATATTGGGGTTTCCGTGGTTGCAGTTACATAACCCACAATTTGATTGGAAAAAGTGTGAAATTGCTGCTTGGTCCCAGTTTTGTATGGACAAGTGCGTCATCCAGCCTATTAAGGTCCTGTGCACCTCCTCGGCTATACCAGATGTGTACCAACAGTTTGGAGATGTTTTTAGCAAAGGAGAGGCTAGTTTGCTACCCCAGCATAGACCTTATGATTGTTGCATCGAATTGCAGCCTGGGGCAGTACCTCCTAAAGGACGCACTTATCCATTATCTTGTGAGGAAAATAAGGCTATGGAGGATTACATTTCTGATGCCCTTGCAAGAGGGATCATACGAAAATCTACCTCTCCAGCTGGGGCTGGGTTCTTTTTCGTAAAAATGAAAAATGGCGAATTAAGACCATGCATTGACTACCGGGGCTTGAATAAACTAATGGCAAAAAACACATACCCAATACCACTCATCACCGAGCTATTTGACAGGCTTAAGGGCGCTTAGATTTTTACCAAATTGGACCTACGGGCCGCTTACAATCTGGTTCGCATTCGAGCAGGTGATGAGTGGAAAACTGCCTTTAACCCCTTAAGGACCGGGAAATCCGGCCGAAGACGCGACTCAACGACCACGGAGCAAAATTTTTTTTTGCTCCGTTGCGTTCCGGACACCCCGAACGGCGTGCAGCCGCGGGGGGAGCCCGGAACTCGATGACGGTCATAGTACGTCATTGGTCGTTAAGTGAAATCGACCCTTGACGTACTATGACCGTCAAGGGTCGTTAAGGGGTTAAAGGGATAGTAATACTTCATTTTAACTTTATTTTATTTTGTAGGCATTAAAAAAACATGAAGAATGATATAAGTCTTATCTCTGAAACCTTTATGGTTTAAGAGATATTCACAAACAAAGTATCCCCCCCTGTTCAACCAGATCAGAAGGGAGATGCCCAGGTAGACTGCAGAGAGGGACAATCTTCAATTAAGATAATGGAAAAAGCTGAAAAACTTGTCAAGGGGGGAAGGGCTTTCATTGTTTTCATACAAAGAAAATTGTCCCCTTCTGTTATCTGTACTGTCATACAACCAGACTCACATCTGAGAAGAGATGGCTTACACTAGGTAAAAGGGGCGGGGAGGGGAACTTTGCTTGTGAATATCTCATAAACCATAAAGGTTTGAGAGATAAGACTTATATCATTCTTCATGTTTTTTTAATGCCTACAAAATAAAATAAAGTTAAAACGAAGTGTTACTATCCCTTTAATACTCGAGCTGGGCACTACGAGTATCTAGTAATGCCATTTGGGCTGTGTAATGCCCCCGCAGTTTTCCAGGAACTGATAAACGATGTTCTGACAGATATGTTACAGACATGTGTTGTGGTGTACCTTGACGATATACTGAGTTACTCCCAAAACATGGCACAGCACATCAAAGATGCATCCACAGTATTGCTACGACTCCGTGAGAACAAATTATTTTGTAAATTGGAAAAATGTGAGTTTCATAGAACCAGTGCGCCATTCTTGGGGTTCATTATTGGCAATGATGGCATTGCCATGGACAAAGAAAAGTTGTCAGCTGTCCTACAATGGCCAAAGCCCAAGGGTTTTAAAGCCATACAACGTTTCCTGGGTTTCGCTAATTATTATAGGAGGTTTATTAAGAACTTTTCTTCCATTGTCAAACCTCTGTCCGATCTTACGCACAAGGGCACTAATCCTTCTTGTTGGCCGCTATCTGCTGAGAATGCCTTTGAGAATTTGAAGCTGGCATTTGCTGCGGCTCCTGTGTTATCCCACCCCAATCCTCTACTTCCATTTACGTTAGAGGTTGATGCCTCAGATATTGGGGTCGGGGCAGTACTTTCGCAACGACACGATAAAGGTGGAACTCTCAGACCTTGTGGGTTTTTCTCAAAAAAGTTGACTGTCACTCAAAGCCACTATGAGATAGGTGACAGATAATTATTGGCCATTATCCTCGCTCTTAAGGAATGGCGTCATTTGCTTGAAGGTACTTAAAATCGTGTCTTAATTCTAACAGATCATAAAAATCTGACTTATCTCTCGGAGGCCAAGAGATTGTCCGCTCGTCTGGCCAGGTGGGCACTGTTCCTGTCTCGATTTAATTTCATTGTATCATATTTACCGGGGTCAAAGAATATCAGGGCTGATGCACTGTCAAGACAATTTGAGGCCGACAGTGACAGAGTGGAATCACCAGCACCTATCATCCAACCTGATAGAATTCTGGCTACTATACGCACGAGTATCACTTCTCCTTTAGGGGAGGAGATCCTGGCCTCTCAGGGGTCCGCTCCCCATGAAACCCCAGTGGGCAAATGTTTTGTCGCTGAACCATTTCCTACTAGGTTGCTCGAAACCTACCATTCCTCTAAGGCTGCGGGACATATCGGCAGAGACCAATTGTTATGGTCCCTTTCTCAGTTATTTTGGTGGCCTTCCATGAGAAACGATTGTGCCGAATTTACTAATGCCTGTGCCACCTGCGCCCGCGCTAAGACCCTGAGACATCTCCCAGTGGGCTTGCTTCAACCTGTGCCTAATGGCGAACGCCCCTGGTCTCATGTTTCCATTGATTTTATGGGAGAATTGCCTATGTCTAAGGGGTATTCCTTTATATTCATGGTGGTGGACAGGTTTTCTAAAATGGCTCATTTCGTGCCCCTCTGTGGCCTTCCTTCGGCTAAGGAATTGGCAATGGTGTTCGCCAGAGAAGTATTCCGGTTGCATGGAGTGCCTAGGGTACTGGTGTCTGACAGGGGGAGCCAGTTTGTGTCTAGATTTTGGAGGGCATTTTGCCAACAGATGGGCATTCAGCTGTCCTTCTCCTCTGCCTACCATCCCCAGACCAATGGAGCCGCTGAACGAGCTAATCAGGGCTTGGAACAATTTCTCCGTTGTTTCGTTACTGACCATCATGATAATTGGTCCGACTTGTTGCCTTGGGCAGAGTTCGCCAGGAACTGTGCGGTCAATTCTTCATCTGGGAGCTCTCCGTTTCTGATTAATTATGGGTTCCAGCCCTGTTTGCTTCCAGATTCATTTCAGACGCAACAGATTCCAGCTCTGGATGAGCATATCGAGCAACTCCGTTCCACATGGGCACAAGTTCAGAGGGCACTTGGTCAGTCATTTCAGCGTCATCAGCGCCATGCTAATCGCAGAAGGCTTCCAGCGGTTTCCTTTCAGGTTGGGGATAGAGTATGGCTTTCCTCCAGAAATCTCAAGCTGCAGGTTCCGTCTAATAAGTTGGCTCCCCGGTTTATTGGTCCATACAGAGTTATTCGCAAAATTAACCCTGTCTCCTATGCACTAGACCTACCTGCATCCATGCGTATCCATAATGTGTTCCATGTGTCCCTTCTTAAGCCTCTGGTTTGCAATCGCTATACTACCACACCTGTGGTGCCAGGACCTGTCGAGGTCGAGGGCCAGGAGGAGTACGAGGTTCAGAGCATTATTGATTCCCGTAGGCTTAGAGGAGGGGTACAGTACCTGGTACATTTGAAAGGGTACGGTCCTGAGGATCGATCATGGGTGGATAGTAAGGACCTTCATGCACCTAGGCTAACTAGGGTCTTTCATGCCAATTACCCACAGAAACCTAAACCCTATTCTAGGAGAGGGGGTCTTTGAAAGGGGGGTACTATCACGGTGCCCGTGATTGCTGCAGTTCCTTGTCTGTCACCAGTAGGGGGCTGCTATTGGCTGTCTGCAGATAGCCCGCCTCTTATTGCCTATTTAAACCTGGATTGGGCACCCTTTGATTGCCCTTTCGTGTTGTTTCTGACCTGCTTGCTATCACTATGCCAGTGATAGCTGGGCCTCTGTTCCAGTGTTCCTGAGTTCCTGTTCTCATGTGTTCCTGAGTTCCTGATCTCTACTGTTCCAGTGTTTCCTGCATGCTGAGTAATTCCAGTCCTGGTTCCGGCCTAGTCTCTGGTGTTGCAGTTCCTGCTGAACTTCTTCTCTGCTGTTTCCTGACCTGACTGATCGTTGCTGGTTCCTGTCATCGCATCGCCTGTCTCCTGTATCCTGGCGACCTCCTGCCTGGTCGCATCTGCGACATTGCTTGTTACCCCAGTGTGTGGTCACTGCTTTGCTCCAAAGCCTTGCGGCTAGACTAACTCGCTTGTTACACCAGTGTGCGGTCACTGGTTTGCTCCAAAGCCTATCGGCTATACAATTCTGTGTTGGTCCCAGCGTGCGGACACTGGTTTGCTCCAAAGCCTATCAGCTATACAATTCTGTGTTGGTCCCAGCGTGCGGACGCTGGTTTGCTCCAAAGCCTTGCGGCTATACAAACTCGCTTGTTACACCAGTGTGCGGTCTCTGGTTTGCTCCAAAGCCTATCAGCTATACAATTCTGTGTTGGTCCCAGCGTGCGGACGCTGGTTTGCTCCAAAGCCTTGCGGCTATACAAACTCGCTTGTTACACCAGTGTGCGGTCACTGGTTTGCTCCAAAGCCTATCAGCTATACAATTCTGTGTTGGTCCCAGCGTGCGGACGCTGGTTTGCTCCTAAGCCTTGCGGCTATACTAACTCGCTTGTTACACCAGTGTGCGGTCACTGGTTTGCTCCAAAGCCTATCAGCTATACAATTCTGTGTTGGTCCCAGCGTGCGGACGCTGGTTTGCTTCTAAGCCTTGCAGCTATACTAACTCGCTTGTTACACCAGTGTGCGGTCACTGGTTTGCTCCAAAGGCTATCGGCTATACAATTCAGTGTTGGTCCCAGCGTGCGGACGCTGGTTTGCTCCAAAGCCTTGCGGCTTTACGATTCCCCTGTTGGTCTCAGTGTGTGTACACTGGGTTGCTTACGATCCTGTCTATTTGCCATTACCATTTGACTGCTGCTACTATCTCTGGGCTGCCCTGCCCGGTATTGGTAAGGCCGGTAGAACCTTTTGCCACATTCCATCTGAGGTTGCCTTACCCGGTATTGGCAGGGCCGGTAGAGCCTACATTATGAATCTATTGAGGCTGCCTTGCCCGGTAATTCGGTAAGGCCGATAGAACCATTCTGCGATTCCATCTGCAGGTTGCCTTACCCGGTATTGGCAAGGCCGGTAGAGCCTAACATTTTATTACTTCAGACTGTCCTGTCCAGTATATTGACAGGACCGGTAGAGTCTGCCTTCTGTCTTTGTTATATTCTGTATATATCTGTATGTATGTGATTGCCATCCTACGTTATCAATTTATTATTTCAATAAAATTGATTTTTACCTAAAACTTGTCTCTGAGAGTCATAATAAACCGTGACAGTTACTTAGAGAAAACTGTCAATACAAGTCACCTCCAGTTTGTTTATAGTATCCATGGAATATTGAAAATAGGGTAATAACATTTGTAAAGTGTCAGCATCGTTTATAATCATAACTTCATATCTGACCTATGAATAGGAGAGTGCGGCCATCTTAGCGAAATGGGATCTGTGTGACTGCGCTGTCCGTTCCTGTCTCTGTCACTCACAGGAATTTGTCAACGGTGGAGTTGCACTGGAGCCATGCTGTACAGAGTAGGGATGGATAGTGCAGGTGTACAGATCCCACTATGCCAATATGGCTGCACTCTGCTATTCATGTAGTTCTGATATGAAGTTATGATTTTAAATAATGCATATACTTTACAAACCTTGTTACCATATTTTCATTATTCCATGGATACTATCAATGAATCGGACATGACTTGTACTGACATGACATTTCCACTTTAAGCAAAGTTAGTGTTGGGCAAAGGACAAAGGTACTCAGCCTGCTAACAATTTTTTTCAAGGTATATGTTGCTGTAGGACTCACAGCTTTTACTTTCAGCTATTTATTTATTATTTGTCATGCAATCATAGAAATCATAGGCAAAAACATGTGGGGAAAATGTGGGAAATTTATTGGCAGTGGTGAAAAGGCAAAAATTGTATGTATTTCCTATGGTCAGGATTTTTTGCTAAAAAGTGGGAAATCATTTTTCGCAAAAAATCCTGTTGGAAATTTCTCTGAATTTTTGCCCATCCTACTGGAAAACAACAGTCTTCACAACAATGTGCAGTGTCACTGAGCTGCTATAAGAGCCAATAGGTTACTATGAAGTATGAAGTAGGACATATATGAACAAGATGGGAATATAATTTTACCTCTGTAAATCCTTGGTAATGCATAATCTGCATATGGAATATTCAGTATGATTATGTATAATTTTGGACATCAGTCATTAAATAAATAAAATGTGTGTATGTGCGTGTGTAGAGAGAGAGAGAGAGAGAGAGAGAGAGCGAGAACGAGCATGTGTGTATTAGAAAGTGTTTAGGTGTGTTTGTCTTTGAGTCACCACCTGTGTATCTGTGAGATCATGAGTGCCACAGGATTTGTGTATGTGTAATTGTTTTCATAAACGCAATGGTGTTTGTGGTGAGTGTTTTTATGTGACAATGTGAGGAGTGTTTAGAAGCAAAATCATCCCCCAAACCTCACCCTACTCCAACACTTTGGTTGATTTTGGATTTATGCTTAGCGGTCTCCGTTTAACTGTATAGTCACTAGATGGATGGAGACTGTAGGATGAAAGGGTACATAATGTACAATGGCACTGAAATGTGTCACTGGAAATACGGTTATGGTTCAAGATAATAAAAACCAACCTAAAAAGGCAAGACAGCAGAACTGCAAAAGTAAGATGTAAAAAATTAATAAAGATCTCAAAATACATAAAGCTGTTGCTAGAAAGGTCTCTAACCCAGTTATAAGAAATATAGCGGAGGTTTGCATTCCCCGCAAAAAGTGATGGTATAGAAGTTAAAGAAGAAGAAAAAAAAACTCTTAAAGGGCCAGTATACTTTTTTTTTATTTTTACTATAAAGTTTTTCCTGCTGAGTAGAATAATAGTACTCACACTACTGAGATATTTCTCATTCAAAAGTTACAACAGCTTAAACCTTTATTTTTGAAACTGTTATCAAAAGCATCAGTTGGAGTTCAAATGGCTTTTTATAGCACATAATAGAAACATCACCACTTGGTGACCACATTTAAAAATGTAAATTTAAATATGAAAATTATATGCAATTGAGATTATATCTTTTAAATAAAAATTCTCCCATAAGTTCTCTTATTTTGCTCTCCAAGAAAAGGCCTATAACATGTTTTCATTAAAATGATGATCGATGCCTGGCATCAATTCGAAGAGGCAAAATCTATTAACTCATTAAGTGCCATAAGGTTATCCAATAAATTTCAAAACTATGTATTTGAGACCCATCAATTGAAGTCAAATGAAACATTTTTTAAAATTGTGAAAATGACTTTAAATTGAATAGTTGTTGTGAGGGATTATGTTGTTTTGATGTTTGTGATCAGTTCTTGCCTGGTTTTTGGAGAACCTAACATAGTATCTGTTATTAAAATAAACAGGTTTACTCAAGTTACAGGGAAAAATGTTAAATGATTTTTTTTAATTTCTGATGTCTAGTTTTGTTTTTGATAAGGAACTTGAGTCTTCAATACACATTTTAATCTAATGTGGCATCAAGTTAATCCTGCTGATTAATTAACGCCTTAAGGACCGAAGCGCTCACGCACGGCCGGCACTTGAGGAACACGGGGCTTCCCCCCCCCCACTTCCGGTTCAGGACTTCCGGAGTGGCGTGCAGCCACGCTGTAAGCCCTGAACTCCATGACGTGCCAGCATGACCATCACTGGTCCTTAAGTGCCGGACCGCCATGACGGTCCTGGCACTTCAATGGTCCTTAAGGGGTTAAAGCATCGTAGTTCATAAACATGTCTCTTGAATTATAAAATTGCTTGATTTACTATATTTAATTATTTCTTTCTTAATCCCTTGGATAATAGAGAGGTTTTCAACATATTGTAACACCTCTTCACCAAACAATGGGGTAAATAAAAAATAAGTAGCTGTGAACTGAATGTTTTAACAAGAATAGGCTAATTTACATTATCCTGAACCTTGTCATACATAACACATAACTTATATTTTCCTTACCCTAATTTGAAAGGAATGTTACATTTGTATTTGGCATTTTCCAATTTATAAACCCACTTTGGTTTTCACATGCATTCCCTTAGCTGCCCTTAAAGTAATGAAATGACTGTGTATATACTAATTACCCAGCAATGAAGGCTGCCGTGGGATGTGATTGTCAATTACAATAATCAGATGAAATTAGAATACTATGGGCTTTATTTTGTATTCAGTACACTAAAGACGTTCAGTTTCACAGTGTATATAGAGTATGATTAATAATACAAAGAGTGAGGGAAATATTAGGGGCATATCTAATTTTTCCCCAAGGAGGATTATTTCCAGAGTCTTACATGATTCATGAGATACTTTAGTTAAGTAGAATAATGTATTTACTTGTTGCTTTTAGATTTTGGTACGTATTTTAGTTCAAGAGTTATTTGTGAAAACAGGTTGAAGGAACACTAATACCTAAAACCCAAATGGGGTTTTACAATGAGCTAGCATCTCTAAACATTGTCTGTTTGCTACCTGCGTCCTAAAACTTGGCTTTACATATGCATCATGGCAGTTTACATTATCATGGTCTTGGTGTAAATTTTTTTCTTTAAAGGGACAGTAATACTTAATAATTACTAATCACTATATTAAAGTCATATGAAAAAGAAATGTATTGCCCCCAGTGTAATCTCTCAAACCTTTATGGTATGAGAGATAATCGCTCCTAAAGTTGCCCTCTCCCTCCCCCTTCCCCGAAGTCAGAGTTGTAGCTGACTGAAGGGAAATCCGGTCTTACGATCATCAGGCGGCTCTGCAGCAGAGCCGAGATCGCGTTGATAAAAAAAAAATCTTTCACTAAAATGGTCTTCTACGTGTGCTTGCAAACCAAGCACACATAGAAGACCACTTCAGTGAAAGTTTTATTTTTTATTAACGCGATCTTGGCTCTGTTGCAGAGCCGCATGGTGGTCATACGACAGGCTTCCCTGCAGTCAGTTACAACGCTGACTTCAGGGAAAGGGGAGGGAGAGGGCAACTTTAGGAGCGATTATCTCTCAAACCATAAAGGTTTGAGAGATGACACTGGTGGCAATACATTTCTTTTTCATATGAATTTAATATAGGTATTAGTAATTATTAAGTATTGCTATCCCTTTAAAGCACTATTTAAGTAGGCATAGCCAAAACATGCTATATTGTGGGATCACTCTTCATAACTCTCAATGGAATGAATCAGTTATTCTCATTTTTCCACTGGAAGCTATCTTGTATGATTTTACAATATCATGGCCATTGATCATGCCCCCACATCTGAGTTGGATGGAGCATGAGCATTAAAGGGTTATTCATGTTTCCTTCCACAAGCAGCTCAGATTGTTCATAACAGTTAATAGTACTAATGTCTGATGCTTGCACTGTTCAGAACTTGCTAGTTATATGATGAAGTTTACCCTTCCCTCCCTTTTCCTGATGTCAGAGTTTCTCGCTCAGATCTGACAGCGGATCACATGGGACAATTTTCAATCAGTATTAGTAAAAACCTGCCCTCCTTCATCAAAGAGTGCAGGGTTTTCCTTATACTGACAGAGGGAAGGTTGTCCCTCATTGTGAACTGCCTGGTCTGATGACAGGTTTTTAGATCTATGGGGAGGTGGCTTATGATCAGGAAAAGGGGTGAGAGGGGTAAACTTCATCCTGTTATTACAACGTAACTAGTTCTAAACAGTGTGAGCATCATACATCAGTACTATTAACTATGATGAATGATCTGAGCTGCTTGTGGAAGGAAACATTACTATTCCTTTAATGTTGTTATAGTGGAAAAACTCTTTAATCAGTTTCCAGGATGTGATCGGTTGCCTTTAAATAAATTAAGGGTCATAATCATGAAGCTAAAGAGGTGCAATTCTGAAGAAAGCCAATTGCATCACTGGGGTAAAATAACAATTCTGCCATGTTGCATTGAATGCTAGATGTCTTCATCACTTAAGGAAGCAATGTATTGGAGATCTCTTTAACATTCAAGAGATAAAAGTTTAATTTAACATGTTAAGGACCAGGCATTGCACACCACTCTATCTAAATTGTAATCCCCCCCCAGTGATGCAGCTGATTTCCTCCAGAATTGCACCTCTTTAGCTTGATGAATAGAGCCCACAGTGCTTCATTTTATTCTGTAGCATCGGATTAGATAGCAAATAACAATCAATAGAAAAATTGTCTATTTTGAAGTCTCAGGGTACTGGGTTACACTGTGTAGTAGTAGTAGGTAAAACAGGAAGTTCCGGTAGGTAAATAGACTAATACTCATTTTGGTGGCAGGATGGCTTATATAATTCTCATTTTCTGGGTTATGAGGCAAAGGTGCAACTTAATGGACTTGTGTCTATTTTTTTTTTTATTGAAAGACGTTTTATTGAACAATGCTCATATGGTTGATACAATAAGAAATCAGTAGCAGCTAGTGACTTTGCAAAATAAAATTGTAGTACATAGTAAAAAAAATATGAACGTATATATCTGACGATCGGGTTATCGAAGAGATTAAAACCCTACAAGCTGGTAAGAGCTCTGGTTTTTCACAAACCTATTATAAAATGTCTTGGGCTCTCTTAACCCCTATCCTTAAACAATCCTTCTCTTCATTACCTGAGGAAATATCTTTATATCCCTCTATAACAGAGGCTCATATTACCTAAACCTGACCAAGAAGTCCACGGTTGTTTAAGCTACTGACTCATTTCACTATTAAATTTAGATATTAAGCTATATGCAAAAATATTAGCAAATAGACTAAAATCTGCTCTTCTGACTTTAGTGTATCTTGACCAAACTGGATTCTCCCCAAGGCATGAACCCTGGGACAACACAAGGAAACAGTTAAATATACTGCATCATGGGCAGCTTTACTTACTACAGATACGGAGAAAGCATTCAAATAGGTTAATTGGTTATTTATTATAAATACCTTACAGGCTTTTGGCTCAGGGTTCCGGTTCATTGCTTATATACAGAATTATATACAGAATTCCAATGCTAGAGTAAAGGTTAACGGACACCTACCTGGGTCCTTCTCAGTCTCGAATGGAACCCGACAAAGATGCCCTCTCTCGTCTCTATTGTTTGTCTTAGTAATGGTGACTGGCTCAACATGTTTAACTAAATTCTTCCATCAGAGGAGTTTGGATGGCAGATTCCATTTTCAAACTCCATTTTTGCAGACAGTGTTTTTTTGTCTAAGACAGATCCCGAGAGGGCACTTCCTGCCTTTTTTGTCCATATTAGCTCTATATTCCCCACTTTCTGAGTGAGCTTATGCAAATTAGAAGCCTTAGCTTTGAATATTCCTCATGACTCTCTCTCATTCCCTGCATTCTTTCAAATGGTCCACCAAATCTATCAAATATCTAGGGTTCTCTCTCCCTTCTCAACTCCGTGCCACTTATGATTTGAACTATCCACTGACCCTTCATGCTATACAAAAATATCTTCTCAAATAGAATACTTCCCACGTGCTTTCTGCTTTTCCATGGGGCTCCCATAGACCTAGGTTAGAGTCTCCTACTTTACACAGGCATAGATCCATTGGTGGGCTGGGATTCCCAAATCTGAGGAGATGTAATCAAGCTACAATATTAGCTTCAAATCCAGACTGGAATCAGCATGGACAGGATAAACTGTGGGTTCAAGTTGAGAGGATTTCTTTCTCCTATATTGACCCTTTAAGTGAAGCATTAACCCACTCACTCCAGCAAGAGTACAATAACTCTATCTCATCCATTTATAGGGAATGTGCTTCCTAGATGGACTGACACACATTTAGATTGCTAATCTCCCTGCCCTTCCCAGTCCCCAGAGTACTCCATAATAGATCTACTCCTCATTCTCTCCCTGTCCACCACTATGGATTATTCAGACAGATATTGAGATTAAGGACTTATGTGATACTACTGGAATTTTAGACTTAAGAGAGGTTCAGCCATGATACAATCTTCCTCCTGGGGAGATCTGGAAATACCTACGCATTAAACAATTCCTAGATCATACTTCTTTTAGAAGTTGCTTCATACACCCACTCACTAAATTTGAACATCTGCTTAGTGTCCCATCCAGGGAAAAAGATGTTTTCTTGGGTAAAATTCATGCTATACTCTCAGATTCTGACTGAGTGGTAAAACCCAAATATGCTTTGGCATGGGAACGTGAATTAGGTCATACTCTTCCATTTGAAATTAGGTCATACTCTTCCATACTCTTCCATCTATTGGTCATCCATCTCTACTCAGTTGGTGGAGATGAATTGCAAATTTCTCTTTTCTTGTTATTATATAGACTTAAAATAGACTCAGCCACCAGTCTTCTTTGCTGGCAGTGTCTCTCATCATGGCACCTTTCTGCACAACTTGTGGTCTTGCCCATTGATTTTGCATTTCTGGTCCATCTGTTTATCGCACACAGAAAACGTACTTGAGATTTCCCTTTCCCAAGAACTTTTCTAAGGCGTGCCCCATGCATCTTTACCAAAAAAAAAAAAAAAAATTTAGTTGCTATGCTTAATGCAGCGAAGGCCCTTATTCCTTTACACTGGAAGATTGCATCTCCCCAAGCCCTTGGGGCATGGTTTACAAAGATATATGAACAGATCCTTTTCATTAGAATGGCTTGGTTGAAGAGAGGGTGTGATCCCTCTTCACTATCTAATTTACTGAATAAATGGTATGACATATGTGGGAACAATTCCATCCTTGTTGATCCATGTAAGTCTCTACCCTGGATCTATTCCCCTTCCCTTATCACCCATATTCTTGCTATTCTGTTCCTCTTTTCTCTATTCTTAGGATAGTGACTCGTGAGATCAGCAGGCACTTAGATTGATTCACAACGAGATACTGTCCTGACTTTGATTGTTTCCTTGCATTTCTATACTCTATTCTCTCTACATGTTCCCTCCTGTCTATTCGTTTGATTTAAAATACTGCTTAGTCTTTAGACCCCAGTTCCACTTTCATATACGGTTTCATTATATAAGGAATTTGAGACTACCCTTAAGGCAATTATTTTCTTCTTACGTATCATTATTTCTATATGTAACGCCTACCATGTGTTTTGAATTGTAATATATTGAATACTGCCATGTATGACTGAATTACTCTTTTCTTTACTTGTATTTTCCGACTTATCAATAAAAATCTATTTGAATTAAAACAACAAGCATGTGAGCCATGCATGATAGGTTGACAAATCCAATAACAAAACATCAAGTCAAGAGATATTTATACAAGTGTTGAGGAAGAATATAACATAAGTTTGCTCATGTTTACCAGAGTGAGTCTTAACTACTGTTTCAAAAAAGGAGTCTGAGAGAGCAGTTATAGAGGAAGAAGACAGAAGAAGATGGTGTAAAAAATAGAGATTGTTCTGGGGGCAGGGAACCAACCTATAAGGCGGGGCATAGGGTGTGGAGAGTCCCAAGCTTCACTCCTATGCATGCCATAAAGTGAACAGGAAAGGAAAAATGCCAAGGGTGCATGTTGCCACGATATAATGGGCAGGGGGTGTTAGACAGGTGCAAGGTATCCCAATATTGAGTCCAGGGAGGACCAGATGAGGCTAAAGACATCCAGGGAACCTGTAGCTAGGGTGTGAACTCTATCAAGTTCTGATGTTGTTTTCACCCTATCATGCCACCATTGGGTGAAAATATTGTATTTGGCAGCATTAATAAGATAAGTACGAAGTCACCTGTGATGTCTCATGATAGAAGAAGAGCCAGGGAGATATGGTAGAGTGACCCCACCTCTTTCTGCTATCTCCAGCAAAGTGGAGAAGTACTGGGATAAAGTTTATGCAGTTTGGAGTGAGTATAGTACCATCTAGAGAAAATGTTGTAATTGGATTCTTTCATAAGAGTGTTCGTGGTACTAGCTAGCATGTGTTTAATTATAGAAAAAAGTTTCTGGAGAGGCCAGTATACCTGCAGATCTTCCTCCTAATGGGTGATAAAAAGGTGTTTTTTTTGTCTGAGGTGGGGCTATTGAACAATTTTTTACAGTTTGGATAAGGTTCTAACAGAAAGTGAGCCATTACTGAGTGCAGACTCAAACTGTGTTAGGTCTCAGGGGGAATAACTTTACTCAACAATGTCTTATAGGGAATGGTGCACATGTCTATATTGCCAAAAGAGGGAAGGGGGCAGGGAGTGATTTTGAGCAAGATTGTCAAAGAGTGGAACCCAGTATCTGGAATTAAAGATTACAATGTGTAAATACCATTGCATTTCCACACTGAAAAAGGGGCTTGGATTAAAGGTAGCTTGTCAATAAATATAAAAAAGGAGGGACAGAAAGGGCGAGCAATATGGGATGTTGTTGAAGGTGTCCCATGAACACAAAACGTGAGCTATGATAGGGTGAGAATGCATAGTTGAGAGTCTCTCTTTTGGTTCTAACCAGTGGATATTGTCTACAGCACAATGTCAGAAGTACATCACAAAGCTGTGACCCATTTTTCCCCATCCCAACATGACAGTCAAGCAAAGTAGAGACAGCTGCAGAGAGGTAAAATATCTTCAGGTTAGGGAGGTTTGCACTACCTTTGGTGATGTGGGCAAGTACTTGCGGGAGGCTGGCAGTTATTTTTTTTTTTAATTAACATATAAATGAATTAAGGAGAGATTGAAATTTGGTGAGACGACTTTAGGAAAGGATATCATTTTAATCAAATTGACTACCAAACCAGGACATAAATAGCCAATTCCACCTATGTAGCTCATCCACCATTATATAATCAGTTAAAGTTTGTATGTTCCCTGTTTTATATCAGGGGATAGAGAAACACCCAAATATGTGATTTTGTTTAAAAAAAAAAAAAAAAAAAAAAAAAAATATATATATATATATATATATATATATATATATATATATAATATACTTCCCACCTAGAAGGAAATTTCCTGCGAAAATGTAATGTCAGCTTTTTTGCCTAATTCATTGCACCGAAATAAATAGGAAGACAGAATGTACACGCACCACATAGCACATTTACTTTATTTCCCGTAGGCGTGGTATAAAAGGGGTCTCAGGGAGATAGAGCAGCACATTTGTCAGCTTGTGGTAGTGAAGAAAAAAAAGGAGTTGAAGCTTAGTTTAGGGTGTCTCGTAGACAGAACATTTGTTCTCTGCATTAGGGGAGTCTGGGTCACTCTGGGGGATAAGAAGGGAGAAAGGACATTGACATCAAATACCCTAACCTCTGGTGTGACTGACTTGCAAGACATAGGCAGCCGTGATCCAAGTTCCTTTCTGATATGACTGTTATCTCTGTGTTAGGGGAGTCTGTGGGAGTGACATGGGAGCAAAAGAGATTTACTCCAAATACCCCAAAATCTTGTGTGACTGACTGGGAAGAGACATACAACTTTGATCTATGTTCCTTCCTGGCTTTTATCTCTGTCCTGACATAAGTTGTGAGTGGGGCAGACTGATACTTGATAGTGATGAGCGAGCATGCTCGGCCGAAGCTCGGTTCGGCTCGAGCATCGCTCTGCTCGGCACATGGCGGTACTCGTACGAGTACCGCATGTGCTCGCCCGCCATGTTCGGGTCTCCTCCCCGCACGTTTCGCGGCTGCTGCGCAGCCAATAATTGTGCGGGGAGGCTCTGACATCAGTGTAATGCCAGCAGCCATATTGGCTGCTGGCATTACACTGATTGGCTGGCCAGAACCCGTGATCGGGTGCTGTATAGCACCTGACCAGCGAGTTCGGCTCAGTCTTAGCCAGGGGAAAGTCAGTGTAGGGAGAAGAAAAGCGAGTTTGAAAAAAAAAAGACCCAAAAGTCCTTTTTAGGACTACTGTGTGTGGGGGCAGCAGATATATTTTGTTTTGGGGGGCAGAGTTTAAAAAAAAAACGTCACATATTCCGTTCACTGTGCCTAGCCGCAGATTAGCAGCACATTCTGTTTAGTGTGCAAAGTTTCAGATTAGCAGCACATTCTGTTTAGTGTGCAAAGTTGCAGATTAGCAGCACATTCTGTTTAGTGTGCAAAGTTGGAGATTAGCAGCACATTCTGTTCAGTGTGCAAAGTTGCAGATTAGCAGCACATTCTTTTTAGTGTGCAAAGTTTAAAAATTAAAAGTCACTTATTCCGTTCACTGATCGTAGCCGCAGATAAGCAGCATATTCTGTTTAGTGTGCAAAGTTGCAGATTATCAGCACATTCAGTTTAGTGTGTAAAGTGTAAAAATTAAAAGTGACTTATTACGTTCACTGATCCTAGCCGCAGATAAGCAGCATATTCTGTTTAGTGTGCAAAGTTGCAGATTATCAGCACATTCAGTTTAGTGTGTAAAGTGTAAAAATTAAAAGTCACTTATTCCGTTCACTGATCCTAGCCGCAGATAAGCAGCATATTCTGTTTAGTGTGCAAAGTTGCAGATTATCAGCACATTCAGTTTAGTGTGTAAAGTGTAAAAATTAAAAGTCACTTATTCCGTTCACTGATCCTAGCCGCAGATAAGCAGCATATTCTGTTTAGTGTGCAAAGTTGCAGATTATCAGCACATTCAGTTTAGTGTGTAAAGTGTAAAAATTAAAAGTCACTTATTACGTTCACTGATCCTAGCCGCAGATAAGCAGCATATTCTGTTTAGTGTGCAAAGTTGCAGATTATCAGCACATTCAGTTTAGTGTGTAAAGTGTAAAAATTAAAAGTCACTTATTACGTTCACTGATCCTCGCCGCAGATAAGCAGCACATTCTGTTTAGTGTGCAAAGTTGCAGATTAGCAGAACATTCTGTTTAGTGTGCAAAGTGTAAAAACTAAAAGTCACATATTCCATTCACTGTGCCTAGCCGCAGATAAGCAGCATATTCTGTTTAGTGTGCAAAGTTGCAGATTATCAGCACATTCAGTTTAGTGTGTAAAGTGTAAAAATTAAAAGTCACTTATTCCGTTCACTGATCCTAGCCGCAGATAAGCAGCATATTCTGTTTAGTGTGCAAAGTTGCAGATTATCAGCACATTCAGTTTAGTGTGTAAAGTGTAAAAATTAAAAGTCACTTATTCCGTTCACTGATCCTAGCCGCAGATAAGCAGCACATTCTGTTTAGTGTGCAAAGTTGCAGATTAGCAGAACATTCTGTTTAGTGTGCAAAGTGTAAAAACTAAAAGTCACATATTCCATTCACTGTGCCTAGCCACAGATAAGCAGCATATTCTGTTTAGTGTGCAAAGTTGCAGATTATCAGCACATTCAGTTTAGTGTGCAAAGTGTAAAAACTAAAAGTCACATATTCCATTCACTGTGCCTAGCCGCAGATAAGCAGCATATTCTGTTTAGTGTGCAAAGTTGCAGATTTGCAGCACATATTCCGTGTACTATGAAGAAGGCGGGTAAAAAGGGACGGGGAAGTGGACGTGATCCTGATAGTTCAGGGCGCGGGTCAGGACGCGTAGAAACTGTGCCTGGTGCCAGAGCACAAGAAAGAAAGACATCCACCATACCTAGCTTCATGTCTCAGTTTACAGGGCGTCGCAGGACATCACTCTCGAGGTCAGACCACTGCGAACAGGTGGTCGGTTGGATTTCAGGTGATACTGCTTCCAGTCGGTTAAGCACCACCCTGTCTTCCACCAAGTCCACTCTCAGTAGCCAAGAGTCTGGTCAACATAATCCTCACCCTGATCATCCTTCCTCCCACCATAGAGGGTCTGGTCAAAGAAGTGATCCCACACTGGGATATAGTGAGGAGCTCGTCTCATCACCAATCCTTAATTTGAACCTCTCTCCAAGCACGCTTGCAAAGGAACATGAAATCTTGTGCCCTGATTCACAACCTCTAGAGGGTACCCAATCACAAGAAGATGACAGAGGGGAACGGCATTTAAGGTCAAAGGAAGTGGATGATGATGATGATGATGAGACACAGTTGCCATCAAATCAACCCCTTTTACTGTCTCAAGACCTTGATGAGGAGGATGATATACAGTTGTCAGTGACTGAGTATGTGGTGGGATCAAGACATGAGGAGGATGATCAGAGTGAGGAAGTGGAGGAGGACTTGGTGGACGATGAGGTGACTGACCCCACCTGGGAAGGTGGAGAGCCGAGCGATGACAGCAGTCCTGAGGGTGAGCCATCTGCAGCACCGCAACAGGCTGGAAGAGGCAGTGGTGTGGCTACAGAAAGAAGGCGGACCGCACCAAACCGGCCCGCAAATGTTCCACGGAGCACCCCCTTGCGTAAATCTACCTTGCCAAGGGGTAGGTGTTCTGCGGTATGGCGTTTTTTTAAGGAAAGTGCGGACGACAAAAGAATTGTAGTTTGCAACCTGTGCCACACCAGAATGAGCCGAGGCATGAACACTAGAAACCTCAACACCACCAGCATGATCCGACACATGGCATCCAAGCACCGTAATAAGTGGGAGGAACGCCAGGATCGCCAATCTGTGTCTGCAGGCCACACCACTGCCTCCTCTTCCCCTGTTTTCGGTGCCGGCCAATCGCCTGTTGAAGGCGGAGGCCCGCATACCTCCCGCCCTGCACCTGTACCATCTGAAGCACCATCAGCGACCACATCCACTTCCCTGTCCCAGCGCAGCGTCCAAATGTCGTTACCCCAGGCATTTGAGCGCAAGCAAAAATACCCAGCCACCCTCCCACAGGCCATAGCACTAACCTCACACCTTTCCAAATTACTGGCCATCGAAATGCTGCCATTTAGGCTTGTGGAGACTGAGTCCTTCCGCAGCCTGATGGCAGCAGCTGTCCCTCGGTACGCAGTCCCCAGCCGCCACTACTTTTCCCGGTGTGCCGTCCCCGCCTTACACCACCATGTGTCCCTTAACATCACCCGTGCCCTGACCAACGCAGTTACTGGGAAGGTCCACTTAACGACTGACACATGGACAAGTGCTTGTGGCCAGGGACGCTACATTTCCCTGACGGCACACTGGGTGAATGTCATGGAGGCTGGGAGCGACTCGGACCCTGGGATGGCACAGGTGCTACCCACGCCGAGGATTGCGGGCCCTACCTCCATCAGGGTTTCCGCCAGCACCTACGTTATTGGCTCCTCTTCCTCCGTTTCCACCTCCGAATTCTCTGCGCGCAGCGCCACTCACCCATCAGCCGGTAGCTGGAAGCAGTGTAGCACTGCAGTGGGGAAGCGTCAACAGGCCGTGCTGAAGCTGATCTGCCTTGGGGACAAACAGCACACGGCCTCAGAGCTGTTGCAGGGGATTAGTCACCAGACCGAGCAATGGCTCTCGCCACTCAACCTGCAACCAGGCATGGTTGTGTGTGATAATGGGCGTAAGTTGGTGGCGGCTTTGGAGCTCGGCAAGCTCACACACGTACCATGCCTAGCGCATGTATTTAATTTAGTGGTTCAGCAATTTCTAAAAACCTACCACAATGTGCATGATCTCTTGACCAAGGTGCGCCGCGTGTGTGCACATTTCCGTAAGTCATCAACAGCTTCAGCCGGCCTGTTGAAGCTGCAGCAGCGCTTACAATTGCCAGCTCACCGGCTGCTGTGTGACGTGAGCACGCGCTGGAACTCCACCTTCCACATGTTGGCCCGGCTTTGTGAGCAGCAGAGGGCAGTAGTGGAGTACCAGCTGTTACACGGTCGTCGCCTCTCCGTTCAACTTCCTGTAATCAGAAGTGAGGAGTGGGAATGGATGTCAGACCTCTGTGAGGTTTTACGCAATTTTGAGGAATCAACACAGATGGTGAGCGGCGATAACGCTATTATCAGTGTAACCATCCCACTTCTGTGTTTACTGAAACGCTCGCTGCTCACAATTAAAACCGACGCTTTGCATGTGGAAGAGGTGGAAATGCGGGAGGAAGAGCTTACACAAGGTGAAAGCCAGAGCACCCTCACTTCGTCTTCTCAGCGACAATTGGAGGAGGCGGAGGAGGAGGAGGAGGAAGACACGGTTGCCTCCGCTATAGAGGGTAGCCATGGAACTTTAGTTCCATCTCTTCAGCGTGGGTGGGCAGAAGAGGAGGAAGAGGATGAGGAGATTGAGAGTCATCCTCCTGGTGAGGACAGCGAAATCTTGCCTGTTGGTACTCTGGCACACATGGCTGACTTTATGTTAGGCTGCCTTTCCCGTGACCCACGCGTTATACGCATTTTAGACAACACGGATTACTGGGTGTTCACCCTTCTGGACTCCCGCTACAAAGAGAATTTCTCATCTCTCATTCCTCCGGTGGAGAGGACAAGCAAAATGGTGCAATACCAGAAGGTTCTTGTCGAAAAATTGCTCCAAAATTTTCCATCTGACAACGCTGGCGGCAGAGTACGTGCTACCTTGGCCAACCGAGAAGGGGAGAAAAGGGGAGTACACAGCAGTTCCGACAAAGGCAGGGCAACACTCTCCAAGGCGTGGGACACCTTCATGACACCCCGCCAGCACCCTCACCCTGATGCGCAGCCTAGTGTCACAAGGAGGGAAAAGTTTTGGAAGATGGTAAAGAAGTACGTAGCAGAACGTGTCAGCGTCCTCAATGATCCCTCTGTGCCTTACAACTACTGGGTGTCCAAGCTGGACACGTGGTATGAACTGGCACTCTACGCCTTGGAGGTGCTGGCCTGCCCTGCCGCCAGCGTTCTGTCTGAACGGGTATTTAGTGCTGCTGGTGGCATCATAACATATAAGCGTATCCGCCTTTCCACCGAAAATGCTGATAGGTTGACACTTATAAAAATGAACAAGGCCTGGATTTCCCCTGACTTCTCCACTCCACTGGAGGAAAGCCCCGGGTGAACATAAAGTCACTTTATATATGTTATTTACAATGATGGGAATACTCTGTATTCCCATTCACCCCTTCCACCCAAAAAATGGGTATATGGTTGACTCTCTTCCATATACCCTGGGATATAATTTTTATATAGGGCCAGCTCACCAGCGGGCCCTGTGATATAATTTTTGTATAGGGCCAGCTCACCAGCGGGTGCTGTTTGACAATTTTTGTATAGGTCAGCTCACCAGCGGGCCTTCTCATATAATGTTTTATTGGGTCAGCTCTCTAGCGGGCCCTCTCATAGAATGTTTTATAGCGTCAGCTCACTAGCGGGCCTTCGCATATAATGTTTAGGATAGTCAGCTCCGCAGCAGACCCTCACCCATAATGTTTTAGATGGTCGGCTCAGCGCACGTTTCCCTCTTAATCATGGCCCCAGTTCAGAAAAATCGAGGATATTTTTGGGAGAATTTGCCTCTGCGCACGTTTCCCTCTTAATCATGGCCCCAGTTCAGAAAAATCGAGGAAATTTTTGGGAGAATTTGCCTCTGCGCACGTTTCCCTCTTAATCATGGCCCCAGTTCCGAAAAATCGAGGACATTTTTTGCAGAATTTGCCTCTGCTCACGTTTCCCTCTTAATCATGGCCCCAGTTCCGAAAAATCTATGACATTTTTTGCAGAATTTGCAGATGATATACAAGTAAATATACAGCAAATACTGTTTGGTAACAATTTTTCGCCTAAAGTCGTTTTTATCTTCCTTTTTGTGTGTTTTACGGTCAGTCTGTAAAAATGGCGTACTACGGGCGAAACATCGTTCCCAGCAGCGACGTTGGAGTCCAAGATGCATCCAGACATCCTCCCTATGCTGTCCCTGAACCATTTCTGTGGTGTTTCCATCATTTTCTGCCCTTTTCCTATGGACCAGGCACCCTCCCCTCATCAGAGCAGGGGGTGCCTGGTGTAATGCTCGAGTCCTCCCATTGATTTCAATGGGGCTCGGGTGCTCGGCCGAGCACTCGAGCCTCCGGGGGCGCTCGGTCAGAGCACCCGAACACCCGAGCATTGGGGTGCTCGATCATCACTAATACTTGATGAAATATGTAGATATGTAGAGTGCCAAGCCAAGACATGACACATAATTAGTCGTATTGTGTACTTTGCAGTAAGAACACACACAGAGTAGTTGAGTAATGTCCATCAAACACACAAGGGGTAGGGTGAAAGGATTAGGAGCCATGAAGGGATGCAAGTAAAGTTGTAGTCCAAAAACTTAGTGCAGCCATGGTTGATGCAGGGTGTACAATAAATGCTGGTGATCCCACCAAAAGTTCCAGCACCACCGTTCACATGTTTTACATTCAATATGCATTTTAGTAGCCTTTTTTTTTTTCCTCAGGTCCTGTTCTTTAAACATAAACATAAACCAGGGCTTGTTCTTTAAACATAAACATATGCCACATGCCATGATTCCTCAGGGCTTGTGATGCTAAAAAGCCTAAGTGATAAAAATGATCTTTCTTTCCTCAGGATTTGTGGCACTAACAAGCCTGAGTGATAAAAATGATCTCTGATTCCTCAGGGCTGTGATGCTAACATGCCTGAGTGATAAATTATCTCTGATTCCTTAGGTCTACTAACGCTGACAAGCCTGAGTGATAAAAATAATCTCTGATTCCTCAGGGCTTGTGAAACTACAAACCAAAGTCCTACACACATACATTTTTCCTCAGGGCTAAGTCTAAGTCCTACAAATCAATGTTTCCTCAGGGCTTGTGCCTAACACAAGTCTAAGTACTACAAATCAAATTTTTTCTCAGGGCTTGGCCTCTAACAACAAGTTTAAGTCCTACAAATCAACCTTTACAAAATGCTTTATCCCATCAATTGTCAGTCTGCCCCAATCATAGCTTACATCATGGGGTCCCTGTCTCACACATTACGTACCAATTTCTTATTTTATTTTTTATTTATTTATTTTAATTAACTTCCCCCCAATCCCAGTCAAAAGCCCCCAAAACATTCCCTATTGATCTAATTCTATCCCCAGACTCCAACAACATAGGCACCCTCCTCAGACCCATTTTATACCATGTCTATTTATTATGTTTTACTATTATTATTATTACTTTTTTTACTGTCTCCCTAATACCAGTCAACAACCCCCGCAAAAAAATTCCCTGTTCATCTGATTCTTTCCTCACACTTAACCAACACTGACACCCTCAGACCCCTTTTATACTATGCTTGTGGAAAATAAAAGAAAATCTGCTATGTGTTGTGTGTAAATGCAATGAGCTTTGAGGGAAAAAGCAGAAAAACAGCACTTTTCATGGCAAATTATTCGCCAGGTGGGAAGAGCCATTATTTACAGATTTTGGTTTGAGACAAAACTTTTCACCCATTCCTACTCTTGATATATCAGGTATAACAAACAGTGAACATCATACAGTTGAACAAAAATAAAACGACTAACCAGAAACCATCTCAGAACATGAAACATTTCAAACCTACTTGCTAGACTTGCACTGAGAGAGACAGAGAAAACATATGTCTGACATGTAGATAGTTCATGTCAATTGTTGTGGGGGAGTAGTCTCCGGAGCCCTCAGAATTTTATGCTTGGGGTCCAGTACCTGATTACAGCATTCCCTCCTTTCTTTGTCTTGTTGAAACTCTGTGGCAAATGCTGGGGTTCCTGCTCCTTACTGGTAGTGGTATTTGCTCAGCTGAGCAAGTATGTTGCACTATCAGTGAGAAAATTAGGTCCATTTATATCAAATAGCCAGTGTTTGGAGGTGTTCTGTTAATGGACAGAGTGCTAATTTCTGCTGTAGAGTAAAGCATAGAGTCATCTTGAAAGAGTGTTAAGACAAACTTCCCATATTTGATCCCCCCGATTTCTGAACCCCTTTTCAGGATTTTCTCCTAATCTTGAATGTTAAGGAATTGACAGACACTTTGCACAGAGGTAGGTTCATTAGGCAACCATCTAGGCTTTTCAAGCATCATTGGAGGGTTTGAATGTGGGCCCATAACATCAGAAAAAATGGTAAGTAGCATAGTTGCCAGGTCCTTGGAAGGGATGGATTCTGGCATGCCATAAATCCTGAGATTAATACAGTGTGCCTTATTATAGATGTTGTCAGTTTTAGCCATTCCATTGGCATGCGTAATATGTCTTTTCTTAATCTAGTTTTTTTCTTAACCATATAATAATAATAATAATCCTTTATTTATATAGCGCACACAGATTCCGCAGCGCTTTACACTCATATTGGTTCCTTTCCCCATTGGGGCTCACAATCTAAATTCACCTATCAGTATGTTTTTTGGAGTGTGGGAGGAAACCGGAGTACCCGGAGAAAACCCACGCAAACACAGTGAGAACATACAAACTCATTGCAGATGTTGTCCTTGGTGGGATTTGAACCCAGGACCCCAGCGCTGCAAGGCAACAGTGCTAACCACTGAGCCACTGTGCTCAGATTGAGAAATCTCCCTTTGTATGGACTCAAGATTTACTTGTTTTTCACCTTTTCGCTATAAAAAAGTAATGTATTCTAGGAAATGGAACACAGTAGAAGCAGCTACAGATAAAGGCAGACATGTTGTGCTATTCTGCTTTTATTTGTTTGGAAAATGGAGGCAGGAGAGGCTCATAGTGACTACTATCACTATGAGCAAGTTTAAAAATAATAAACATAGGAACTGGAAGGATCCTTATGCTTCTACTGAGTCTGAGGAGGAGGACTAGGAAGCACTACAGAAGCAATGCTGGACAGTCCCCCTAAATCACTCCTAGAGATCTTGGGGAATTTAACAGGAAGGGAGGAAGAAAAGAGTAGTAGTGGGAGCAGGACAGGTCAGCTGCCCGTGCCTATTGCCAGACGTGCTTCCCTTGCTGCCACCCAGAGCCTGCTGAAACTTGAGCCAGTAGCCCCCACGGGCGTGATAACAGAAGCAACCAGATTGCAAGAGCTTGAGCCAATAGCCCCCACGGGCGTGATAACAGAAGTAACTGGATTGCAAGAGCTTGAGCCAATAGCCCCCACGGGCGTAATAACAGATATTAGTACAGTAGCAGCTAAAGCCCTAGCTCCACACCGGGCGCGGTAACGTAAACCAACTATACTGCAAGGAATGGTATGAACCGTCGCCTCACAAGGCTATAATGAACCGGCTCAGCAGTAATAATGGCTGGAAATGTAACGGCTCAGCAAGAGTAGCAACGCTCTGTACCAGACTGGAGGCTCAGAACCGGAGGCACAGCTCTGCACGGGTGAACGTCTCAGTAAGCAAGAATAAACTCTGCACGGGTTAATGGTTCAGTAGGAGGAGTTCAGCTCTGCACGGGTTAATGGCTCAGTAGGAGGAGTAGAGCTCTGCACGGGTTAACAGCTCAGTAGGAGGAGTACAGTTCTGCATGGTAACGGCTCGGTTAGCAGGTGTTCAGCTCTGCACGGGTTAACAGCTGCAGTAGCAGGAGTACAGTTCACTGGAGAAAGTCAGAATGTCGCCTCGGCGACCGCAGGAAGCTGAACCGTTGTCTGGGTTGGTGAAACCGGTGCAGGTCACGGAGCAGGAACGTCATCCAGGCCGGGTCGAATCACGGAGCAGGGTTCTCAGACAAGCCAGATCAGGTCACGAGCAGGAATTTCAGCTAAGCCGGGTCGAATCACGGAGCAGGTTCTCAGACAATCCAGATCAGGTCATGAGCAGGAACGTCAGCTAGGTTAGGTCAAATCATGGAGCAGGAACACAGGAACGAAGTCTAAGCAAGCCAAATCGGTAGACCGGAATCAGGAACACAGCACAGCAATACTGGCTAAGGAACACCACGAAAGGGCACCTGACAGGTGCCAATGTTCAGGTATAAAAAGGTCACCAGGGGCGGGCCAAACAGGCTCAACCAATAGGAGCGCGGCACAAGTGAGAGTGACAGAAAAAAGATCACAGGCACAGTGATAGTCTGTTGTTACTGCTGCCAGTCTACCTTCTTCTCGTCACCAAGAAATGGCAAGTGTTACATTAGGGGATCCTCTGTTACTTTGCTCGTCACCTCTAGGAGCAGGTGAAACTTGTTGCAGTGTTCCTTCAGAAAATTTCGCGAAAACCACGTTTTTATCTGCTTTAAAACTAGCGGTTAAAATTTTCGCATCTTTTGCCATTTTTTCAATGGCTAAAAAGTTTTCACCCACTAATTTACATTGTTTTCACACTTCTGCTATAAAAATGTGATGTTTTCGCTGAAGGCAGACACAATAGAAGCAGCTACAGAGCGAGATAGACATGCTGTGGTGTTCTCTTGTGATATTTAGCAAAAATTGAGCCAGAAGAGGCTCATAATGACTCCTATCACTATGAGCAGCAAAAAGAGGAACTGGAAGGACCCTTATTATGTGTCCACTGAGTCTGAGGAGGAGGAGTGACTAGCAGTACTGAACCAATGCTGTCCGGCCCCCTAAATCAGGGAGGGAGAAAAGGGAATGGGAAGGAAGGGAGAAAAGGGAATGAAGGGAGAAAAGGAAAAGGGAATGAAGGGAGAAAAGGGAAAGGGAAGGAAGGGAGAAAAGGAAATGGGAAGAAAGGGAGAAAATGATTGTGAGAGCAGGATAGGTCAGCTGCCTATGCCTGTTGCAACACGTGCTGCTCCTGCTGCCAGTGCCACCATTTCTGATCCTGCAACCACTAGTGTTGTACCTGTTGCCAGACGTGCTGCCCCTGCTGCCAGTGCCACTATTTCTTTAACTGCAACCACTAGTGTTGTACCTGTTGCTAGTACTGAACCTGCTGCTAGTACTGAGCTTGCTGCCAGTGCTGAACCTGCTGTCAGTGCTGAACCTGCTGCCAACAATACTTTGCCTGCTACTAGTGTTTCTTGTAGTACTCAAGGGGGGAAGGAAAAAATGATGCCAAGTGTGACAGCAAGGGACCCTAAATCACACTTGCCATTCTCAAGCAGTCCTGCCACTGCTAGTACTACTGCTATTAAGGTCCAGCAACTTGTTAGCATTAGGAGTGAAGGAGGGGGTAATCAACAATATCCTCATATTACTACCAACTGTGACTGTGAGGAAGACTCTGTGGCTGAACTTAATGTGGTTGGTGTTAGTAGTAGTAGCAGTAATGGTGAAGCAGCTGGAGTGGTAGGGGAAACATTTGAGAGAGCCCAGACTAGAGGTCAAGGTTGCCCACACCATTCCTCTGCCTCCAGGAGTCCCCTTCCCTTCACTACAGTGTCCAAGTTGAACATGATCCTTAAGATGCCAGAACTGGTGTTAGGGGAGGAGAGCAGGCTGAGAATTAATACCAGCACCACCAGCAGAAGCACAGATCAGCTGCCTGTGCCTGCTGCTACTTCTGCTAAAGCTAGTCTGCCTTCTTCTTCAGATCAAAGGGCAATGGCAAGTGCGACATTAGGGGACACTCTGTCACACTGCTCATCACCTCCTCCAAGCAGCAGTGAGATGTCTGGAATAGAGCAGCAGCAGCAACAACAGCATGTAGGGACTAGTAGTGGTGGTGATGGTGATGCTGGAGAAGCTGGGGTGGAAGAGACATTGATGGCTTTTTTAGCAGAAACTGTGAAGGAATGGGAGACAGGAATGAGGATGTGCATCACCACCACCACTAGCAAGGACATCTTGGAAGTAGAGGAATTTGCAACTGCTCTAATTCCTTCTGATGCTGAGATGCAAGAGCAGCAGGATGCTGAGGAGCAGGTTAGTGTGCCACAGACCGTGGACACAGTGAAAATGGGGTCAACAAGCGATGCGGGACTAGGACAGGTTCCACTTGCCAGTAGTAGCAATACTTCTCATCCTAGCTGCAGTGCTGATTCTGAGGCAGTAGCAGCAACAGCAGCAAAATTATCCACTGTCACAGACAATGAAGGGGAATGTGGAGGACAAGAAGAAAGAGGCCATTCTTCTCCACCTTCCCCCTTCCCTCTGAAATCATCATGCATGTGGGACTATTTTTCTGTTGAGGCAGGTACAGTGCAGTCATCATCATTCTAACAAGCCTAAGTGTTTCCTTAGGGTTTGTGCCAAACAAGCTTAAAGGGATAGTATTACTTCAAAATTACTATCTCCCATATTGTAGCCCTTAATAAACTGAGTTAAATGACACCAGAGGCATCTCTCAGACCTTTATGGTTTAAGAGATAGCCGCTTTCAAAGTTTCCTCTCCCCTGCTGTCAGTGTTCTGCTGCCAGCATGGGAATCCGGTCCCGGGACAGGCTGAGGCTCTTAAACAGAGCCGATACCTTGTTATGGAAGGAAAAATGATTCATTGAATCAGTCTTCTACGTGTGCTTGGTTACCAAGCACACATAGAAGACTGCTTCAGTGAATCACTTTTCCTTCCATAACGAGATATCGGCTCTGCTGAAGAGCCTCCGCTTGATTCAGAGACTGGATTCTCCTGCTGGCAGCAGAACGCTGACAGCAGGGGAGAGGAAACTTTGAAAGCGGCTATTTCTTAAACCATAAAGGTTTGAGAGATGCCGCTGGTGTCATTTAACTCAGTTTATTAAGGGCTACAATATGAGGGATAGTAATTTTGAAGTAATACTATCCCTTTAAGTCCTACAAATCAATGTTTCTTCAGAGCTTGGGCTTCTAATAAGTCTAAGTCCTACAAAGGTCTCTAACAACAAATCATACAAATCATCCTCTACAAAATACTCTATCAAGTCAAGTATCAGTGCACCCCAGTGGCAGCTTATGTCAGGGGGTTTCTGTCTCTGTCACTTTAAATACAAATGTCTTATTTTATTGATTTATTTTTTTATTAACTGTCCCCCCAATAGCAGTCAAGAACTTCTCCAAAACAAATTCCCTGTTCAAATGATTAATTCATTTACCAACACAGACACCCTTGTCAGACCATGTATTATGGTCTTTAATTTATTTTCTTTTATTTAGGATTTTGTTTTATTAAGTGGCCCACAATCCCAGTAAACAAGCCCTCCAAAATCATCCCCTGTTCAACTGATTCATTCCCCACACCCCACCAACACAGGCACCCTCATGCCCCTTTTATACTGTGCCTTTGGGAAATAAAATATTATTTGTAATGTGTTGTGTATAACTTCTATGTTCCCACTGATTTTAACGGGCGAAAAAAGCCGAAAGAAGAGGAAAATCAGCACTTTTCGCTGGACATTTTTCACCAAGTGGAAAGTGCCATTTTTCCCCGATTTTAGTTTGAGGCAGACGGTTTCACCCATCCCTAGTCACCTCCTCCAAGCAGCAGTGAGATAGTGTAATAGAGCAGCAACAGCACATAGGGACTAGTGGTGATGATGATGCTGGAGAAGCTGGTTTGGAAGAGACATTGATGGTCTTTTTATCAGAAACTGAGAAGGAATAGGAGACAGGGATGAGGATAGGCATCAGCATCACCACCAGCAGTGAGCTTTTGGTATTTGACACCGTGGACAAAGTGGGAATGGGGTCATTAAATGATGCAAGACTAGGACAGGTTCCACTCGCCAGGGGCAGCAACACTTCTGGTCCTAGTTGCAGTACTGATTCTGAGGCAGCAGCAGCAACAGCAGCAGCATCATCCTCTGCCCCAGACAGTGAAGGGGAATGTGGAGGACACAAAGAAATAGGCCATTCATAGGTACATGTTCCCTATCCCTATCCCCTGAAGTCATGGGAGTGGGACTATTTTACTCTTGGGGCAGGCACAGTACAGTCATCACCAATGGCACTGTGCACAATTTGTGACAAGTCAATGAGTAGAAGAAAGGAGGGAACACACTTTGGCACAACTGCCCTGATAACACACATGAAACACAGACACCATGACATTTATGTCAAACATGTTAAAGCCAAACATCTACCACAGAAATCAAGCATCGCTGTTGCTGTACCTCCTGACTCTCCAGAAAGGCAACAGGAGGCAAGGTAGAGAGGAAGAATAGAGAAACCCAGGCAGAGACTGGAAGTTCCATGACGAGCGAAACAACTAGTTCGCCATCACTTTCTTCCTCTAGGGTAACTACATCTTCTGCTAATCCACCTCGTTCAACATTACCTTCCCCACCAAACAAAAGCCACTCTGTAGATGTTAGGATGTGGCAGTTTGTGTCCACCCATTGCACACGTGTGGTGCACCGACTACACATGCCAGTGTGGTGGAGGAGAATCACAAGCAGGGCATGAAGCAGCATCTGAGGAGATTCTATCCTGCAGAATATGCTAAGATGCTGGCAGGGAGGGTTCATCATTACTTTTAAGCTGTCAGCAAGTTTTCATGTGTCCTTAGAGGGGTGTAGTGACAGCGGCAGTACTGGTTCTGGTACTATTGTCAAGGTGTTTGGATACAGTTGTGCCCCCAGGTGTTATTTACCACACACACTGTGCACATTACAGCTGCTGATTAGAGGCTCTCAAGGGAAAATATCTATTCCAATAACAACACACCCATTATTTTGGACGAGAGGCAAGTGGAGAAGAATTATTGGTCAACTTCTTTTTTTCTCCACATATACTGGGGGCTACTTATTCTGCTGCTACTGCCTCAGGCGCATCATTGGATATAGTCATGGCAAGTGGAACCTTCTTCATCCATCACCCATGTTACGGCTGTTGTTGATCCCATGCCCTTTCAACTGCCTAATAATCCTGCTGCTTAACCAACTCAGCAGCAGCAAGAACAGCAGTTGAAAATTCCACAATTATAGACTCAGGAGGACATCTGACAATGGCCAGTGGGCACTGTCCAACGCAACATGACCTGCTGGCACTAGGCCAGTAGGGCATTTTTTTTTTCTCAGGGCTTGTGCTTTGAAAAAAAAAATACAAAAAAATAATAATAAAAAAACATAGTCCTACAAAAAATAAACAAACTTTCAGTGTTTCCTTAGGACTTGTGCCAAACAAGCCTAAGTTCTACAAATCAATATTTCCTTAGGGCTTGTGCCTCTAATAAGTCTAAGTCTGTCACGGTTTTGTAAGAACACTCAGACAGTTAGGTAACGTAAAAAAGCTTTATTGAAAATAAATAACAAGAAATCACCCTACTCAGGTCCAGATGAGGTCTGTACCTTGGTACTTCCCAAATCTGACGTCGCTCAGGATGGACGGAACAATAACAGTAGGCAATTAAGAGTAGGACGCTGCTGGCTTGATCGGTGGACAGGTTACAGGAACAAGGAAAACCGTAACAGCACAACACCGCAACAAGGTTCAGATATAGCGATGGGTAACTGCAGGGCAACTCCCTAGGAGGCTAGGGATAGTGGAGGCAACACGGACAGGGCACTGGCAAGGGACCAGATCCCCAGAACGCTAGGGATAGTGGAGGCAGCACAGACAGGACACTGGCAGTGACCAAATCCCTAGAACACTAGGGATAGCAGAGGCAGCACAGACAGGACACTGGCAGTGACCAAATCACTAGAATGCTAGCATTAGCGGAGGCAGTACAGACAGGACACTGGCAAGTGACCAGATCCCTAGAACGCTAGGGATAGTGGAGGCAGCACAGACAGGACACTGGCAGTGACCAAATCCCTAGAACACTAGGGTTAGCGGAGGCAGCACAGACAGCACTGGCTAGTGACCAAATCCCTAGAATGCTAGGGATAGCAGAGGCAGCACACAGATACTGTCAAGTGACCAGACTACTCACAGCACAGTACCCAGATGACTTTGGGGATTGACAGGCCAGGCAGGCGCTGTGGCGGTATTCAGAAAGCGAGAGTAGTTGGAGCGGAACACAGAGTACGCACCCTGATAGGTCTGAAGCCAGAACTGCCAGTACTCACGGAGGTAATAGCCAGTCCTAGTCAGTAACGGAATTAGGTATTCAGCCAAGCCAGGTCGGTACACATGGGGTAGTCAGCCAGTCATAGTCAGCAAAGAAATCAGATACTCAGCCAAGCCAGGAAGGTACACACGTAGGTAGTCAGCCAGTCCTAGTCAGCAACCGCATTGGATACTCAGCCAAGCCAGGTCGGTACACACAGATGGTAGTCATCCAATCCTAGTCAGAAATGGAATCGGATAGTCAGCCAAGCCAGGTCGGTACACATGGAGGTAGTCAGCCAGTCCTAGTCAGCAATGGAATCGGAACACAGGAGCATCAGGAATGCCAGGAGCGTAGTCAGGCAAGCCAGGTCATACACGGAATAGGAACAAACAGTAACTCAAACATTAGGTACTGGTACACCATGAAAGGGAGCTGAAAAGATGACAGGAGAGAGTTTAAAAAGGTTAACCCTGGGGGGAGCCAGAGCCCAATAGCCAATAAGAATTGTGAAAGGGAAAACCCGGAAGTAGCAATGTTGCCCTGCCGCTAGAATCACAGGCACCATGATAAAGTCCTACAAATTCATGTTTACGCAGGGCTTGGGCCAAACAAGCCTAAGTCCTACAAATCTCAGGGCTTGGGCCTCTAATAAGTCTACCCCAGCAGCAGCTTATGTCATGGAGTTCCTGTCTCTATCACTTTGCAAGCAAATGTCTTATTTTATTTTATTTATTTATTAGTGTTGAGCGAGCACCGCGATGCTCGGGTGCTCGGGTGCTCTGACCGAGCACCCCCTGCTGCTCGAGTGCTCGGCCGAGCACCCGAGCCCCATTCAAATGAATGGGAGCACTCGAGCATCAAACCAGGCACCCCCTGCTCTGATGAGCGGAGGGTGCCTGGTCAATGTCCCCCTTCATCTCCGCTATGCCCCTCTTCCACAATGTCCCCCTTCATCTCCTCTATGCCATAGAGGAGATGAAGGGGGACATTGTGGAAGAGGGGCATAGCGGAGATGAAGGGGGACATTGTGGAAGAGGGGCATAGACTCTATGCCCCTCTTCCACAATGTCCCCCTTCATCTCCGCTATGCCCCTCTTCCACAATGTCCCCCTTCATCTCCTCTATGGCATAGAGGAGATGAAGGGGGACATTGTGGAAGAGGGGCATAGCGGAGATGAAGGGGCACATTGTGACAGACGGGCATAGCGGAGATGAAGGGGGACATTGTGGAAGAGGGGCATAGAGTCTATGCCCCTCTTCCACAATGTCCCCCTTCATCTCCGCTATGCCCCCTTCATCTCCGCAATGCCCCTGTACCTCCATTCCCTGGTGGTCCAGCGGAGCGTCTTCGGATCTGTGCCTCTTCCGGCACAGATCCCCGCAACCCGAACATGTCGGGCGAGCACATGGCGGTACTCGTACGAGTACCGCCATGTGCCGAGCAGAGCGATGCTCGAGCCGATCCGAGCATCGGCCGAGCACGCTCGCTCAACATTATTATTTATTTTATATTAACTCTCCCCCCAATAGCAGTCAAGAAACCCCCCAAAACAAATTTCCTGCTCAACTGATTAATTCCCCAGACTCCACCCACCAACACAGACATTAACCTCAGACCCCTTTTATACCATGTTTTTTAATTGTATTCAGGATTAATTTTTTTATCACCTGCCCCCCAATCCCAGTAAACAACCCCCCCAAAAAAAAAAACATTCCCTGCTCAACTGATTCTTTCCCCACACTCCACCCTCTCAGACACCAACCTGCCCCTTTTATAGTATGCCTTTGGGAAATAAAATAATATCTGCTACGTGTTTTGTGTAAATTCAATGTTCCCATTGATTTCAATGGTATGAGCTAGGCAAAAAAAGTGGAAAAACTGCACTTTTCGAGTGAAATTATTCTCCAAGCAGTAAGTGCCATTATTGTCCGATTTCAGTTTGAGGTGAAAATTTTCGCCCATTCCTAAAAAAATGACAAAAAAAAATAGCAATTTTTAGGCAAACGTCTCTTGTTAAAGCTAATGTTACAGCTTTCAATAAATCTATGACACCCTCCAGTAAATTGCTTTCATTGATTATCATAGATTATGTATTAAAGCACAGCAGGAAACCATGGATTTAAAGTCCTCCTTTCCAAACTATAATAACCATAATTTCCATTTCTTGATTGCTGAGTGAGACCAGTAATGTTTGCTTATATTAGATTTTTTTATATATTACAGTTTAGTCTTAACTAAAATGTTAATGAAAAAATATATAGAAATATTACATATTCTCTTTCTGAATTAACCTTCAATTTTCTATCTCACTAGTTGAAAAACCCTGCTGTTCTATTCCATGAGAGTCTTGAGCAGTTTATTTAGCTTAGCAAAAGGGCTGTTTTAGAACAATATTAGAATCTTTGTCATTACGATTGGATGTTCTTAAAGTGGACCTGTCACAACATAACTGTTATCCGAATAAAGTTATCTGCTTATTTAAACTGCTGCCTACATATTGTAATGGTTTTAGAGCTTTTTGTTTTGGTAGTCAGGGACTTATAGCCTCAGTAAACCTGAGTTCTGAAATTGCCTTATTCCTCCTTCTGCGACTGCCATAACATATCAGCTTCCACCAAAGGGATAGAATAATTTAATGTGGAATAATCATACAAATCCTGTCAAGATGGATGCTTCCACTGATGTAAGGAAAGGTGTCAGATCTTTATTAAATGAACTGCTGGTACAACCCTAAAATAGTCAGTTTTAATTGGAATGGAAGCTAATTTTTTGGCACTATTCTAGGAAATTTACCAAACAAGATGTGAGGAGTAGATGAAACATGTTTCAGTAAAAACTCTACATGAAAAAATGGAAGTGTTTAAAAGTTCTTGAGTATACAAACAGCTCTACAATGTGGGTATAAAAATGATGAACAAAACATAAGCCTCTTTTTGAAAACGTATTTAAGGTTTGCTGGGGTATCCATATTCATATTTGTAAAGAAACTTAATGGGTGATCAGAGTTAGGAACAGGCATATTTTAGGGAAAATATACATGATTCAAATGTTGATTACATTTTAGATGCTACAGTGAGAAATTTAAGTGGAGAGAGTGGAGGACCTGAGATATAGAAAGACTAGCCAATATGGGTTTGTTTACATTACAGAAGATGTCTAAGGGGTGATATGATTACCATTTATAAATATATTCAAGGTCAATACAAAGAACTCTCCAATTAATTAATTACTTAATGAGCTGAGCTAAGAACAAGAGGTCATCCATTAAGACTAGAGAAAATGTGCTTTTGACTAAAATAAAGGCAGGGATTTTTTAACAGTGAGGGTAAAGTTATGGAATTCTTTGCCTCAGGATGCTTTGCTTACAGATACTCTAACTGCTTTAAAAAAAGTAATGGATACCTATCTAGCACAGAACAATGTTTAGAATTCTGACAGTTGGCTTCAAAGCAGATAGGTTGTTGATCCAGGGAACTACCTTGACTGGCATTTGGTGTCACAAAGGAATTTCTTACCTACTTGGGGCTTAATTGGAAATGGCTTCAAAGGTTGAAGAGGGATCATATTGTCAACAGCCTGTCAGAGCAGTGTCGAATTCTACCAATCAGGAATGCATTAGACAGGTTTACAGATTTTCACTCATCACATCAACAATGGATTATTTACATATGGAAATGCAGCATAATGAGTCCTTTCCATATGGAAATGCAGGCTAATAAACCAGTATCATATTCATGGGGGTGTGTTTATATGTTAATGTGTCGCTTCATCACATGCACTAAATACCGATAGCAGTCTCTGCTGTCGGAGTTCACAGTCTCAACTTTGCCTACCTGAGGCTGGTGAAGTCGAGATCTCCCTGTAGTTTCCTAGGCAGTAACAGCCCTCAATCAATTATAAGCATGGAGAGTTGTTGATCTGTTGGCAATCAATCCCTTAACCCTTTGAGTGTCATAGGGATGTGCATTGCACTCCCCTGTGGCACTCAAAGGGTTAAAAAAGTAGTCCAAGCAGTACACAGTCATCCTGTAAGTTCTGTTTCATATTTCATACACGTTTCACACTCCAAAGGGAAAAAGGCTGGGAGCTAGGCAGCATCCAGGGAGATTTGTGGCTGCCTGTCCACCAGACTTGTACCCTTGCCCACTGGAAGCCACAGACCCATGTATACTTTCTGCCCCCCCCACACACACACCTTTTTCCCTTTCCTACTAGTAGCCACAGACACTACCTAGGCAAGGGAACAAGGCTGGGGGAAGTCATTCAGTGTATGTGTGGTTAACACACAATGGTTATGTCCCCCATGCTGCCCCACAATAATAATTAACATGCTGCCCCCCACTGGAACATTATCCCTCATACACTGACTGACACCCCCCTAGCCTTGCTCCCTTGCTCAGGCAGTGTCCATGGGGATTTGTAGCTAGCAGTTGGTAAAGGAACACGGCTGGGGGTTAGACAGTGTACATGGGGATCTGTGGCTACCAGTGGGCAACGGAACAAGTCCAGGGGTCAGGCAGCTGCCTGACTCCCAGCCTCTCTCCCTTGGGCATGCACAACATGTAAGAAAGATGCAAAAGAGTTTAAGGGATTTTTGTGTACTGCTTGAGGTACTTTTGCACATCCCTATGGCACTCAAAGGGTTAAGGGATTGATGTTGTTCATGGTGCTGAAAGTATCCTGTGTACTCCCCTACTAACAAAGTGGGGAAGCAGAAATAATACTCTCAGACTTCAGGGTTGTCTACTGCTGGTGTTGTGCAAGGGAGGGCTTCCTTTCCATATCGACAGCAGTTCAACAACTTTGTATGCTAATGGGGACCTTCTCCTCCTTGGATCCCTAAAGTTTAGTGCAAATTGCTATATGTGTCTACATTGAAAAGTCAAAATGCTTTGAATACATTGACCTTCAGTGCTTCTTCCCCATGTCTCCTTCAAATGATGTGTCTTGGTCTGTTTGAGGGGAGAAGACTCTGGGATGGAGAAGGGAGGCTAGGGAAAATAGAAGATGTGTTGGGAAGGATAAGAGGGAGAGAGGGTTGGTAGAGAGGTTGGAGAGTCTAAAAGTATAAATGGGAAAGGAGGCTAGATTGGAAGAGAGAAAATCAAAAAAAGGAAGGACAAGATGGAGAAGGGAGGAGAGCAAAGTGAATGTAGAGTGATGCATAAAGTAAAGTAGAGACTGCTAAGTGAATAAGAAACATATGGTTGAGAAAAAAGGGAGAAGAGAGAGATTCTGAAGTGGAAAGTGGGAGAAAAGCAGAATGGAATAGAGGCAAAAACATAGGGGATAAATATGGAATGGATAAAGGAATTAGGATGGATAGGAAGACAGAGCAGATGGATAAGTGATAGATGCTGGATGGGATGAGGGAGAGAGGCTCAACAGGATGAGGTCATGAGGTTCCATGAGATGAAGAAGTTATACTGGATGGGATGAAGGAGACCAATTGAAAGGGAGGATGGAGAGAGGCTTTAAGGAAAGGATAAATTGGCTGGAGGGGAGATTTGCTGTGAATGTGGGAGCAACTGAGATTGGGGGAAGCAGAGATACTATAAAATGATGAAACAGTGAAGCTGAAAGGTGTATACTCAGGGAAAGGGTGAGATACTGATAAAAGGGCTTTGCTGCCCATGTCACTGCACATGTGTGTCTTGACATAGGACATCACTGGCACATGAATAAGTCCTTGCTCTCATAATTCTTAACAATGGCACAATGTTTGTCCAAAGCTATGGCTAAAGAGATCATGTGCACTTATACATACCTCAAGATGCAGGTGCATGTATTTTATCTAACATATAAGCACAGGAAATTAGGTGTATTGGTGGAGTTATTCATCTCCCCCTTTTGTGGCTGATGTACTAAGAGGAACTGGAATAATTCTGGAACAAATCAGCTACACCAGCTTCTAGTTAATCTTCTAGTCAATCAGGCTCAATAACACCTTATTATACAGACATTTACAAGAGAAGACACTTTAGCTAAAATAAGTAGAAGTCTGCAATCTAGTTTTGGAGACATCTTTAGTGTCCAAGGGTTTCATAAAAACAGCAGCTCCAATTAATCTTCGTAGTATTTGGGCCATGGAAGGTTTTATTTCAATACTGTCAGAGTTGTAGTTCAAGAGTATTGAAAGATAAAGTATCTCCCTCCCACCCCTTTTACTGATATAACACTGCTCATCTCAGAGCAGCAAAACTGTCTTGATGGATAGCAGAGAGGGACAATCTTCAGTGAGTATAATGAAAACCTGAAAAACCTGTCAACGGGGATGACAGAGTTTTCCTTATGCTCACAGTAATATTTTCCCTTACTGTGAGCTGTCTGGTCTCAAGACTAGATTTCACATCTGAGGGGCGGTGGCTTACACTAGGTAAAAGGAGCGGGAGGGGGCATACTTTATCATTTAATTACTCTTGAACTACAGCTACAGCATTGAAAAAACATTCTCCATGGCACAAATAATATGAAGATTAATTGGAGCTGCTTTTATTGTGAAATATTACTATCCCTTTAAAAGCATTTTTTGGGTATTTGTATCCATTCTCTATGGTGCAGCTGGTTTGCCCTGGAATTACTCCTGTTATACCCTTTGTACATACAGCCCTGTTTGTGCAAATTTTTTTATTTTTCTCCAATTAATATTCATTAGTTTGGTAGTTTAACAGATAAAGCACTCCACTTCGCTCTTAAAATGTATAATGCATTTACCACATCACTTGTTTATTATCTATGTGTAGGTGGTCCAAAGTAATAACATTATTCATATATTTGAACACTGCTTTTAGCACACCAAAAATTCATTATTTATGGAGTGTAGATCTGAATTGATTAATTTCTAGCTCTTGGACTGTTATTAATGAAATTCATTCTGAAAAGGAACATCTTAATGGGAAGTATATTTTGTAGCATAGAATAATTGAGTCTATTTTCATTCTGCATTGATTTTCATATAATTTGTTTTCCGTTGGTGTTCTGTTCCCAGTTAAGATCAGAACATTTTAAAAGTGTCATTTTTATGCTTTGAACAAATTGAGGCTGATATATCAAGAGCTGTCAGTAGTTATTTATGTTTAACTAGTACATAGGTAGATTACTGATTCTTAATGTTTGTGCAGTATATATATATATATATATATATATATATATATATGTAAAATAACAAACAAAATTAATATCTTGTAATATCTTTTTTATTGGACAAACAAAATTATGGATTGACAAGCTTTTGGGATAAACTCCCTTTCTCAAGTCTAAAGCATTTCTGAGCACAAGTTAATACAGTTAATACATTGAATTCAAAGCTGTGTTTTTTGCTGGGGTTAACACAGCGGGACTGCTCATAAGACAGGGACCAAGAGAAAATCCACACTCTTCTTGCAGAGGGTCGTAAATACACCGTGCAAGGCAGAGTGTGGGGGGGGGAGGAGAAAGAGAAGAAAAATACAGGAGATGGTATGGGAGGGGAGAGAGTTAAAACAAGATTGCACATATTAAGAATGCTACAATGTCAACAATCCAGTATGGGCATGCAGGCCTATATACAACTTGTGCCCATATAGGTAGATATACACACATACATACACACATACACATATATAAACATATGTGTGAACATTGTATTGGGCATATATTATACCAATGTATTCATTCACATGTTTCAAGTAGGGTTTTGTCTCATAGTTTGGTCAAATATGTTTAAGCTTGCTTATATTTTTAAGTGTGTCCTATCTAACATCTATTGCCATCTTTATGGCTTATGAAAATACTTTATATTAAAAACTAAAACAATCTAATGCCATCATGGCTGAACTGACCTGCTTTCAATCAGGGATCACTTGCAGTTAATGGGTGGGGACCTCAAGAACATTTCCACCAGTTAATTTATATAGAAGTCTCTCCCACTCACTACTACAAACTGCGTGGAGCCTGCATAATATACCTTTCAAATATGCAGTGAGTTTTTCATTTAACTCTAACAACTTGGAGTGACTACAGGAAAATATAAACCAGTCAAGCTAGTTCAATGAATGTCAGGTACTATGCCTTTAACCCCTTAAGGACCAGTGGTCCCAGGGTGTGTGGTCCATTAAGGACCAGATAGGGAATTTCGGCGTGCCACCCCACGTGACTGATCACATGTGCCAACACGCCAAATGAGGGACTGAAAGAGATCGCTCCGGTCTTGGAGCGTTCAACTTCAGTCCCCGGTATTACTCACCGCGCTCCTGCAGGAGCGCGGTGAGTAAAAGTACGTGACGTACCAGGACTGTCACTGGTCCTTAAGTGCCGGACCAGCGTGACGGTCCGGGTACATCACCGGACACAAAGGGGTTAAAAACCAATAATAAGCAATTTTGCATTTTTAAATATTTTTTGAATGCACCATCATTGTTATTTTCACCAGTGGAATTTACTGGAAAAAAATGGTGAAAAAGCAACTGTAATGAGAAGGAAAAAACATTAGTGATTTTGAAAGAGCTTTAACCCCTTAAAGGGATAGTAATGTTTCATAATAAAAGCAGCTCTAATTAATCATCATAGTATTTGGACTTTGGAGAGTGTTATTTCAATTCTGTCAGAGTTGTAGTTCAAGAGTAATTCAATGATAAAGAATCCCCCTCCCACCCCTTCTACTGATGTAACACTGTTCAGCCAGATCAGAAGGGAGGTTCCCAAGTAGACTGCAGAGAGGGACAATCTTCAGTTAAGATAAGGGAAAAATCTAAAAAACTTGTCAAGGGGGGCAGGGCTTTCATTGTTCTCATAGGAAGAAGATTGTACCCTTCTGTTATCTGTCTGGTCTGTGGACTGGATTCCACATCTGAGAAGAGATGGCTTACACTAGGTAAAAGGGGCAGGAGGGGAAACTTTGCTTGTGAATATCTCTCAAACCATAAAGGTTTGAGAGATAAGACTTATATCGTTCTTCATGTTTTTTAATGCCTACAAAATAAAATAAAGATAAAACAAAGTATTACTATCCCTCTAAGGACTGGCGTGCGCACTCGTGGCCGGCACTTGCGGACCACGGGGCATTTTTTTTATTATTGCTTCAGGTTCAGGGCTTCCGGAGCGGCGTTCAGCTGCACCGGGAGCCCTGAACTCCATGCCACGCCAGGACCATCATTGGTCATTAAGTGCCGGACCGCTGTGATGGTCCTGGCACAGCAATGGTCCTTAAGGGGTTAAAAAACATTTTATGTTGTTTTAGAGCTTTCTTATTTAGAAAACTGGCTAATGAGCTATTTGTAGATTATGCTAATTAAGGCATTGCATATAGAAACTTGTGGTCTTATCCCTACATTACCTTCCCCCACTCTTTGATACTGCTCAGCAATGCATTGCGCATCTCCCAAACACTAAAAGGGTTAAGCATCAGTGATTGGGGGTGAAATCTAGGGCTAAGACCAGAAGTACTTGCATGGCATTTCATAGCATAATATATAAGTCTAAATAACTCAAAAATTATATAAAAAATAGCTAATAAAATATGTGATTTTGAAACTCTTAGGTGATAGTATTTTCATTTACAAAACTGAATAATTATGAAAAGTAAATACCACTATTCAAATTTGACAGGCATATCAGAAGCATGTAACTAGGTTGGAGTCATCCATATAGCAGAAAAGTGTAGCTTTTCATATTTTTAGTAGACAGAATCTTCAGTTTCCTGTATGTGATGTGTACCATGTTAAGTCTTTAAGAATTTAGTTTCTACCTACACAGTAAACAACACACTTTATCAGTCTGAATGAGATTAGACACACAGAAAAAACTCCACACATAATTCTAATAGGACAGGAGAACATTTTCAGAATTATGATATGTGTTCATGTGAGTTCAAATGCAAAAAACAGTAAATAAATATAACTGATGTAAGGGCCATGTATTTCAAGGGTAAATTTCCTCTTTGAAGAGCCCACAAAAGATTTGAAAATGACAAACTATTCTATGAAATGTTTTAAATGTTTAGAATATGTACACATATTGCAAAAGACTTCTCTGAAAATGTTGAACTGAAGGAATGTAGTTTGGGATGCTTGTCAACTGTATTCTCATTCTGTGTGTTCTGCAAACAAAAGTGGCTGTCCAAATAGCCTCTCCTGGGGCTCTAAGAATGTAGAAGGTAAAAAAGTACTCAATCCAGGCAGTATGGTTACCCTTATAAACCAGGCTTTGGCAGATGGCAGGTATTTGCAGCAAAAATACAGTATTGCTCATCATGTCCAGATTGTCAGTTTATAGCCCCTTTTTACAGTATATTGTAGCCCATTAGTACCATTACCTGTAATTGAAATCCCATATGAACGGATAGCAATAGATCTCTGCTAGGTGGCATCAGTACATATTGGTAATATTAGTCTATGCTATCCTTTACCCTGAGGCAATCCCTCTGCGCACCACCTCAGCCAAATCAGTTGCCAAGGAATTAATGATGCTGTTTAGCAGGGTTGGGATCCCCAAGGAAATCCGAACAGATCAGGGTACTCCATTCATGTCCCGGGTTACTTATGTAAATTACTTTGCATAAAGAATCTAAAAACCTGTGTATCACCCACAAACTGATAGTGTGGTGGAATGGTTCAATAAAACTCTGAAGTCTATGCTACGGAAAGTGATTGACAAGGATGGGAAAAACTGTGACTGTCTACTGCCATACTTAATGTTTGCACACCGTAATTAATTGAACATATAACTCAGATGCAGGAATGTATGGCTGCTATTATGCCCATCGTAAGGGAACATATGGAGAAGGCCCAGAAAGCTCAGGAAAATTGTTATAACAGGAATTCCAGGGTCCATGTGTGTCAGCATAGAGACAGAGTACTAGTCTTGGTCCCCACAATAGAAAATAAATTCCTGGCAACATGGCATGGACCATAGAAGATTATTAAAAAGGTTGGAGAGGTGAATTACAAAGTTAGGCAGTCAGGTAGACATAAGGAAGAACAAATTTTCCATGTAAACTTAATTAAGCCATGGAAAGATAGGGAAGCTCTAATTGCGATCAATGCCACTGCCCATCCTATTAAAGATAAAAGTGACCCAGAAACACTGTCTATACACCAGACATGGGAAGTCAAAAACTTTGTAAGATTAAACATAGATGTGTTCTCCATGATTCCAGTCAGAACTCACATTTATTAAACATGATATTATAACAGAGGCAGGGAAAAGGGTTAACCTTAAGCCTTATAGAATACCTGAAGCCCGTAGACAAGCTATTAGAGAAGAGGTTAAGAAAATGTTGAACCTTGGGGTAATTGATTAATGTATGTTGAATGCCATTTAAAAATTTGATTCATATCCCATGCCAAGAGTTGATGAGCTAGTATAAAGGCTTAGGAAAGCCCGGTTTCTTACCACATTAGATCTAACCAAGGGATGTTGGCAGGTCCCACTTACAGAGCAAGCAAAAGAAAAACCCGCCTTTTCTACTCCTGATGCTCTTTTTAATACAGAGTTCTTCCTTTTTGTCTACATGGGGCTCCTGTCACATTCCAAAGAATGATGGACAGAATATTAAAGCCACATATGCATTATGCTTTTGCATACCTTGATGATGATACATAGTGCAGACTGGGAGTCTCACCTCCCAAAACCACAAGCTGTGCTAAACTCGATCAGATCTGCTGGCTTAACAGCTCATCCCAGTAAGTGGAAGAAGAAGCCAAATATTTAGGCTACTCGATTGGTAGGGAGTTAGTAAAACCCTGACTTGCAAAAAATTGAAGCAATATGAAACTGGCCTAGTCTGCTCACTAAGAAACAGGTGAGAAATTTTGGGGCTTAGTTGGATATTACAAGAAATTTATCTCCAACTTTGCTACCATTGCAGGCCCCTTGAACAACCTTACAAAGCAAAAGCTCCTGTTATGGTTAAATGATTCCCTGAAGTTGAACTAGCATTCAGAAAATTGAAGGAGGAGGCCATATGTAGTCAACCCGGTCCTGGTGACCCCTGATTTCTCTAGGGACTTTATTTTACAGACTAATGCATCAGATGCGGAACTTGGGGCTGTTCTCTCCTAAGAGAATTGGGTCGATGAGCACCCCATTTTATACCTAAGCAGAAAGCTGAATCCACATGAAAGAAACTACTCTGTTTTTTCATACTGATGACAGATCATGCACCACTTACATGAATGAGTCAAAACAGGGATAAAAATAGTAAAGTGACCCACTGGTTTCTTAGTTTACAGCTCTATAGTTTTTCCATTGAACACAGGGCAGGCTGTAAACATGGAAATGCTGATGAGCTTTTGAGAATGCATTCCCTACTGTTCATGGTCGCTCACCCCACTGGGACTGAGCTGGGGGGTGTGTGTGACAAAGTCCCAGGAATAGTGATGGAGGGTGTATACATAGCTCCCCAAATTCTGCAAGTTATTTACCCTGATTAGCCCAAGGGAAATGTAGTATATAGCTCATTTGTTATACATTGTAAATCTCTGTATTTTGGGTCCCTGGGGTGGCGCATTTATAGAGAAGTGCTCCACTTCACAGTTTCATAGTAACTGACTTGTGCCAAGGGAGAAATCCACACCAGGAGTTCAATCACTCCCTACTTTCACTCACCTGCATCTGGTAATTATTGCAGCCAGCAGTCAAATACTTCCCCCTACAATGAGACATGCTCTCTTTTTGAGTTCCTAGAGAGGAAGGAATTAAACTCTGAAAGCCTGCAACTTGTGAATTTACTTGTGCCTGGTGGACTGTGCTGCTTTATTTCTCTAAGCTGTCAGTCAGGAGCTGATGTGTTTAGTTGGTGCTCAGAAGCGCAAGGCTTTTGTTTTGCTTGATTTGTTTGTGATGCTGCTGCCTCACTCACAAATAAAAAGTCTTGAATTATACTCCTCCTGTGTGTGAAGTGTCTCCGCAACCTAGAAGGCTGATCCCAAGATACAAGGTACATAACATTAAAGAGTACTTTTGTCACAATGATGAAATGAAAATTCCCCAAATACACTTTGATTGAAATGGGGGATTTAACCCTTTGAATGCCAGAGGAGTGTGCAATGCATTGCATTGCAATGCATTGTGTTCCCCACTGGCATTCAAATCGTTAATCTCATTGTGGTAGAGAGTTTTCAAACACATTGCTTTGCAATGCTTTGAAGGCCTCTCTAATATTAATGGTGTTCAAAGCCCCATTAAAATCAATGTAAGTTTTCATTCCCTGTTATGGTGCAGTTGGTTTGCTCCAGAAATACACCTCTTTAACTTGGTTAATAAAAACTGCAGTCGTGTTTATAAAGCCACTACATACTTCCATTAAGAAGTTATAGCTGGCATTAAGAGTTCAGCAACTTCTGGCACAATTTGTGAATTTGTCTATACATTATACCAGAACAGCGGATTTTCTGCACTTTTACATTACTGTAAGAATCATGAACCTACTACTTTTATGTACCAACACTTTAGTAAATACCATAGACAATGTTTATAAGCTCCAATTTTTTTCATAGGAATGTTATGGTTTCACCACAATTTCCCATTTATCCCATAGAAATTCCTGCACATAGAAATGACATACAATTTTCACCTTTGCAGCACCACCAATGCATTTTACACAACAAATTTGCCATTTTCACCTAAGCATTCTATCGCTGCAAGAATTCCTGCTACAATACTTCCTAGGTGTACATTTGGATTTCTGAGAACTGAGGAAGTGTGGGTTGGTAGCACATAGCAAAAGAAATGTGTAACTTTATTGTTTTAACAATATGGCCACTGGCTATAATGGAGATGGTGGTGAAGGGTGTGGCAACTCTTCTCATCGCCAGCTACCTCCATCATCCTTATCCATGCTTTGCATTTGCATAAAAACAGCAGTAAGACTGGATAAATGGGTGTTATTGAAGAAAATGTTGTCTCACTCCCTGAGACATCTACAACACTACTATTATGTACCCCTTGACCCCATGAACTTTGAGGAGTGCGTCTATTGTTGTTAGTCATCACACTGATGATGTACTGTTGGTGTGCTTCCAGTGGGATCACAATGAGGATATGCCTAAACAGGATTCTTACCTCCTACTCAAATTCATTTTTTAGAAACATCAGATATCAAGAAGTTTAGCTTTTGGATTGTGAGTAAAGTGACTCCATACTTGAGATATTGACTCACAGGTTACTAAGGGAACACTACAGGGGCTATATATTTCAATTGTTTTGGCAGTAGGTATCTTTGGTGTTGCACTCTGAACAGCAACAGAAGCATAATTAGCCAGGTTTGTAGATGTCATCCTGCGTTGATTTTTAGTTAATAATAGTAAGTGTCACTGGATGGGGATGGGACTTGGAAGCAGTGATGCTGATGGTAGTGTTGATTGGTAGTGATAATGGTAGTATTGATTTTTATTGTAAAGTACATGACAGAGTTGTTAGTGTGTGGAGCGATGTTTTGCTTGCAAATAATGAATAATCTATCTTAGTCTCTGTCCCTGTCACTCTGTTTCTGATCAAGTGTAGAAATGGGATCTCCTGTCCCTGTCACTGTCAGTGTTAATGTCTACAAATTACACGTACACTCCCTGCAACCATAAAGAGACCTGGCAAGCAATCCTATTCCTTAAATCAAGTAAGTCTGGCTCCCCTTCTTTTCCAGTCTTCTTCTAGACATTAGTGGCTAGTGTCAACATTTCTGCAGATTTATCTTTCTCTTCCAAGGACTACAGTGTTAATTTATAAAATACTGTACAGGATTGACCTGTTAACTCCAAAATGAGTAGCTTACAATAAGGGACCAGTACACCTGAGTATATGCTTGCCCCTCCTGTTCTTGTAGATGCAGGTGTGAGTAGGTTGTATCTGTGTGTTTGTCATGTCTTGAATGTATGATGTAGTTATGTATGTCTGTGTAGTATCTGTCAGTCAGTCTCAGTAGAGTCTTAGCATTAGCCAGTTCAGGTAGACAGGATCATCTTTAATAATTATAAATCAAAAATGTGTTGTTGTTTTTTTTTCTATGCTCCTTTCTCCCTTTCACAGCCATACCTGTAGAACTGGCAACCATCAACACTCCTATTAAGAAAGTCCAGCTCCCTCTCTTCACTAGGTAACATCAAAAATGTAACTGCTTTCCCAATAACAGACTGACAACATGTGTGAAACTAACACCCTCTTTCAAATTTTAGCACAGCTGAGTACATGAGACAAACACTCCATGTGGAGAATACATTATTATCATTGACTTCAATGAAATTAAAAAGGCAAAAAAAAATCTGCAAAATGGCTCTTTTCATAGAAATTGCCCTGCACAGTAGGAAGTGCTGTTTTTTTGCGTGTTTCTTTTTTGAGTTGAAAAGCTTCACCTATCGCTGCATACTAGCCACATACTCTCTGAGTTAATATTTTTATGTGAGTAAGTGCTGACTACTTCCCTTCTAACATGTCAAGGAAGAATTTTACACCAGTATCCTCTGTCACTTGCTAAAATATTGTGAGAATGAAGGTGCAAAGGAATCGAGCACCTTGAAACACCTTTAAACGCCCATATTGCCCTCCCCTTGGGGCAAGTTGAAGAATAGGACACTTTTCTGTGAAATAGTATAGTAAATAGGAGTTGGGTAGATGCAGAACAAAGAAAATCTGATTCTCTGAATATTCTAGTGCTGAATCTCAATCATACATTCCCCTGATTAAGAGCCACTTATGAATTTAATTATTGCTCTCTTTAAAAATGATTACAATATTCCATGCCATAAACAGCAATTTTATTGATTCAATTATTTATACGTTATGCTAATCATAAAATTAATCCATTCATCAAGAACATACCTTTTAGACCAAATCAGTTTGGTATTTCAGTGTTTTAATGTAATCAGCAAAGTGTGAATGCATACTGAGTCATTGGAATGAAGAAAAAAAATCATGTTGGAAGGACTGCAGACTAGTTATTGGAAACACATTTCTCCCAGTGTAAGCTGACCTATGGTGTTCTGGAGTTGATTACTTCACACATCCATGTTCCAGCTTTCATTCTCACTCATCCTTAGCAAAACATGACAGTGTTTCCAATGCATATAATTATACTATGTAATTAAATTCTGTTTGAGTTTGGCTTCTTTGCTCTGTAGACATACTAATCTATCACAAAAGAGAAAGTATATTTATTCTTTCCATTAAATCTCTGAGTGCTAGAGGAGTGCCCAATAAATTGCAAAGCAATCGTTCAAAGATTTTTCTGCATATTTATCAGTGGGATAATTTGCAGTTCTAAATGGCTAATGCATATACATGAATAAAAGGGTAAAGTAAAGTAAAAACAGGGTCGAATGTCCCATAAGGCAGAGTAGGCAACTGACTAGTGCGCCATCTTTTGATTGTGCTTGTATAACATAGGGTAATGGTATTTTCAGTACCAGAGAAGAGGGGATGGGACTTTGGTTGGACGTCACTAGTGAAGTGTGGGTATAGCCATGGGTGGAGCTTAGGGTGCCTTGCAAAATAGAGAAATCTATTACATGTCAACTGCACTTTTTAAGATAGTTAATATGTAATAAAAATTTTGATTGATTTAAAAGGTGTTTTGAGAGATCTATACATATTGCTTTGAGATATGTGGAGACTGCTCTTACTTCAAGGGGTTAAAAGCTCTATTTGAAATAATGAAGATTTGTATTTTCCCCAGTGGTGCAATTGGTTAATTCCAGATTTCTCCACTGCATCTTAATACATAAGGCCCATTGCCTAAGAAATCAAGTAAGCTTTTATAATCGATGATAACACATAAAAACTGAAAATTTTTCATCCCATTGATTAACTCTTAATTTGACTCCCTGAACCAGAAACATGGAATTTTTCTTATCTGATAATTAAACAGTGCCAATATACTGCACAACAAAAGGAACAGTAAGTGCAGCTGGTTTGATCCATAATTGCACCTCTTTTATTTAGTACATAAGCTTTGGAGACATACATAGAAGAAACAGAAGAAAGGGTACCCAGTTGTACTAGTATCATCCTTCTAATAGCACACAGAGTCAAAGTATTCACATTCGAAAATGGTTGGTGCCAGGTCAGCTAACAAGCAAGTAATATGCAGAAAAGCCCATCTCTGTTTGAGATCACTTAATGTAAGAAGGAGGAACAGCTATTCTCTTCAAATATAACAGATGTATTAAAATAAAAAATATACTATCATAAATTGGCCTTTTAATATAGTATTTTATAATTTTAATTATTTTTATAAATCTGTTATATATGATGAAAGCAGCTGTTCTTTGTTCTTGTGTGGATGTTTCCGAGTGGAGATGGGATTTCCTCCTTAGTAAACCTTGAAAATAAGTTTATTTTATATTGTAGCCCTTAAAAGAACATGAAAAATGATATAAGTATTACTTCTCAAACCTTTATGGTTTGTGAGATATTCAGAAGCAAAGTTTCCCCCTGATTGACGTCACCGTTCTAGCACTCAGATTTGGAATCTGGTCCCGGGACCGGCTGAGGCTCTCCAGAAGTGCCAAGATCACGATCTTTAAAAAGAATTTCTTAATTGGAATGGTCCACAAAGTGTGCTTGCAAGCCAGGCACACTTTGTAGACAGTTCCAATTAAGTAGTTATTTTTAAAGATCGTGATCTCCGCACTGCTAAAGAATTGCTGGTTGATCTGTGGACCAAATTCCAAATCTGTCCACTAGATGGCAGACTTGGCTGAAACAGCCAGGAAAAGGGAACTTTACTTTATTTTACTTCTGAATATCTCCCAAACCAAAAAGGTAATTTTTCATATTTTTTAAGGGCTACAATATAAAATAAACTTATTTTCAAGGTTTACTATCCCTTTAAGCCTTATTTGTTGGTTGTGTTTGGTATACTTACACCAACCATCTTCAAACATGAGTTGAATACTTTTACTCTTTGTGCTATTAAAAAAATGATACTAATACCACTGACTGCCTTTTCTTTCTTCTGTGTACCTTGCCACGGTGGGGAGTGTGTTTTGAAAAGAGAATCCCTGCTACTATTTATTGAAGAAGCCTGACACAATTGTTGTTGTGTTGTCTAATAACCCAGAAATACTGTCCTCTGAGTTTTATATAAGCTTTCACTCAGCCATTTCTGTTGCTTTGGTGGACGTGAACTATTATCTACCTGTCATTCCAATCAAGAGGTGCCCCCCTGTGTTTTTTCCCTTTTATCTTTATCTTCAGAGACGTTCATCTAACTTCAACGAAAGCAATAGCTTTAGAGTGCTTCTAGAACAAGGGGTGTCCAAACCTGCACAATGGTCTCAAGTACAAATTAAGGATAACCTTGGTTAAAAATGGGTATGTGAAAGTGAAAATCAACTGCCTTTTTGACTTTATACCTTTTGTTTGTAGATCATATGCAAAAGCAGATTGCCTTTACTTATATTTTTTCTTCATTATACGTTATTTTTTTTGCACTTTTATTCTGTGACAGTGAGCTTTTCAATGAGGACTGAGAATGCAAGGATAATATTACAATGAAACAGTATTTGAGCAGTATTGAGTTATTTTTATGATGTAAAAGCAAGCTTTTCTATATTGTATCACTATCTTCTTTACATTGTTGCACTATCTCTCCTTTCATAGTCATAGAAAGCTTTCTGTAAACATATTCATAGTAGACAGAAAAAATGTATAGGCACTAGTGTTGAGCGAGCACCCCGATGCTCGGGTGCTCGGGTGCTCTGACCGAGCACCCCCTGAGGCTCGAGTGCTCGGCCGAGCACCCGAGCCCCATTCAATTGAATGGGGCGACACGAGCATTACACCAGGCACCCCCTGCTCTGATGAGGGGAGGGTGCCTGGTCAATGCCCCCCTTCATCTCCGCTATGCCCCCTTCATCTCCGAATGCCCCCTTCATCTCCGCAATGTCCCCCTTCATCTCCGCTATGCCCCCTTCATCTCCGCTATGCCCCTCTTCCACAATGTCCCCCTTCATCTCCGCTATGCCCCTCTTCCACAATGTCCCCCTTCATCTCCGCTATGCCCCTCTTCCACAATGTCCCCCTTCATCTCCTCTATGCCATAGAGGAGATGAAGGGGGACATTGTGGAAGAGGGGCATAGCGGAGATGAAGGGGGACATTGTGGAAGAGGGGCATAGTGGAGATGAAGGGGGACATTGTGGAAGAGGGGCATAGCGGAGATGAAGGGGGACATTGTGGAAGAGGGGCATAGAGTCTATGCCCCTCTTCCACAATGTCCCCCTTCATCTCCGCTATGCCCCTCTTCCACAATGTCCCCCTTCATCTCCGCAATGCCCCCTTCATCTCCGCAATGCCCCCGTACCTCCAGTCCCTGGTGGTCCAGCGGAGCGTCTTCAGATCTGTGCCTCTTCCGGCACAGATCCCCGCCACCCGAACATGGCGGGCGAGCACATGGTGGTACTCGACGAGTACCGCCATGTGCCGAGCAGAGCGATGCTCGAGCCGATCTGAGCATCGGCCGAGCACGCTCGCTCAACACTAATAGGCACTCTGACTTTATGAATTATGTACTTTCAGCATATGTAAAGTCAAAAAAAGAAGGTTGACTGTCATTCTAACTAATTTAGTGGCACTGCCATCTTGGGAGATGACATACCTTTTAGGTCCTGCATGTGTCTAAAATCTCCCAAGATATCATGACTCTGAAAGGGTCTAAATCTCCACTCTTTGGAGAGTGTGTTTCCTTTGTCCCTTAATGTCTGCATTCTAGTGCAATCTTGTAATGAACAAGATAGTGTTTACCACTGGACCAACAGGAAAATGTAAATTTTAGGAGCTGGACTGGAAAGAGTGGCATAAATGGCCATTTCTTGCATCCCAAGACTCCTACCAATAAAAACAGGCTTTGACAGAAAAGGGAGTTATCCTTTTCCAGAGCAGGTTTCACTCCGGCTGATCTGCAGGACATCCAGTTTGAATATATTAATACAGTATTTTAAAAATAAATACAGGAGCATAGGAGTAGGATATTTTATAGCCTATATATCACCACCCCATGCTCCTACTGGGGAAACCAGGTATTATTGAAAAAGGAAAAAAAAAGAACAAAAGGGCAAATACTAAGAGTAATCCGTATGAATAAGGATAAATCAATTCCCCTGCTGTACCTAGTGTACTCACCAGATGGATTCTTGTAACACTGCCCAAAACAGATATGATCTCTGGATTTTCCCCTGTATCACACTTCTCCCATCTTTACTAGAGCAGTGCTGCCCCTCTGTGGCCTCTCATAGATCAGATCAGCTCTTCTCCGTGGGTCAGGAACTGCTGCACTTGCCGGTGCTTCTCTTTCCGGTCAAATGAGGACACGTCAACAAGAAGCCTTAGAGAGAGATCCTATGCTACACATAGCAGGTGTCAGAAACCTCCAGCAGAAGAAAAGGGATTTTGTTTATAATATCCCTTGTGTTGGGGCACCACAAGCATTAGCAGCATCCTGGGAGTTCATTTCCAATTATTTAATTATTTAAAGACTTTTTTATTAAGACTTTTTACATTTGATGGACTGAGGTAGGATCACCTATATCTTTATCTAGTTTGTATTATTGGAAAAGGGATACCTACCAGGTGATCACACCATCACCTGGCATGTAAAAGTAAAAGGGTTTTTACTAGGTGGAGAGGGACTATAAAAGAGTCCCTGTCTTAGCTCCCAATTTAACTATGGGTACAACAGTATCTTTATTTTAAAGGGGAGTTTCTCCTTCTAATATGGGATCTGATTAGGCTACAGATGCTAGATGATCTCTTGATTACCTGTCATAAGTAACAAATGCTTATTTTTTTTTTTTTTAGATTTTTTTAACGAGGGTTCTAAAACTGCCAATGTTGACCCTTTTTGATTAACATGTTACAAAAGTACCCTTGTTTCAAAGAGGGAATGCCTATCTTTGACATGATGACATCTTTGAGGCACTAATGTCTCTTGCTCACCACACATTACTTGGGGTATATTTACACAGAAAATGGTACTGAGGAGGTGTATCTAAAAGAGCCCCATAGCTCACCCTCCAGCCTTTACAGTAACCAATATACCCTCTCCTGAAACAGATGAGATGACCCCCTCTTCCAATGACAGTACTCTTAAGAGAAACACTAGCATCAAGTTCTTATTTGTAAATTATCACCCAACAGACTAGGTTTAAACATGCAAACCATCACTCATTTGATGTTGCCAATGCTGTGGTTTATATTGCCGACCTTCTCTTCTCTTATCTATTTGTACAATCCTGTTAATGCAAGCATGGCATTTCAAAAAGTTAAAATAAAACTAACAGCTTGTGGTATTTTAATTTAGTGCACCTGACATCCCTACGGTATGTCAACACATACTATCAGAGAATATTTATTACTTTCTAAAATTATATTCCTTGTCTATATTTGTTCATGTCTGTAGATGTTATAACCCTTTTAGTACAGTCATGGCCTATTTAAAAAAAATAAATAAATACAATTTTTGTAGGTGTAGTTTTATGTTTCCAGCACCCACTAACATATGTTAACCCGTACAAACTAGTAATCATTGTACTCAGGAGGTATTTAGTTACTAAGTCAAATATGAAATTCTGCTCTTTTTAATTAGTAAAATGGTAAAATATGTTTTCATGCAATACTGCTATCAACTGGAGTTTTTATAGCTATCCAATCTTGGGGCAGAAAAACAAATGATACCTCACAGACACTGGAATTCTGTGTACTCATCAAAACTATACAGCATTTAAGAGTTATGTATACAGTATATCTTTATAGTACCACCTGAAAGACAGACTGGTACAAAATGCAAACTTTTTGCACAAAATTTGTGTTGGTGTTTTGGAAACCTGAGACTCTATCAAATATGTATTTGTCATTCACTTCTTAGAATTTCAGTACAACACATCCTTTTGGAATGCTGGGTAGGTTTTCTTTTCCATTGTGGGATATATCCACAAAACAATGGTATCTTGTGAAAGTGCAGTCAATGCTGAAAAACGTTTGAATGATATGTATGGATTTCTCACAATAAAACTACTAAAAGGTATTTTTGGCTATAAACATCAGTCAAATATAGACAAGTTGATAACTTTATTGGTTAACTAAGCAGATTTAGAATGCAAGCTATCAAGACCTCTTAGGTCTCTTCCTCAGACATGTTATACTGATGTATATAAGAGATGTTTTTATATTTAAGTACACATTGCATTGTTTAGAATGGAAATCAGATAAGAAAGCTCAGTCCAGACCCAGGTTATTTGATCATTTAATGGTAGAAGAATGTCATGAAAATTGCAGTCTTCCTCTGAAGAGGCAAAGGTATTTACGATCCCAGAGGGACTGTTGTAAAGTTTAATCCACAATGTGATCATGTGACAGGAATTCTCTATCTCTATTCAGACCATTATTTAAAGCATTAAACTGCAGCATTCATTTAACCTCCCATATTTTTCTGTCTCTCTGAGTGTGAAATACTCCCATCAGTTAAGTCAATTTAATGTCCCCAGCACTGTACATTTTGGCAAAAATATTCTACTACTGGTGTATCTGTCTTTTTGTTGTTAACAATGGATTTAAACCTTTTATGTAATGGCTGTCCAGTTTCACCCATATAAAGAGCTGTTGGGCATTGTGCACACATGATGAGTTGTATTATATTAGATGATTTGCAGGTGAAGGTGCCACTGATATTATGGTGTAACTGGGTGTTTGAAATAGGAACCTTGTCCTTGTTGTAAATGTGTGCACAGGTTAAACACCTCCTTTGTAGGCAGGGAGATATGCCATTTTTTGTATTTTTATTCATGATGCTCCTTACCATCAGTTATTTTAAATTGTGAGGCTGTCTGAAGAAGAGTAAGGGAATGTGTAGGAATATGTTCTTACTTCTTTTATCTGTATGTAATGTTGTTTGAAGTTATCTTGATATTTTGCATAGAACTTCAACTTGGGGGTGGTAAGTGACCACCAGTGGCACCCAGTTTCCCTTATGTTGTTCTTTATAGCTTAAGAGATTTTTTCTTGGTATGTTGGTAGCCTTCTATAAATGACTGTCAATAATCCTTGCACTGTAACCCTGTTTTATAAAGTCTCCTCTGAGTTTCTGGATGTGCTTGTCATGATCCGCTCTGTCAGAACAGATGCGGTTGTATCTGATGACCTGGCTGTATATGATGGCGTTCTTTGTGTGTTTTGGGTGGAAGCTATTGTTTTTTAGGTAGGTTTGTCTGTCCGTTGGTTTGCGGTACAGGGATGTCTAGATGGAGTTGTTCTTAATACTGATAGTCGTGTCTAAGAAGTTAATGTTTGTGTGTGAGTGACTAAGTGTTAGTTTGATACTGGGGTGGAATGCATTGCAGTTTTCATGGAATATGAGAAGTTCCTCTTTATGTAGGTGAAACTGAACATCCATTACATAAAAGGTTTAATTCACACAGATCCAGTGTTAACAAAAAAAGACAGAGACAAAAGTGGGAGAACATTTTTGCCAAAATGGACATTAAATTGACTGTACTGATGGGACTATTTCACACTTAGTGGGACAGAAAAATATGGGAGGTTAAATGAATGCTGCGGTTTAATGCTTTAAATAATAGTCTGAATAGAGACAGATAATTCCTGTCACATTATCACATTGTGGATTAACCTCTATAAAAGTCCCACTGGGATCGTACATACCACATCACATTCTCTCTACCACAGGATTTGGCAATCACTTTCTCTGTATTGCTTTGGTTACTATATCTCTGTAACTCCCATCTACAGTCTCTCTCAGTCTCCTATGCTCCAGTCTCCTCTTCACTCCAGCTCAGCTCCATTGGCATTAGACTCTATGGCTGTGTTTCAGAGCACCAATAGAATGAATTATCTATTTAGTGTATACCAGAGCACAAGCTCTGCAATCATTGGACTTTATTGCCAACAAGCCCCATATACCAGCCCTATAGCACGAGCAGAGAAATTGAATAAAATCACACTATATGATATATTCCTTGTTTATTACATAGCAATAAACAAGCTTTAGATGTAAAGAATGCCCCAAAACATTCATAGCCTGCCCCTCTTGCTTTCCTCTTGGCTCATGTGACATTAAGAAGTGGACTTTTTTAGGTGTATGTAGCTTAGTAATTTTACTTTAGACAGGTGTAAGGTCTGAACATTGACTCCATTGCCTGATTTAGAGTGGAATCTTTGTCATACAGTCACCCCACAATCCCCCACTCCTCCTGTCCCTCTGACTCTCCAATATAGTTGCCATCCTCTGTCCTGACCCCCAGCCCCCTCTTCCTCCTCCTCCTCCTCCTGCCCTCCTTTCCCTATCAACTCCCCTCACTTTCCCATGACTCACCACAACCTCCCCTTATGCAAAGCAATGCATTGAAGAACTTGCTAGCATTTAACAGATTATGAGCCCCTTTTAAAAAAAATAGGGATTTTTATTTTGCTCCTATGGTGCCCTTGGTTTATCCCAGAACTGTTCATCTTCTTTTGTGTATAAAGCTCATAGGGACATATTCAATACGCTAAAGAGTTTCAGTTCTGGGACAAACTAGCTGCACCATAGAAATACAATTCCCATTGATTTAAATAGAGCTTTTAACCCTTTGAGTGCTAGTGGGGTACACAACACATTGCAAAGCAATGCATTGCACAGTTGTTTGGTGCTCAAAGGATTAATCCCTTGCATACTTCAGAGGTCTCATCACTTTGCAACAAGTTGGTGACCTCTCTAGCATTCAAGGGGTTAACCCTTTGAGTGCCAGTGGGGTACGCAATGCATTGCAAAGGAATGTGTTGCGTACCCCTCTGGCACTCAAGGGGTTAAAAGCCCCTTTTGAATCAATGACAGTTTTATTTCTCCCTTATAGTTCATAATTGCTTCTCTCTACTTTTATACATGTCTCTGATTACATTGAAAATGAAAAACTAGATGGCAAATAGAATAATACAAATTTTTACAATACAGCAAATGTTCTGTTTTTAGAAAATCAAAGGAAATGGGTTTTTTTTCTGCTGATAGCAATATTATATTTCAGAAATAGATTTACTGAATGGGATCATTAGTGCCTTCTTTATATTTCTCTCAGAATAATCATTGCTTTTTGATGACACAAAATATGTAACTATTTGTTAAAATGAATGGAAAATTGTGGAAAAAACCTAGAAATAAATGTACACTCTAATGTAGCTGTAATGTATTTTTCATGCTTGTTTTTCAGATAATCTTATGTTCACAGCAGTTTTATTGACTAGATGAATTTCTTCAATTACCTGATAGCTATCAGCCCTCTTGTGTAACGCATGGCTTAAGGCCTTCAGGCGATTTATTTGACAAGATCCTGTTTCTTTGTGGTTACTGATTAACAAGCAAATCTGATGTTTTTTAAACATGGAGGATATATCATGTCAGATCAATTACCAAATATGAATTCTGATCTAAACAGGCTTTGGACCATCTGCCTAAAAACCTTTTCCTACAGCTGTTTGAAAATGCTATGGATCTGATTTATTTAATTGTAATAAAATACTTACGTAATTAGATTTTGTCAAGTACTCCGATAGTTAATGTTAATAACATTTCATATTAAACTTCAAAGCCACAATGGAGCTATTCTGGAGAAGACCAACTGCACCATAGATGACAAATAAAAATTATAATCAATGTAAATGGGGATTGCAACCCCTTAACCCTATCAGTGTCAGAGGGATATACAACACATTGTAAAGCAATGCATTTCATACCCCTCTGGCACTGATAGGGTTAATGCCAAAGAGGTCTCTAATGCACTGATTCACATTAGAAAGGTTAAAAACCCCATTTATATCAATGAGAATATGAAACATTTATTATTTGTCCTCTATAGTGCAGCTGGTCTGCTCTAAAATAGATCTGCTTTGTCTTTATAATGTGAAACCCACTGTATTATATTTACTGCCATACACATATACATCAATTTAGAGCCCTATTTGTGAAGCAGCAGTAACAGCAGCATATTAAAATCACTATGATCATTGCTAGGTATCTTCTGATATAAGGTTCCTGCCTTTTGTGAGGAAGCCTGCAAAATATGACAAAATATTTCAGAAATGCCACCATTCCTACGGTTCACACACATGCATTCATCATGTATTGCTTTCTATGGAATCTGCCAGCCTGTAGTTGAAACTGGCACATCTAACTTGGTTAAATTGAACTTTGTAAAATGATGAAAGTATATGTTCCAAATTGGTAGCGACAAATTGGAGAATGACAAATATTCAAGGAAATTTGGACATTTGTTATACATTATTTGCTGCTAGATGATAGAACCCCTTTTCTATTTTTACTATATCAATGTATAAATAGTTTGAATGCTATGGATATTTCCAATGCATTACAAAGCAAAGTATCAGAGATGTATATAGTTAACAAGGAGTAAACACAAACCATTTAACCTGTTAACACTGGGTGACCTGCCAGGACCATCACTTTAATCTGTCCTTTAAAGTGTTAGTAATGTCCACATTTTTTTAATAGATTTGTAGAGGCTAAAAAAAATAATCACATTGCCACAAACCCCATCTCTCAAACCGCTATGGTATGAGAGATATTGACAATGAATGTTCCCACTTCCCTTCTGTTGTTGTCAAGTGTGAAGCTGACAGAAGGAGATCCGTGTTGGACGACACAAAGAGGCTCCTCAGCAGAGACGATATCCCATTATTAAAAAAGAACTACTTCATGGGAACTGTCTACAAAGTGTGCTTGCAAGCCTAGCACACTTTGTAGACCTTTCCAATTAAGTCATTATTTTCTAATAACGGGATTTCAGCTCTGCTGCAGAATTGCTGGCTGATCCCCGGACTGGTATCTCCTGCTGTCAGCTAGACGCTGACATCAAGAGAAGGGGAGGGAAGGGGGAACTTTGTTTGTGAATATCTCTCAAACCACAGCAGTTCGAGAGATGGGGTTTGTGGCAATGCAATTATTTTTTTAGCCTCTACAAATTACTAACACTTTAACCCTTTGAGTGCCAGAGGGGTATGCAACGCATTGTAAAGCAATGCTTTGTGTACCCCCTGGCACTCAAAGGGTTAAGGACAGATGATGATCCTAGTGTGTTAAAGCTTAATGATCACAGCATGCCTCAGGGCATGCTGGGATCATGGTGGGGAGGCTGTAACTGACTGCTGCAGGACTAACTGAGTCAGTTTCAGCCTTTCCCCGGTGTCACCGCTCCTGTGATCGTTGCTGCAGGGATCACATGTGCCAATGGAGCCACATGACAAAGCAAAGTAAATATCCATTGCCTTTGTCACTGTTCTCTGCCTCTCTCCTCCTCATTGTTATCATGAGGAAGAGCTAAGCAGATAACAGAGCTCACATCAAATGGCCAAAGAGGGAGTACTGTAATTTTAATTGGTAGAACTGGAGGCAGGACTAGGGGCAGAGAAGGTATAGAACACTTGATAACCTTTTGCCACCTCTTTGAATTAATGAATAAATGATTTAGAGCAAGACCAACATATGTAATTTATTAAGATATATACTGAAGTTTAAACAAACATTAATGTGAATTTTATTGTTGTAGAGTAATATGATACACATATACATACTATACAGTCTGATCTCCTAAAAGAGGGACCAAAGTATGGGAGTCTGGACGGGGGCAAGAGGGTTACTCCATATAAATATTGGGGCTGGGTGGTTACCTGGGGGTCATATTATGGCTTTGCCTGGCTACATTAAACCAGGGACAGGCAACCAATTTCACCACAAATGTTACATTTGTGGTCTCGAACCATCAAAAGGGACAGAAATTAGGTTTGCCCTTTTGTTTTATCCTTGATTGGAAAATGGTTTAAAAATGTGTCTAAGGCTATATTCACACAATTTAATGGAGCTGCAATGTAGCTTCATCCAGATCACCTGTTTTGAGCCATCAATATACCTCTGTTCCTTCTTTGATCCCTTCATCACATGGGCAGTGCTGAACCATGTCTGATACTTGACCAGTGTATCATCAGCAATATATAACTGGTTGATGTCCACGTGAATTACCCATTCAATGGGCATTGTGTTGTACATCACAAAGTCCATATTGATCAGCATCACATCCCAGAGGCTGTTGTGTATATCAGCTCTGCATAGTTTCACTGTGCTCAGTACATGAAGGCAGTGGAGCTGCAGCATGCTGTGTTCAGCTACATTAATTTTGGTGATATCACCAATGAGAACAGATTCATATGCAGCAATGTTCTCAAAATACCTGTGATTAGTACAGCGTTTAAAAGGCTACACTAACTTATCAAGTGGGAATAAAGCCTTTGAGTAGGAAAGACCATGGACTAAAATGGAGAAGTTTATGAATGAAGATAAATCAGAGAGGAAACTAAACTAAATGGATTTGTTTCATAAAATAACTTGCTATAGAATCAGTGCAAACTGCCAGTTGCACTTAACTTATTAACACGTTAGCTCCAGCCCTTCAAAAGAAACCTATATTTACTCAATGCGGATGTATGTAAGTATAGATGCAGCAAGTCACTGCTCCCCCTGCATCTTCTGACACTGATCTGTATTGTGGCTTTATCCCAAACACTCAGACACACATTGTGTTTCATTACTCTGGACCAGCCCCTTTTGCATTTGGGGAAGAGTTCTGGAGTGAAATAGCCTAATACAAGAGGGAAGAAACCACAGTATAGGTCAGAGGTTCTCAACCCATGCCCTCAGTGGCCACTAACAGGCCAGGACTTAGGGATTTCCCTGCTAGAACACAAGTGTGTTAATCAGAGGCTCAGTCGTATTGATTAGCTCACATGTGCTCTTGAAAGGAAATTCAAAAATCCTGGCCTGTTAATAGCCACTGAGAGCACAGGTTGAGAACCACTGGTATAAGTTAATGTCAGACAATGCAGGGGGAACAACAACTCCATGTACCTTTAAACACACACACACATCTGCATTGTGTAAATATAGTTTTTTTAAGGATTGTCACTACTGTGTTAATAATTTTAGCCCAACAGGACATTCTTGTTGCATTTTATAGTGCTAGTATATAAAATAGACTCCCTAGAGTGAAATTGGCAATAAATATAACAAATGTACTGGGTGATTTCACTTCACCAGAGGAAAGTATGAAGGCAACATGAAAAGCCACAGAGGGCCAAATGGGGCCCCAGGGTCACCTGTTTACCACCATTGCTCTAAACAATAAAATGGTAAAACCACATTTGACAAATGTAGTAATAAATGTGAAATTTGACGTGGTCGTTAGATGAAAATAGTCCTGGTGCTTAAGGATTTAATGAAATGTTCAAGTACCAAACTCATCACAGTTATATTTTGACACATTGCAGCTGAGATGTAAGCCATATCTGTGAGAACAATGAGGCTTTTACAGGAGATGTCAAATTAATATTGAGAATCAAAATCACAGTGAGGCTGATGTATTTGAGCAATTCTGGAGCAAGCCAACAGCAGTATAAAGAACAAATACAAAAATTACTGTTGTTTTAAAAGGTACTTTTAACCCCTTGAGACATCTCAAATGCATTGCTTTGTTAATTGACACAAGTTAACACTTTAACACCTTGAGGAACATTGGGTGTGCAGTGGGTTGCTTTGTAATGCTTTGTGCACTCCTCTGACCCATAAAGTGTTACATTTAAGTTGAAGGAACATTCTGCAGTGATTATCTGTGAGCTGTGAGTCAACTGAACCATGAAGTAACAGGATAAAAATTATTTACATTTCCTTTGATTTAAAAGGGACATAAGCGGTAATGAGAACTGTATGCAGTTAAGCAATTCTTCAGAACACCAACTGTGTCATAAGGAACAAACAAACATTTCCAAAATGTCCTTTGATTTAATTTGGGCTTTTAATGACTTGAATGATAGAAAGGCCTCAAAAGAGTCCACAATAAGTCAGATACATCTTGTGCATTCAAGGGGTTGATTTAAATCAGTGGTTCTCAATCTTTTTTTGTTCAGGGCACCCCTAACACATAATCTAGAACATTCGGGGCACCCCTACCATATTTAATGTACTTTATCAAGGGCATAATGAAGGTTCCATACATATATATACAGTTATTATTAGGTCTTACAATCATAATAACACAATTAAACATAACGTGCATAACAATTTCTATAAATCTTTATTTAAAATCCATTTATGTCATTCTTCATAGAAAACATGGGGCACCCTAAGTTGATGTCCGTGGCACACCAAAGTGCCACGGCACCCTGGTTGAGAATCACTGATTTAAATCAATGGTGATTTGTATTCCTCATTGTAGTGCAGTTGGTTTGCTCTACAGCAGATAATCTTTTGCTTTCTTCATAAGGTATATGGTGAGCAGTATAATAGAATTTGAGTTGAATTGACCATGGGTTGCAGTATGACAATTACCAATGGATTGTGACAAGAGAGGTGAACAGGGATAGCAATTTTTTGATAAGATTGAAATGATTAATGTAGAGAAAAAATATCAGTAGATAGGTGGAAGTATGTCTTTGTATTGCAGAAGCAGAGATATGAAGACTACAGCTGGTAAACTCAAAAGTAATTAATTTTAGCAGTAAAAGAGACTATGAGAAAGGTACATTTGGGTAAATGATAATGAAGGAACCAATCCATACTCTACATACACAGGCTACAGACTAGAGATGGGCAACATTTTTCACCACAAAAGTGAAACAGGTGAAAAAGGTCACTTTCCACTAGACAGGAACTTTTTTGCAAAATTGCTAATTTCTCTTTCTTTTTCCGCCTTAATGAATGAATGTGCTTATTTATATAGCACCACAAGTTTATATAGCGCTTTACAATTTAAGGGTTTGGACAGTACAGGGTGACAAGAACAATCAAAAGAGGTAAAGGGAGTCATACAAAGAACATCAGGGTTAATTCCAGAATAAAGGGCTCAATTTCTGGTCCGGATCTGGGGAACATAAATAGGGAGGGACTGGCCTATAGGGACACCGGGAAAATTCCAGGTATGCGGCCTGTACTGGGCTTCCCTGGGACTGCTTAAAATCCAGAACAGCTTACAGCAAGCAGTCCACGGCCTCAAGGTGACAGAACCGTGGCCGTGAGATTTGAAGGGGACTGCCAGCTGCCAGGCTGTGTCTTGTGTGTGTGTCTGCACACTAACACGGCACAGAAGTTAGAGTGGACTCAGTGGAGGCAGGCCGGGTCTAGACCCAGTGACGTCAGATGCAGTGACGCATGAAGATAGAAGAGCACTGCTTCTGCGCACCCACACCCTAAGGCTTAAGCACTGCAGAGAGAGAGGCTGAGCTGAGTCTGAGCAGAAGCAGCACTGAGTAGAGTCAGCAGACACAGATTCAGCTTAGTCAAGTGTTTCCAGAAGCTCAGAGGCAAATAATAATCCTCCGATTTTTACTAGGCAATGGTGGCATAATAGATAATAATAATAAGAGTTGTGACACAGCCACAGGGGGTTAGGAGGAGGGACAAAAGTGACACAGTGGCTGGGGGGCTCTGAGTGACATAGGGGAATGGGGGGCTAAGAGTGACACAGTTACACAGGTGCCTGGGAGGGGGTCTAAGAGTGACACAGGGGGCTGGGGGGTGGGACTTAGAGTGACAAAGGGGCTGGGGGGACTAACAGTAACACAGGTGGCTGGAAGAGGGGAGGGGACTAAGAGTGAAAAAGCCACAGGGGGCTGGGGGGAACTTACTCTTAGAGTGACACAGGGGGCTGGGAGGACTAAGAGTGACACAGGGGCTGGGGGTACTTAGAGTGACACAGGGGGATTGTGGGACTAAGAGTAACACCGGGGGGTTGAAAGGAGAGACTAAAGTGACACAGGGGGGTTGGGAGGAGAGACTAAAATGACACAGGGGGCTGGGGGACTGGTGTAATGATGCAATGCTATGGGGGCTGGTAAGCAATTTTTTTCCAGGGCTGTTTTTTATTCCCTGTCCGGCCCTGAACATAAATAAGTAATAAGATGTATGAAGTCAGTGCCTTCTAGACTGTTGAAGCCTTGTTGAGGAGGTGTAATTTTAAATAAGACTCCAAGACTGTAAGAGAAGTGTAGTGGTGCAGACTGGGAGGTAGAGCATTCCATAGATAAGGAGCAACAAGGAAAAGAACCTTCTGTAGTGATCATCTACAAGTTGTGTACCAAATGAATCATGGGGGCGCAGGATGAAAATTACTCAAATTGCTTTTGATTTAACTGTAGAAAATGAAGAAGAAACAAAAGGTGCTTCCTGGTGTTATATCGTCAGGTACTGGATATTACCCCACTACCAGATTGAATGATACTCACAAAATCAGAAGCTGGAATTACACATATGTGTTAACCAGCCATCGTGCTCAGGGATGAATGTATAGCTGTCCCTTACTCAGCTTTTATCCACTTCTGGATCTGGCTGCCACCCCACACCTCAACTCTCGAAGGAACCAGTATGGATACCGAAAAAAAGAGAGAACAACAAGAGGGGCGCCAATGGTGCTTGAATCAAACAAATATAGATACTCTAAACTTAAAAAAAATACTACTCACATTTATAAGTGGCTATATAGACACCTATGTGTATATACAGCTATATTCACTTTGCAGGGATATCTTACCGCCCTTGCTCGGTATTTCATCAATTGGAGTATATTACAGGAACTCATTCCGATCTTCAATAGTATCCACTGCACTCAAAATGTGCTCCACGGCATCCACAATAGTATAGTATTCATGGAGCACATTTTGAGTGCAGTGGATACTATTGAAGATCGGAGTGAGTTCCTGTAATATACTCCAATTGATGAACACTGTTGGTTCCAGCATGCGGACGCTGGTTTACTCCATTAAACCTGGTTGCAATATACACTGTTGGTTCCAGCGTGCGGACGCTGGTTTACTCCATTAAACCTGGTTGCAATATACACTGTTGGTTCCAGCGTGCAGACGCTGGTTTACTCCATTAACCTGGTGGCGATACTCTGTTGGTTCCAGCGTGCGGACGCTGGTTTACTCCATTAACCTGGTGGCGATACTCTGTTGGTTCCAGCGTGCGGACGCTGGTTTACTCCATTAACCTGGTGGCGATACTCTGTTGGTTCCAGCATGCGGACGCTGGTTTACTCCATTAACCTGGTGGCGATATTTATTGTTGGTCCCAACTTGCGGACGTTGGTTTGCTCCTGATCTATCAGTACTGAGGCTAGGTCGCTATCCACTCCTATGCAGTCGTCTGATTTTCCCTGGCAATAGACTTCTGCTGAGTAAGACCTTAGTTCTAGTGTTGAGCGAGCACCCCGATGCTCGGGTGCTCGGGTGCTCTGACCGAGCACCGTCGGAGGCTCGAGTGCTCGGCCGAGCACCTGAGCCCCATTGACTTCAATGGGGCGACACGAGCATTACACCAGGCACCCCCTGCTCTGATGAGGGGAGGGTGCCTGGTCAATGCCCCCTTCATCTCCACAATGTCCCCCTTCATCTCCGCAATGTCCCCCTTCATCTCCGCAATGCCCCCTTCATCTCCGCAATGTCCCCCTTCCACAATGTCCCCCTTCATCTCCACACTGTCCCCCTTCATCTCCGCAATGCCCCCTTCATCGCCGCAATGTCCCCCTTCATCTCCACACTGTCCCCCTTCATCTCCACACTGTCCCCCTTCATCTCCGCAATGCCCCCTTCATCTCCGCAATGCCCCCGTACCTCCAGTCCCTGGTGGTCCAGCGGAGCGTCTTCAGATCTGTGCCTCCTTCGGCACAGATCCCCGCCACCCGAACATGGCGGGCGAGCACATGGCGGTACTCGACGAGTACCGCCATGTGCCGAGCAGAGCGATGCTCTAGCCGATCCGAGCATCGGCCGAGCATGCTCGCTCAACACTACTTAGTTCCTATTCCTCTTTGCTGTCATAGTCATCTGACAGCTGGTCTGCTCGCTCAGGCTGCCCTGACCGGTATTGGTAAGGCCGGTAGAACCTTTGTCGTTACCATCCTTAAGGTTGCCTTACCTGGTATTTGCAGGGCCGGTAGAGCCTACTACAGTGTTCCTCAGGCTGCCCTGCCCGGTATTGGTAAGGCCGGTAGAACCCTGTACATTACCATCTTTAAGGTTGCCTTACCCGGTATTGGCAGGGCCGGTAGAGCCTACCTCAGTACTCCTTTGGGCTGCCTTCCCCGGTATTGGTAAGGTCGGTAGAACCGGTATATGTCATCTCACGGTTGCCTTACCCGGTATAGGCAAGGCCGGTAGAGCCTGTTATTGCTACTGTCACTTGGGTTGCCTTGCCCGGTATTTTAGGCAAGGTCGGTAGAACCTATCGTATCGACTATTATTGTTGTATTGTTATGTATGTTTCCCTATGGGGATTGCCTTAACTTTTCAATAAAGTTACATTTTTACCAAACCTTACGTCTGAGAGTCTTTAAAAACCGTGACAATGGGACTACTTTACCGTGTCTCTCTCTCTCTTTTTTCTTCTCCCCTCTACCCTTCCTTCTCCCTCTCCTTTCCCTTTGCCCTTCTCCCCAAAATCAGCTACACCACATCCACACTCACACTCTTATGCATTTAACAACACGTTCAAGTTTTTATCTTCCACACGACAAGCATGGGTTTCATACTGATTCATGCGGGTTTTACAATAAAGTATCTCCTGGGCTTGTTTTTTATCCAATATTGTGATACCCTGATAGGGCGACTTCTCCTATGGTTATGATATGTTCTGTATCCTCTTCTTTTTATTTCATTTTGTCTGTATATGATATCTTTCTATGACTGTTTGTTATTTATATGTTCGATTTACAGTGCATCCTAAATGTCTTATTTTTCAACACAGCTTGTGTATGTATCTCCATGCTTATTTCCTTTTCATTGTATTTGTATTGCATTCTTTAATTTTCAATAAAGATTTAAATAAAAAAAAAATAAACATTCTTATTATTTGACCAATTGAAAAATATATTGTTCTTTGTAGCAATATTAGATAATATATGGATCTGATTTATGCATTGATAACGCAACCACAAATAATTAATATTTAGCAAATGTAATCACCCCCTCAAGTAGTAAATATTCATAAATGCCTATAAGAAGAGAGGTGAAACTGCTCAGAAATGGCAAATATATTAAAATGGGTATATTGGTCTGTGTAGACTAGTGATGAGCGAGCACCCCAATGCTCGGATGTTCGGGTGCTCTGACCGAGCACCCCCTGAGGCTCGAGTGCTCGGCCGAACACCCGAGCCCCATTGAAGTCAATGGGAGGACTCGAGCATTACACCAGGCACCCCCTGCTCTGATGAGGGGAGGGTGCCTGGTCCATAGGAAAAGGGCAGAAAAAGATGGAAACACTACAGAAATGGTTCAGGGACAGCATAGGGAGGATGTCTGGATGCACCTTGGACTCCAACATCGCTGCTGGGAACGATCTTTCGCCCGTAGTACGCCATTTTTACAGACTGACCGTAAAACACACAAAAAGGAAAATAAAAACGACTTTAGGCGAAAAATTGTTACCAAACAGTATTTGCTGTATATTTACTTGTATATCATCTGCAAATTCTCCCAAAAATTTCATCGATTTTCTGAAGTGAGGCCATGATTAAGAGGGAAACGTGCGCAGAGGCAAATTATCCCAAAAATTTCCTTGATTTTCAGAACTGAGGCCATGATTAAGAGGGAAACGTGCGCAGAGGCAAATTCTCCCAAAAATTTCCTTGATTTTCAGAACTGAGGCCATGATTAAGAGGGAAACGTGCGCTGAGCTGACCATCTAAAACATTATGGGTGAGGGTCTGCTGCAGAGCTGACCATCCTAAACATTATATGCGAAGGCCCGCTAGTGAGCTGACGCTATAAAACATTATATGAGAGGGCCCGCTAGAGAGCTGACCCAATAAAACATTATATGAGAAGGCCCGCTGGTGAGCTGACCTATATAAAAATTGGCAAACAGGGCCCGCTGGTGAGCTGGCCCTATATAAAAATTATATCACAGGGCCCGCTGGTGAGCTGGCCCTATATAAAAATTATATCCCAGGGCACGCTGGTGAGCTGGCCCTATATAAAAATTATATCCCAGGGCATATGGAAGAGGAGGAGGAGGATGAGAACATTAAGAGTCAACCATATACCCGTTTTTGGGGTGGAAGGGGTGAATGGGAATACAGAGTATTCCCATCATTGTAAATAACATATATAAAGTGAGTTTATGTTCCCCCGGGGCTTTCCTCCAGTGGAGTGGAGAAGTCAGGGGAAATCCAGGCCTTGTTCATTTTTATAAGTGTCAACCTATCAGCATTGTCGGTGGAAAGGCGGATACGCTTATCTGTTATGATGCCACCAGCAGCACTAAATACCCGCTCAGACAGAACGCTGGCGGCAGGGCAGGCCAGCACCTCCAAGGCGTAGAGTGCCAGTTCATACCACGTGTCCAGCTTGGACACCCAGTAGTTGTAAGGCACAGAGGGATCATTGAGGACGCTGACACGGTCTGCTACGTACTCCTTCACCATCTTCCAAAACTTTTCCCTCCTTGTGACACTAGGCTGCGCATCAGGGTGAGGGTGCTGGCGGGGTGTCATGAAGGTGTCCCACGCCTTGGAGAGTGTTGCCCTGCCTTTCTCGGAACTGCTGTGTGCTCCCCTTTTCTCCCCTTCTCGGTTGGCCAAGGTAGCACGTACTCTGCCGCCAGCGTTGTCAGATGGAAAATTTTGGAGCAATTTTTCAACAAGAACCTTCTGGTATTGCACCATTTTGCTTGTCCTCTCCACCGGAGGAATGAGAGATGAGAAATTCTCTTTGTAGCGGGGGTCCAGAAGGGTGAACACCCAGTAATCCGTGTTGTCTAAAATGCGTACAACGCGTGGGTCACGGGAAAGGCAGCCTAACATAAAGTCAGCCATGTGTGCCAGAGTACCAACAGTCAAGATTTCGCTGTCCTCACCAGGAGGCTGACTCTCAATATCCTCATCCTCTTCCTCCTCTTCTGCCCACCCACGCTGAAGAGATGGAACTAAAGTTCCATGGCTACCCTCTGTAGCGGAGGCAACCGTGTCTTCCTCCTCCTCCTCCTCCTCCTCCTCCTCCTCCGCCTCCTCCAATTGTCGCTGAGAAGACGAAGTGAGGGTGCTCTGGCTATCACCTTGTGTAAGCTCTTCCTCCCCCATTTCCACCTCTTCCACATGCAAAGCGTCGGTTTTAATTGTGAGCAGCGAGCGTTTCAGTAGACACAGAAGTGGGATGGTTACACTGATAATAGCGTTATCGCCGCTCACCATCTGTGTCGATTCCTCAAAATTGCGTAAAACCTCGCAGAGGTCTGACATCCATTCCCACTCCTCACTTCTGATTACAGGAAGTTGAACGGAGAGGCGACGACCGTGTAACAGCTGGTACTCCACTACTGCCCTCTGCTGCTCACAAAGCCGGGCCAACATGTGGAAGGTGGAGTTCCAGCGCGTGCTCACGTCACACAGCAGCCGGTGAGCTGGCAATTGTAAGCGCTGCTGCAGCTTCAACAGGCCGGCCGAAGCTGTAGATGACTTACGGAAATGTGCACACACGCGGCGCACCTTGGTCAAGAGATCATGCACATTGGGGTAGGTTTTTAGAAATCGCTGCACCACTAAATTAAATACATGCGCTAGGCATGGTACGTGTGTGAGCTTGCCGAGCTCCAAAGCCGCCACCAAGTTACGCCCATTATCACACACAACCATGCCTGCTTGCAGGTTGAGTGGCGAGAGCCACTGCTCGGTCTGGTGACTAATCCCCTGCAACAGCTCTGAGGCCGTGTGCTGTTTGTCCCCAAGGCAGATCAGCTTCAGCACGGCCTGTTGACGCTTCCCCACTGCAGTGCTACACTGCTTCCAGCTACTGGCTGATGGGGGAGTGGCGGTGTGTGTAGAGAATTCGGAGGTGGAAACGGAGGAGGAGGAGCCAATAACGTAGGTGCTGGTGGAAACCCTGATGGAGGTAGGGCCCGCAATCCTCGGCGTGGGTAGCACCCGTGCCATCCCAGGGTCCGAGTCGCTCCCAGCCTCCACGACATTCACCCAGTGTGCCGTCAGGGAAATGTAGCGTCCCTGGCCACAAGCACTTGTCCATGTGTCAGTCGTTAAGTGGACCTTCCCAGTAACTGCGTTGGTCAGGGCACGGGTGATGTTACGGGACACATGGTGGTGTAATGCGGGGATGGCACACCGGGAAAAGTAGTGGCGGCTGGGGACCGCGTACCGAGGGACAGCTGCTGCCATCAGGCTGCGGAAGGACTCAGTCTCCACAAGCCTAAATGGCAGCATTTCGATGGCCAGTAATTTGGAAAGGTGTGAGGTTAGTGCTATGGCCTGTGGGTGGGTGGCTGGGTATTTTCGCTTGCGCTCAAATGCCTGGGGTAACGACATTTGGACGCTGTGCTGGGACAGGGAAGTGGATGTGGTCGCTGATGGTGCTTCAGATGGTACAGGTGCAGGGCGGGAGGTATGCGGGCCTGCGCCTTCGACAGGCGATTGGCCGGCACCGAAAACAGGGGAAGAGGAGGCAGTGGTGTGGCCTGCAGACACAGATGGGCGATCCAGGCGTTCCTCCCACTTACTACGGTGCTTGGATGCCATGTGTCGGATCATGCTGGTGGTGGTGAGGTTTCTAGTGTTCATGCCTCGGCTCATTCTGGTGTGGCACAGGTTGCAAACTACAAATCTTTTGTCGTCCGCACTTTCCTTAAAAAAACGCCATACCGCGGAACACCTACCCCTTGGCAAGGTAGATTTACGCAAGGGGGTGCTCCGTGGAACATTTGCGGGCCGGTTTGGTGCGGTCCGCCTTCTTTCTGTAGCCACACCACTGCCTCTTCCAGCCTGTTCCGGTGCTGCAGATGGCTCACCCTCAGGACTGCTGTCATCGCTCGGCTCTACACCTTCCCAGGTGGGGTCAGTCACCTCATCGTCCACCAAGTCCTCCTCCACTTCCTCACTCTGATCATCCTCCTCAAGTCTTGATCCCACCACATACTCGGTCATTGACAACTGTATAACATTCTCCTCAACAAGGTCTTGAGAAGGAAATAGTGGTTGATTTAATGGCAACTGTGTCTCATCATCATCATCATCATCCACTACTTCCTTTGACCTTAAATGCCGTTCACATCTGTCATCTTCTTGTGATTGGGTAGCCTCTAGAGGTTGTGAATCAGGGCACAAGATGTCATGTTCCTCTGCAAGCGTGCTTGGAGAGAGGGTCAAATGAAGGATTGGTGATGAGACGAGCTCCTCACTATATCCCAGTGTGGGATCACTTCTTTGACCAGACCGTGTATGGTGGGAGGAAGGATGATCAGAGTGAGGATTATGTTGACCAGACTCTTGGCTACTGAGAGTGGACTTGGTGGAAGACAGGGTGGTGCTTAACCGACTGGAAGCAGTATCAGCTGTCATCCAACCGACCACCTGTTCGCACTGGTCGGACCTCGAGAGTGATGTCCTGCGACGCCCTGTGAAATCAGACATGAAGCTAGGTATGGTGGATGTCTTTCTTTCTTGTGCTCTGGCACCAGGCACAGTTTCTCCGCGTCCTGACCCGCGCCCTGAACTTTCAGGATCACGTCCACTTCCCCGTCCCTTTTTACCCGCCTTCTTCATCTTACACGATATATATGACTTTAATATATATGAGTTTGAAAACTTAACAGTATTTCTTACTATTCTGCAACTCTGCAGAGTACACAGAATAGGCTGTTAAACGGCGTTGAAACACACTGAATGGAATATGTGACTTTAATATTTGAGTTTGAAAACTTAACAGTATTTCTTATAATTCTGGAACTGTACAGAGTACACAGAATAGGCTGTTAAACGGCGGTGAAAGACACTGAATGGAATATGTGACTTTAATATTTGAGTTTGAAAACTTAACAGTATTTCTTATAATTCTGGAACTGTACAGAGTACACAGAATAGGCTGTTAAACGGCGGTGAAAGACACTGAATGGAATATGTGACTTTAATATTTGAGTTTGAAAAATTAACAGTATTTCTTACTATTCTGCAACTCTGCAGAGTACACAGAATAGGCTGTTAAACGGCGTTGAAACACACTGAATGGAATATGTGACTTTAATATTTGAGTTTGAAAACTTAACAGTATTTCTTATAATTCTGGAACTGTACAGAGTACACAGAATAGGCTGTTAAACGGCGGTGAAAGACACTGAATGGAATATGTGACTTTAATATTTGAGTTTGAAAACTTAACAGTATTTCTTATAATTCTGGAACTGTACAGAGTACACAGAATAGGCTGTTAAACGGCGGTGAAAGACACTGAATGGAATATGTGACTTTAATATTTGAGTTTGAAAACTTAACAGTATTTCTTATAATTCTGGAACTGTACAGAGTACACAGAATAGGCTGTTAAACGGCGGTGAAAGACACTGAATGGAATATGTGACTTTAATATTTGAGTTTGAAAAATTAACAGTATTTCTTACTATTCTGCAACTCTGCAGAGTACACAGAATAGGCTGTTAAACGGCGTTGAAACACACTGAATGGAATATGTGACTTTAATATTTGAGTTTGAAAACTTAACAGTATTTCTTATAATTCTGGAACTGTACAGAGTACACAGAATAGGCTGTTAAACGGCGGTGAAAGACACTGAATGGAATATGTGACTTTAATATTTGAGTTTGAAAAATTAACAGTATTTCTTACTATTCTGCAACTCTGCAGAGTACACAGAATAGGCTGTTAAACGGCGTTGAAACACACTGAATGGAATATGTGACTTTAATATTTGAGTTTGAAAACTTAACAGTATTTCTTATAATTCTGGAACTGTACAGAGTACACAGAATAGGCTGTTAAACGGCGGTGAAAGACACTGAATGGAATATGTGACTTTAATATTTGAGTTTGAAAACTTAACAGTATTTCTTACTATTCTGCAACTCTGCAGAGTACACAGAATAGGCTGTTAAACGGCGTTGAAACACACTGAATGGAATATGTGACTTTAATATTTGAGTTTGAAAACTTAACAGTATTTCTTCCTATTCTGCAACTCTGCACAGTACACAGAATGTGCTGCTAAACTGCGGCGAAGCACACTGAATGGAATATGTGACTTTGATATTTGAGTTTGAAGACTTAACAGTATTTCTTCCTATTCTGCAACTCTGCACAGTACACAGAATGTGCTGCTACACTGCGGCGAAGCACACTGAATGGAATATGTGACTTTGATATTTTAGTTTGAAGACTTAACAGTATTTCTTCCTATTCTGCAACTCTGCACAGTACACAGAATGTGCTGCTAAACTGCGGCGAAGCACACTGAATGGAATATGTGACTTTGATATTTGAGTTTGAAGACTTAACAGTATTTCTTCCTATTCTGCAACTCTGCACAGTACACAGAATGTGCTGCTACACTGCGGCGAAGCACACTGAATGGAATATGTGACTTTGATATTTGAGTTTGAAGACTTAACAGTATTTCTTCCTATTCTGCAACTCTGCACAGTACACAGAATGTGCTGCTACACTGCGGCGAAGCACACTGAATGGAATATGTGACTTTGATATTTTAGTTTGAAGACTTAACAGTATTTCTTCCTATTCTGCAACTCTGCACAGTACACAGAATGTGCTGCTAAACTGCGGCGAAGCACACTGAATGGAATATGTGACTTTGATATTTGAGTTTGAAGACTTAACAGTATTTCTTCCTATTCTGCAACTCTGCACAGTACACAGAATGTGCTGCTACACTGCGGCGAAGCACACTGAATGGAATATGTGACTTTGATATTTGAGTTTGAAGACTTAACAGTATTTCTTCCTATTCTGCAACTCTGCACAGTACACAGAATGTGCTGCTAAACTGCGGCGAAGCACACTGAATGGAATATGTGACTTTGATATTTTAGTTTGAAGACTTAACAGTATTTCTTCCTATTCTGCAACTCTGCACAGTACTCAGAATGTGCTGCTAAACTGCGGCGACGCACACTGAATGGAATACGTGACTTTGATATTTTAGTTTGAAGACTTAACAGAATGTGCTCTAATCTGCAACTTTGCACACTAAACAGAATGTGCTCTAATCTGCAACTTTGCACACTAAACAGAATGTGCTCTAATCTGCAACTTTGCACACTAAACAGAATGTGCTCTAATCTGCAACTGTGCACACTAAACAGAATGTGCTCTAATCTGCAACTTTGCACACTAAACAGAATATATATATTTTTTTTTTTTTTTTTTGTTTTTTTCCCCCCACACCAAATAACCTGCTGCCCCCACACACAGTAGTCCTAAAAAGGACTTTTGGTTCTTTTTTTTTCACAATTTTTGTTTTTTTCCTCCCTACACTGCCTTTCCCTTCCTATCCTCAGCTCTCCCTGGCTCAGACTGAGCCGAACTCGCTGGTCAGGTGCTATACAGCACCTGACCACGGGTTCTGGCCAGCCAATCAGTGTAATGCCAGCAGCCAACATGGCTGCTGGCATTACACCGATGTCAGAGCCTCCCTGCACGTTTATTGGCTGCGCAGCAGCCGCAAAACGTGCGGGGAGGAGACCCGAACATGGCGGGCGAGCACATGCGGTACTCGTACGAGTACCGCCATGTGCCGAGCAGAGCGATGCTCGAGCCGATCCGAGCATCGGCCGAGCATGCTCGCTCAACACTAGTGTAGACGTAAGGATTCTGAACCATACATGGACAACACTAGCATTACATATATAATGTTTAGGGAAATTAACCCCTCAAATAGTAAATATTTATAAATACCAATAAGAAGAGAGGTGCAACAGATATAAAGGATATCACCTGACTATGAGGACATAAGTACATGAAAGTGGAGTGTAAAAATAAAACAGCAATGCCATGGATTTTATTGTGAAAGAGTAAAATCAGCATAATTAAATAGTAATTATTCAAGTTTTAAACACATACACAAACGCATGCACACACATATTGATTACCTGATTTTTTTATTTAACTCTGTGTACTTATTTCAACTAGCTATTTCACGTCTATTCATCCCAGTAACGTGAATACCTGTAAAAATAGTCTACAACTTCTCTGTGTCAGCAAAAGAGCAAAAGAAGGTATTGGGGTATCTTCCCATTTGAGAAGTGAATTCAGAGCAAAACAGCACTTACCTGTGTGTGTTTGTGTTCAGGCTGTTTAGCTGAACAGAAAATAAAAAGTGAGACACTCACAAAAGGATGAATGAACACACCTCAAAATAGTAAATTGGGATAAACATAATTTTCCACTTTCTTCCATCTAGCACATACGGACTGACACATGAGCTTTGTCCCCCAGCATTAAGAGTCTGAAACCTGGCAGGATGTCTTGTGTATAGGCAGAAACAAGCAAACTTCTCACAAGGTTAGCAAAAAGCCAAACATCTTCTAGGGTTTCTATAAAAATCTTCAAAAATTCTGACAGGAACAAACAAGACTTTTCACCCATCCCTATACACACATACTTCTTGTTATTCTCTGCAGATAGTTAAGTCACATGTCCTTTTTACAAACTTAAGGTAATCGGCATGTATATCGCTGAAAGTGGAAAGAAGAGAAGAACTAAAATGGTTGATTCACTAAACTGAATTAAATAAATTAAATCCAGCATTTGGAATTAATATTTGGTACTAAAATAATAAATGTTAAAATAAAGTTATTACTATTTATTTAAAATATGAAAAACATAATATATTTTAAATAAATATTGCTTCTAGGAACTTTTAAGTGATTTTTCATGGAAAGAGGTTTGTCTCTCTTGGAAAGATTATTATGTAACCTGAGGCAAGAAAAGTAACTGATGAATCATCGTAGCTCTAAGGTAATTTTTTTAACAGTAATATTACATTAAATCTACATGAACACATTTTCATTTTCCTGTGAGGGCATACATGAAACACCTCTCCTTTTATCTTTATATCTAAATCACATAGAAATATAATGTTATTGTTCCTAAGATGTGGGTTTAAATATGATTACTTTATTTAGAAAATGTTTTACCAGGAAGAATACATTGAGGTTTTGACTTTTGAAAGGTCGCACGCAAAAGAGAGTGTGATCGCACTGCACATTAACCATGTCGCCATGATAAAAATGGCAACTTGAGAATCTCATACTGCATGACAGCACGTGATTCTCATGTCGCCTACTGAAAGGTCACATTACTTTTAACCCGCTCTATACTAAGACGTTACTTCTCAGTGAAAGTATCTTTGAACTGAACACCCACTTCTGTGATCAGAATTATGACAAAGGGCTGGACTGGTACAGATGAGATTCCCCATCCGGTGAATCTGGAAGGGATGAACTGGGTTAAAAGTAATGCGACTGTTCAGTAGATGACATGAGAATCTTGCGCTGTCATTGTAGTGCGAGATTCTCATGGCGTCATTTTTATCATGGTGACATGGTTAATGTGCCATGTGGTCACACGCTCTTTTGCGTGCAACCTTTTAAAAGTCCTGTATAAGATTTACAAATGACAATGCTAGTGCTTAAATTAGAATTCTTTATTCTATACATATAATTTATTAGTTAACATATATTGTAGCAGGATAATAAATATTGTTACCAGCAAATCATTATTAGAGTTATGACCCTTATTAATTGCTTTAATGGTATTGCAGAGTAACCTTAAAGGACTAAAGTGGTCTTAAACTCACTGTTTCATAATGAGTTGTATACCCCCTGGTCCTTAAAGGGTTAATGTAGAAATACACAAAATAAATGTAACAAATATGTACGTATGTGTGAGAATACCAGAAAATATTAAGTATATACATCTTTTACAAATATAATTTATACATTTCCTTCTGAAAATGTAATGTACTGCTATAAATCCCACGCTTGAAAACACTGTCATCCGTCATCATTACTCACCCACACACTTTAAAACACAGCATTCTCTCTCAATCTTTCACATTTCTACTTTACAACAATTTCATAACACTTATTTTCTCCTCTATCAATCTATTCATTTTTTTACTCTCTCCTGAAAATATATCACCATAATCAGATTCTATTTTTTTTTTTTTTTTTTTTTTAACTTAAGCAGTATATGGTCCATGCAAAACTGTATTAAATCGTTGGCTATGTCTCAAGAAGCTCTGGTAACTGAGTTGCCATAGCTAAAAACTTCTCAGGTGTACTCCAGGTTGCCCTTCAAATTGTAATCTGCAAGGCTGGTCAATGTCAGCATCTCCTTCATGCTCATGGGAGATTACTCTCTTTCCTCCAGGAGCCTATAGAAGCTCTGCGACCGCAAAAGTGCCATTAGTGGACTTCTATAGTGAGAAGGGCAATCTCCAAGTGAGGTGCTGATGTCACCTGTTCTTGCTGATCACAGTGATATGCAAGGCAAGTTGGAGCACTATGGAAAAGTTTTGAGCTATGATAAGTAATTTCCCAAAGTTCTTGAGGCATAGCCATGGATTTGAAAAAGATCTTGTATGAACCCTATGTTGGAATTAGTATGCTTATATTTGGGGGGAATGTAAAGGTTATCCAGGTGCAAACACACCTTCCAGCTCTGTCTAGGTGTATGTTATCAGCAGTAGTCCTCTTTAGTACTGATACAGGATATTATCTTGCATTCCGTAGCCAAAAAATAAAGATGTATTACTGTGAGTAAGATGGTTATTCCTCACAGGGTTGCAGCAGGCACACACAGAAGAAGATGTATCCACAAGATGTAGCAACAAGATGTAACCCAGAGATGTAACCAAAAGCTGTAACCACTTGTTTAGCTAAGTGATGGCCTTCTTAAAGGCAGATTCTGGACATCTGATCTGTATGCCTCTGCCCAGAGCAGCTTCCCCCGTCAGGCCTGACCAAACAGAGAACACAATAGATCCTGTTTGTTCAGGCCCAATTGGGGCTATATGTTTTACGACTGAGGGGGCTGTTCGTTTACATACAAACAAATCTACCTTTGATTTAAAGCCATCTCCTAGCAATCTTCCTCAAGGAAGATACCAATGTTCAAGTCCTTGCTTGAACAAGCTGTTGTAGGCATGACAAACTCTACCGGCCCTGCCAAAATACCGGGCAAGGCAGCCTATGGTATGAAACAACACTATTACTAAGGTTCTACTGGCCCTGCCAATATACCGGGCAAGGCAGCCTGGAAGATGACACAATTGCAGGAATAAGGCTCTACCGGCCTTGCCAATATACCGGGCAGGGCAGCCTGGAAGATGACACAATTGCAGGAATAAGGCTCTACCGGCCTTGCCAATATACCGGGCAAGGCAGCCTGAAAGGTGACACAATTGTAGGAAGAAGGCTCTGCCGGCCTTGCCAATATACCGGGCAAGGCAGCATGGAGGGTGGCACGACAATCTGACTGTTGCTCTACTGGCCTTGCCAATATACCGGGCAAGGCAGCCTAAATGACAGAAGGACAGCTCCACTAATGCTGTGTAGATGCAAACAGCAGCATAAGATGGAACAGTGTAGCAAACCAGTATCACGTATAGGAAAACCAGGGAGGCCCAACCCGTTCTATAATGGAGGCAGCAGCAAGCGGTGAATGTGGAGTAAACCAGTACAGCGTACTGGACAACAGTATCGCCCAACCGGTTCTATAATGGAGGCAACAGCAACCGGTGAATGTGGAGTAAACCAGTACCGCGTATTGGACAACAGTAACACCCAACTGGTTCTATAATGAAGGCAACAGCAACTGGTGAATGTGGAGTAAACCAGTACCGCGTATTGGACAACAGTATCGCCCAACCAGTTCTATAATGGAGGCAACAGCAACCGGTGAATGTGGAGTAAACCAGTACCGCGTATTGGACAACAGTAACACCCAACCGGTTCTATAATGGAGGCAGCAGCAACCGGTGAATGTGGAGTAAACCAGTACCGTGTACTGGACAACAGTATCGCCCACCCAGTTCTATAATGGAGGCAACAGCAACCGGTGAAGGAGTAAACCAGTACCGTGTACTGGACAACAGTATCGCCCCAACCGGTTCTATAATGGAGGCAGCAGCAACTGGTGAATGTGGAGCAAACCAGTGATCAGAATGTCATCCAGATGACCAAAGTCGATAGACGGATGACAATTGGAATCCAGCAACAGGAACGATAGACAGGCCTGGACAAATACTAGAACAGGAGGAAGGCCAAACCAGGTCAGGAACGGAAACAGGAACAACGGCAGCACTGGATCAGGAACAGAAACAGGAACGACAGCCCAACCAGATCAGGAACGGAGGCAGGAACCACGCAAGAGTGACACTGACGTCTGGAGAATCGCTGACACTGGTAACAGAACTAAATAGGCCCAAGGATACAGGTACAAGGCAGGTGACTACTGACATAAAGATACCACGAAAGGGCAACCAAAGGGTGCCTCAGCCAAGTCTATATAGGCAATACTGGGTGGGCAATAGACAGGCGGCCAATGGAGAGTACACACACCTGACTGACAGCAAAAGTCAGCAATCACGGTCACCGTGATAGTACCCCCTCTCAAAGACTCCCCCTTCAGGAAGAGGGACCTGGTTTCTGGGGGTACTTGGAATGAAAAATTTGCAGTAATTTGGAAGCATGAAGGTCCTTACTATCCACCCAGGATCGATCCTCAGAACCATAACCCTTCCAATGTACCAAATACTGCAATTTTCCTCTAAATCTGCGAAAATCAATAATACTCTGAACTTCGTACTCCTCTTGGCCCTCTACCTCTATAGGCCCTGGCACCACAGGGTTAGTAGTATAACGGTTGCATACAAGAGGATTGAGGAGAGATACATGGAACACATTGTGAATGCGCATGGACGCAGGGATATCCAAGGCATACAAAACAGGGTTAATTTTACGGATCACCCTGTATGGACCAATAAACCGGGGAGCCAATTTATTAGACAAGACTTGTAACTTGAGGTTTCTGGAGGATAGCCAAACCCTGTCCCCAACCTGGAAAGAGACTGCTGGCAGCCGTCTATGATTAGCATGGCGCTGATGACGCTGAAAAGACTGACTGAGTGCCCTTTGAACCTGTGTCCATGTGGAGCGGAGCTGTTCAATATGCTCATCCAGAGCTGGAATCTGTTGAGACTGAAATGAATCCGGGAGCAAGCACGGCTGGAACCCATAGTTGATGAGAAACGGGGAGCTCCCGGATGATGAGTTAACCGCACAGTTCCTGGCGAACTCTGCCCACGGCAACAGATTGGCCCAGTTATCATGATGGTCAGTAACAAAACAGCGCAGGAACTGCTCCAGTCCCTGATTGGCACGCTCAGCAGCCCCATTGGTCTGGAGTCGGTATGCGGAAGAAAAGGACAATTGGATGCCCATCTGTTCACAAAAGGCTCTCCAAAATCTAGACACGAACTGGCTCCCCCGGTCGGACACCAGAACTCTAGGTACCCCGTGCAACCGGAATACTTCCTTAGCGAAAACCACCGCTAATTCTTTGGCAGAGGGAAGACCACGGAGAGATACGAAATGAGCCATTTTAGAAAACCTGTCCACCAACATAAGTATGAAGGAATATCCCCTAGACACTGGCAACTCTCCCATAAAATCGATAGAAACGTGAGACCAGGGACGGTCACCATTCGGCACTGGTTGAAGTAGGTCCACAGGGAGGTGTCTAGGGGTCTTGGCAAGAGCACAGGTGGCACAGGCATTGGTAAATGCAGCACAATCTGCCCTCAAAGAGGGCCACCAGAAAACTTGTGAGAGTGAACATATAAATTGATCCCTACCAATATGCCCAGCAGCTTTAGAGGAGTGGTAGGTTTCAAGTAGTCTAGTGCGGAATGGCTCATCAACAAAACACTTGCCCACTGGGGTTTCTGGGGGAGCAGTAGCCTGGGTGGCCAGAATCTCTTCCTCCAGTGGCAAAGTGATACTAGTACATAACGTGGCCAATATACGATCAGGCTGTATAATATGTGTTGGGACCTCGCCCCTGTCGGTCTCAGGTTCAAATTGTCTAGACAGGGCATCAGCCCTAACGTTCTTGGAACCCGGCAAGTAAGATACAATAAAATTAAATCGGGAAAGGAACAATGCCCATCTGGCCTGGCGAGAAGACAATCTCTTAGCTTCTGATAGATAAGTCAGATTTTTATGGTCTGTGAGAATCAATATAGGATTTCTGGTGCCTTCCAATAAATGACACCACTCCTTAAGAGCGAGAATGATAGCTAGTGGTTCTCTGTCACCTATCTCATGGTGGCTCTGGGCAACAGACAATTTCTTTGAGAAAAACCCACAAGGTCTGAGGGTACTCCCTTTTTCTGGTCTTTGAGAAAGTACTGCCCCAACCCCAATCTCTGAGGCATCGACCTCCATCGTAAACGGGAGAGCTGGGTTGGGGTGGGATAACACTGGAGCGGCAGCGAAGGCAGATTTTAATGCCTCAAAAGCACATTCAACTCCAGAAATATCTCAAGTTGATTGATAAACCCTCAGCACAGACTGGGTTCACCATCATATCTGAGTGGCAATGGTGCGGAAGCGGTTATCAGCCACAGAGGTAATAGTATCATTCTCCGGTGTCGAAACAGGGGAGACCACTGGACTTGAAACAGACTTGTCAGTGAGTACAGTATGCTCAAGAATAGTTTGGATGGCCAATGCCAACTGATCCAAAAGCTGCTCATGTACATCCATCCTCCAATGGATGTTCTGTGCGTTACCTTCACTCTTACTGTCTGAGGTCATGGCCCTTTTGTACTGTCACGGTTTGTTTTGACTCTCAGACACAGAGTAAGATAAAAATCAAACTTTATTGAAAAGTTTAATGGGAACCCTCACGGGTCTTGAACATACATATTTATCACATGCACAAAATAGGTTCAAATAGTAGCTTTTACGAGATACAGTATGGTTGGCTCTACCGGCCCTGCCAAAATACCAGGCAAGGCAGCCTATGGTATGAAACAACACTATTACTAAGGCTCTACTGGCCCTGCCAATATACCGGGCAAGGCAGCCTGGAAGATGACACAATTGCAGGAATAAGGCTCTACCGGCCTTGCCAATATACCGGGCAAGGCAGCCTGAAAGGTGACACAATTGTAGGAAGAAGGCTCTGCCGGCCTTGCCAATATACCGGGCAAGGCAGCCTGGAGGGTGGTATGACAATCTGACTGTTGCTCTACTGGCCTTGCCAATATACCGGGCAAGGCAGCCTAAATGACAGAAGGACAGCTCCAGTAATGCTGTGTAGATGCAAACAGCAGCATAAGATGGAACAGTGTAGCAAACCAGTATCACGTATAGGAAAACCAGGGAGGCTCAACCGGTGCAATAATGGAGGCAGCAGCAAGCGGTGAATGTGGAGTAAACCAGTACCACGTTCTGGACAACAGTAACGCCCAACCGTTTCTATAATGGAGGCAACAGCAACCGTTGAATGTGGAGTAAACCAGTACCATGTACTGGACAACAGTAACGCCCAACCGGTTCTATAATGGAGGCAACAACAACCGGCGAATGTGGAGTAAACCAGTACCGCGTACTGGACAACAGTACCGCCCAACCGGTTCTATAATGTAGGCAACAGCAACCGGTGAATGTGGAGTAAACCAGTACCACATACTGGACAACAGTAATGCCCAACCGGTTCTATAATGGAGGCAGCAGCAACCGGTGAATGTGGAGTAAACCAGTACCGCGTAGTGGACAACAGTATCACCCAACCGGTACTATAATGGAGGCAGCAGCAACCGGTGAATGTGGAGTTAACCAGTACTGCGTACTGGACAACAGTATCGCCCAACAGGTTCTATAATGGAGGCAGCAGCAACCGGTGAATGTGGAGCAAACCAGTGATCAGAATGTCGCCCAGACGACCAAAGTCGATAGACGGATGACAATCGGAATCCAGCAACAGGAACGACAGGCCTGGACAAATACTGGAACAGTAGGAAGGCCAAACCAGGTCAGGAACGGAGCAGGAACAACGGCAGCACTGGATCAGGAACGGAAGCAGGAACGACAGCCCAACCGGATCAGGAACGGAGGCAGGAACCACGCAGGAGTGACACTGATGTCTGGAGAATCGCTGACACTGGTAACAGAGCTAAACAGGCCCAAGGATACAGGTACAAGGCAGGTGACTACTGACATAGAGACACCACGAAAGGGCAACCAAAGGGTGCCTCAGCCCAGTCTATATAGGCAATACTGGGTGGGCAATAGACAGGCGGCCAATGGAGAGTACACACACCTGACTGACAGCAAAAGTCAGCAATCACGGGCACCGTGATACCATCCCACACTTACTGAGTTCTTCGAAAGAAGTTAAAAACAGCATACTGGAAATATTATATGGCAAGCAAGTTCACCTCACCACAATCAGCACTGGTATGCTAAGAGTAGGACATAGCTTCAGCATTAAGTAAGAAAATAAAATTTGGATTATCTAATCAGGCCTGGAATATGCCATGGATTGTTTCTACAGTGGTTTATTTGATGTGTGTATTAATTTCTCTTCCACATAGCATGCAGAATCTGCATTAGTAAGATGTTCAAATATCATGCCTAGACAGCTTAAGAAGATAGACCACAGTAGTGAAGTATATCTGCAAATATATGGTACAGTCTCTTATCATCAAAGTAGAAGTCTAGGTTCTCATGGAAGGCATTGACTGTGCAATATAAATGCCCCATATAATGCGATAAACAGATATTGTTCTACATACGGCTCTTTAAACAGGCAACCGTTGCACTGCATGCCATAGATTAATGCACTTAGCTGCATCTTTATTGCATTCAAGCAGAACACCATGAAGATGCAGCCATTCACTTTATACATGTTGGTTATTGTATTATTGCTGTGCATACTGCAATTGTCCAATCAGTGGAAGACCATGTTGGCAAAACCAATTATGTTTGGCTGAAGTGCCCTGCCTAGACTTTCAAGCACACCCTGGGAATGCCTCCCCCACCAGTAATTGAAACACTGAGGGAACACAGGTACATCTGAGGTAAGTTAGTAGCACTGTCAAATGGTCTGTGTGGGCCTAGCTTTATTCTTATACTCCCTGTCCAACTAAATTACCACAAGTGATTTGATCACAATGTAAATAAAATGGGTTGAACCAAAGAATGAATTTGAACTGCAGTTATTCCTATCATCCCAACTGATACCAAGAAGGTTATACCTATGTGAAAAATCTACAATAACCATAATAGACTGTTAAAGCCTGACTGTTTAATAAGGGGTTATTGTTCACATTCAGTCACATCACAAGAGTACTGACTGATGTTATCTCAAATCTATGACTTGTAACATTAATCCTTAGCAAAAAAATTAACAGGCAGTTACTGATACATACATACATACATTCACTTACATACATTCATAATACATACATACAGATTTTAACCCTTTGAATGCCAGAGAGGTTTTCAATGCATGTCTTCCCATTAGTAATTAAGGACTTACAAAGATGTGTTTAGATCAACCAGAATTTGCATTTGTCCCTTACGGTGAAGTTGGTTTGCTCCAGTATTGCACTGTTCCACTTTTATGCATAGATTCATTAGGGTGGTATATCTATAAAATCTAACCAAAACAATACTGGTCAAACCAAAGGAGCCATGGGGGGGAGAAATAAAGAATCCAATATATATTAATGGGTCCTTTAATACTAACATGGTTTCTAGTGCATTGTAAAACAATGCACTGGAGACCTCTCTATCATTTAAAGGGATAGCAATTAAACATCATAGTATTTGGACCTTGGAGAGTTTTATTTCAATTCTGTCAGAGTTGTAGTTCAAGAGTAATTCAATGACAAAGTGTCCCCCTCCCGCCCCTTTTTACTGATGTAACACTGTTCAGCCAGATCAGAAGGGAGGTGCCCAGGTAGACTGCAGAGAGGGACAATCTTCAATTAAGATAAGGGAAAAACCTGAAAAACTTGTCAAGGGGGGCAGGGCCTTCATTGTTCTCATAGGAAGAAGATTGTCCCCTTCTGTTATCTGTCTGGTCTTACAACCAGATTCTCCATCTGAGAAGAGGTGGCTTACACTAGGTAAAAGGGGCGGGAGGGGAAACTTCTCTTGTGAATATCTCCCAAAGCATGAAGGTTTGAGAGATAAGATTTATATCGTTCTTCATGTTTTTTTAATGCCTACAAAATAAATTAAAGATAAAACAAAGTATTACTATCCCTTTAAGAAGTTAACACCCTTAAAACCAATGGCAATTGTAGGAATTTCTGTTTGTCAACTCTGTTGTAGTCGTTTTGGCCCAGAATTGTCCCACCTTTGATACGGCTGTATTATAAGTAATATAAGTATCCCCATAGTTGCATAGTTCTTTAATGCAGACAATGTCAAAAGGCGTCCCCTAAAGCATATATTGACTATTATCTTCATGTTTTATGCAGATACATAGTTTGGTTCTTCTTTCTTGGGTAGTGATGGCTTTCAGAGAAATACAGTCTCGCTAGCTACACCCACACCCACGCTTTAAACATAAAATGTATGGATGTGTGACAAAGCATGAGCAGCAGAGCCCGGACATATTGGATTCTGTAAAAAAAAAATAGAGAAATCCTTATAGATTTTGTGTAAGAATACATTGTTGAGGATAAGAGAAAACATAGGGTTAAAATACTAGAAAGGATAATAAAACGGAAGCAAGCTAAAGGATTATACACATCAGCATCGCAAAAAGTAATTTATGTGTCTCAGGGGAGATACTCTATCAATTGTGGTGGTGGTGGCATTGGCACATCACTATAGTATTTGTGTCACGGGAGGCTTAGGTAAATGAAACACACAACACGGTACAGATGAATTTAACCAGTTTATTTAAAATAAATATGCAATAGCAAAACACCTCCTCAACCTTGATAGGAACAGGCATGAGGACAGTGCACAGTCCTCTACCCAGGAACTGACACTGAACTGTACCCGGACCACTGATAGCCAAGGTAATGTGGAAATTAGAACCAGACTTGATTCTAACAAGCAGAGTAAGCGGAAACCTGGAGAGCCAGGAGTCCAGGCCACAATAGCGTAAACTTGGCCTCGGAGGGAGATATTGACAGGGTCACACGGAGCAGAGGAAGCAGAGCGGAAGACAAGGTGCAACAATGCCAGGTAGGTAACTGTTGCGCTAGGCTGATGGAGTGAGGCGTCGGAGGCCAGTAGTGACAAATGGTAGTCAGACAGGAATGGGAGAGGTAATACTTTTACGGATGGTAGCTAGAATATGGTCGGAAAGAATGATAGGCACCGGGGGATTATCCACCTTCAGATTCGACCCAAATTGCTGAGAGAGCGCGTCCGCTCTGACATTCTTTGTACCAGGAAGATACAAGACCATATAATTGAACCTGGAAAGGAAAAGCGCTCATCTGGCCTGTTAGGGAGGACAACCTTTTGGCCTCTGACAGATATGTCAGGTTCTTGTGGTCTGTGAGAATCAGGATTGGGGAACTAGTCCCTTCCAGGAGGTAACACCATTCTCGAAGTGTGAGAATAATAGCCAGGAGTTTCCGATCTCCAATATCATACAGGCTATGCGTCTTAGATAATTTCCTAGAAAAATACCCACATGGGAGTAAGGGTTTGCCAGGAGCTGAGTTCCAGGACAGGAGGGTGCCTACTCCTGATTCAGATGCATCAACCTCCAGAGTAAAGGGCAGGGCGGGATTGGGATGAGACAAGATAGGAGCCTTGGCAAAGGCAGCCTTCAAATCGTCAAATGCTTGGATAGCACTGGGGGACCAATTGGACAGATCTGCCCCTTTATAGGTCATGTCAGTAAGTGGCTTCACCACAGAAGAAAAGTTCCTTATGAATTTTCTACAATAATTTGTGAAGCCCAGAAATCTCTGTATGGCCTTCAATCCAACCGGACAGGGCCACTGCAGGACTGCCGATAACTTTACTGGGTCTATGGCCAGTCTAGAAGAGAAAATCACATAACCCAAGAATGTCACAAGGGATTTGTGGAATTCGCACTTTTCCAATTTACAGAATAACTTGTTTTCTCTCAATCGTTGCAAGACCAATGAGACATCCGCTTGATGTGCTTCTAAGGCCGGTGAGTGTATAAGAATGTCATCCAAATAGACCACTACACACCTCTGTAGTAGGTCTCTCAATACATCATTAATGAATTCTTGGAAGACTGCTGAGCATTACATAAACCAAATAGCATCACCAAATATTCATAATGTCCGCTACAAGTGTTAAATGCCGATTTCCATTCGTGCCTTTCCTTAATTGTTACAAGGTTATAAGCGGCCCTTAGATCAAGTTTGGTGAACACCTTTGAGCCCTTAATACAATAGAACAATTCCGTAATCAAAGGCACGGGGTACGTATTCTTGACCATCAATCTATTCAGGCCTCTGTAGTCAATCCATGGTCTCAACCTTCTTTTTTATGAAAAAGAACCCTGCACCTGCAGACGAGGACGACTTGCGAATGATCCCTCTGGCTAGGGCATCAGACACATAATCCTCCATGGCTCGATTCTCCTCTACCGATAGAGGATATACCCGTCCTCTTGGAGGTATGGCCCCTGGTACTAAATCAATAGTGGAGTCGTAAGGCCTGTGTGCCAGCAATGTATTAGCCTCTACTTTGTTAAATACCTCACTGAAAGATTGGTACTCCGCAGGTAACGAGGAAGAGGTACTGCCATCTCATCCTTAATAGAGTCACTCATACCCTATGAAAATGCAGCTACTAGTGCCTCATTGTTCCAGCCCACCTCTGCAGACAAGGAGCAAAACTCAACAGCATAATCGGCTAAAGTACGTGCACCATGTCGTGGTGACCAGTTTATTTAAAATAAATATGCAAGAGCAAAGCACCTCCGCAACCTTGATAGGTAGAGGCATGAGGACAGTGTGCAGTACACTACCCAGGAACTGACATTGAACTGTATCCGGACCACTAATAGCCAAGGTAATGCAGAATATAGAACCAGACTTGATTCTAACAAGCAAAATGAGTGGAAACCTGGGGAGCCAGGACTCCAGGCCACAATAGCGTAACCGGGTACACCAGTAGGAGAAACCTCAGACTAGTACAAGCCTGGGTGGGCTTGGATCAAGAGTACCGGGCAGTCCTTGAAGAGGGACAACTACAATGCTGCTTAGCCTCAGGCAGCTTGGCAACAATACCAGGGAGGTAAATGTCACGCTAGGCTGTATGGAGCGAGAGGCCTCGGAGGCAGATATTGACAGAGTCAGTTAATACCGGGGTAAACACGGAGCAAAGGCAGCAGAGCAGAAGGCAATGTGCAACAATACCAGGGAGGTAACTGTCACACTAGGCTGATGGAGCGAGGCCTAGGAGGTCAATAGTGACAAGTAGTAGTCAGACAGGAATGGGAGTAAGCACGGTGCATAAGTCAGATACCAGATCGGGTAGTCAGCCACAGCCAAAGTCAGATCAGAGCGGGTAGTCGGACAAGTCAGGGTCATACACAAATCAGATAGTCAGACAGAGCCACTGGTCAAATACAGGAGCTGATAGTCAGCAGAAGCCATGGATCGAGTCAGAGAATATACAGACGCCAAGCTAGGGTCAAAAGAGAGCAACACAAGAATAACACACTGATACACCACAAAAGAGCAACTAAGCCCAGTTAGCAGGCAGACAATAAGGCCGCAGTCGGGGCTCAATCGGCCAATTAGTGCCGAATGCTACAAAATAGCGAGCGCAATATCAACAACTCGTGCCCGCAGCATAGAGACAATCAGAAGGTGGCAACGGCAATGCCTGCAACATCAGCCATGGGAAACAAGACTAAAACCAACAGGAAGGCAAAAATCATGGGCACCGTGATAATTTGTCCCAGAATTTAGTTTTGCAGTTGATGTACATGAACATAGTCTATCGCCAAAGAGCCGCTACTTCATATTAGATGGTTACATCGTAATTTTAGCATAACTATGTTCTAGACTGATAAGCTGAACCCTCCCCTGAGTATTGACAAACAAAACAGAGTGTGGCAGCATTTGTGTGTACTGCTGTGAGAACCCTTAGTTGCCAACCAGAAAGCAAGTAGCTTTTTATTGCAGCTGGTTATATTGTAAATAACCTAGTACATGTTGCACCAGCAGCATCATAGGTATAATTATATTTTTAAAAATAAACCAGCATCTAATACCATTTCATGGAGCAGTACTGGAAAATAAAACAAAAGATGAAGTAACATGACACTTGTGTATTAATAGTAGTACTGAAGAGGAGCTGAAGGAGGGGGAGGAAAAAGAATTATCAGCAATACCACCATCCATGACAGCTGGAACCAATGCCTCTATGAACACTGATGAATGACTAAAAATAGTATGTAAGGTTAAATTGGAATTAAACATGATACTGCATATAGTTTTGTTTATTTTTTATTCCTGTTTGTCATTATCATGTATCTTCTACTACCATCTACATCTACAACATTAAGTTCAACCTCTTATTTTTAAATTAGCATTATGTTGTAGGATGATGTTAATTACAATTCAATGTCAGACTCATCACCATTTATGTTTGTTGTTTATTCTGTTCAGTATAGGTGTGTATGAATGGGTGCAACATGACTCCCTCTGGTCCCATGAACTAAATATGTGTCCCTGTGACAGAAATATGGAGACAGCTGAATAACTATTAAATACATTGACTGATTAATTTTGTTTATGTGAGCCTGGAATAAGAGGCAAGATCTAAAATAATTAATTTATTGAGATTAGTACCCACTGATCTGCTCATACATGATTTCCCATTATCTCTGACAGATTATAGAAAATACTATAATTGTATTTTTATTTATTAATATTTATTGAACAAAAGCTAATACAAGTGCCACAAGAAAAATGTCAGGCACAGTGGATGACTAAGCAAATGACATCTGCAGTACATGCATAGCACTTTGTGCATTCGATGCTTGCAACGCCTGTAACAAAACAACTAATCAAGGAATTAAGTGGTAATCCCCCTCAACACATACATAGAAGAGTTTATGTTGGTCAGCCAGAGAGCAAGCCTAATCTCAATGTTGGAAAGAGGTGTCGGGGAAATAGGTGACAGAGAGGCTAAGTCATTAATGATAAAGGAAAGAGAGTGTGCTCTTGGAGGAGCCCGAATTGCAGGGTGGCATCATGTTGGTTACCAGGTGGTACACCTAGGAGTGCAATAAGGTGAACATCAAATATAACATCACTTATCAGACTGCTGTATCTATCATACCTATGGGTAGTATTGGGGGTGGCCTGAGCAGGAGTGGGATCAATGTCTCCTCTGACTGTGGTGGGGGATACAGTAGAACCAGATGTGATGGGTCAAGTCTGGTGGTGGTTCCTACTGGCCCTAATTCCACTTCATGTGCACCTGGGGAGAAGTTGTTCAATGACCATAATCTGTCTCCTAATCCACACTATCAGCTGCCTGTAGGATCCTGCATCTGAGTCATAGGAGATGTGTTTCCATTATTGATGCCCTCTTTAGTTCCTATTTTACTTGTGGTGGCATTAATGATGATTATGAGTGTGACATTTGTATTAGGTGGTGCATCTATACCACTGATGATGATGAGTTTGCTTCAATCTGTGTCATACAGCAGCAGGATCATGGTCAGACTGAGGCAGTTGTATCTATGTGCCACTGTTGTTCTATATATGGGGAAAAAATAATGCTCTCTTTTAAATCATAACTAAGCACCTTGGAAATATGGTGGGAGTGTTGGGGTTGGCAGCATTATCTGTTAGTGGTGCTGCTGGACACTGAGTGCATCAGGCAAGTACAGCGACCCTAATTACGACACTTTTAAACTATATCTCTCTCAATCCTCTATCTGCATTCTTCACTACATCTACTAAGCTACACTTCTCAAATCAGCAGAAAATTCCAGATTTTTATAGTATTTAGGCAAAGATTTTTGCAGAGATGTAAAATGTAAGCAGGAAATTTTTTGAGACAATTCCCACAATAGAAAAAAGCAAACAGAACAAACTCATCTAACCTTATATACATATATACATTGTATTTCCCCCCTCATTTTTTGCATATTTTTATATTATTTTTCCTTCCCATTCTGAGCCTCATTTGAATACATTGCCCTAAAGATGTTTGTGTTAGTAATTATGATTATTCATTATTTATAAAGCACCAACATATTGTTCACTAGGGAACAAATACTTATGAAAATACAAGATACACATTAAAACAAAAGGATCAGTAGGAGCTTCAGAAAAGGGCTTAGACTCCGGAATGTGCTACAACATTAATAATGAGAAATTAATTCATTTTAATCAGATCAAATTCACCAGCAAACGTAATTAAAATTAGAACACTGGAGAATCAAACTAATATAAAAGTGCATTTAATGATTAAATGTCTCTTAAAACTATGTTAAAAGTTTTAATTCAGTGAGGCTGATGTACAAAGAAATTGGAACAATTTAGTTGAACTATGTGAAACAAATAAAAAAAATCCTTAATTTCCCAATTAAATGAGTTTAAAACCTTGAATGAGAGCAAGATCTGAAGTTATGCCAAATAATACAGAACTGGGGAGATTCGTAACTGTAGGATCAGGTACCATGACTGTCCATTATCAATTCTGTAGACCAGGAGTAGACAGTTGTTGAACCTCCAGCAATAAGCCTATCACGGTGCCCCATGATTGCCTGTGATTGACATTGCCCAGGAACGACATTGTTTCCTATCTAGTTGTTGCTCTCGCTGAGTCGCTATTCTTATAGGACACCACGCTGATGAGGTCATTGCTCCACCTACCCGTCAGGGTTTTTAAACCTCAGCCTGTGTCACTCCCAGTGCCCTTTCGTGGTGTGCCTGAGCTATTCTGTGTTGGTGCATTACTGTTCCTGTGTATTACCTGGCTCGTCTGACTACCCATTCCGGTTCTGACTCCTGGCTCGTCTGACTACTCGTTCCAGCTCTGACTTCTGGCTTGACTGACTACCCGTTCCGGTTATGACCATTGGCAATGTCTGACTATCCACTCCGGTTTTGACCTTTGGCTGCCTCCTGGTTTACCCTCTGTGTTGCGCTTCATGACCATTCCGTTTGTCGGTTTGGTTCCCGTGCTGCCTGTGTCTTCCGCTTTGCACCCGCTTCCGTTAAGCGTTGCTTGTCAGTCACTCCGTGTGTCTGACCTCCCGTGGCCGTACCGGTCTGTGCTGCCTAGCCTATCTCCATCTGGCTACCGCCTAGTGTATCCCCTGTCAGGATACTGGTCTACTCCACTTACTCCACTCCACAGTGCTCTGCACTGCCCTCACATCTACCGTGTAGTCCCAGGGCCATTCCATTTCTGACCACGTGTCCTGTGAAGGGTAAGGAATTGCCTCCATTGTTCCTACCTGGTCTCGTGAAGGTGTGCCACTATCTACTGCCACTTGTGTCATATCATAACTACTATGTGTAATTTATTGCCATCTGCCTGTTGCCTTATCACCTGCCTTTCATTGTATTTAATAAAGCTTTATTTAAGTTCATCTGTACTTGTCAGTGTCACTCGGTGACAAAGCCACATGATATGCTAGGAAAATACACTACAAGGACCTTATGTGGAAAGCAAAAGATGAGCAATTCTGGGACATTCTAACTGCACCATGGAGGACAAACAGAAATTGTAAAACACCAATTGATTTAAGTGAGGATTTCAACCACTTGAATGCTAGAATAGTCTCTAAAACATTGCAAAGCCCCATTTAAATAAAAACGCATTTTCACTGCCCACCCCATTCCTAAGATGCATGTAATTTGTTCAATAATTGGATCACTTAACCTCTCTGAATAAGCTCCAGACATTCTTATGCAGAAAACATTGGATGGCCAGTTGTTGACCATACTGACTGCACCATACTGGAATTGGGCTTTTAAGCCCATTGAATTCTAAAGAGGTCTCCAACAAAGGGAGTTAAAATCCATATTACAATAAATGGAGTTTTAGTCATTTATGATGCAGCTCTAGAATTGCTTGATTTTTCATTCTGCATAAGATACTTTGTGCATTATTTTAATATATTACATGTCTTATTTTTGGTTTTAACAATAATGGCAATGCTGCCACACAAAAAAGTATTACTTATGGCTTTAAGGGACTGGCAAAAATGTTACCCGGTGGAAAAATTGGAGGAAAGAAGCTTGTACTTACGAGAAGGCAATTTCTACCTACAGCTTCACACTTGAATTGTGGTGCATTCATGAGTGAAAGAAATCTGAGGAAAGTAGCCTGTTTTGCCTCCCATTGCAATTCCTGGTAGAAGGCCATATCTGCTGACTTATTCATGAGACTAAATAAAGCGAGTCAATGTGTATCAGCATGAATTCTAATGTATATATGTATGAGCGTGTGTATGATGATGCAGAAGGTTATGTTCATTTAAATCAAAGGGCCTTGCCTTAATTTTAACTTTGCCTGCAACTTAGGTTTTGCCTTCATTTCCATCCCACTGGAACTTCGAAACCAATAACATGTTTCTTATTTTCTTGAAATACCATCAGAAAGAAGATAAATGTTTTACTCACTTTTTCAGACTTGTATCAATTGTATCAGAAAGCATAAAGCTGCTACAACTCATTAGCCATAAAATGCAGAGACAGCAAAACAACAATACAGATGGAAACATTACTATTCTTAGTCACATCTTACATTGTTCTCTGATGTCACAAATCCCACTCTTTCTCATGCCTCACATCTTTGTCACAACTCACATCCATACATGCATACACATGCGTTCACAATGTGTTGGACGTCTCACTGCCATTCAAAGTCAGATTTAAATCAATGGTGATATTCAGTTACCCCAGTGGTGCAGTTTATTTACTCTGGAATTCCTCAATTGTCTTTTCTTTTTGCATAAAGCACAAAATTCCCTCAAACCTGCTAACTATAAAGATAGTGTCATTCAATGGAATATAAAGTTATATGTGCTCTAAAAACCAAATGGACCTCTCAACATTGGGTTAAAAATAATTGAAAGGGATAGTAATGTTTCATAATAAAAGCAGCTCTAATTAATCATCATAATATTTGGACTTTAGAGAGTGATGTTTCAATTCAATCAGAGTTTTAATTCAAGAGTAATTCAATAATAAAGTATCCCCCTCCCACCGTTTTACTGATGTAACACTGTTCAGCCAGATCAGAAGGGAGGTGCCCAGGTAGATTGCAGAGAGGGACAATCTTCAATTAAGATAAGGGAAAAAACTGAAAAACTTGTCAAGGGGGGCAGGGCTTTCATTGTTCTCATAGGAAGAAGATTGTCCCTTGATGTTATCTGTCTGGTCTATGGACTACATTCCACATCCACTAGGTAAAAGGGGCGGGAGGGGAAACTTTGCTTGTGAATATCTCTCAAACCATAAAGGGTTGAGAGATAAGACTTATATCGTTCTTCATGTTTTTTTAATGCCTACACAATAATTTAAAGAAAAAATGAAGTATTACTATCCCTTTAAATCAATAGGAATATGAGTAATTTGTACCTGTTCCCTATGGTGCAGCTGGATTGCTTCAAAATGTTCCAGTTATTATAAGCTTATATTAATATCCACATTTCATTTACTTTTAAAGTTCATGAATGCTTTGTCACAAATTCAGTGCAATTAACTTTGCTACTGTAAATATAAAGGTGATTTGCTTAGGTGTACATTGTCCTTGAACATTGCTTATTTATAGCTCTGTAGACTAATGATTGTGTTTCAAAAAGCAGAGAACAGAAAGTATGTAGGTTGTGGAAACTAATAACTGTAACAGCATTGACAAGTGTGATATGTCACATGCTCAGTCTCATGATAAAGAACACAACTGAATGGACTATAAACTATTCTTAGAATCTAGAAGTGGAATCAAAATAAGATCACCTAATTGTCCTGATAATGCGGAGTTTCACATAGTGGAAAATGTTATTTGCATATAAATGATCAGCTCTTTTTATAGTACATGCTTTGTTTATTAAATTGTGTTTTTCAGGCATTTATTCAGTGGTGTGACATGCATACACATGTATGCTTTGCAGGTGCACTTAACTCTTGCATATCTAAATTCTACAAAGCAATGTACTGTTAAAATAATTGATTAAAATTGTTGTTATATGTTATTTATCATCTTATTGTCACCCCCCCCCCTTCTGTTCTGGCTTCTGTCTTGCTTGTGCGGGGCTTGCCACTGTTCTGGTCCTGTTACAGGTTCTTCCAATGCCGCGTCACTTGCACCGTGACGTCTTCTAGCGGCGCCTACTTCTTGATGCTCCGGACAGGCGTGGGTGCACTCTAATAGTGTTCCTACCATTCTAGTTATCGTCTGGCGTCACTTACTCCTTGTTCCTGTTCGTGTATGACCCTGTCTGCCTCTGACAAGTCTTTGCCTACTGATTCTGTACCTGTTAGATCCTGTTGGTGTATGACCCGGTCTGCCTCTGACAAGTCTCTGTCTACTGATTCTGTACCTGTTGGATCCCATTGGTGTATGACCCGGTCTGCCTCTGACAACTCTCTGCCTACTGATTCTGTACCTTTTGGATCCCATTGGTGTATGACCCGGTCTGCCTCTGACAATTCTCTGCCTATTGATTCTGTTCTTGTTGGATCCCGTTAATGTATGACCTGGTCTGTTCCTGAACCATCCTTATATCTCCAGACCTCGTTCCTGTACTGCCTGCTGCTGTGTTTACACGTCAACCTCTGGAGCCCTCCTTGACATCACGGCTATCCAACCACCATTTACAGCTTTTCCAGATCCAGGACTTCTCTGCTGTTCTCTCTGGACAGGTCAGTTCTCTCCAGCTTAGGAGAGTAAGTTATATTCTCTCTGCCTAATCCTCCTAGGAGAGTTGCAGCCCTCTGGCCTCCTCTCTCAATCTTGGCTCCCTACTCCTCGCTCTCAAGCATTCATTCTCCACCACAGGAGAGTTGGTGCTGTCTGTAGGGTGCCATCCAGGGCTCACTTCCAGCTTCTCTGGGGTTTGTCATCCGTCCTTGCGGCTGGCAACTTTAACCGGCCTAGGCTGCAGCACGGTACTCGTACAGACTGCCAACATATGCAGAGCATCACTCCCTACGCTTCGCTCCCTAGCACTCCCTCTCCTGTGGGCTCTGCCCCTCCTGGTCCTACGTTGTGACACTTATACACACAATATCTCTATCAGAAATAATTTTTGTCTATAAAAGCAACAGCAATTTCCAAGAAAACCAACTGTTCCAAAACTGTGTTCTGGGAACCTGTCACTCTGGACATTATGTAGAAAAGAACAAGAGCAGGAACAATTCTGGGGTAAACCTACTGCAACAAATAGGAGAAATACAAATTTCCATAGTTTAAACTGTACTTTTAACCCTGTAAATGGTAGAGAGGTCTCCAATGCATTGCATTTGGAAACCACTCTAGCATTCAAGGAGATAAAAGCCTAATTAAATTGATAAGGATTTTGTACAGTTTTATTTGTCCCCTATGATGCAGTTGGTTTGCTACAGAATTTCTCCTGTATTCCTGTACAAAAGATCCACAGAACAACTGGGCTTGAAGGGCAGAAGATGAATACTAGGCACTGACCTTATCACTTGGGTCCTGAACCAGATAGTAATGGCATAGGACACAAGAGTCACAGGAACACAGGTCAGGATTAGGGACGGGAGACATTTTTCCCGTCAAAAGAGAAACATAAGGATAATGACACTTTTTGCTGAGTGGGAAATATTTTCATGGAAAGTACAATTTCATTCTCTGTTTCACCTACCTCATTGCAATGAAATCAGTGGGAAGACCGAATCTCTCTCTCCACCATGTGGCAAATTTCCATTCTTTTCCCACAGGCATAGTATAAAAGGGGCATCAAGTTCCCACAGCATTCCATTCTGTGTTTGTGAGAGGAAGAGAGATCAGCACATTTTTGAACTACAGAAGACAGAATAATAAAAAGGATTTGAAGCACAGTTTAGGAAATATTGTAGGAAGGGCACTTTCTCTGTATTAGGGGAGTCTGTGGGCACTCTGGGGGAAAGGAAGAGAGAAAGAAGACCCCAAATACCCCAAAATTCTTTATAACTGACAGAGAAGATACAGGCAGCCATGATCCAAGTTTCTTCCTGATGTGGCTGTTATCTCTGTCCAAGGGGAGAAATCCCGGTACTGTGAACAGCCGGTGACTCTTCAGCAGAGCTGAAATAGCGATATTTAAAAATAATTACTTAATTGGAATTGTCTACAAAGTGTACCTGGTTTGTAGTTCTTTTTAAATATCGCTATTGCAGCTCTGCTGAAGAGCCTCCTAGAGTCGGCTGACACGGATCTCCTTCTGTCAGCTTTACAGCTAACATGAGGGAGGGGGGAACTTTAGCGGTAAATATCTTTCAGATTGTAAAGGTTTGAGAGATGGGTAGTGTTGAGCGAGCACCCCGATGCTCGGGTGCTCGGGTGCTCTGACCGAGCACCCCCTGAGGCTCGAGTGCTCGGCCGAGCACCCGAGCCCCATTCAATTGAATGGGGCGACACGAGCATTACACCAGGCACCCCCTGCTCTGATGAGGGGAGGGTGCCTGGTCAATGCCCCCCTTCATCTCCGCTATGCCCCCTTCATCTCCGAATGCCCCCTTCATCTCCGCAATGTCCCCCTTCATCTCCGCTATGCCCCCTTCATCTCCGCTATGCCCCTCTTCCACAATGTCCCCCTTCATCTCCGCTATGCCCCTCTTCCACAATGTCCCCCTTCATCTCCGCTATGCCCCTCTTCCACAATGTCCCCCTTCATCTCCTCTATGGCATAGAGGAGATGAAGGGGGACATTGTGGAAGAGGGGCATAGCGGAGATGAAGGGGGACATTGTGGAAGAGGGGCATAGAGGAGATGAAGGGGGACATTGTGGAAGAGGGGCATAGCGGAGATGAAGGGGGACATTGTGGAAGAGGGGCATAGAGTCTATGCCCCTCTTCCACAATGTCCCCCTTCATCTCCGCTATGCCCCTCTTCCACATTGTCCCCCTTCATCTCCGCAATGCCCCCTTCATCTCCGCAATGCCCCTGTACCTCCAGTCCCTGGTGGTCCAGCGGAGCGTCTTCAGATCTGTGCCTCTTCCGGCACAGATCCCCGCCACCCGAACATGGCGGGCGAGCACATGGCGGTACTCGACGAGTACCGCCATGTGCCGAGCAGAGCGATGCTCGAGCCGATCCGAGCATCGGCCGAGCACGCTCGCTCAACACTAGAGATGGGACTTTCTCCATATGCTATATTTCTTTAGCATCTACAATATAGCAGCAAGTTAAATACAGGCATTACTAACCCTTTAAAGTTCAAGGCTTCAATTAAATCAAAAGGAATTTGGGACATTTTTATTTGTCCCTTATGGTGCTGTTGGTATGCTCCAATATTGCTATACTTTTGCTTTTTGCATAATGTCATTCACATAATAATTCAAGTTCCAAAAACTAAACAGAAATGTTTTGAAAATATGAGTTATTTTCACATTGCTCACCAGTGTATAATGTTTCAACATCTTTATGTTCCCTGAAGCAGATTGCAGATTAATTACACCTAAATTATAGCTAACGTCTCAGTGCACAATTAAAGGAGAATGACACCTCTTAATAATAACATCCCCATACCTTTCTATGGCCAGAACATTCTAAAGGCATCTATAAATTCTGCTCTTGTGTCTTTGTTCAAGAGATAACATCTTCAGGCAAACATGGATGTCATACCCTTGGAAGCAAACATTAAAGCTACTTGCAGTTTCTTTCATACTGAAATAGTGAGAGTTCATGAGTTTATCTGAACCTTTATTTAGGACCAGAGGGATGTGCATCATCTGTTGACCATCCTTCTGGTCCTTTAAAAGTTAAGATTCTATGTGCAGTGGGCAGAGTTTGTGTCCTGTGTTCCTCCTGATACCAACTGTCATGTCCATCTCCATGGACATGGCATCCAGGAATGAAGATGTTGCCTCTTGAACAAAGGCACAAGATCAAGGTTGATAGGGGTCGTTATGATATTTTGACCATAATAGATTTATTAATAAAAGGTGTTAGTTCTCCATTAAGAAGAGTTTCAGAACTCTTTGTCTCTGACCTGCATTATAAATGCAGCTAAACAAATGTTAGTGATTTAACAGCCCTTGTAAAGTGATTGGTATCTCAAATGTGTTAATTTGTTTAATAAATGAATTTCAGCGTACAAAACCTGTGTTGCAAAAAAAACATTTCATATAGCAAATGAAGGTCAGATGGAGCATTGTCATGATTGTTCAACCATGTTAATGTGTGTTGTGGTGTAATTATGAATCCATTAAGACATGATGTTTGGATTATAGATATTTATCTCGAGAATACTAAGGTCATATTATTATGCTATGCCTTCTAGCATGTATTTTATACATATATTATGTGTTTTTCACAGATTCAGCTACATTTTTTTTAACCTTTCTGCCTCAAAACTGCAAATCAAGTAAATTTTAATATTAAAAGAAACTAAGCAATCTGAGTCCTTACACATAAAGAGTCCCCAGGAATGGGTATGTACAGGTACAGCATAAGCAGGGGGATATGTCCATGGGGGTTGGTCTAGCACAGAGCATAGGGTCTCTGTGGCATTTTGTTTTTATAAACATGATATAAAAAGAAGTACAAGTAGAGATGGATGAAACTTTTTTTGCCTCAAAAGGCAAACATGCAGAAAATAGAACTTACTGTCTTCCTCTGAAATTTTCAAGAAAAGCAGTTTTTCTCCTTTTTTCCTACCTTTTCCACTGAAATCAATGATAATATATTTTCCCCAAGTGGAGCTGTAGTAATATTAGTGGCAGCCACTTCTTCTAAGTGTTTGATGGGAGAAAGGACAGTTATAAATAAATATATAAATAAATACTTACATACATACATACAAACAAAAAACCTTTTGGTCTGATAGGTGACAGAGAGGCAGATGACCCAAGTTTATACTTGAGCTGACTAAGTCTAACATTCTACTGAGTGAGTGACAAATAAAATACAACACACATTCAACTTCACACAGTGTGTTACTTCTACATACTCCCTCCTATATCTGCAAAAATATGAGACAAGGATATAGTGAGGTACGGTAGTGCTGCACGACTGCAACTGCTGCTGTGTTGTGTGCTTTATCCTTTATTGCAAACTGCTAATTCTGAAACAAACAGGTCTATCCTCATCCAGTACTGCATTGTAAAAATTAACAATGTAGTCAAATTAGGAGAGATGTAGAAAGTTACTGTTAAAATGTTGTCACTAGCTACATGTAGACATGGTCAGTGAAAGAAGGGAGCTGGAGCTGCTTTTGATTGCAGGGAGTGTGGGTGTGATTTCTTTGTCAGACCGGGACTGACAGTGTCAGATACTAGAGAAAGAGACATGCATCACACATAATTTCAGCCAAAGCATAATTCTAAAATGCACTGGCTCTGTACAATTCAAAACAACTATCATAATGTCCACCGAACATTCCAGGAGTAGTGGTAAGGCAAAAGTAGCAGTATAAGTTCATGCGTTTTTTGGTGTAAAATTATACTGTAAATCTGACTGTGGCTATAGTTGCTGCTGCTTGTGCAATAAAAGATGATGATTCTTGTCCGCCTCCTGAGGAGGCTGTTTGCAAAAGTGATATGAAAAGTTCTATCTCCACCACCAGTAATAGTAATCAATCTTTTAATAACATTAAAGTATATGACAAGTCACATTTTTATGTTTATGCCATCGCAGAGGAGGATTTAGCAGTGAGAGCAATTGCTGCATTAGGCAGTACCAAAAGCTAATGGTCAGTGCTCTATAAATCCCATTAAGGGAGAAAGTATACAAGAAAACCTAAAAGAATATAAGTAGTGAGGGAGGAGTGGATAAAGCAGTTGATGCTGCTGTTGAGAACCTAATTATCAATGATGTTGATTTAGACTATGTCCCTCCACCATCCTCCTCTTTATCTCATACAGATTGAGTAGAGAATGAGAGCAATGATAATATGGTCAAAAATTAACAAAGTAAAAGACTTAATCTTCCACCACTGAAAAGGCTCAATGTGCCTGTTTTTAAACTCTGAGAGATCAGCTGGAAATTCTCACTCTGAAACAGTAAACATAACTAAAAATACACAATAATCACCTTGCTCATTGTCATTAGTTTCACTGCATCCTAGTCCAGCCTCCACCAAGACACACTCACTATTGCTGACTAAGGAGCAACACAGGCCATCAAGATCATCAAACCTTGTTAGTGTTTCTGTGGCTGTTCATATTCAGCACCGCTTAGACCTACTGATGATACTACTGAAACACCTAAGCCCTGTAGTAGTAGTAGAAGTTATAGTAGTAGTCACTCAGGCTGTCGTATGTAATGACAAAAAATGTCTTAACTAATGACAAAAATGTCCTAACAGCAAAAATGTCTTTAAAAATGTCTTAACTAAAAACAAAAATTTTCACATTCAGAACACATTTCCTCCACTTTTTTCTTAACGTACAAATTTTGTCTTTTGAAAGACATTTTTTTGTCGTTAGTTACGACAAATTTTCGTTTCTTCTATAAAACACTGGAGAATAGTTTAGCCCCGCCCTTGCCCCGCCTCTTTGCCCATCAATTCTGGAGTTGTGTCGTACACAACGGACATTACTAGTTTTTTGTCGTATACTCTATAGAAAATATGTCGTTCATGCATTCAATGACTTATTTTTGTCTTTCATACGACAATTTTTTGTTGTTATCCCTTTGAACATACAGCCCTTTGTCTGTCTGCCTACAATAACTAGCATCAAAAAATTCAGCTGCTTTTACTCTCCCTCCCAAACATAGACTGACAAAATGTAGTAAATGAAGACATCATTTTATACTTTGGGAATACATGAAGAAAACGCTCTACATGTATGAGAAATATATTACAATACAGAGGAATATTGATAATTATGACAATTGGCTTCAAATCAAATAAGATATTGATCCAGGGAGATATCCGAGTTCCATTTCAAGTCTGGAAGGATTTTTTTTTACCAAATTAATTGGAAATGGCGTCAATGTGTTTTTTTTTGTTTGTTTTTTTGTTTTGTTTTTATTTTTCATTCCTCTGGATAAACAGGGTTGATATGGCATTGAAATTAATGGGCATGTCTTTTTTTCAGCCTCATCAAATATGTTACTGTATTATATAATTGATTTGCTGTGGAAAAAAAGCAGAAAAACAGCACTTTTTGTGGCAATTTCTACGACGGATAGGAGGTGCTTTTGTTTGCATGTTACACATTTGGGGTGAAAATGGTTGTCCATCCTTTCTTACCATCTCCTCTGCCATGTATATTTTATGTAATCCAATCACAACATCTGTTGCCATTTGCTCTAAAGACACCTCTGATCCTGTAAAAAAATTAAATTTAATTAATGACCTTGATACTGATGATGTTTTATACAAATTACAATTCCTCATAAGGAGAGACTGAAAAGTGCAGAATGTTCATTATTTTGTTTACATGTGTCTCACAAAGTGCTTAACAAAAATATGCTCAATGAAATACATAGTTTTATCCCCACTGATGCAACCATGGAGTCATAACATATTTTGAAAAACTCTTTTTTGTTGAAAATACAACAAATTACACATACATCTAACATGTCCATAGGTTTGTGAATTATATTTTCTTTGGCTCTTTTTTTTGGAATGTTGATATCAGTGAGTTTTTTCCTTCATTGTGTTTATATATTCTGTATTTCAAACTATACTATACTATGCTATTTACGTTATTTGTCATATTATGTAAATTTGGTACTACTGGCTGGTGTGTCAGATACTAACATTCAATTCTCACTCCCAAATGCCAGGAAGTACAAGCTACTGGTACTTTGCAAAAACTGACAGTTACATTGCTCATATAGTTTAAAATAAAGATTGGCATATATAGGTGATTTTCAGTTTGCTTTCAAAATCGTCCATGTTATTATACAGTGCTAGTTCCATTTTAACATACCGTAAAATCTTGGGTATAATACGCACAATTTTACCCCTCTTCACCTTATGTGAAGTGGGGGGTGCGTATTATACCCGAAAGTTTTTTACAGACTTTAAAAAAAAAAAAGAAAAGTTAGCGCTTCCTGCTCCCTCTCTCTCCCTGCAATCTGGTGATTAAGTAAGACTTACTTTTTGAGGCTTTTATGGTGTACTGGTATCTGAAAATAGATCCCTCTCTCCCATCTCCCTGCGGGCGGCACGCTTGCATCTGCCACCCGCTTCCTTCAAATCGGCTTTCAGGACCTTGAGATCCTCACATAGGAGGAAGGTCCTGAAAACCGATTGAAGGAAGCGGGCGGCAGATGCAATCGTGCCGCCCGCAGGGAAGATGGGAGAGAGGGATATTTTTTCAGATACCGGTACACCATAAAAGCTTCAAAAAGTAAGTCTTACTTAATCACCAGATTGCAGGGAGAGAGAGGGAGCAGGAAGCGCTAACTTTTCTTTTTTTTTTTTTTTTTTTAGTAAGGGGAAAACAAGGGTGCATATTATACATAGGCACTCTTGTTTTCCCCTAAATCTTGGGCATAATAAACACCTGCGTATTATACACAGGTGCGTATTATACCTGAGATTTTACGGTAATTCAGTATGTGATGCTCTTAAATTGGTGTGCAAAACACTATACAGTACATATTCTATAGCTGATTTAAAATGTATCCTCTATAATTATTTGTGGTGTATTCCTTTATCCCTTTGTAGTCCAGAGGGTTTTTAAGCAGAACTTGTTTAAATAGAAATTGTGTGTGAATGTTTATGTGTGATTCAAAGAAAGCAATCCAGTTAAAGATCACGTACCTATTTACATCAATATTTTAGACAATGCACTTACAACAAGTAAATGGCACTTTTACTTTCCATGTCAATTATTGTTTACTTGTGTCAAGGTAGAGTGTTATATGTAGAAAAAGCAGGATAGTGGTAGAGTAAAAGTGATACCTTTATTGGCTGAGTAACTTTAGAATGCAAGCTTTCAAGACAACTTAGGTCTCTTCTTCTGGCATATTTATGCCTGAAAAAGAGACTTAAGTTGTCTTAAAAACTTGCATTCTAAAGTTACTCAGATGGTTAATAAAGGAATAACTTTTACTCTACTAGTCTCCAGTTTGTGTCAAGTCACTGTTTCAGCTCTTGCTCAATATAGTTTGATGTAAGGGTTGAAATGTTGACCAAAGGCTTGCATAAGGGTCAATATGTTGACATAGCTCAAATCAACACCAATTCATTGCAATAGCTATAGCATGAATGACATTTCAATGTTCAGTGCTGATTTTCTTCTGCTTTTGAACACATTGGCAGATAATGACATTTGAAAGTTAATCAGTTAGTGCCAAGTCTCACAAATCCTGAAAATTTGGTCCAAATCCATATAGTTAAAAAAACAAAAAAAGAGTAAGGATTGGTAGAATACTAGTCTTTTGCCCATTATACTTTTTATTGTCACAAAAATTAGGGTTACAGAGAAATATACTGAAATAATTTATCTGAAATTATGGGAGACACCAGTTGCTCATCACTGGTCTTGCTGTACAGATATAAAAAATGGTTTGCGCACGTGTAGAATGTTTTTGCACACAGAGGGAGAGTGCAGGTTTGAGAATGAACAGAAGAAAGGTTTCTTTGATCTGTCAAGCTCTTAAACCTTGAATTTATTGATTAATGAAAAAAGTGAAAATAATAAAATGATGCAATTTATTTGTACAATATCAAAATACATTGAAGCAGAAAATTAAACATTAGTTAAGGGGATAGTAATGTTTCATAATAACAGCAGCTCTAATTAATCATCATAGTATTTGGACCTTGGATAGTGTTATTTCAATTCTGTCAGAGTTGTAGTTCAAGAGTAATTCAATGATAAAGTATCCCTCTCCCTCCCCTTTTACTGATGTAACACTGTTCAGCCAGATCAGAAGGGAGGTGCCCAGGTAGATTGCAGAGAGGGACAATCTTCAATTAACATAAGGGAAAAACCTGAAAAACCTGTCAATGGGGGGGCAGGGCTTTCATTGTTCTCATAGGAAGAAGATTATCCCCTGCTGTTATCTGTCTGGTCTAGCAACCAGATTCCACATCTGAGAAGAGATGGCTTACACTAGGTAAAAGGGGTGGGAGGGGGAAACTTTATCCTTCAATTACTCTTGAACCACAACTCTGACAGTATTGAAATAGCACTCTCTATGGCTCAAACACTATGAAGATTAATTGGAGCTGCTGTTTTTGTGAAACATCCCTTTAATTATGTATATGTGTGTATATGTGTGTGTGTGTGTTTGTGTGTGTGTGTGTTTGTGTGTGTGTGAAATGAGCTCTAACAAAACATTTAACAATAATTCTATCAGCTAAAAACATTTACAAAAAAAGCTCCATTGTTTCCATATGCAAACTGTAAAATGTAAGAAAGTATATTTCGCTAAATAAATAGGACACTGGGCAGGATTTATGGTTCATTTTGAGACCTCTCAAATGTCAAAGCGGTTAAAATCCCCATTTGAATTAAATGGAATTTTTTTTTTACCTTATGACACAGTTGGTATACTCTAGATATGTTAATACAAGTGGCATGGCACTCTATTTCAGTTCACATTGAGATTACGTTTACAATAGAACTGCTAATTGCTAAATCCATGTACTGTAGTTGGAGCCAGAGGAGCGTACTTGATATGCCTTGTGGTTCTGTTGTAGATAGTTGACACTTGGCTCACTGATTGATTTAAACAGTATGTGAAAACAAATAATTTTAAGAGATTCTACTTTCTCCAAGGGTAACACCTTTTGTGAAGTGCTTTCTGTGAATGATGATACTGTAAGAAAAAATCATGACTGTGATCCTTCAGCCTGCATTCCACAGGACAGAAGTTTTAATGCTATAAATCTAGAGCATTTCAAGGAGAATCTATTTATTCAGGTGTTGAAACATTTCACCAGGGAAGCTCATTGTTCCTCACTGGATGTTCCTCTTTTGATTTATGAAGAGGATTTAGATGATGGTCAGTCATATCTTCAGCATCTCATATTTAAAATGCCCCTACACAAGCTAATAACTCATATTTTTTTTTCTTTTTTTAATTTATAATGCTGCAAATTAAACAAATTCTAAAAAGAAGAATACACCATTTTTATTTTAGAATCGAATACAAAAGGCCAGAGGACACTAAAGCAGAGCTGTTCTTGAGCATACCAGCTGAAGCACAGGGGATAAAAGATAATTCCTATTGATTGTTTTCTCACTTGTAATTTATTTTTAAAAATCTTTTTCATACTGTATTGGATCTTCATTATTATTTGAAGATGACTGACTGAGATACTCAGACAGGAGAGGCTTGTTCATGCTAAAGCTCTTAGCTGAATGTGCTGGTTACTTACTAATAACTATCAATACAAGAAAACACATACTTGTCCAGGGGAGCAGCTAATTTACAATTTAGAGTCATCTGAATTGAAGAAGATATTTATCCTCTATTTGCTCTTCTTGCTACTATCCATTGGTTGAGTAGCAATGAGAACATTATAGTAGGATTATGGCAATTTCCTTATAGTGTCTAATGTTATTATTACCATTTTGTCTGTTTGTTTTATTGATTTAGTGCTTTTAATCAATTGATTGCTGTAGTGGTCTCTAATGCATTGCATTGCAACGCATTGAAGACCTATCTCACATTCAAGGGCTTAGAAAAACCATTTAAAATCAGTAGCAACTTGAGGACTGTATCAGTCTCTTGTGCTACAGTTTGTCTGCACAATTGTTTCCCTTCTGCCTGTACAAGGCCTAGTATATGTTAGAAGTTTATATACTAGTTCAGGCTGTTTCATTTGCATAACTGTCACATAAAATTACAAGATCATTTCTCTGGAACCAGAGGGATTATGATAAATTAAGGAATCAACCCCTATCTCCAACAACACAACGTACTGCAGATTTCTCTAGCTTCCAGTGGGTTAACACCGAACATAGTCCATTGATTTGCCCAATTCCCAATGTGTTCAATCAGTTTAACCCCTTGGATGGTACAGATGTAAAACATCATCTGTTTTTATATAGTTACTTTGACAAAATATCCTTTATCATGAGGGTTGGTAGATTCTTCTGTTGTATGACTAGGTGTGTGCAAAAAGTACCGTACAGACAGACACACCAACACACAAAGATACACAGACACACACACATGCACACCGCATTATATTTGGGTTACAGAAACAAGCATTCTACATACACACTAAATGGGAAACTACATTGGAATCCTCATTAAAGAAAGAGTACTGATGGACGATAGACTTCATAGCAGTATGCAGTGTCACTAAGCTGCTGCAAGTGCCAATAGGCTATTATCATATATATAAAGGATGACATTTTCTTACCGATATCTCCTTTTCCTCTGTGTATCTCCATGGCACAATAGAAACGTATGAGCTTATCTCCCCTCCTCCAGCTGGCAGGACCGATCACATTTCTACTTAAGGCGACTCGACCCCTTTTTCCACAGTTTTCTTTTTTGCTGAGCTGTGAACATATAAACAAAAATAGCTTACAGAGGAAAAGGAAATATTGGTAAGAAAATGTCATCCTTTTCTCTGTGTACTCCAGGGCACAATAGAAACATATGGGAAATTCCCAAGCAATAACTGGGTGGGTTAAAACCGCATGCTAACCATATAAAAGAGTGATGAAAGAAAGAAAAAGGTAGGTGCAGAAAAACATTTAATTGCTATAACACCACATGTGAGAAAGAATTGAAATAAATACATCCTACCCAGTTAGGTTGAAATGACTGCCTCCAGGATCTTCCTGACAAACTTTGCGTCTGCTGAGGCTGTAACATCCAACTTGTAGTGTTTTATGAAGGTTGATGTAGAAGACCAGGTAGCTGCCTTGCAAATCTCCTCTGGAGATGCATTGGCCTTATATGCTTATGATGTGGACACTGCTCTAGTAGAGTGTCCTGTGATTTTTTTGGGAGGAAATTGTTTAGACTCTAGGAATGAAGTTCTTATGCACTGAGTGATCCACCTGGCAAATGATACTTAGAAGCTGCTGATCCCTTATATTTTCCTTGGAAATGAATAAATAAGGAGTCTGCTTTTCTGAAGTCTCTTGTGCGTATGTAGACACACATCTTACTACATCTAAATTATGTAGCCTTTCTTCCTTTGCCCCAGCAGGATTAGCACAAAAAGATGGGAGAACAATCTCCTGGTTTAAGTGGAAGTCAGATATAACTTTTTCTCTGAAGTTTGGTTTCATTCTTAGAACAATTTTAGCCTTGTGTATAGACATAAATGGTGGTTGGCAACATAAAGCCTGTAATTCATTTACTCTTCTTGCTGAGGTTATTGCTGTTAAGAATTAAATGCTTAATTTGAATTTCTTCAAGGGGTTGAAACAGCTTGGGGTCAGCAAGTTGATTTAATACTAAGTTAAGATCTCAGACAGGTTTGATTTCCCTGAACCTAGGACGGGTCTTCTCTATGGCTTTCACAAATCTTTTAAATAGTGGGTCGTCTGCCAATTGTTGCACCAAAATAGCCGATAGTGTCGAAATTTGCACTTTAATTGATGCAGGTTTTAGACCTGGATGATTTTCTGCCTGCTAACATAGCCTTTATAACTGGATCAGAGATGCCTTTTCTTTTTAGATATTTCCACTCAGCCTCCAGGCCGTTAGGTGGAAGAACCCTGGGTTGGGGTGAACCAAGGGTCCCTGGATTAACAGATCCTATATGACTGGGAGAGTCAGAGGAGGAAACACCGACATTGTCACCAGACTGGAGACCCAACGCCTCCTGGGCCATCTTGGGGCTACAAGAATGACTTCTGCCCTGTCCATCCTGATCTTCCTCAGGACTTCTGGAATTAAAGGAATGGGATGGAAGATGTATCCCAGAGAAGAAGTCCAGAAATGCCTGAGCACATCCTGTCCCTGGGATGCTGGGCTCTGCCACCTTGAGAAGAACTTCTTGCACTTTGTGCTGTTGGCAATGATCGATCTCCGTGTTTCCCCATTTTTAAGTTATTTGAAGATAGATTGCTTGATTTAGACACCATTCTCACAAGTCTACCCTGTTTCTGCTTAAGAAATCCACCATTGTATTCAGTGTGCCTGATATGTGGGAGGCTGTGATGGCTAGGAGATTCCTTTCTGCCCACTGGAAAATGGGTGCCACTTCTCTGTTGAGTGACTGACTTTTGGTTCCACCCTGGTGTTTTATATACATAACCGCAGTGCTTTTGTCTGAACGGATATGCAATGTTTTTCTTTTTAAACTCCTCTGAAAGTGCTTTAGGGTGTTTGAAACTGCTCTAATTTCTAGAAGATTTATGTGCATCATCCTTTCTTGGTCTGACCATGTGCCTTGGACAGTCTCCCTGTCCCAAATTACCCCCATCCTGATGTGCTGGCATCTGTCATTATTATGACCCATTGTCGATCTATGATGAATCTTCCTTTTATCAGATCCTCTCTTCTTGTCCACCATATCATACTTTTCATTACATGATTGGGGATGGTTATCCTCTGTAATGGGTTACTGTAGTCCCTGTTCCATGTGTTTAAAAATAGGCTCTGTAGAGGTCTCATATGAAATCTGGACCATGGTACCACTTGTATGGCTGAAACCAGATTTCCTAGACACTGCATTATAGTCTGGGCTGAATGAACTCTCTTCTTCAAGAATCTGGTGATGGTCTTCAGAAGATTTTCTATACTCTGCTCTGACAGGACCACTTCTGGAACACTGGCGTCTATTGCCATTCCCAGAAACTCCATCCTTTGAGATGGGATTAACTGGCTCTTCTGTAAATTTACAACCCAGCCTAGGCCTGCCAGATGTTGCATGACTCTTGCAGTTTGCAATTTTGCTAGATGAGGTGATTCTGCCATCAGCAAGAAATCGTCTAGATAGGGGATTACATGGAGTCCTTCTTCCCTCATTTGTTCTAGTACTGCTGCTAGAATTTTTCTGAATACTCTGAGAGCTGTAGAGAGTCCGAATGGAAGTACCTTGAACTGGAAATTCAGGTTTTTTCATTGCAAACTGAAGGTATCTTCAATGGTGTAACTTTACAGGGATATGATAGTATGCGTCCTGAAGATCGATTTTGGTCAGGGAACTGTTTGGATGCAGTGATCTGATGACTGATGAAACTGTCAAGTGTTTTTTTGACTAGAAACTTGTTGATCCACTTCAAGTCCAGAATTGTTCTGTAACTCCCCAATGGCTTCGGAACCATGAACAGAATGGAATATATTCCCTGATATTTCTGCTGTACTGGAACTGGCTCTATTACTTGTTTCTGTAGCATTGATTGAGTTCCCAGGAAATTAGATTTGCTTTCTTCCTGTTGAAAGGGAATCTTGATGTCTGGAATTTGTTTCATTTTGGGATCGTTGGAAACTCTAGTGGGTATCCTGTCTTCAATATCTGAAGAACTCAAGCATCTGTGGTTTTCCGTGCTGACTTGTAACGTTGCAATGGAGACCGGATCCGCTGTGTTTCAGAACTCTTTCTTAAACTGTCCTTTCCTGGGGTAATCCTTCTTGAACCCCCCTCTTGTTTGGTTTGAAGAAGCCTGTCTTCTTTGTTCATGTTTTCCCTGAAACCTTCTGTTCTCTCAAAAGGAATAGTTCCTTGCCTTATATTAAGTATTCCTAGATGGTGATACTCTGGTTCGCCTATCTTGTGGCAGAAAAGTGGATTTCCCACCTGTCATCTTCTTAATTAAATCTTCTAGTTATTCTCTCAATAGTTTCTCACCTGAGAAAGGAAGGGACAACAGCTTGTTTTTTGATGAATTATCTGCCCCCCAAGGTCTCAGCCATAAAGCTCTTCTTGTTACAATGGATAGTGCTGATGATTTTTCCGCAACTCTCAAAGAATCCATGGACGCATCACAAACAAAATTATTGGCTTCTTTTATTATGTCTACTCCCACAGTAGCTTAGATCTTGACACCGAAAAGTCGATTTTTTTTCCTCTAGACCGGAGAGCCAAATGCATATATACAGGCAGGGGAAGCTGCTACTTTCATGTTTTGACCAATTAATGCAAAAAATAGCAATAGAATTCTATCGCCATCTACATTCTTGGTAAGGCCTCGGTAAATATGGAGTACTGTTTTAGATTCCAGTTCATAAAAAGTCATTAATTCATTGGAAAAGTACAGTGATGTACATCAACAATAATAAAGGTAATTGAAGAGATTAGTTACAAAGAGAGTCTAGCCAAATGGATTTATTTAAAAAACAAATGTCTAAAAGGATATTTGATTACTATTTATAATACATTTGAGGCCAATACAAAGAAATGTCTGGCATATCATTTACTCAAATAGTTGAGAAATAAGACTAGAGAAAAGGAAAATCCAGCTAAAATGGTTTTATTTAGTAAGGGCAGTAATGTTATGGAATTAGTTTTCTCTGAATTCAGGGTATATTAAATGCTCTGTTTGTACATAATCCTGAGAATAGTGACAGCTGGTTTCAATACAGATTGGATATTAATCCAGGGGGATATGCAACTGCCACTTGGAGTCAGGAAGGATGTTTTATCTACTTGAGGCTTAATTAGGAGTCTGAATTTTATGGAGGCAAATCTTTTTTGACCTCATAAACTGTTACTACGCTACACATAACACAACTCCAATATTGAAGTGGTAAAAAGTGGCAATTCCAAGGCGCAAAAAGTTCTGTTTTTTAACTAACTTCTACTGCAGAAAGTTTCACTCATTCCTGTGTAAAATAATAGAAGTGTACAATAAACTTGATTTGAAGTATTATATATACTAATCAGAACAATTTTAAGGGTGCAATAAAAGGCTTTAAAGTTGCATTGCTTAGAAATAATAATTTAAAAATCAGCTGTCACTACGTTTTACATAAAACTATTATATAGTGAAACTGTCCATCACCTTACAGATGTTGAACAATTCTTGTTCTGTACAATTAAATATCTTATGGCACTTTTTTGCATATAGCTGTATGGCAACACTTCTGAACAAGCAGCTATTCTCTGTATCATTGGCAGAGCAGCCAATGCTACAAGCAAGATGTGTGTGGTGTGGTGGTGGTGGTGGTGGTGGGGTATTGTAAATATAATTTCAGACTCTCAGAACTGAAAATAGGTAGTTTTACTTATCCCTTATATTGTTCATATCCAATTTTACTGGACCTTCAAATAAGCAGCTACTTCTAGTATCATGGATTGATAGCTGATGATGCCAGACTTCTAAGTCTTTATTTACCGGTATTTGCCACAAATGCATTAAGAGTTACTTCTGACACATAGCATGAAATGCACAGTATAAAGACTTCCTTGTTAAAGGGCAAATATCCCCCCTAGGAGGAGACCTGACTATTAAGCCAGGGCTACTTTGTGACCCATGACAGACCAACTGGGGAGTGTAATGGGGGTCTGAAAAGAGTCCACTAATTCTCATCCAGTGCATTGGTGCTGCAATGCACTGGATAGATTCCTTCCCTATATGATGCAGGTTCCATAGATTCATAGTATCAGGCTTGAAAACCCGACACAGCAAGTCTATGGGAACTAAATAGAAAAAAACAGGAGTTCATGCTGCAGAGCCACAGACTTTCCAGGGTGTGTTCCAGCCAAGGACATCCATTTTCTAACCCACCAAAATGCCTGATAGGATCCATTTTAGGGATTCCCATTGTGGCCACAGGATTTTTTAAAAGTTAATTATTACATTTTTCCAAGTCACATCAAATAGGAACATACTTAGTAAAATGTGACATATATATAAAAATGTAGATGAGGAAGAGTAGAAGAGAAATTACAGAGGCAGGAAAATGGAACAGAAGAGAAATAAATATATAGAGCAGTGGTAGTCAATAGCTGACTTTCAGCTTTTGGAGACTTCAGCTATGATCATCCACAACCAATTGTCTGATGGAAGTTGTAGTCTAAAGGTCAACCTAAAGGGAGTACTAAATTGTAGTGTAATTGTCTGTATATGGAGTGATAAGAAATACAAATGAGAAATTGGACAGAGAGAGAAAGCCAATGGGGGATGTGGTAACCTGTAAATCAAAGTAAACTCTGAGAGTGAGGCTGATGAAATTAATGGGGCACATAATATGGTCTGTACAAAATCCTTTTAAATCCTTGGCAGTGTCCCAAGAGCTATGAGAGCAAAATTCCCATTGCTCAAGACTAATCAATTTACCTCTCCTTTGCATTGCAAATTATGGCCTGTAAGGCTGGGTGATGTTAGCACCTCACTCGGTGCTCACTCTCCTTGTTATAGATGTCAGTGGAAGCCCCATGTTGTTGAATCCTCTGGCAATGGGCTGCTATAGTATGTACAATTTTTATTCTATGTCTATTGTAGATTCATGTCTTACTTTAGAAGACCACTTATCACATTAACTTATTACTAAGTATCCTATATAGGGATGGGTGAAAATGTTTACCTCAAAATTAAATCAACAACAATGGCACTTCCCTCTTGATGAATCATATCCCTCGAAAAATGCCCTTTTTCTGCTTTTATCACCTAGCTCATTCCATTGAAATCAATAGGAGCATTGAGTTTACACACAAATCATAGCAAATATTATTTATTTCCCAAAGGTATAGTATAAAAGGGGCATGAGCGTGCCTGCTTTAGTGGGGTGTGGAGAAAGAATGTTGAACAGGGAATTTGTTTTTGGGGGGTTGTTAACTGAGATTGGGGGCAATTAATAAAAAATAAATCCTAAATACAATTAAAAAAACCCCATAAGACATGATATAAAAGGGTCTGAGGAGGGTGCCTGTGTTGGTGGGTGGAATCTGTGGAGTTAATCAGTTGAACAGGGAATTTGTTTGGGGGATTTCTTGATTGGTTTCTTGGTGACTAGGCAGCTCAAAGTGAATGGGATCAACAACAACAGTAACATGGGTGATGATGAAGGTTGCACTTGTCATTACTAGCTCCAGTAATGCACCTAAGTCAATAGCAGCACAATAAGTAGCCCCAGTATATGTGGAGAAAAGAAGAAGTTGGACAATAATTCTTCTCCGCTTGCCCCTCTTCCAAAATCATGTGTGTGTTGTTACTAGAATAGAAATGTTTCCCCTTGAGCACAGGAACTGTGCCTCTCATCAGCAACTGCAATGTACACAGTGTGCATGGTACATAACACCTGGGGGCACAACTGTATTCAAACACCATGACACCAGAAACCAAGTACTGCTGCTGTCACTATACCCCTTTCCCCTTGTACTGGTTAAGGACACATGACAATTTGCTAACAGTTTAATAGTAATGATGAACCCTACCTGCCACCATCTTATTCTGTGGGATGGTATCTCCTCAGATGCTGCTTGATGCCCTACTTGTGATCCTCCTCCACCACAATGCAATGTGTAGTCAGTGCACCACACAGTGTACAATGGGTGGACAAGAACTGCCACATCCTAACATTAATAGAGTAGCTATCATTTGGCGGGAGAGGTAACGATGAATGAGGTGGATTGGCAGAAGATGTATTTGTTACCCTAGAGGAAGAAGGTGATGGTGAGCTAGTTGTATTGCTCATCATTGAACTTTCAGCCTCTGCCTGGATTTCTCTATTTTCTCTCCTTTTTGATCCCCACCTTGCCTATTGTTGCCTTTCAGGAGAGTCAGGGTGTACAGCAACATCAGTGCTCGATTTCTGTGGTGGCTGTTTGGCTTTAACATGTTTGACATAAATGTTATGGTGTCTATGTTTCATGTGTGTTATCAGGGTGGTTGTGCCAAGGTGTGTTCCCTCCTTTCCCATTGTCACTGACTTGTCACAAATTGTGCACAGTGCTGCTGGGGATGACTGCACTGTGCCTGCCCCAAAAGAAAAATAGTCCCACACTCATGACTTCTGGGGATAGGGAGAAGAATGGCCTCTTTCTTCTTCTCCTCCACATTCCCCTTCACTGTCTGGGGCAGAGGATGATGTTGCTGCTGTTGATGCTATTTTCTCAGAATCAGCTCTGCAACTAGGTATTGTTACTGCTGCCAATTGGAACCAGTCCTAGTCCCGCATCACTTGTTGACCCCATTCCCACTGTGTCCACGGTGGTCTGTGGCACACTAGCCTACTCCTCAGCATCCTGCTGCCCTTGCAACTCAGCAGCAGCAGGAATTAGAGCAGTTGCAAATTCTACAAATTCCAAAAGCTCACTGCTGATGGTGGCGGTGATGGCCATCCTCATCCCTGTCTCCCATTCCTTCTCAGTTTTGGCTAAAATGTCCATTAATGTCTCTTCCACCCCAGCTTCTCCACTATGATCATCACCACCACCACTAGTCCTTATGTGCTGCTGCATAGGCAGCTGATCTGTTCTCCTGGTGGTGGTGATTCTGGCTTCTTCAGAATAATTTTCCACTTAGACAATGCCTTGAAGGGAAGGGGACTCCCCGGGCCAGGGGAATGTTTTGGGCTCCTTTGGCTGCTAGACTGGACGCTTCTCAAATTCTTCCTCTACCACTCCCCTAACACTAGTCCCACCAGTTGCTTCATAATTACTGTTTCTACTACTAACACCAACCACATCAAGTTCATCCCCTGAGTCTTCCTCCTCACATCACTAGTAATATGATGATTACCCCATCTTCACTCCTAACACTAACAAGCTTCTGGACCTTCTTTGTAGTACTAGCACTGGTGGGACTGCTTGGGGATGGCAAGTGTAACTTAGGGTCCCCTGCTGTCACACTTGGCATCATCTTCTCCTTCACCCCATCCTGAGTATTGCAAGACACACTGGCAGCAGGTTCAGCACTTGTGGAAGCAGGTTCAGTACTGGCAGCAGGAACAGCACTGGTGGCAGCAGGGGAAGAACATCTGACAGCAGGCACAGTACTGGTGGCAACATGTTCAACACTGGTTACAGCAGGGGCAGCACATCTGACACCAGGCACAGTATTGGTGGCTGGCAGCAGGTTCAGCACTGGCAACAGGCACAGCACTAGTGGCAGCAGGTTCAGGACTGGCAGCAGGCACAGCACTAGTGGCAGCAGGGGTAGCACATCTGACAGCAGGCACAGCAATGGTGGCAGCAGTAGCAGGGGCAGCACATCTGACAGAAGGAACAACACTAGTTGCAGAAGGGGCAGCACTTCTGGCAGCAGGTACAGCAATGGTGGCAGCAGAGGCAACACGTAAGGCAGCAGGTACAGCAATGGTGACAGCAGGGGCAGCACATCTTGAAGCAGGCACAGGCAGCTGACCTGTCCTGCTCTCACTACTACCCTTTTCTTCCTCCTTTGACATTAATTTCCCCAAGACTAGGGGTGATTTGGGGGGACTGCCAAACAATGCTTCTGTAGTGCTCACTTCCACCTCCTGCTCAGACTCAGTGGACACATAAGAGCCTTCCATTTCCTCCTTTTACTATTTTTAAACTTTCTCATAGTGATAGAAGTCACTATGAGCCTCTCTTGCCTCAATTTCACTAAAAGCTCACAGCAGAACAGCACAGCATGTCTTACCTCGCTCTGTAGCTGCTTCTATTGTGTTTCACTTCCACGAATATGTTACATTTTTATAATGAATAGGCGAAAAAAACATAAATCAATGGGCATACACTTTCTAGCAATTGAAAAATTGGTGAAGAATTTTGGCCAAAAATGTGAAGATTTGAATTGCTGTTTTTAAAGCGGATTTTCTCACAAAAAGAGCAGACAATATGTTTCCGCTGATTCTTTTTGTGGGAACACAACGGGACGTTTCGCCCACCCCTAATCATCTATACCCACTGCCCTCTGTTTTCTTCCTATCCTGCAACAACAGCAATGATTTGTGCATCCATCTGGTTCATAAAGGATTAACCAGTTGCAACTATTTAAGCCAGTCCTTCTTCTCCATTTCTTCTCCACCAATTTCTAGTCCTCAGCTTACCTCACAAAACCAGAGAGAGGCATCAGTGGTATCTTTTCAGATTCACATTCAGCTTCTTGCACTGATCCCCAGCTTCATCAGCAAGCCTGTTTCCAGATGAGTTTTTTTGACGACTGAGTGAAAGAACCCCTTTATATATTTTATGTATTGTAAAAGGTTTGAAGTTAAAAATAAAATAATAATGATTTTTGTCTTGTAATCTAGCTGATTGTATCACATTCCAAGGTACACCTACATGATACTGAATAAAATATTTTGTTCTGAACATTTTTTTCTCAAACGTAATAACTTTTTCTCATGTTTCCCTCACACATGCATGTGATTTCATGAAAATCCTGTATACATTTCCTGTTATTGCAAGTTCAGTGATGAGCAGTGTATTTGTAAAGCTGTGATGTTTTAATTATTTCTTTCTAATTATACATTACTACAGGATGTTAGCATTATTAACCCTTTAAGTATGAAACACATTGCTTTGCAATACATAGCAGACCCCTGGTCCTTAAACAGTTGAAGCAGAACTATAATGCATATTTAAGTGCCCCCCCCCAAAAAAAAAAAATTTGAACATAGTTTAAATCATACCAATACTTTTATTATCCTTAGTAAGTCTAGCATTATTTAGAAATGTAACATCTTCGGAGACTCCCCAGCAGGCATCTTGACATAGAGGAATCTGTGTGCCTGTAATGTCCATCGTTGACTGTACTTTAAGGTACAATGCAGCCCCCACTGGCTAATCATTGAGGAGACAGGGATGGACAGAGATGGTGCAAAAATGCCTCTTGGGGAAGATGTCTACCAGTGAATCTCTGAAGAAGTTACATATCTAAATAATGCCGGACTTACTAAGGATAATAAAAGTATTGATATGCATAACTCTATGTTCAAAGTTATTTGGTGGGCACTTTAATATGCATAATAGTTCTGCTTTAATAATTATAAGACATTCACTGAGCAGAGTTGTAGAACGCTATAAAGTGCTTTAGCTATGTAGTTACACTGGGGGTTATGCACTAAGGTGTAATGAGGTGGTGATAAAGCAGATATAACTTCTCCAATTATATCACTTCTCTGCTTTCTCTGCTATTCAATTGTGCTAATGCACTAAAATCTCTTCCCCTTGAAAAATCATTACCACCTCTTTACACCGTAGTGCATCTTCCCATTCTGTTTTAAATTTATATGGGGGGAGATGCACTAAGGTGTGATAAAGAGGTTATAAAGAAGAGATGACTTTCTCCAGTGATATCACTTCTCCAAGTCCTATGTTATTCTATGGAGCCAATGTACTAAGACTTCTCTACTTTGTAGATCTTAGTGCATAGGTTCTATAGATTAACATGGGAACTGGAGAAGTGATATCACTGGAGAAGTGATTTCCGCTTTATCACCTCTTTATCACGCCTTAGTGCATAACCCCCACTGAATTCTATAATATTTTGAGTGTAAGGAGTAGGGGTGGGTAAAATGTGAGAACAATTTCTCGTATGAGTTTTCGAGAACAGCCGATTTTTAGCTTTTTTCACAAAAGTTTTCCCTTTTTCTGCAATGAGAAATTGTCCTCCTTTTCGTCTGTTCCAACACAATATTCTCCTATTCATTTTTTGCATTCAATTGTTCTCCAATTCTAACACATTTTTCTCCTATTCCAACACATTTTTCCTATGTTTAATATGGTGCAACATTTCCCAGCACAATATTACTTCTTTTGAGGGTTGTAGTGGAGAAATAAGTATCTGGAAGTCAAAGCTGTGAGTCCTACAGCGACAAATACCTTGAAAAATGTGTTAGCATGTAGACTGCCTTTGTCCTTTGCCCAAAAAACTTACTTCCTGCTTAAGTGACACTGTAACATATTCATGATGGTGTCAAGTGATTAAAAAAAAACCCTACAATGTGGCAGATATGTATGGTAGTGGTGGTGGGGGGGACTGGCGTGGTGTGATTGGTGGGACCTTGACAAACTGCATCCACCCCGGGTGGAGAGGGATCATCATTTATTGCACATGCTGCAACAAGGATTACTGCAGTCAGTTTCTGCACTACCACTTCACTCCCATGCCCCTGCACTTCCTCCACCTTTCTCTCTCCCAGTTGTGTATTTGCTAGACTCAACTACTGTGCATGTTTTTGCTCTCTACAGTACACAGCTGATGTAGGGTAATGTCTTGCTTTGGGAAGGTTGTCTGCTGTCTATCAAGTCTGCCTCAGTCTCAGAGCTCCCAGTCAGCTGTCTTATATATTTATTTCATTATTTCTGTTTTTTATTTTTTTAAGTTGTCCACCCTATCTCATCACAGTTAGTCCCCCCCCCAAAAAAAATATATAACTAAAAAACAAAATCAACAACTTGTTTCCCCAGACTTCTCCAGCACAGAGACAATAAAAGTAAAATCAGCCAGCAGTTTGGACCCCAGCTGTCTGTGTCTTGCCAGTCAGTCACACCAAATTTTGGGGTATTTTGGGTTAACCGCCTTCCTCCCTTCTTCTCCTCATTTTGCCCCCAGACTCCGCTACTACAGAGAACAAATGTCTTACCTAAAGGACTCCCTAAAACTAAGCTTCAATTCCCCTTTACTTGCCTATCTTGTCTAGCTCAAAAACATGCTACTCTCTCCTCTCACAAACACTGAATGGCATGCTGTGAGAGCCTTACAGCCTTTTATATGGCTGTAGAAAACTTTCGTGGTGGAGAAAAAATTTTCTACCCATTGATTTCAATGCAAAGAGCTAGGTGAAAAAAGCGGGAAAACTGTACTTTTCGCAGGAAACTTTTCACTAAGTGAAAAGTGCCGTTTTTTGCCGATTTCAGTTTGAGTTGAAAATTTTTGACCATCTCTAGTAAGGAGGGATCATTTCAGCTTGTAGCTGTGACGCAAGGTATTGCACACACCTACATATTCTGCAAGTGAGATCTCAAATTGCCTATATTGTTTATTATGTTTTTATTTTTATACTATAACCTAAGACAGGGCTCAAAATTTCCACTCTCCACTAACCAATGGCGAGTGAAAATTTAGCCCTGGCGAGTAGAAATTCAGCCCTGGTGGGTATGTTTTGGCTTGCAGTGGCAAGTAACTTTTCAGGTCTGGCTAGTAGCAAAGGACTTAAAATTATAAGCCCTGACTAAGAGCTTTCTCTCAGTGACACTGATAACAGGGAGAGGAATACAATGAAACACTAGTCCTACCACATAAGAGCCTGCCTCCAGTCTATTAAATGCAGCAAATTGTAAACTCTGTTTTGCAGGGATAGTATTACATTGTATTACTATACACCTTCCACATTACCTGACAGAGAGCTGTCTAGAAACAGATGGAAAAATAATAAACTGTATTGGTAATTTGACTTTGCATATATTACCCTTGTAGAACATCAATTAAAGAAATGTAATCTGTCACTGTAATGAAGAAAATATAAATACTCTCAAGCATTCCCTTTAAGAACAATGTCCACTAGCTATATTCACATTACAGTTCTCGAATGTTCTGATGGGTTGTGGTTGAGTAAATAGTCTATGGAAAAATGACCTTTTATGATTAATGTATTGTAGCTCAGTATAATTACAATAATCATAAATGTTTTGTGAAAGAACAATGACAAATCTACTGAAAGCAGCACAATGCTTTCTACAATAATAAGCAGGTTTTTGTGGTGTAATGTAATGAATTGTTAGATTTTATCTGGAATGGAATGTCCTTTGTAACCCAGAGGTAAAAACAGTAAAGTAAAATTAAATCCATATGATGAATGAGTACACATGATGGAATGTTGTTTGAACATAGCCAACAGTTTCATTCATTTTCAATAAGGGTTTTGCATTCAGTATAAATTGTTACATAAAATCACAGAAACCATGATATATTATACTTTGATCAACAGAGCTCTGACACAACCAATATTGCAATATATATGTATAATAATTCTCATTGAAAATAGACAATAAAGGCCATATACTCAAAGTGGGGAACAATTTGGGTCAAAATTAACTAAACTGCACTACAATCAACAAATAAATATTCCAGTTTATTAAAATTGTGTTTTAACCTCTTGCATGCTACTCATTGTTCATCAATGCAGTACAGACCTCTCTAGTAGGTTAAAGCCTCCCTTTAATCACTGAGAAATATGAGAATTGTATTTGTTTCCTATGATGCTCCTAGGAGCAGGGTACCAGTAACTAAGGTGAAGGTATAGCAGGGTATCAATAACTGAGATGTTGGGAGTAGTACCTGAGAGAAGTAACCACTCACCTCCAGGGATTTGTGTGAATTCAAATACAATATTGGCAGTCAAATGCAGGGTCAGGTACTAAAAATCAGGGAAGGCAGCAAAGTGTTTTGAGTGGGGAGATGTTCCAAAGTTCAGAGGTGTGTGACAAGCACTACAGAACCAGTAAAACAAGCCAAAGTCTAGGGAAATAGAAGTCGGACAGGAATTCAGAAAGTCAAGCTGGGTAAATCAGAACAGCATTAAGAAAGCTGTGTGAAAAGAATAGGGTCAATATGACTGAGTATTGAGAGAAGAGCTCAGCATGTCTGAATGTTGTAAAGAATGCAAAATCTCTGTCTGCATGGGTCTGTGTAGATTCCAATCATGGGGATGCCCAAGATCAGAGTTAACATGAATGATATAAAAGGAAAACGTGCAATTCCTGGAAAGTCTTGAATATTTGGTGTTTCCACAATCAACTAGACATCTGACTGCATGGGCTCCAAAAGCTGTCCTCAGTGTCCACTAATTACTATTATGTAGCTTTTAACATTGACCTGATTGTAATGGGTCATCATCTCTATATACCCATTTGGAGTGCTGGAAATTTCTAGATTCAAGAAAACAGATGAATGGACTGTATATGAGGGAATTTTCATCTCTGATCATTATTACTGATGGATTCTAGAAAAGCTTAAGGAGGCCTCATCTCCATTCCATGATTAATATGTCATTAATATATCATATGTATACCAGTTTTGCCTCACATCTACCCCAATACATGGCTGTCTTAACAATAACCAGAGAATAGGTTTGTATTGTAATGTGTTACCTGGTTCCATAGCCTTCCTCACACTTTATTGTCAACCATGAGTTATCAATCAAAAAGAGTTGATCTTGCAATTCATTTGGACTATAGAAGTAAATACTATCCATTCCCAATAACACTGACTTTACCACCAGCGACAATATACAACCACAATTTCCACTAAGCAGTCTTTTAGTCTCAACTCCTTTCATAATTTTTTCCCAGAATCATATTTGATGTGTTAATTGTTTAATTAATGGAACTAAATGGTGTCTGTGTTTGTTTACATATTACTCAAGGGTGTTGCAGCCAGCATCAGAGTATATAGAAATATGAAAGATTTTTAATTTGAGAAAGAGGCAACTATGGGATTTATAATCTGTGAAAGAGACAACTCTGTGATTTACCAAGTGCTTAAATATCTAACCAGTGACAAAGGTTACCATCAATAAAAATAATCATCTTTTTTCAGATCATTGCTTCATTGTATTCATTCTTCATCTCTTATCACCTGTCCATATTAATTTTTCATCTACTAGCATTCAACAAAACTGAGTGAGAGTCAAGGGTGTGTCTCAACTATATGGGAATCGTACTTCTATCAATCATTTATAAGGTCTAACACATGCTCATGCATTGATTGACTCTTTTGTGTTCCTTGGTACACTAATTGGTTTACATACTATTTGTCTAGTATCCTCACTGATAACATTTATGATACCTTCAATGAGGTTGATTATGTGAAAAGAGTGTAACGATATAAATCGACTCATGATATTTAGTACTGTACATTGCTTTTAATAGTTACACATTGATGAGGGACAAATGCTCCTTTGTAGACTGAATTACTGCATAATTCTTCTCTTTTAGATTTTACTGATCATATATAGGGGTTGATGAAATGTGGGAAAAATTTCCCACATGACTTTTCGTGAAAACTGTCCAATTTTTCTCTTTTTCATTGAAAGTTTTCTCCTTTTCGCCAATGCAAAATTTTCCTCTTTTCGCCTATTTTAACCCATTTTTGCCTATATTTCCTATGGGTACTACATTTCCCATTACAATATAACTTCTTCTGAGGACTGTAGTTTAGAAATAAGTGTCTGAAAGTCAAAGTTTTGAGTCCTACAGGAACATATGCTTTGAAAAATGTGTTAGCATGCAGAGTGCATTTGTCCACAACACTAACTTCCTGCTTAAGTGACACTGGCACATATTCATGATGTTGATGTCAAATAATAACAAAAATAAAGTACAACCTACAATGTGGAAGATGTGTATTGTAGTGGTGGTGGTGAGGGACTGGCTGGTATGGTGTGATTTGAGTATGTATATAGTTTTACCATTGTCATGTTTGTGTCAAATCGCTATCCTCCCTCTCAGATTATTGACACAAATTACTTTTTGGTCATAGCAGTGGTAGATGGTAGCAACCCTTCTTCACATCCCTCCTCCTCCTCCTCATCTTTGCTGCTGTTAATATATTTGCCCTGGCTTTCTCTGTCATGTGTGGTTTCTGCTACCTGATACTCAGATGGTATGAGATGTTGGTCCATTTTTAAGAATGTTAGTCTCCCAACATTGCTGCTTGATAGCCACGTCCTGCAGTCATTGACAATGTAACCAGCAACACTGAAAACCCTCTCAGACTCGACGCTTACTGGAGGACAACTAAGGGTTTCCATTGCAGTACGTGTAATGCTGGCCACTGGGTGAAAAGTGAGAAAAATTTCTTGCATGACTTTTCATGAAAAACAGACGATTTTTCTCCTTTTTCATGAAAGTTTTCTCCAGTGCAAGTTTTTCCTCCTTTTCCTATTCCAGCAAATTTTTTGCCTATTCCAACACATTATTCTCCTATTCTAACACATTTTTGCCTATTCAACACATTTTTCTCCTATTCCAACACATTTATCTCTATTCCAATACATTTTTCTCCTATGTTTAATATGTTGCAACAATTATCAGCACAAGATTAGGTCTTCTGAGGGCTGTAGTGGAGAAATAAGCTGGAAGTCAAAGTTGAGTCCTAGAGCAACATAAAACTTGAAAATGTGTTAGCATGCAGAGTGCATATGTCCTTTGCCCACAACACTTACTTCCTGCTTAAGTGACACTGACACATATTCATGATGATGTCAAGTGATTAAAAAAAAAAAAGTACAACCTACAATGTGGCAAATGTGTATGGTAGTGGTGGTGGGGGACTGGCGTGGAGTGATTGGTGGGACCTTGACAAACTGCATCTACCCCGGGAGGAGAGGGATCATTATAATTTATTGCACATGCTGCAGCAACCATTGGTGCAGTCAGTTTTTGTACTACAACTTCACTCACACATCCCTGCACTGCTTCACCTTTCCCCCTTCCTTTGCTAGACATTACTCAACTACTGTCTGTGTTTTTACTCTCTACAGTGCACAACTGACGGAGAACTCCCAGTCAGCTGACTAATATCAGTCAGCTGACTAATATATTTATTTTTTAATTATGTATGTATTTTTTTTATTATTTTTTTTAAGTTGTCCACTCTATCTTATCACAGTTAGTTAAAAAAATATATATAACTAAATATCAAATCAACAATTTCATTTCCCAGACTTTCCCAGCACAGAGACAATAAAAGTAAAATGAGCAAGCAATTTAGACCCAGCTGCCTGTGTCTTGCCAATTAGTCACACCAAATTTTGGGGTATTTTGGGTCAACCTCCTTCCTCCCTTCTTCTCTCCCATTGTGCCCCCAGACTCCCCTACTAGAAAGAACTAATGTCCTACCTAAATGACTCCCTAAACTAAGCTTCAATTCCCCTTTATTTGCCTATCCTCTCTAGCTCAAAAACATGCTGCTCTCTCCTATCACAAACACAGAATGGCATGCTGTGAGAGTCTGGCAGCCTTTTATATGGCTGTAGAAAAGTTTTGTGGGGTGGAGAAAATTGTTTCTACCCATTGATTTCAATGCAATGAACTAGGCAAAAAAAAGTGGGAAAAACAGCATTTTTCTCAGGAAGTTTTTCGCCAAGCAGACAGTGCCATTTTTTGCCTATTTCTGTTTGAGGCAAACATTTTCACCCATCCCTACTGGCAACACACACTGCTTTGTTTGCCAGTAGTCTATGGGGCCATTGTTTCTGCCTAGAACGTAGCTATCCTTCAAGTATGCAGAAATCATCTCACATGCAGTGAGACCACTTCTAGGAGCTACACGGTGTTTTTGCGTTACCAGCCCATTCTCAGGGAGCAAGTCCTAAAGAGATATGCCACCACCACCGCCACCAGTGATGGGTTTTTGCCTCCCCACTGAGACCGATGAATTGCCCTGTGTTTTGAATGGGATATTCTGGTTGATGATGTAGCTGCTTCTGCTGGTTGATATGCTTTGCTGCCTTCCTTTTCACTATACTGTCTAGATGTTTTTTGTGCCCTCACTTTCTCCCCCTCATCCTCCACAATGCAACCCTCCATTCGATCAATAAACATATCTTGATATTCAAATTAAAAACTATATCTGGCACTGTAACCAATCCCCCTCCTCCGTGTAGATAACGTAATATCCAACCCTTCACTTTTATAATAAAACCATATATTTATTACTAGAAGTGTTATACAAATTACAATAGTTCAAGACAACCTCATAAATATATCAGTCTCACATAAAAAATGTCAGAGTTGGGAATAGCCTCAAGTAAACACTACAAAGTGTTCCTGATGTCTCCTCTGTTTCATTATAATATAAAACATGACATTCCACAAGGACCCATATGTCCCCTCCTTGCTCTACACCCCTTCAACGCGACTAGGGTATGTTGCGCTCTGTCCTCACCGTAATCGTACCACTAACCTCCACCTCAGGTGACGACCGTCTCCAAGCCACAAATATTCCCTGAAGAAGGGGTCTGTTTGATTCCGAAACGCGTTGGAAGGTGGTCATGCAACTGTATCAGAAGAGTGCTTAAAGATGAGTGGAATGGAGGAAGACGTTTAAATGTATCCATAAGTTGATTTAAGTGAGAAATCACGTGGGTGATGAATGGTGGAGGACGCCGCAACATAAAGGAACTCACGAGAAAGACACGATCCTGAAGTGGGATTATTGGAGCTCACTGTGATCGTGAGTGATTGGAACAACCGTTAAATATAGTATATCTGTTATGAGATTATGGAGGAAGAGGTTTGAAGTGGATGAGGAGATATTGTAATTTGTATAACGCTTCTAGTAATAAATATATGGTTTTATTATAAAAGTGAGGGGTTGGATATTACGTTATCTACACGGAGGAGGGGGATTGGTTACAGCGCCAGAACTAGTTTTTAATTTGTATATATTTTGAAATGCTGATAGCAGAGAATTTATATTTCTAGGCAGCAGTTACCAATATTAGTTTTGTAGTCCATACAGCGCCAATTGAGTTGTATATTTTGATATCTTGATATTCCTTGACAGAATCCCATTCCTCAGAGAAGAAGCGGGGGTCTGGCAAAGTGTCAAGAATGTGTTCCTCATTGCTTTTAATAGACACTATGCGAGAATCTTGTTCAAAGCACGCTAGTGTGTCCTGACACTAGGCCAGTATGGCATTTTTTTTTCTCAGGACTTGTGCTTTAAAAATAAAAACAATAAATAAAAACATAGTCCTACAAAAAAAAAATTAACAAATCATCCTCTACCAAAGTCAAGTATCAGTCCACCCCAGTGGCAGCTTATATCAAGTGGTTCCTGTCTCTATTACTAAATTTCTTATTTTATTGTATTGATTTATTTATTAACTGTTCCCCCAATATCAGTCATGAAACCCCCCCAAAACAAATTCCCTGTTCAACTGATTCAATCCCCGGACTCTATCCACCAACACAAACACCCTCCTGAGACCCCTTTTAAACAATGTCTTATGGGGTATTTTTAATTGTATTTAGGATTTATTTTTTATTAACTGCCCCCAATCCCAGTAAACAACCCCCAAACCCCAAAAAACCATCCCCTGTTCAACTGATTCTTTCCCCATACCCCACCAACACAGGTACCCTCATGCCCCTTTTATAGTATGACTTTGGGAAATAAAATAATATGTTTTATGTGTAGTGTGTAACGTTAATGTTCCTATTGATTTCAATGGACTAAGCTAGGTGGAAAAAGCAGGAAAATTCTAAAAATCTGCACTTTTCACAGGAAATTTTTCGCCAAGAGGAAAGTGGCATTTTTCGGAGATTTCAGTTTGAGGCGAAAGGTTTCACCCATCTCTATTAGTAACCCTAGATATACTTACAGAAGCAGCCATACTGACGACAGTAGTCAAATATAATTCCTGGGTGTCCCTTACTATGCGAATGCAGGAGTAATCTTGAGTAACAAATTTATTTAGATAACCGTTTCCATACTATATCATGCACCTTTTTCAAGTGCACTGTGAAGTTCTGTGAGTCCTGTTTCTCAAGATTGCATGGTATATATACATAGTATATATAGAAAGTTGTCAGCAATCTTCATGTCCTCACTAATTAATTCACCTAAGTTTTATGGGGCCCAACAATGGTTTTCGTGTTTTTGATATATATATATATATATATATATATATATATATATATATATATATATAAGAAGAAGTTTAGGATTTGTCTTGTTCGATTTTGCAATTTTGTTTTTCACTAATAGGAGGCCTAGCCTGCTATCTACCTTCAGCCATTAATTCTTCTCTGGACATTGATCTGGCTAAATTAAGGCAGCAAATAGGGAGTTTGCACAATCATCACTTACCTCCTGATAACTTCCAGTAGTTGACTGAATATTGACATGAGGTATGACCTGATATGTCCTTTATAGATACCATACTTACTTCATGGATATCATATTTTGAAGTTCTACTAACTGTGCTGTCAAAAATTACCAACGCAAAAAAGTCCAATAGGCACAAAATTTGTGCTCATTGGACGCAGTGAAAAAGTAGCTGAGTTTGCCATTCTATGACATGCGCTGTCTTTAACACATGTTAAGGGACTCGCTTTTTTGTAATAAAAATTGCGCCCAGCAAAAGTAGGCAGAGTACCTAACCTGTGACAATAACCACCAGTGTGTGTTAAAACAGTGGTTTCTAACACATGCCTGCATGGCTGATGATCCCTACATTAGTCACACGTGGATATACTGATATGGGGTCCTAACTCCTAAGAAGATTTAGCATGAGCAGTGGGAATAAAAATCTGCAACAAGCATTTGGTCACAACGTGGATTTTGGCCACCAACGCTGGTTGGTCTATGTACCAGTCCAGCAATAGGATAGCTGCGGTACACAAGTGGAATATTTTTTTCCCTAATAGTGCAGTTGGTTTGTCCCAGAATTATTTCTGTATATCTTACCACATCAGTCTTATTGTAAAGCTGAACCCAAACATCTAACTGCCACCATAAATTAGGGGTTATTATCCCTATGATAGTTGCAAAGCTTGCATATTTATAATTAGTAAAAACCACAGATTTTAGGAATGTATCAGAGAAATGATTTCTTGTACAGTAAAACAAGAGAGACCATTTATAAATATCTCCATGTAACAAGAAATACATTGACATGAATAATAGAGAGGAAAACATTTTTAAACACCGTGAAAAATATATATCTGTTTCTCCAGTTAATAAAAAAAATGGCTTTGATAATCAAACATTCGTTCAGCATCAGAACACTAAGATAAACTTTTTGCCTTATCTGGTTTAGCACTCTGAGACATTATAATGGCTACAAGGTACACTTACTTCCACAAAAGAAGAGAAGGTGGGTATTTAACCTGGACACAGAAGTAGGGGTGGCCGAAAGGTGCTGATGTGTTCCTGTCACGGTTTTGAAGAACACTCAGACAAATACTTGAAGGTTAAAAGAACTTTATTGAAAATAAAGCAATAATCAAAAGAATACTATCCCAACCCACACAGGCTCAGATAGAGACAGTACAGGTACTTCCCACAACATCACAGGTCAGGTAGGAACAGTATAACAAAACAACGTACAGATAGAGAGACTGACAGCAGGCAACCTAGAATGCTAGGTAAGGTAAGGTAGAGGCAGCAACCTGCTGGTAGCATCTACTGGAACCCTATGACGCTAGGGTGGTATGGAGGCACAAGACCCATGGATACTGGCAACAAGGACCCTAGAACTCTAGGGTTGTAAGGAGGCACAAGGCCCACGGATACTGGCAGCAAGGACCCTAGAACGCTAGGGTAGTAAGGAAACACAAGACTTATGGATACTGGCAGCAAGGACCCTAGAACACTAGGGTTGTAAGGAGGCAACTAACCCACTGATATGGCAACAGTGACCCTAGAATGCTAGGGTATGACGGAGGCAACAGACCCACTGATATGACAGCAGTGACCCTAGAACGTGAGGGTAACAAGGAGGCAACAGACCACGGAAGGCAACTGGTGTCCGGTAGTATGGATGAGTATAGGAGAAGGACCACCACGCTACAGCTGGCTCTAGAGCTCTAAGGCCACAGCGGTATGGAAAGGCAGGGCAAGATAGTGAACCGGCCCTATAACGCTAGGGTAATAGCGAGGTTCAACAAGGGTGGTAAAACGCTCGGTGTATACGCCTATAACTCTAAACCGGGAGTGAGCACAGCTAGTGACAGTGGTAATACCGTTCCGCCAATCTCTACACAGAAGGTCCCAGTGGTATCAAAGAACTAAAGTTTGCATGCTATGTGGAATTATTTCCAACTCCATTTTCCTTTCAGGTGTGATTCATCTGAGAACCATTAATATAAAGACAATATTAGCTCTGTCCTACCTTCAGGCAGAATAATCAGTGTATCACTTTAATCTTTCTAAGAGCAGGTCACTTTATATGAGTTATGATTATAGATTAGATCCTTACTATTTTTTTTAACTAAAATGTACATTTATTGAATTGGGGATTATTTTTCTTTCTGGCATTTTTAAAACATGGTTTGGGGGATCTCTATTTATATGTATACAATATGAAGTTTGATGGTGTATCTCTTCTTTTTCTATTCTAGGCTATTACAGCTATCAACATATTGTTATGTTAATATTTACTAAATAATAGCTTTTTATGACAGCAGTACTTGAAGCTAAAAACAGGATGCTATGACAACTAATAATGTACATAAGATACAGAGAATCACTATACACCACTGTAGAAATATTACTGTGTTACTTGCTCATGATTATTTCATTTATTTATTTATTTGTTTTTCCTTCTCAGCTAAAGTATTAATTATTTATAGTCAATATGGCTAATCATACATAGATTAGACTATTTTTCTCAAACAGAGTCCTTAAGGCCCTGTAACACTGACATATCCCTGCATCACCAATGATAATCTAATTCCTGGAGTGCTCATACTTTAGTGACATGGGATCTGCTTTTTCCTAGTCATTCAAACATGATCTACCTTACCAACATGCATAAGCTGTCCCTGTCCATCACATTCAAACATGTTGCTTAGCATATGTATGCTTGTACTCATCTATCCATATGTATAAAATTCTAAGATGGTTTCTGCAAGCCACACCCCAGGGCTTTACAGAGTTGGATTTATACAAATCTCCCTGCAATTTGATTTGCCTCAGGAGTCAGGAGGAAGAGGCAGGGGCAAAGCCTCATACCTTCTCCCCCCAAATACACCATGTGAGTTGGCTGAGAAGTAGCGCCCCCTGCCTCTTCAGACAAACAGACTTCCTTACTGCTTGCCCTTTCTCCACTTCAACTTTCACTACTGTGAAGTGGAGGGGCCACCATGTTTGCTCTGGTGAAGGGGAGGGATTATCCTGCTCATTCTAGTGAAGGAGAAGGGCCTCTCCCCTTTGCCAGGGAGAATATAATGGTTCCTCTGCTTCAGAACGGTGAACACCATTACCCCTCTCTTTCACCTTGGAGAAGAATGTTAATGCAAAAAAAAAAAAAAAAAAAAAAAAGAATTCTCAGTGGGGCATTAGGATCCCTCCTGATTCCCCCTACAGCTACTGATCTCCTAGCTGACTCTCCTGGAAGATCAATTAAGGAAACTCAGGGGAGCAAGAGAGCTCCCCTGCTTCTATCCTCCCCAAACTACCGGGTAGGAGTGGGTAGGATTGGGAAACCTGTTCACAAAAATGAGGGAAAGCCTCCCACAATGGCATGAAAGGTTTCCCAAACCCCTCCACTCCTACCCAGTAGTTCAGGTGAAAGCAGGGAAGTTCTCTTGCTCCCCTGATTCTCCTCTATTGATCTCTCATATCTGTTGTGTACTTTAGAGCAGTGTCCTCAGGGCCCACTAACAGGCCAGGACTTAGGGATTTCTCTGCTAGAGCACAGGTGTGGTGATCAGAGGCTCATTCACATTGATTAACTCACCTGTGCTCTAACAAGGAAATCATCAAATCCTGGCCTGTTAGTGGGTCCTGAGGACAGGAGTTGAGAAACACTGCTTTAGAGTAAAAACACACATATTAGTTGAGTAATATCCAGCAAATGCAAAAGGGGGAGGGAGAAAAGAGGAACAGTGTAGGGACATGGGAGTAAAGTGGTAGTTCAAATATTGACTGCAGTCATTGTTGCTGCAACGTGTGTAATAAATGATGATGATCCTTCTCATCCTCTCATCACAGGAGGATGCAATTTAGCAATATTGATCCAAAAGCTCCACCACCAGCTCCAGTACTACAAAACATATAAGAAGAACACTGAAGATGATAATGATTCACATTATAATGTTGATTATGGCAGAATGGAGGAAGATGTAGCAGCGGAACCAACTGTTGCGACTGACAGTGAGATAAACAGAATTGTACAAGCAAGTGGTTAGTGTGGTGGACAAAGAGCTGGAACGTATCACATGCAAAATTTGTGCCCATTTTAGCCGCTCCTACAGTACATGCAACACTCAATATTCCATAGAAGAGCGTAACAACCTGCCCCATTACCCCCTGAAAATGGAGGTCCCTCCATTTCCACACTGTACATGTGAGTAGGGGTGGGCGAAAAGTGAGAAAAATTTCCTGCATGACTTTGTGAAAAACTGCAGATTTTTTTGCGAAAGTTTTCTCTTTTTCTCCAATGCAAAATTTTCCTCCTTTTCACCTATTCCAACAAATTTTTCTCCTATTCTAACACATTTTTCTCCTATTCCTATTTTCTCCTATTCTGACACGTTTTCCTATTCCTATTTTTTTCCTATGTTTAATATGGTGAAACATTTTTCAGCACAGTATTACTTCTTCTGTGGGTTGTAGTGGAGAAATAAGTAGCTGGAAGTAAAAGTTGTGAGTCCTACAGCAACATACACCTTGAAAAATGTGCTTGCATACAGAATGCCTTTGTCCTTTGCCCACAAAACTTACTTTCTGCTTAACCCCTTAAGGACGGCCGATCGTGCATACGGCCATCACTTAACGACCACGGACCATTTTTTTTCGGCATACAGTTCAGGGCTCCCCGAACGGCATGCAGATGCGTGAAGATCCCTGAATTCCATGACTGTCCTAGCACGTTATGGGTCCTTAACAAAAATCTACCTATGATGTGCCAGGACCGTCAAGGATCGTTAAGGGGTTAAGTGACACTGGCACATATTCATGATGATGTCAAGTGATTAAAAAGAAAAGTACAACTTACAATGTGGCAGATGTGTATGGTAGAGGTGTGGGGGGGGGCTAGTGTGGTGTGATTGGTGGGACTTTGACAAACTGCATCCACCCTGGGAGGAGAAGGAGCATCATCATTTATTGCACAAGCTGCTGCAACCATGGTGCAGTCAGTTTTTGTACTTCCACTTCCACTAACACTTCCACTCCCATGCCCCTGCATTTCCTCCACCTTTCCCCCTGCCACTTGTGCATTTACTAGACATTATTCAACTACTGTGTGTGTTTTTACTCTCTACAGTACACAACTGATGAAGTGAGATTTCTTGCCTTGGCCGTCAACAAAATTCTCAATGTCATCTGCTGTTTATCAAGTCTGCCTCAGTCACAGAGCTCCCAGTCATCTGTCTAATATATTTATTTGTTTAATTATTTATGTTTTTTTATTTTTTATTTTTTTTAATTGTCCACCAAAAAACCCAAAAAAAGTATATAAAAAAAAAAACTTCTTTCCCCAGCACAGAGGCAATAAAATTAAAATCATCAAGCAATTTGGACCCCAGCTGCCTGTGTCTTGCCAGTCAATCACACCAAATTTTGGGGTAGTTTGGGTCAACCGCATTCCTCCCTTCTTCTCCCCATTGTGCCCCCAGACTCCCCTACTACAGAGAACAAATGTCCTACCTAAATGACTCCCCAAAACTAAGTTTCAATTCCCCTTTATTTTCCTATCTTCTCTAGCTAAAAAACATGCTGCACAAAATAGAATCCTCTAAGTGTAGTGATAAAATATAAATGTGATAATTTATTAGACAACAAATGTAAGAACAAATAAAATAAATAAATTGCATAAAAAATCCCAGTCAATAAATGAATGGTAAAAGATGTCAATAAATAATAGTTTTTTGAATGTACTCTATCAGTATGTAACTCCCATATATGTATTGTAGTCGTATACAACATTGAACATCATATAATTAGAATGTAGCAGTGGTGAATATCGAGTATCCAATGAATGGATGGCCTCTTACTTGAAAGAGTGTGTTAGCATGCTTTGAGAAAGTTTAGATAAGGTCATCAGTGTCCCTCCAACGGAGTCCTGGTCAAGTTGGTCTGATCGATCTCCACTTACTCTGGATCTTTCAGGTCCTTGTCTCCTGATAAGCTCCTGTCTCTTGTTGGCATGGGGCCTTTGATTGGAACTCAATTCCTGGCCCTGAACTAACCTATAAATATCGTAATAGGGTACCCTAATAAGGTTGTCCACTAAATAATTGCTTCTCTACTCCTTTTTAGTAATAAAATGATAGCCATATGGAATCCAGGAATGTACAGGGTCATATATGCACCTGTCAGAACAAGATTTTGAACTGCTCTAAAGCAGTGTCTGACTCTGGCAGTGAAAGGATGTGTTTGGGTATCCACCCCTGTTTGAATCTGGCAGTATATTTTGGTCTAGTAGTTAAATGAAATGGATAAAAATATGACATTTCAGAGACATCCACACACCCTCAAGAGAATATAAATATAAAGGCTATGTGTATATGAGCATTTGCAACACAATTTTTATACAGCACGGTTTTCATATGAAAAAGGCATATGAGGGGGTACTGATAAGTATTGAGCCTTACACAGACAAAATTGAGCTAGGAAGCTGTAAATTGCAGGGTGTACTGGCCAATGTGTCTATATTCAATGGTGGAAAAATCAACTACCTATAATTTTAACTTATATTTAGTTGTAAGATCCAAAGTGAACATGGCAGCACCTCCAGAAAAGTTCAATGTGGAAGAGCATAGGACCATACTCAAGTTCCTGTTTCTCCAAGGAAAAGGTGCGAAGCAGATCCATGAAGAAATGTCACAAACTTTGGGTGACAGTGGCCCTTCATATGTAGCAGTTAAACGTTGGGTTGTCAATTTCAAAACTGGCCATTTCTGTGTTGAAAGTGAGAAACCCAGTGGAAGGCCTGTTTCTGTCTCTGTGCCTGCAAATGTGAAAGCCATCCATGACATGATCATGGAGGACCTCCAAATATCAGCCAAACATATTGCTACATATCTGGGAAAATCTCATGAGAGAGCTGGTGCCATTAGCCACAACAACTTGGAAATGAGAAAGCTTGCAGCAAAGTGGATCCCAAAATTTTTCACAACCAAACAAAAGAGGAGACGTGTGGAGACATTGGTGGCTGTTTTGGAACATTTTGCAAGAAGTTAGTCAGATTTCCTGGACAAACTGGTAACTGGTGATGAGACATGGATCTACTGTTATGATCATGAGACAAAGGAACAGTCTAAGGAATGGAGACACAGTGGTTCTCTCAGGCCAAAGAAGTTCCGTGTGCAAAGGTCAGTGCAGAAGCAAATGGCAACAGATTTTTGGGATAAGAAGGGAGTTCTGCTGGTGGACTACCTCCAAAAGGGTTCAACCATCAATGTAACATATTACAGTGCTTTATAGATGAAGTTGAGGCAAAACATCAAGGAAAAAACATACAGGAAAGCTCTCCAAAGGTGTCATCCTGTTGTATGACAATGCCCCATCACACACTGCAGGTGACACAATGGCAAAACTGACCTCCTTAGGCTTTCAAGTGATGCCCCATACACCCTGTTCGCCCGACCTGGCTCCTTCTGACTATCACCTGTTCCCCAATCTCAAAAAACACCTAAAGGGACAACGATTTGGGAGTGTTCTGGAGGCAACTAATGCTGCAAATAAGTGGTTACACCAGCAGTCGGAAGAATTTTATTTGCAGGGACTTAAGAAGCTGCAGGACAGATGTCGCAAGTGCATTGACTTCTTGGGGGAATATGTAGAGTAGTGTGGCAGTTAAGCTTCCTAGCTCAATTTTTTCTGGGTAAGGCTCAATACTTATCAGCACCCCTCGTACATTTAACATGCATTTCAGAATAATTTGTGCTGTGTTTTTTTGATGATCATGTCATTTATATGTGAGTTGCTGAGGCTGGAAGTGGACATGACAAGAACTCAATTTTAACACAGGTTCAGTTGCACATGAAAACAGATAAATACATAATGCACCTACATTGAAATCCATTGTACACTTAAAAAGTTGCATTGACAAAATCGACAAAACATACGTACATAAGTCACTCATACAGGAAGTCAGTTTGCACTGTGGGTTTATCAAGTAGAATTATCCAATTTTTTTTTTCACTCTGTAAAGCACTTGTGTCTGTATTATCCAAACCCTTAACTTGTAAAGCTCTGTGCATACATGTGATGCTATATAAACAGATTCAATAATCATTTTTCTCTTGAAATTTAAATGATTTATTTGAAGCTTTCTATCATATTACCACTCCCTTCCAGGCTTTACATATTATGGTCTAGGAGTCTATCCTGATATGTTTTCCATGAAGACCCTGGACCATGTTAATGGATGCTTTGAACAACTTCCAAATTATTATGTCCTTCTAGTGATGTGGGCTTCAGCATTGTTCAAAGTAGGGATGAGGGCTTAATGGCATTAGTACCTCTCTAAAGGGATAGTAAAGTCACCTAAAAAGTAATTGCTATATCCTAGATACAATAAAAAAGATTACTTGCGCTTATTCTTATCTCTCAAACCTTTATGGTTTGAGAGATATACAAAAATAAAGTTCTCCGTTCCTCCCCTTTCTCATACATCAGCTGTATAGCTGACGGAATGAGAACTAGGTCCCAGTACCAGACGGAGGCTCCTCAGGAGTGCCGACATAGTGATATCTAAAAATAAATACTTCATCGTGATACCGTGTTAGCCAGTAGAGTAGATGGGATGCAATGTACTTTTGTAAAAAAAATTAATAAAAAATGCACGAGTGATATAAATGGCCAACTGAAGACATAGAAAGTGCAAGCTTTCAGGATACGAAGTTCCCTTCTTAAGGGTAAGGCAATAGAAGGGTTACTAACTGACAGTATTCAGAACCATGTAAAGACAAACAATATTATTAGTAGGAGTCTGCATGGTTTTATGACTAATTTATTTGCATTTTACGAAAAAGTAAGTAGTAATTTGGACAAGGGAATTGCTGTTGATGTAGTATACTTGGATTTTGCAAAAGCCTTTGATACAGTGCCTCACAACAGGTTACTGCATAAATTAAAAGGCTTTGGTATGTGCTGTGTTTTCTGTATATGGATTGAGAATTGGTAAATGATAGATGGCAGAGAGTTGTGGTAAATGGAACCTTTTCATCTTGGCCTAAAGGTATAAGTGGGGTGCCGCAGGGTTCAGTCCTAGGCCCAATGCTTTTTAATTTGTTTATTAATGATCTAGATGTGGGAATTGAAAGTGGCATCTAAGTCTTTGCTGATAACATTAAGCTGTGTAAGGAAATACATAAAGAGCTGGATGTTTTTGCTCTGCAGAAGGATTTAGATAAACTGAGTGAATGGGCATTTAATATAGATGCATATAAGGTTATGCATTTGTGCCATAGCAACAAACATGCTACATATACTCTAAATGGGAAACAACTTGGGGAATCGTCATTAGAGAAAGATTTAGGAGTACTGATAGATGATAGACTTCACAGCAGTGCACAGTCACTCAGTTGCTGCAAGAGCAAATAGGGTACTATCCTACATAAAATGGGTATAGAACTATGGGATGCTAATATTATTAGTTCTATATAAATCCTTGGTTAGGCCTCATCTAGAATATGGAGTACAATTTTGGGCACCAGTTCTTAAAAAATAAATTAGTGAACTGGAAAAAGTGGAAAGACGTTCAACAAAACTGATAAGGGGATTGGAGGATTTGAGTTATAAAGAGAAACTAGCCAGACTGGGTTTGTTTACATTAGAGAAGAAATGTCTAAGGGGTGATATAATTACCATTTACAAATACATTCATGGTCAATACAAAGAACTATCCAATTAATTATTTAAGCAAAGAGCTGAGCTAAGAAAGAGAGGTCTTCCATTAAGACTAGAAGAAAGGCAGTAAAGTTATGGAATCGTGTGCCTCAGGATGTTGTACCTGCAGAAAATGTAACTGATTTCCAAAAAAGCAATGGATGCTTATCTAGCACAGAACAATATTGAAAATTATGACAGATGGCTTCAATGGAGATACGTTGTTGATCCAGGGAAATATCTGACTGCCATTGGGAGTCAGGAAGGAATTTTTTTACCCACTTGGGGCTTAAATGGAAATGGCGTCAATGTTGTGTTTTTTTGCTTTCCTCTGGATCAACAGGGTTGATTTGGCTTGAGCAGGACTTAATAGGCACATGTCTTTTTTTTTGGCCTCATCAATGTTACTATGTTACATTATCTATTGGAGAAAGACACAAGAGCAAAATTCAGAGGGACAAGTTTAGGTCATGATAAGTTATTAGGGGGTTGGTATTAAGAGGTGTTAATTCTTGCTTAAAAAAATCATCAAATCTATGTATTATATTGTGCTCCACAGTAAAGACAGGACGATATACACAGCAAAAGAATGGGAGCTACTGCACTATTGAGGGCAAAAATTCCCAAATCCAAAAATTTCCCACATGACAGTTTGTGAAAAACGGACAATTTTTCTCTTTTTTCATGAAAATTTTCTCCTTTTCTCCAATGCAAAATGTTCCTCCTTTTTGCCTATTTTGGAAAATACAGAGAACAAATGTCTGACCAAAAAGAATCCCTAAACTTCAACTCTCTAGCTCAAAAACACGTTTCTTTCCCCTATCACAAACACAGAATGGCTGCTGGAAGAGCCTGACACCCTTGTATTTTGCTGTAAAAAAGTCGAGAAAACTTTTATATGTTGGGTAATATTTTTTCTTCCCATTGATTTCAATTCAGTGAGCTAGGCGAAAAAGCATGAAGATGACACTTTCCATGGGAAATGTTCTGCCAAGTGGAAAGTGCCATTTTTTGCCAATTTTGGTTTGAGGAGAAAGTTTTCGCCCATCTCTACTCCAGTGCATTGCTAAGTATTCAATGGATTGAAAGCCCCATTTAGATCAATGGGAATTTTGAAAACCACTGTGTGATGCAACTGGTTTGCTCCAAAATTGCTTCAAATCTTTTGTGCATACTACCCATAGGTGCAATTTGTTTACTCTACTGCAATAGGTTTATCATTTCCTTTGCTAGGGAAAGGTTATATAACAAAGAATCAAGGAACTATAAATCATTTGGTTTGCTCCAGAATTGCACATTTTAAAGCAGAACTTTCACGTTATATAAAGTCGCCCTGCAATAATTAAGCAGATAGTGACTAGCTTTATATCCATCTCTTACCTCTCAGAAGTAGCCGATTGTAAACTAATCCTTAATCTTCGGAGACTGACGGCCAGATTTGTGCAGTCTGCGCACCTGCTCTGCCAGTCATTTCTAGTAACCTTATGACACACTGCAATGTTTCTTAATGGAGACTGGACTGACAGTGCAGATGCGCAGACAAGATGTCTACACTGAATATTAAGGATTACTTTACAATTAGCTATTTCTGAGAGGTAAGAGATGGATTATAAAGCTAGTCGCCATCTGCTTAATTATTGCAGGGCCACTTTACATAACATGAAAGTTCCTTTTTAAACCCTTAAGGACTAGTGGTCCTGAGACGTTTCCATCCCATAAGGACCGCTTTGATCCTTGCCGACGTGCTGGTACATGTGACCTGTTGCGTGTATCGGCGCGCCGCTTTGGGGCCTGAAAGAGACTGCTCCAGTCTTGGAGTGGTCAGTTTTAGGCCCCATTTTTACTTACAGCGCTCCCGGTGGAGCACTGTAAGTAAAAAGTATGTGACGTGCTATGACCGTCATCGGTCCTTAAGTATTTAAGGACCATGAAGGTCATAGTACGTCATGTAGTCCATAAGGGGTTAAGCTTACAGAATTGCAATTATAGATTTATGTTTTGAAAGACAACCAGCAAATACTGGGAAAGAAGAAAGGCATGAGTAACTACACATGCAGAGAGATTTACTTCCTTGATAAAGATAAAAATTCATCATTTGATTTCAATCTCAAGCTCCCATAACGTATTGACGTGAGAAATGCTCTCTCTGATATAGTAAAAGGCTCTCTGTGATAAACAGAAATGTTTGCAGTGATGAAGAAGACATAACCCTAGAAGAAAGTCAGCTCCATTAGATCCTCTTGTCAAAATGAAATGTGAGCTCCAAACCTACTGCAGTGAAGCAACATGATTAACCTGTTACCACATCTAGAGTGAGAGATAACACCTCATGTATGTTGTCTTCTCTCATATATGACTGGTAATTTAGATTATGGATTTGACAGAGCTGCAGTAGGATACTAATATGAAATATAATTCAAGATACTGCACGTGGATTAATGTAGCAGTAAGTTTTCCTTGTTGAGTAAAACAAGTATACTTCCAATGCTGGGCGATTTTGCATTCAGACATTACTAAAGATCAAATAAGTTTGTTTTTTTAATCAAACTGTAATTTTCTATACTCAATAACAGATGGGGATGGTTCTATAACATACTACAGAGAGAAATAATCAGAGACTTAAACTATCCACTAGAGTTCAATATTAGAATGAAATCTGCATTTTAGACACTAGTTGGTGCTGTTTATTTTATATATTATTATTATTATTCTTTATTTATATATATAAATAACATAAAGCGCTAGCCTGCGAAGCTCCCTGACTGTGAAACCGCTCATGCACAGTAGAGACTGCAGGAAAGATGCAGTCATGCACAGTAGAGACTGGCCGAACGCACTGATCCGGAGCAGGGAGTTCCGGATGGCTCATCGCCTGTCTGTGCTCCCGGCTATATATACAGTATTGTGCAAAAGTCTTAGGAAGGTGTGAAAAAGTGTTGTAAAGTAAGAATGCTTTAAAAAATAGACATGTTAATAGTTTATTTTTATCTAATGACAAAATGCATTGTGAGTGAACAGAAGAAAAATACAAATCAAATCAATATTTATTGTGACCACCCTTTGCCTTCAAAACAGCATCAATTCTTCTAGGTAAACTTGCACACAGCTTGTTAAGGAAGTTGGCAGGTAGATTGTTCCAAGCATCTTGGACCAACCACAGTTCTTCTGTGGATTTAGGCAGCCTCAGTTGCTTCTCTCTCTCTCTTCATGTAATCCTGGAAAGACTCAATGATGTTGAGATTAGGACTCTGTGGAGGCCATACCATCAATTACAGGACTACTTGTTCTTCTTTACGCTGAACATAGTTCTTAATGAATTTGGCTGTATGTTTGGGGTTGTTGTCATGCTGCAGAATAAATTTGGGGTCAGTCAGCTGCCTCCCTGATGGTACTGCATGATGGATAAATATCTGCCTGTACCTCTCAGCATTGAGGAGACCATTAATTCTGACCAAATCTCCAAATCCATTTGCAGAAATGAAGTCCCAAACTTGCAAGAAACCTCCACCATGTTTCACTGTTGCCTGTAGACACTCATTCTTGTACCTCTCTCCAGCCCTTCAATGAACAAACTGTTTTCTGATACAGCCAAATATTTCAGTCCAGAGCACCTGCTGCCATTTTTCTGCACCCCAGTTCCTGTGTTTTTGTGCGTAGTTAAGTCTTTTGACCTTGTTTCCATGATGGAGGTATGGCACAGTAGATGGGTGTACCAGGATTCCACTGTTTTCTGCCAATTCTGAGCTGATGGCACTGCTGAACATCTTCTGATTGTGAAGGGAAGTAAGCATGTATGTATCTTTATTTATATAGCGCCATACATGTACACAGCGCTTAACAGAAGTTGAAATAATACAATACAATAACGACAGAACTGGGGTTAAGAGCATTAAGGTTAAGTACAATCATTACATTATTTGTGAGGGAAAGTGCAGCAAGGGAATCATACACTAGGAAAGGGACCCTGCCCCAAGGAGCTTACAATCTAGGCTGAATTCATATTGACAAACAGAGACACTAGGAGGAGTATTATAAGTGCAGGTACAAGGTGTGGTGAAAGAAGTGCAGAAGGATTCTGATGTGACTGTCAGTGTGCAGAAGGAGGACATTGCTATTGAGATGCCTCCCTGAGCAGGTGGGTTTTGAGGAGTTGCTTGAAAGTGGTGATTGTGGATGATTGGTGAACGGTGATGGGGAGGGCATTCCAGAGTAGAGGAGCAGCCAGTGAGAAAGATTGTAGTCGAAAGATGGCTCGAGTTGTGTAGGGAGAGGACAGGAAGAACCCTTGAGAAGACCGTAGGGGACGGGAAGGGGTGTAGCGGGAGATAAGGGCAGAAATGTAAGAGGGTGCTGAAGAACAGAGTGACTTACAGGAGAGGAGGAGAATCTTGTAAGAAATACGATACTTTATAGGTAGCCAATTGAGGGATTTCAGGAGGAGATGAGATGGAAGGTATCTGGGAGCAAATGTGGTGATTCTTGCGGCTGAATTGATAACAGATTGAAGTGGAGAGAGATGAGAAGCAGGAAGACCAGAGAGTAGAATGTTGCAGTAGTCAAGTCTAGAGGGAACAAGTGCCTTAGATAGTGTTTTAGCTGTTGATAGGCAGAGGAACGGACGTATTTTTGCAATATTTTTTAGGAAGAAGTGACAAGTTCTAGTGACAACTTGGATACGGGGTGAGAAGGTTAATTTAGAATCAAGTATGACCCCAAGACAGCGTGCTTTGGATGCTGAGTGTATAACACAGTTTCCTATTGTGATGGAGAAGGGGGTTGGTGGATGGGTTTTAGGAGGAAACACCACCAGCCCTGTCTTAGCCATATTAAGTTTAAGGTGGCGGTGGGCCATCCATGATGAAATGGCTGAGAGACATTGAATGACTCCAGACTGCACAGCTGGAGTGAGGTCAGGGACAGAGAGATAGATTAGTGTGTCATCTGCATACAGATGGTAATTAAATCCAAGAGATGAGATGAAGTCACCAAGTGAGAGTGTGTAGAGTGAAAAAAGAAGTGGTCCCAGGACTGATCCCTGAGGTACACCTACCGAGAGGTCGAGGGGAGACGAGAAAATGTTAGAAAAAGAAACACTGAAAGTACGTTTAGAGAGATAGGAGGAAATCCATTCTAGAGGTGTGTCACGGATGACAAGTGTATGAAGTGTGTCCAGTAGGAGTGCATGGTCAACAGTGTCGAAAGCAGCAGATAGATCTAGTAGGATTAGTATACTAAAGTGTCCTTTGTCCCTTGCTGTGTGTAGATCATTAGTGATTTTTGTTAGAGCTGTCTCGGTAGAATAGTTGGAACGGAAACCTGACTGTAAAGGGTCGAGAAGAGAGTTCCTATTGAGAAAAGAGATCAAGCGGGAAAATACCAGGCGTTCCAAGATCTTAGATGTAAAGGGGAGGAGAGAAACCAGACGGTAATTTGAAAGGCAGGTGGGGTCGAGTGAGGGCTTTTTGAGTATAGGTCTGACTATTGCATGTTTGAATGAGGATGGAAAAGTTCCGGTAGAGAGAGAGGAGTTAAAGATATTAGTAAGGCTGGGAGCAAGAGTACTTGCAAGAGCCTTAAGAAGGTGAGAGGGCATGGGATCTGAGGGGCAGGTAGTGGGTGGAGAGGAGGATAGTAAAAGAGATACCTCCTCCTCTGTTATAGGGGAGAATGAGCTGAGGGTTGCTCGGGGTGGACAAGGAATCAGAGGCATAGGAGGAGAAGATGTAGAGCCCATCGTTTGTTGGATGGACTGTACCTTGTTTTTAAAAAAGTCAGAAAAGTCCTGTGGAGTGTTGGAGAAGGAGGAGCAGTTCAAGGTTGGGGGTTTGAGAAGAAAATCGAAGATTTTAAAGAGGTCACAGGGGTTAGATTTGTGGGTAGTGCTAATCTGAGAGAAGTATTTCTGTTTAGTCTGGGTGAGAGCTGTGTTAAAACAGGATAGCATGAATTTGTAATGGTGGAAGTCGGCAAAAGAATGAGACTTTCGCCAAAGACGTTCTGCAGCTCGACAGCAGGTGCGTAGCATGCGGATTGTTGAATTTAGCCAGGGTCTGGGATTCCTGGGGCGGGAGTGTCGATGTTGAAGGGGAGCATGCAGGTCCAAAGAGGACATTAATGTGGTGTTATATTCGTGGACCAGAGTGTCTATGTTAGTAGTAGTAGCAGTAGAGCAGAGAGAAGAGAGGGAAGTCTGCACAGTCGATATCAGGTCTGGTAGTTTGACCGAGTGTAGGTTCCTGGTTAGGACGGGTGATTTAGGGAGGGCAGGGGAAGGTGTGTGAGATAGTGTGAAGGAGACAAGATGATGGTCAGAGATTGGAAATGGGAAAATTGTGAAGTCAGAGACTGAGCAGTTTCTGGTTAGAACTAGATCTAGCCAGTGACCATCCCTGTGAGTGCTGGCAGCAGTCCACTGTTGAAGGCCAAAGGACAAGGTCAGTGAGAGAAAGCGGGAGGCACTAGATGAGGATGTATCATCAGTGTGTAGGTTGAAGTCTCATGATGTGTCTTTCATCTGCTGCACTAAGTTTCCTTGGCTGACCACTGCGTCTATGGTCCTCAGTGTTGCCTGTTTCTTTGTGCTTCTTCAGAAAAGCTTGGACAGCATATTTGGAAACCCCTGTCTGCCTTGAAATTTCTGTCTGGGAGAGACCTTGTTGATGCAGTATAACTACCTTGTGTCTTGTGGCTGTGCTCATTCATGGTGTATGACTTTTAACATTTAACTGCCTTCAGCAACCTCACATTTTTAGCGGAGTTTGGCTGTTCCTCGCCAAGTTTAATTCTGCCTACACAGTTGTTTCTGTTAATGATTGTGTTTCCACCCACAAATTAAATTGATGATCATTAGTAGGGATGGGCGAAATATCCCGTCATGTTCCCGCGGGAAATTCTGCAAAAACCAAGTTGTTGTCCGCTTTTTTGTGGGAAAATCCATTTTAAAACTAATGATTCAAATTTTTGCATTTTTCGCCCATTGGCCAAAACTTTTTGCCATTTTTTCAATGGCTAGAAAGTTTCCTCCCATTGATATACGTTGTTTTCACCTTTTCGCTATAAAAATGTCATATGTGCAGAAATCAAACACAACAGAAGCAGCTACAGAGCGAGGTAGATGTGCTGCGCTGTTCTGCTGTGATATTTTGGCAAAATTGAGGCAGGAGAGCTCATAGTGACTACTACCATTGTGAGCAGAGTGAAAAATAATCAATGGAGGAGCTGGAAGGATCCTTATGTGTCCACTGAGTCTGAGGAGGAGGAGGAAGTGAGCACTACTGAACCAATGCTGTCCTTGCCCACTAAATCACCCCAAGAGATCTTGGGGAATTTAATGGAAAGGGAGGGAGAAAAGGGAATGTGAAGGAAGGGAGAAAAGGGTGGAACTAGTGAGAGCAGGACAGGTCAGCTGCCTGTGCCTGCTGCTAGGTGTGCTGCCACTGCTGCCACCATTGCTGCCTCTGTTGAAATCAGTGTTGTGCCTGCTGCCAGTGCTAAACCTGCTGCCACCAGTGTTATAGCTGCTGCCACCAGTGCTGAAGCTGCTAGTGTGCCTGGTAATAATCAGGAGGGGGAAGGAGAAGATGATGCCAAGTCTGACAGCAGGGGACCCTAAGTCACACTTGCCATCCCCAAGCAGTCCCGCCAGTGCTTGTACTAAGGAGGTCAAGCAGCTTGTTAGTGTTACAAGTGAAGGAGGGGATAATCATTTTATTACTAGTGACTGTAAGGAGGAAGACTCTGGGGCTGAACTTGATGTGCATGGTGTTAGTAGTAACAGTAATGGTAAAGCGGCCGGTGGGACTACTACCACCAGCAGGAGCACAGATCAGCTGCCTGTGTCTGCTGCTACTGCTGCTAGTGCTAGTCTGCCTTCTTCTTCAGGTAAAAAAGAAATGCCAAGTGTGACCTGCTGTCACATTGCTCGTCACCTCCTCCAAGCAGCAGTGAGATGTCTGTAATAGAGTAGTAGCACTTAGAGACTAGTGGTGGTGGTGTTGCTGGAGAAGATGGGGTGGAAGAGACATTGATGGCCTTTTTAGCAGAAACTGAGAAGGAATGGGAGACAGGAATGAGGATGGGCATCACCACCACCACTAGCAATAAGCTTTTGGAATTTGCGGAATTTGCAATTAATCTAATTCCTGCTGCTGCTGAGATGAAAGGGCAGCAGGGTGCTGAGGAGCAGGCTAGTGTGTCACAGACCACCGTGGACACAGTGGGAATGGGGTCAACAAGTGATGCGGGACTAGAACAGGTTCCACTTGCTAGCAGTAACAATACTCCTGATCCTAGTTGCAGTGCTGATTCTGAGGCAGTAGCAGCAACAGCAGCAACATTATCTGCTGCCACAGAAAGTGAAGGGGAACGTGGAGGACAAGAAGAAAGAGCCCATTCTTCTCCACCAGTTCCCTCCCCCTCCCCTCAGAAGTCATGGGTGTGGGACTATTTTTCTCTTCCAGCAGGCACAGTGCAGTCATCATCAACAATAGTACAGTGCAAAATTTGTGACAAGTTAGTGAGAAGGGGAAAGGAGGGAACACACCTTGGCACAACCTCCCTGGTAACACACATGAAACACAGACACCATGACATTTATGTCAAACATGTTAAAGCCAAACATCCATTATAGAAATCTAGCAACGTTGTTACTGTGCCCCCTGACTCTCCAGAAAGACACCAAGAGGCGATGTGGAGATCAAAAAGGAATAATAAATAAACCCAGACAGACACTGGAAGTTCCATGATGAGCAAAACAATTATCTCACCATCAACATCACCTTCTTCCTCTAGGGTAACAGCTACATCTTGTGCCAGTCCATCTTGTTCATCGTTACCTCCCCCACCAAATGATAGCCTCTCTGTTGATGTTAGGATATGGCAGTTCGTCTCTACCCATTGCACACTGTGTGGTGCACTGACCACACATGCCATGTGGTGGAGGAGAATCAATGCCAGGTCATCAAGCGGCATATGAGGAGATTCCATCCCACAGAATATGCTAAGATGCTGACAGGGAGGGTTCATCTTTACTATTAAACTGTCAGCAAGTTGTCACGTGTCCTTAGCTGGTTGTGGACAAGGGGTATAGAGACTGCAGCAGTGAGTAGGTTCTGGTGTCATGGTGGTTGGATACAGTTGTGCCCCCAGATGTTATATACCACACACACTGTGCACATTGCAGTTGCTGATGAGAGCCACAGTTCCTGCTCTCAAGGGAGAAATTTCTATTCTAATAACAACACACCCATGATTTTGGAGGAGGGGCAGGTGAAGAAGAATTATTGATCAAATTCTTCTTTTTCCCACATAGACTGCAGCCTACTTATTGTGCTGCTACTGCCTCAGGCACATCACTGGAGATAGTCGCAGCAAGTGGAACCTTCATCATTCATCACCCATGTTACTGCTATTGTTGATCCCATTCCCTTTCAGCTGCCTAATCATCCTGCACTTAAACATCTCAGCAGCAGCAAGAACAGCAGTTGCAAATTCCACAATTATGGACTCAGACTCAGGAGGGGGACATTTGACAATGGTCAGTGGCCACTGGCCAATATAACCTGCTGGCACTAGGCCAGTAGGGCATTATTTTTCTCAGGGCTTGTGCTTTAAAAAAATGCAAAAAAAAACAAACAAAAAAAAAAACATAGTCCTACAAAATAAAATAAACAATTTTTGGCATATGCTATAAACCACCAAATTTCGATGACAATGTTGAAGCTCAACTGCTATTGCAAATGAGGAAAGCTGCCCAGCTTGGGCATACTATAATTATGGGAGATTTTAATTATCCAGATATCAACTGAAAAAATGAGACCTGTCAGAGTGCTAAGGAAGACAGGTTTGTGAGCATACTTCGGGAAAACTACATATCACAAATGGTGGAAGTGACGACAAGAAATAACAATGTATTGGACATAGTGATAACTAATAACACAGAAATGGTATCCAAAATTAAGGTAAGTGAACATTTGGGAAACAGTGATCACAACATGGTTACATTTGAGATTAGTCTGGCAAAGCAAAACTGTATAGGTTCAACCAAAACTCTTAATTTTAAAAAAGCTAACTTCAAATTGTTAAGGGCTTCAATGCAACACATAGACTGGGATATTGTATTTAAAGGCAAAAATACTGAGGAAAAATGGTCAGAATTCAAATTTAGGTTGCAGAAATGTACCAAACAGTATATACCAATGGGGAACAAATGCAAAAGAAGTAAGTCACAGCCAATGTGGTAAACTGCACAAAAAAACTCATTCAAATGATTTAAGTCTGAAGGAACGGAACAATCTTTCTTAAAATACAGGGAGTGCAACAAAGATTGCACAAAGGCAATTAGGGTAGCAAAAATAGATAATGAAACTCGAATTGCAAGGGAAAGGAAGACTAATCCAAAAAAGTTTTTCAAATATATAAATAGCAAAAAACTTAAGAGAAAGTGCATTGGACCATTCAAAAAGGAGATGGGTGAGTTGATTAGTGAGAATAAGGAAAAGGCAGATGTTTTAAACACTTTCTTTGCATCAGTATATACAAGGGAGCAAGGAATGGTAGAAGAGCCTCCACAAGTAACAAATAAAACAATACAATTATCCTTGTCAACTACAAACTTGAAAACAGTGACCAGTGTCAAACAGAAGTAGCAAAGGCAAACAAAATTCTGTCTTGCATAAAACGAGGTATCGAAGCAAGAGTGGATAACATTATTTTGCCATTATACAAATCATTGGTAAGACCTCACCTTGAGTATGCAGTGCAATATTGGGCACCGGTTCTGAAAAAGGATATACTAGAACTAGAGAGGGTACTGCGAAGAGCAACAAAATTAATTAAGGGAATGGAGGACTTGACATATGAGGAACGACTAGACAAACTTGGTTTATTTACTCTAGAGAAAAGACAACTAAGAGGAGACCTTATCACATTGTACAAGTATATGAGAGGTCAATAGAAGGATCTCTGCGGTGAGCTATTTATTCCAAGGCCTGATCAGGTAACCAGGGGACACCCCTTGAGATTAGAGGAAAGGAGGTTTAGACTTCAGCAGAGGAAGGGGGTTTTTACAGTAAGGTCTGTTAAATTGTGGAATTCATTGCCCAAGGAGGTGGCTATGGCAGATACAATGGATACATTTAAGAGAAGATTAGATACATTTCTTTCAAAAGGGAACCTACAGAGTTATACTGTTTATCAGTAGGCAGATCAGGAAGGTCTGATAAATACTAACTTAATTGGTTGCAGGAAAGCTATAAAATTCTTAGTTACTGGGGTATGAGGAGAAGGTTGAACTTGATGGATTTGTGTCTTTATTCAACCTAATTTACTATGTTACTAAGTCTAAGTCCTACAAATCAATGCTTCTTCAGGGCTTGGGCCTCTAACAACAAATTTAACAAATCATCCTCTACAAAATACTCTATAAAGTCAAGTTTCAGTTCACCTCAGTGGCAGCTTATGTCAGGGGGTTCCTGTCTCTATCACTTTACATACACATTTCTTATTTTATTTTGTTGATTTATTTTTTTATTAACTGTCCTCCTAGTCAAGAAACCCCCCAAATTCCATGTTCAACTCATTCATTCCCCAGACTCTACCCACCAATACATTCACCATCCTCAGACCCCTTTTATACCATTTCTTATGGGGTTTTCTGAATTGTATTTAGGATTTATTTTTTATTAACTGACCCCTAATCCCAGTAAACAACCCCACAAAAAACATTCCCTGTTCAACTGATTCTTTCCCCACACCCCACCAACACAGGCACCCTCATGCCCCTTTTATACTATGCTTTTGGGAAATAAAATAATATTTATTATGTGTTGTGTGTAACTTAAATGTTCCCATTGATTTCAGTTGAATGAGCTAGGTGAAAAAAGCGTGAAAAAGCTGAAAATCTGCACTTTTATTGTCACAATACTACGTACTTGGATTACTTTGGACATATTTACTATTCATGGGGGCCCTTTTTTGCAATGCGTTGTGTACCCCTCTGGCACTCAAGGGGTTAAACTATGTATTAGTGTGCCGGATATTTATACATGGTACTTATACTTGTCTGTTTATTTTTACAGCAACAAGATAGAAGAGATGAAAGAAGAATGGAGACAGACAGTGGATGATAGTGTCACGGTTTGTTATGACTCTCAGACACAGAGTTAGGTAAAAACACAACTTTATTGAAAAGTTAAAGAAAACCCTATTGGGTAGCATACACATACAATATATATTGAGCGAATTACATAGTAGCATAATACTGATACATGGAATGAGATACAGGCTCTACCGGCCCTGCCAATACGGGGTAAGGCAACCTTAGTTGGCACAAGATGGTAACAGGTTCTACCGGCCTTACCAATATACTGGGCAGGGCAGCCTGGAGACTAGTGTAATGAAGAAGAGGCTCTACCAGCCTTGCCAATATACCGGGCAAAGCAGCCTGGAGACAGGTACCACGAATAGTTAAGGCTCTACCAGCCCTGCCAATATACCTGGCAAAGCAGCCAAAAACTGAGACTGCGAGTAATGAGGCTTTACCGGCCTTTCCAATACCGGGTAAGGCAACCCAAGGAGGAATAGAAACGATTAGGTTCTACCGGCCTTACCAATACCGGGCAAGGCAGCCTAGACTGCTGATAATGGTGGCAGCACAAGTTGCTGAGGTGACTAGCTAGGTGGAGACACCAGTCACCTAAGATGACAAGCAAGGCCCACAGGATATACAGAACGGAGTAGACTGCCAGCCACACATGAATGGAACAAAAAAGAAGCAGCGTACCACAGTCACAACCGGTGCTGTCAGATAGTGCAATTAGCTACCGGTTTAAACAGGGAGCAAACCAGTACCCGCGTACTGGTGGAAACCTTCAATCTGTCGGGCTGTCTAGGACTGAACAGCCTCCGATAAGTGGAGCATACCAGTACCCGCATACCGGAATAACCAGTGACTCTACCGGTGTGACAGCAGCCGGTTACAGTGGAGCGAACCAGTACCCGCGTACTGGAGAAAGCAATGACTCTACTGGTGCATCAGAAGCTGGTTACAGTGGTGTGAACCAGTACCCGCGTACAGGAATAACCACTGAGTCTCCCGGTGCATCAGTAACTGGTAACAGTGGCGCAAACCAGTACCCGCGTTCAGGAGTAATCAATGATTCTACCGGTGCAACAGCAGAAAGTTGCAGTGGAGCGAACAAGTACTCGCGCACTGGAATAACCAATGACTCTACCGGTGCAACAGCAGCCGGTTACAGTGGAGCGAACCAGTACCCGCGTACTGGAGTAAGCAATGACTCTACCGGTGCATCAGCAGCCGGTTACAGTGGAGTGAAACAGTACCCGCGTACCGGAATAACCAGTGATTCTCCCGGTGCATCAGCAACCGGTTACAGTGGAGCGAACCAGTACTGGCGTACCGGAGTAGCCAATGACTCTACCGGTGCATCAGCAGCTGGGTACAATGGAGCGAACCACTACCCACGTACCGGAGTAACCAAAGACTCTACCGGTGCATCAGCAGCCGGTTGCAGTGGAGCAAACCAGTACCCACGTACTGGGAATCCAACAAGTGAATAAAAATGTCGCCCAGACCACAGGAGAAGACAGGCACCCGGTAGATGGTACAAGCAGGAACCCAGCCGAGGATGAAGAGGTACAGCTCTGCAGATGGTCAATCGGATCTGGAATGGCAGCATGAAACAGCAACAGGTACAGCAACTCCTACCGGATCAGGAACGGATGCAGGAACCAGGCGACTAGGAAGCAGGAACTGGATGACCACAGGCAACAGGAACAGCGACAAGGCCCAGGAAGCTCAGGAACTCAATGCAGGTGCAAACAGCATAGAGACAACACGAAAGGGCACCCAAAGGGTGCCCAAGCTCAGTCTAAATAGGCAATGCAGGGCGGGCTGAAGGCAAGCAGCCAATGGAGAGCCCCCTACAGGTAACTGACATGTAAAGGCAGCAATCACGGGCGCCGTGATAGACAGGTAAGTGTAAGACATTTTAGTTAATGATCAGTGCTTGTCAGTATGTCAGGCACCGATCGATAGCTTTTTTACTGTTAAGTTCCCAATACTACCGTTATCTAGCTGCGTTTTGGGAACTTAACGCACAAAATGGAAATTTGGACACAACACCAGCCTACGACTCTCCGCTTCCTGACTGACTGACTTGTTGAGGTCACTGTTGGTCATAGGCTTTGGGCTTTCTGATTTGTCGAGTGCAGTAAATGTCAATATTCTCTGACACCTCCATCTGAAGTTAAGGCCTACACCTAGATGTCCTGGTAGACGACTCATTCCGACTGAAGTTATCTTTGACTTTCACCAAGGTTCCATATCAAACTGTCATCCGTCTAGTCGTCTCCATCTAATAGAACATGAGAACTGCCCTCTTGCATTCCAGATACTACCTCTACCTGTGGAACTTGGAGAAGGACTCTATCCAGCTTCCCTCTCTGTGGGTACTCAGGACTCAATCCAGCTTCCCCCTCTGTGGGTACAGCTCTGTGGAATTAGTTGACGCTATATAAATAAAGAATAATAAATAATAATAAAATACTCTACCCTCATTAGATTCCACACAGAGATCTGACACTGTGATTCAGAGACATCAGAGCCCACCAGAAGATAGTGATTCTAACACCAGAACCACACCACATGCCCTGTGACAGAAGTCACATCAGCAGCCCCATATAAAGTTGCACCACACTCTCAGGGCCTAGAGTAATTACATGAAAAGGAAATGCCAATTTCCTTCAGGTGGCTGAAATGGACCAACTAGAAAATGTCCCATTTATAACAACCAGTTCAGGATACATGAACAGATATCTTCTACCAAATCAAGGCCTTTTAATTTATGCACTAACCTGTTGTGGGGAATATCAAAGGCTTTTGCAAAACTCAAATATACTACATAAAAAACTATATATTTGTCTAAGTTATCATTTACCCTTTTGCTGAATGCAAGTAAATTAGTTTGACATGATCTAATCTTCATAAAATCATGATAAATCTTCTTAATAATGCTGTTGGTCATCATATGATCTTTAATACTTTTGGTAACCCACTATGGAAGCCAAAATGACAAGTCTGTAATTTCCTGTTTTATATCTTGCACCTTTTTCTGAATAAAGGTTCTACATCTGTTTTTCTCCCACTCACAGGGCTCTATAACCAATGAGAGGTAATTAATAAATATTAAGTACAATAGTCTTGTGATTTCTGAACTAAGCTTATCAATACTTCTTGATGTATGCCTTCAGGGCCAGGTGCTTTATTCGCTATTAATGTTTTCATTCTCTTTTGAATACTTTTGGTAACCCACTATGGAAGCCAGAATGACAGGTCTGTAATTTCCTGTTTTATCTCTTGCACCTTTTTTTGAATAAAGGTTCTACATCTGTTTTTCTCCCACTCACAGGGCTCTATAACCAATGAGAGTTAATTAATAAATATTAAGTACAATAGTCTTGTGATTTCTGAACTAAGCTTATCAATACTTCTTGATGTATGCCTTCAGGGCCAGGTGCTTTATTCGCTATTAATGTTTTCATTCTCTTTTGAACTTTGTATTCAGTGACTTATATACATGATGTAGGAAATTCTGTAATAATCCATGTTTGCCAAAAACCTGCCATTGTCGCATTTATACAGAAGGAAATCATTTAAGGAGTCAACCATTGCGTTATCCTCACTAAATAATTCACCTGTTTCATTTAAGGGGCCCATTATCATCCTTAAACTTTTTACCATATATATAGTTGTAGAAATGTTTAGGATTTTCCTTAAGGTTTTTTGATTTTGTGATGCATCCTACACTTCTTACTTAAATAATGTAAAAGCCTACTTCTTATTCCTCATTGTCCTGATAACTTCTTTGCGAAGCCATATAGTATGTAATTTTTTCCTCATGCATTTATTCCACTACTAGTATGAAAGCCCGTGTACACGGGCTTAAGTGCCACCCAGCGGCCCCGGCTACTACCCTGGAGCTGGGAGCAGAGACAGTTGGTGAGCCATTCAGAGCGCCCCGCTCCGGATCAGCGCATGACTGCATCGCTCCAGCAGCCTCTACTGCACATGTGCGGCTATGCACACAGGGATCTTCGCAGGCTAGCGCTTTATATTAATTAGAGATTATATACATGGAAGTGTATATTTATCAATGGGTATTTTTAAAAAATGACATCTTTATTGTGCATATGCCAACATAACAAGTGGACTAGAGTACAAAGTGACAGACACAGGCAGAGTAAGAGAGTAATTTGGTGATGGGATGGTGTTGGGATGTGAGGGATACATATAATGTTGCCATCTGTGTTGTGGTGAGATTTATCTTTCGACTTCACATCCACTGTTGCTGTAATTAAAGAATTGGCTGCCCAGATTATGTTATTTTACTTTTGAATTTGGGGTACCACAGCCATAGTATCTGTCCATCTCAGGAGGAATTAGATCTAGATCTATGGTTCTCAACCCATGCTGTTAGGACCCAAAAACAAGCCAGGATTTGTGGATTTCCTTATTAGAGAGCAGGTGAGAGTTAATCAAATTGACCTAACCTCTGATTAACAACCTGTGTTCTAGCAAGGAAATTCATAGATCCTAGCCTGTTAGGCAGCCCTGAGGGCATGGGTCGAGGACCTCTGATCTAGACTATACTGGAACATCTTTACCTCATTTATATACCTATAATGCCAAATGGGTTTGCCCATGACATGTCTCTACTTGTTTTCATATTGTTTTACAATTCTGTACATAGTCATTTGAGCACTTCCCATCTTTTCATCTGTATATTATGTATGGACATCATTATTTGAGCATTATGCATCTTTGCATCATTTCAGAGTTATTAATTTCTCTGTTTTACAATCTATCTATTGTATGAATTACTAAATCATATCTCTTCTTGCTATATTCATGTCACGGTTTTATTGAACACTCAGACAATTGGGTAGGATAAAATAGAAAAGCTTTATTAGGCAAAAATACTGGGTAAGGCAGCCTGATATCTGGTGCAACAAGGAACTGAGGAGGCTCTACCGGCCTTACCGAATACCGGGTAAGGCAGCCTAACATCTGGAGCAACAAGGAACTGAGGACGTAACCGTTAGTGACCTGACAGCACAGACTGAGTGTATGTAACAGAGGCCACAGGGAATCACAGACTGCGTGAGGTAATGAACTGGCAACGGTAACTGCTTAGTGACCAGATAGCACTGACTGGTTGTGCTTAACGGAGGCCACAGGGAATCACAGGCTGCATGTAGGTAATGAACTGGCAACGGTAACCGCTTAGTGACCGGATAGCACTGACTGGGTGTACTTAACGGAGGCCACAGATAGTCACAGGCTGAGCATAGAGCGGGTAGGCAATGGTAACCGCTAGTGACTGGATAGTACAAGCTGGGTGTACGCAATGGAAGCCACACTGATACACAGGCAGAGAGTAGCACAACCGGAGGCAACAAATCGGAAAGGACTGACAATAATAGCGAGGGCAACACAAATAGCGTAAGTCAGTCAATGACTGGATCAGTATCAGAGAGCGGAAGTCAACCACAGCCTGGATCGGTACACAGAGAGCAGTAGTCAGCCAAAGCCTGGGTCGGTACACAGAGAGTGGTAGTCATCCAAAGCCTGGATCGGTATACAGGAGCAGAACAGGAACAAGGTCAGATGGAAACCGGATCAACACGGAACAGGAGCACAGAATAACGTAAGGTCAGGAACACCACGAAAGGGCACCGGCCTAGTGACAGGAGGGCGTATATAAAGGCTAGCCCTGGGAGGGGCTAGCCAGCTAGCACCAATAAGAGACAGCCAAACACAAACCCGGAATTAAGAATGTTGCACATAGAATCACAGTACCGTGATAGTTCATTAGCATATGTCTTTTTATTTTATGTAGTAGAAATACAGCTTGTTTTGATCTATATAGTAGATGAGGCTGAAAAAAAGACACGCATCCATCAAGTCCAGTCTATGCCTAAACACCCCTCTTGATCCAGAGGAAGGCAAAAAAAAAAATTGAAGCCATTTCCAATTAATCCACAGGTGGGTAAAAAATTCCGTCCGGACTCCAAATGGCAGTCAAATAGTTCCTTGGATCAACAACCTATCTGCATTAAAGCTATCTGTCATAATTCTCAATATTGTTCTGTGGTCGATAGGTATCCATTGTTTTTTTGAAAGCAGTTACGGTTTCTGCAAGCACAGCATCCTGAGACAAAGAATGCCATAGATTTACTTCCTTTACTGTAAAAATCCCTACCTCTGTTTAAGTCAAAAGCTCCTTTCCTCTAGTCTTAAAGGATAACCTCTCATTCTAAGCTCAGTTCTTTGCGTAAATAATTAATTGGATAGTTCTATTTAATTCAATGGGAACTTGGGAATTTTTGCATGCAATAATGCAGTAGTGCCCATTTTTTTAGATGTGCACTGTCCTCTATTTACTGTGGAGCACAATATAAATACATAGATTTGATCATATTTTAAAATGAGAATTAACACCTCTTTATACTAACCCCCTACTTAACTTTTCATGACCAAAATTGGTCCCTCTGAATTTTGCTCTTGTGCCTTTGTCCCATTGATAATGTAACATAGTTGATGAGGATAAAAAAAGACATGCGTCTGTGAAAAAAAAAAAAAGCATCTGTCAAGTCCAGCCAAAGCCCATGAACCAGAGGAAGGCAAAAAAAGCAAACATTGAAGCCTTTCCACTTAAGTTCCAAGTGGGTAAAAAATTCCTTCCTGACTCCGTGTGGCAGTTCTCTGGATCAACATACTATCTCCTTTGAAGCGAACTGTCAGAATTCTGAATATTATTCTGTGCTAGATAGGTATAAATTAGTTTTTTGAAAGCAGTTACAATATCTGCAAGCACAGCATCCCAAGGCAAAAAAATCCATAGCTTTACAGTCCTTACTGTAAACAATCCCTACCTTTGTTTCAATTGAAAATGCTTTTTAGTCTTAATGGATGACCTGTTGTTCTTAGCTCAGCTTTTTGTCTCTTCTCTAATGTAAATAAACCCAATTTGGGTAGTCTCTCTTTATAACTCAGATCCCCCAATCCCCTTATCAGTTTTTTTGCACTCCAAAACTGCTCAAAACTGTTCTCCACATTCTAGATGAGGCCTAACCAAGGATTTATAAAGAAGCAGAATTATATTAGCATCCTGTGCATCTATGTATCTTTTTATGCAGGATAGTACCCTATTTGATCTTGTAGCAGCTGAGTCTCTGCACACTGTTGTGAAGTCTATCATCTATCAGTACTCCTAAATCTTTCTCTAATGAGGTTTCCCCAAGTTGTTTCATATAGAATGTATATGTATCACATTTGTTTCTAGAGCTCTGCTCCACTTTTCTGCCCAATCACACTGTTTATTTAAATCCTTCTGCAGAGAAAAACATCTAGTGCTGTATGTATTTCCTTGCACAGCTTATTGTCATCAGCAGAGATTTCTTTCAATTCCCACTTCTAGATCATTAATAAACAAATTAAAAGCATTGAGCCCAAGACTGAACCCTGTGGCATCCTACTTACAACTTTAGACTAAATTGAAAAGGTTCAAAATTTACAACTCTGCCATATATCATGTATCCAGTTCTTAATCCATGTATATCACCTCTCAAACCAAAGCCTTTTAATTTTGCATTAATCTGTATACTACATCAACAGCATATCTTTAGATTTCACTCGGGTTGGGAGGATTTTCTTTGTGGGGGAGGGAGGTCTGGCTGAAAAAAGACATGCGCCATCAAGTCCAGCCCATGCCAAATCACCCCTGTTGATCTAGAGGAAGGCAGAAAACAACCGCTCTGAAGCCATTTCCAATTTAGCCCCAAGTGGGTAAAAAAATTAATTTCTGACTCCAAATAAAAGACAGATATTGAACTTTGCAACAAAAACACAGGGAAAGCACGTGTAAACATTTTCAAACCAGGACAATGGTTGTTGTAATGTCAGCAGTTAGACATATAAATCAAGTCAGACTGCTATGTTCATCAAAATGTGTCAGTAGGCCTTTGGTACAATTATGCTAATAGTTATAACATATTTTATCTCAATCCTTTGTTTTTGTTACTGTTATTGTACCTTAAACATTCACTGTAAGAGAGGTATACAACGCATTGCAATGCAATGGGTTGACACCTATGGCACTCGATGAGTTAAATATTTAATTAATTAAATTAATTAATTTATTTATTTTCAATAAAAATGTTATAAAGAAGTATATAGAGTAAGGTGACATGAGGTACATAAATCATTCAGGATGTTATCACATGACATGAGGAAACCATAGTGAGTATTATGAAATTTAGAAGTAATCAGTGACTGCAGTGATATGTGGAACAGAGAAAAGTAAAATTGTCAGGGTAAATCCCTCGTGGATGTATGGTAATTCGTTGTTAACAGCTTTAGATATTGTAGGGTTAGGAGGAGGAGTAGGGAAAGGAGAGAGTGGTGGGGTAAAGAGCAAAAAAATTGTTTATTATTTTAATTATATATATATATATATATATATATATATATCACTATCTTCATCATCACATTTAGTTGTTGATCCACTGTAGGATGAAGGCCTATTCAGCAAGCTTTCAACAACTTCAGTACTACCACTATGCCAACAAATGTTGTCATTTCATCTATCCATCATGTCTTTGGTCTTCTTTTTGGGATTTTAGTATTCAGTGGAATCCATTCCAAAATTAATTTGGTCCATCTACCTTCAGGATTTTTCACTATGTGGCCTGCCCATTTCCATTTGAAGTGCCTTTCTCATTCAATTACGACATAGACCTTTGTTTACTGATGAATCCATGCATGTTTTTCAGTCCCTTTTTTGTTATGTTTAGACTTTGCTGCTCCATACATCTGTGTAACCTTAATTTTTTTGTTTGTCTTTGGTGTCAATCAATTTCCATCAAGGTGTTTCCATCTGTTGACATTTCCTGTCCAGGGTAAACATATCTGTCAACTTCTTCGAGTTTATCTACTGTGATTTTACTTGCTGTGGTAAATTAAAATAAACATGACTTGTGTTTTGCTGATATTCATCTTCGGAACAAAATATTTGTTTTCTTGTTGAAGCTCTTTAACACATTCTTGAAGTTCTCCAGGACTATTGGCAATGGAATATGACAAGCGTAAAAGATGTAGGTAGTCTCCATTAATCTTAAATCCTTTTTTGTCCCAATTTACTTTGTGGAAAATTTCTTCTAAACAAGCAGAAAATAGAGATTGCGTGTCCTTGGCGGATGTTTTTTCCTATGTTAATCTGGACTTTATCATTGTTGACCTGTATTGATGCAGTTGCATTTTCATATGATGATTGGAGGATATTGATGTAAGCTCTATCTAATCCTTGTCTGATAAGGGCATCAATTATTGCTTTCTTTTTCACTCAGTCAAATGCATTTTCATAGTCAATGAAGGCTATGCATAATGGAAGGTTGCATTCATTATGTTGCTCTATAACTTGTTGCACTGTCTTTATATGGTCCAGAAGTCTACTTGCTGTTTAGGTTGTACTGCGTTAAGTATTGTGTCCATTCTTCTTGATAGTACCTTTGTGAAAACCTTGCAGACCACTGGCAATTGGCTTATTGGTCGGTAGTTTTTTAGATCCACCTTATCACGTTTTCTGTGCAGTAGAATGATTTCTGCATTTTACTATGTTTCAGGTACTTTGCAGTGTAGTAGGCATTTTGAAAATAGTTTAGCTATGGCTTTGAATAAGGGTTGACCTCTGGCTTTCACCATTTCAATAGTAACTTTATCAGTTCTAGCTGCTTTGCCATTTTTAATTGATTTTATTGCAGCTTCTATTTCTTCTACCAAAACTTCTGGTATGGCTTCAACCTCTGAAACTGAATTCAGTTGTTGTCCTTCATCCTTATAAAGATTTGAATACAATTCTTCCACTCATCTTAATATTTGTTCTTTAGATTTTGCTGTTATACCACCTTCAAACTTTAATGCATACATTTGGCTCGTATGTGTGGCCATCTTTCTTTTTGCTTTTTTTAGCCCTTCATTTTCGTCCAGTAAGCTCTTGTTAAGCTCAATATGGAACTTGTGTCTGTATAAGTTTTTCATTGTAGGCTGAAATGTAGGGTGACCAGACCTCACCTTTAACCAGGAACACATATGAAAAATGCATACTGCAGGGCTACTTTGATTTCAGTGCAGTCCTGAAATATGCCTATTTCCTATGTGTCCCCAGTTAAAGGTGAGGTCTGGTCAGCCTACTGAAATGTCTGTTACTGGAAGGTCTTGCGGCACACTGAAGAAATTAGACTGCTACCTCAAAGTTCATCTGATTTTTCAATAGCTGGCTAGTGTCGACCTTCATATTTTTTGACTTGATCATTTTTTTTCTTTCTTTATTGCGGTCAGTTTTGATTTTTGCTCTCACTAGACAATATTCACTTCCAACGTTAGAACAATTTAAGACTAAGCAGTCAGTGAATAATGTTTTATAAGTATGAAGTCGATTTCACTTGTATTAACATTAGGGTTTTTTCATGTCCATTTTCTCTGTGCCTTTTTCCTGTAGAAATTATTCATGATGTATAAATTTTGCTCTTAGTAACATAGTATCATAGTAAATTAGGTCGAAAAAAGACCATCAAGTTTAACCTCTGCCTTGTAACCAAGACACATGGGGATTAAATAGATTTCCTGTTGAAAATAAGTTAGTCTTTATCAGACCTTCCTGTTTTGCCTACTAATACACACTATAACCTTGTATGTCCCCTTTTGAAAGACATGTACCTAATCCATCGTATCTACCATAACCACATCCTTGGGCAAGGAATTCCATAATTTAACCTTACTGTAAAAAATCCTGTCTTCTGATGAAGTTCTGAAAAAGGATATTCTAATACATAGCAACAAAATTAATTAAGATAATGGAGGACTTGACATGTGAGGGACGAATAGACAAACTTGGTTTATTTACTAAAGAGAAAAGATGACTAAGAGGTAATCTTATTGCAATGTACAAGTATATGACAGGTCAATACAAGGATCTCTCTGGTGATCTATTTATTCCAAGGTCTAATCAAAAAACCAGGGGACAGCCCTTGAGATTAGAGGAAAGGCCTTATTTCCCTTCACAATCAGAAGGTGTCTAGCAGTGCCATCAGCTCGGAATTGGCAGAAAACAGTGGGACCCTGGTACACCCATCTACTGTCCGGAAGTCTGGTCAGAAGTGTTCTTCATGGAAGACTTGCCGCCAAAAAACTATACCTCCGACGCGGAAACAAGGCCAAGTGACTCAACTATGCATGGAAACACAGGAACTGAGGTGCAGAAAAATGGCAGCAGGTGCTCTGGAGTGATGAGTCAAAATTTGAAATATATGACTGCAGCAGAAGGCAGTTTGTTCACTGAAAGCTGGAGAACTGTACAATAATGAGTGTCTGCAGGCAACAGTGAAGCATGGTGGAGGTTCCTTACAAATTTTGGACTGCATTTATGCACATGGAGTTGGGGATTTGGTCAGAATTAATGGTCTCCTAAATGCTGAGAAGTACAGGCAGATACTTATCCATCAAGCAATACCATCAGGGAGGCATCTGATTGGCCCCAGATTTATTCTATATTACTATATAGATATAGATAGATTAAACAAACAGTAAACAAACTATGATTCCACATGAGCATTTGTACTTATAATATCAGGGGATAGCCAGAACAGGTGTTGACAGTCCCAGGCTTCCTCACAAATAGATCGCGGGCAGGGGAATGAACCGAATTGATAGTGTTAACCTCCCGTCAAATATCAAGTGGTATATGTGAAATATAGCAAAATCTCTAAGATGTGGCTCTTGAATGTGCAAATCATATGCTTTTTGTACCTATACATGTACTTCCTTAGGGATATCCTGTACTCCTGGGGGGAGCTTCACTAAGTGGTGATAAAGAGGTGATAAATTGGAGATGACTTCTCCAGTTTATCACTTCTCCAATTACTGTGTTATTCTATGGAGCCTATGCACTAAGATCTCTTCAGCTTTGGAGAGCATAGTGTATAGGGTCTATAGAACAACATAGGAAATGGAGAAGTGATAAACCGGAGAAGTCATCACCAAAGCCAAGAGCACTGGTTGACAGTCATAATAAGAGATCCATGGCTACCAACAAGATAAGACAATATCTATCATATTGGTGGTGAGAGCATGGGATTTCTGCATATCATGAAAGAAGATGGCCCTTTTTGACCATAGAGATATAGATGTCAGGAATGTAGATTTCCAGAGGGATGGAATCACACATCTTGCAGCATTTGTGAGTTGGAGAAACAGAACTGTTGTAGAGTGGGAATTATGGATGTTTGCCCGGGAAAGCGATAGCAAATAAAAACAGCAGTGGGTCTTTTGGGAGAAGAACTTGGAACAGTGTGCTCAAATGGGCTGAGATCTCATCCAAAAAGGGGACGATAAGGGGGCAATACCACCAAATGTGTAGCATGGAGCCTTCACCAGTCAGGCAACACCAACATGTGCAGGGTAGTAGGAATGTAATTAAACTGGAGTACTGTGCTTTGAGACTGCTTTCTTTAGTCTGTATATCTATAGCAGAGTTTAATAAATTTTTATGTATAGAAAGACATTGGGTAAGCGGTAAGAAAATAGGATGGTTTTGTGGTAGGTATGAGGGTAAGTATAAATTTATACCATTTATTCAAAGTGCAACTGTGCAACATTTGTGAACATAAAAGGGATTCAAAGGGGGAGAGATCATAGGCCCTATAACCAGCAGCTAGCAAACCATGAAGAAAATGTTTAATTTGTACATTTTGCCAGAAGTGAGAGGAGGTGGTAACTGTGAGGATGCGGGGGGCATCAAAATGCAATATCTGTCCGTCCAGGTGAAATCTCCAATCTGTGCCAAGCCCCTGAAGGCCTAGATGAAGAAGAGAGCTGGATTAGACTGACCAGGAGTGAAAGCAGGGTTGCCAGAAATAGGTGTGCAGGGGGAAGGATAAGGAACCAGTATTGTTGAGGGAGTGCCAGAATGATAGAAGATGATGTAGTGCTATGTGATCTGTACAGGCAGAAGGAAATTTTGACAGGTCAAACCAACAGATCCAGGACAGTGAGATACCTTAGGTGAATAGGAGGAAACAATAGGCACAGTCCTTCGGAGGGTGTGGGAGAGATCAGAAAGTCTAGAGAGAGTAGACACTTGGTAGTATGAAGATATATTGGAAACTCGAGTTCTGGGGTGTAGTCTGAGGTGAGAAAAAGATAACCTAGGTCTCTGAAATCTCAAAATAAAGGCATTGATGATACGTTACAGTCGATGGATATAGCTGGAGTGTATTTTGACAGGAATAGTAGCAAAAAGATATAAGATGTGAGGGAGTATAATCATTTTAAGTCGAACCAGGAAACACAAAGGTGTTTCCATTTGGTAATACCAGAATGTATGGAATGTAACAGGGGGTCAAAGTTGCTTAAATCAAAGATCTAATGTCCCTGGTCAGAAGGACCCCCAAGTATCTGACATAGGAAGAGGCCCATTTAAATTGGAATGAAGATCTGAGGAGAGAGAGCACCAGAGGGGGGATGTTAAAACTCAGGGCTTCGGACTTGGTAAAGTTATTTTTGAAATGTGAGAGATATCCAAAGTGAATCAACACCGGCAACAAATGAGAGAGTTAGCATTGCTGAAGGCAAAGAAAGAAAAGTAAATCGTCAGCCTAACCAGCCACCTTCATCTGTGAGTCAAGAATCTGAATCCCTGTAATATTTTGTAATGAGTGAATATAACACAATAGGGGTTCTAAGGCCCGAATAAAAAGAAGGGGGAACAAGGTGCATCCCTGTCATGTTCCATTTAGTATAGGGAAGTTATCAGATAGACATCCTTTCACATTAACCCACATTGTAGGAGAGGTGGAGAGGCTTGTGATAGAGGTGAGGCAGCGGAAACCCATACCCAGGCGAGAGAGAACCTCAGAGAGGTAAGGCCAGCTAATGCAATCAAAAGCCTTTTTTTCATCTTCAACAGAAACTAGTAATGAGGGAGCTTTTGACTGAAGGATAGAGTATATGAGAGGTATAGCTTTGGTAGAATTATCCTGGGTTTCCCTATCTGGTACAAATCCCGCCTGATTAGGATGTATAAACGAGTGCAAGTATTTCTTAAGGCGGTGGACAATAATAGAGGTGAAGAGTTCAACATCTGTGTTTAAAAAGTGAAATGGGGAGTTAGCTATCACATGCCAAGGGGTCTTTATCAGGTTTAAGGAGGACAGTGATGTGGGCTTCAAGGGCATGGTTCGGAAATGAAACTCCAGAGGCAATATGGTTGAAAGAGCTGGTTAGATGAGGTAGGAGGCAAATTTACTGTAGTAGGCAGAGGTGAAGCCATCAGGGCCTGGGCTTTTCCCCAGAGGGGTTCTTTTCAAAGCACTGGAGAGCTCATCCTGCGTAACAGGGATTTCTAATTGGGATACCATCTGGGTTGAGAGACGTGGGGCTTTGGCGGAATCAAGAAATCTTTCTTTGGCCTGTCGCCATAGATCACGCAACAGCTGGCTGTGAGTGAGCAGAATATTGTACAGAGCATGGTAAAAAACTTGGAATGTAGACGGCATAGATGGGAATGTGCAGTGGACAGTACCAGTTTGATCTTTTATCTCTGGTATGAAGTGTGAATTCTGTCATATCCAGACTAAAGGTGCCAATGTCTTTCCAAATGTGTTGCCATGCATATAATTATGATATTTAAGACATCTGTATGATTTCAGTTGCCTACTTCGTAGTAAAGAGGAGAGTTCTGAGAGATATGTAGTGAGTGCTGACCATGAAGCTGTGGAAAGATCTGATTTGTGGGTCCGTTCTTTAATACATATGTCAGATATCAATTGTGTAACTTTAGCTGTAAAAAGTTTTGGTTTGGCAACACCTAATTTTATGAGTTCATCTCTAATGAAGCATTTATGTGTTTTCCATATCATGGGTATTGAAACATCAGGAGTGGTGTTATGGAGAAAAATTTCCTCCAAAGACTAAGTGCGGCGAGCAACATAATCTGTATTGCTGAGAAGACTGTCATTTTGTCCCCATGGAGGACTGTTTCGCTTAAACTAGGGTACTACAATAGCAATAGGCATGGTCTGAGATGGTCATTGGTTCAATATTTACACGGAAGACATTGTGGAGTTGAGATTGATCAATAAAATAGTAATCCAAGCTGGAATACATGGAATGGAAAAAAGTGAAGTCCTTTGTGGATGGGTTAATTATCCTTCAGGCATCCAATAGGTGGTAGAGCGCTAACTGGGAGTTTAGTTTGCAAAGAGAGCAGGGGAAGTATTGGAAGCATGCAGAGGTACTATCCATTCAGGGGTCCATCACTAAGTTGAAATCTCCTCCAATAATCAGCCCTGGGTGAAGTTATCTAAAACTGGAATACTTTTGTAAGGAATTTAGTGGCACCTGAGTTGGGAGCATATATACATTAGCCAGAGTGAAAGCAGAGTCATTAATTTTATCATTAAGGAATAAATAACGGCCTTTAGGGTCTATCATTTCATTTTCATTGGACCAAGGGGTGTAGGAGTCCATAAGGACAGCTACACCTTGGCGTTTATCAGGGGCTGAGGCATACCACTCTCTGGGATATTGAAGGTTGTGTAGGACAAGGGAGTGTGCATCTGCAAAGTAGGTTTCTTGGAGGAACAAGATATTTGTACGAAGGGTAGAGGATTCCCTGAGGACCTGAGACCTTTTCTCTGGAACATTGAATCCCTTGGCATTAAGGGAGATAAGTTTAATTGTAGAGTCAGCCATGAATATAACAAGGTATAAAAATCTGAAGAAGAAGTGGAGAGGAAGTGTCAGGTTTGGTGTGCAAAGCAGCATCAATGGGACCATCGGGGCTACTTGGAGATGTGGGCAAGATGAGAGGGAGAGAGTAAAGGGAAGAGCGGGTAAATGGGGGAGGGCAGAAAGAAAGGAGAGTTAAAGTAGGAAGGGAGGAATGGAGAGAAGGAAATGTGTCAAGTGAGTTACTGCCAAGGAGAAAGAGTTTGGCATAAAGCAAAGTGATATGAAGGCCTTTTTGGCAATATTAGTAGTGATGAAACTTAAGTTTCAGGATGCAAACATCCTAAATTTAGTAGAGAGGGCAAGTCTCACAGGATCCTGGATATAGAGTTGAGAACAAATTACCAACTGTGTTCCTATTACCTCGCTGTGAATGTGGCCTGGGAGGAGTTATCTAACATAAAGGGGAAAATGTAACAAGTACTTCTAAACCTAAACGTAATTCTAACCATAGCAAGAGGGCTGAGTGACATGAGGTAAGAACACAGTAGTCATGTAGAACCACAGCAAGGAGGGCAAGTAAAGAGGAGAGAATAGGAGGGGGGTCAGGTTGGTGTCTTCTCCAGTTAATATTATGTGTAGATCCATGAGATAAAGCCACACACACACACACACACACAAACACACACACACACACTTGGGACTACATTGGAAATTGCTCCAGAGGGCTTTTTTGTTGCCTTCCACTGGATCAACAGGGGTGTTACTGGCATGGGCTGGACTTGATGGACGCATGTCTTTTTTCAGCCTTATCTACTATGTTACTATGTTACTATGTATTTGAAGGAGCTGGATAGGGGGTGGGCGGGAGAGGGAAAGAAAGCCCTATATTCACAGAGGGCATTTATGTTGTTGAAAGAGGAAGAGCAGGTAGAAGAGGGGCACCAGTATCATACAGTTGAGAGGCACAGTAACAAAGTAATGTAGGGTGATACTAGGACATCAGAACAACAATTCTGCATAAAACATAAATGTCCATGTAGTCAAGAAAACAGTGTGGCATCGAACTTGTGGCTAAACCAATATGTGAAGTAAACATAATAACAATCATCAGATATGGCTTGGAAATAGGCATTGGGGGAAGGCAATGCTTATGTCCACTGCATGGGGGGAAGATGAGCTAGCAGAGGATGAGGGGAGACACAGAGATGGTACTAAAGCCTGACTGGGTATTAAGTAGAAGAAGTGCTGTATGTGCATATAAAAGGGGGAGAGGGGAGGAGGCAAATAAAAGTGTGCTTGTATGTAAAAGCAAGCCTCCCCAGGTGCCTACTCCTGGATCAATGTGACATAAAAAACATCATTACAATTCAGCATAAGAACAGAGATAAACAGTTCTCTATGGAAATCCTGTAGTGGACAGTTAAAGCATCCAAGTGAATGCACAAAGATATGGACGCCTGGGAGGAATGGGAAGGAAAATAGGGGGTCCCTAGAAAGTATTGTAGTGAAGAGGGAACATTTTTCTTTTTTTTTTTTTTTTTTTCGTGGTATCCCCTCTTCCCCGAGAGCTTGAGCTATACAAGTATGAGAGCAATCACTATGGTTATAGCTATGGAGTAAGGTGTATCAGGAAAGAGGGGGGTGATATCTAGGCATCCTCTACCTGAAGGTTAGGACTCAAGGGGGTTCCCTAGAAAGCTATGGGGGACAAATCAGGAAAACACATTATGTGTAATTCAGTAAACAGAAACTTATCAAGGATAAAGGTGTAACAAGAGTCTGGCATCTTCTCCTCAGCACCATTCACATGACTGGGACAAGGCACCAGGAACAGTAGGGGTCCTCTTCTTGGATTCCGGGACTCCGACTGTAACCCACCATTCCCTGCGATCCTTGGAGAAGACAAAGGAGGGAGAGGGGTCCTGTGGAGCCAACTTCAGAGAGGCTAGTGGTGAGAGTCCTAGAGATTTGTAGAACTCCAGATAGTTGAAATGGGAATCCCCATCTATATTTGACACCAAGATTGCGGAGGTGTTCTGTTAGAGGCCGTAGTGCCCAGTGCTTCTGAAGAGTATGCGGGGATAAGTAATCAGAAACATCTATCAGGCAGCCAGCATATTTGATCTCGAGAAGTTCCCGACAGCATGTCTGCAAAGTAGTGCAAACAGCAGATGATATCTTGCTGTTTTGAACCTGGATCTGAGTGATCTATGAGCATGATCTATTTTAATTTTGTGTTCAGGTGATAAGCCCAAAAGCTCGACAAAGACGGTCTGTAGAGAGGGAAGTAGGTCCCTAACTGGTACCATCTTTGGGAAATCTTTAATATTTATGTTACATCTCCTCGTGTGATTCTCCATGTCGTCTACTTTAGATGAGAGGAGGGAGATTGTGTCTTCCTGTTGTAGCAAGTATTGCTCCAAATTATGAAGCTGGTTCCAGGACACTTCTTGATCCTCCTCCAGGGTATTAATACATTGACCCAGTTGGACAAGGACCTTTTTTTGTTCAGAGAGTTCAGATTTCACTGTAAGCTTGAGTTCAGCCTTAATGTCCACAATAAAAGAACGCATATCATCTTTGGTTAAGACGGCTGTGAGGTCCTCTTTAGTAAGGGGAGTAGGGGCCGAGGAATCCATAGGCATGATCTCTAATGTCGGAGATGGATCGGTATTCGTGTCTGGAGAAGGCAGTAGGGTAAACGGGTTCAGAGACAAAGTTTTATACAGAGTGGCCTGAGAGCCCGATAACCGCCCCTTGGCGGGAAGGAAACCTTTCATCTTCTACTTCAGTCTGGGTCTTGTGTTGCCTTTTGTCATGCTCCAGGCAAATAGTATAGAACAGAGGTACACTGTAGGTCAAAGCTGGCCCCAAAATAGGGATTTTAGAAGCAGATTAATCAAGGGATCTGGAGAGCTCAAGGATTACGGGGTCATGTTAGTCTACGGTCGTCTCTGCTCCAATTTGTTTCTCTTTGACATAATTTACCGAATCTTTCTCCTGCCCTATAGGTATGAGAGACTTGCTCTAACCGTAAAAGCTTGGTATTTTACATGGATCTGTTGTACACCTCCTCATAATGCTTTGCCAAATGATACTTTGTATTTCCTGACTTCCTGTATTTTAACCTTCTCTTTGTACTCCCTATGTATCTTTTTGTTACATGGACATGTAATACTGTATATTATGTACTTACTGTTACAGGTTATGTGTTTTTTTATTTTTATAGTTTTTCCCTTATCATCCTGGAAGTCTTCAGTTCTATGGGCTATATATCTACAAGTAATACAATGGCTCATCCCACATCGATACACTCCTGTTTTGTGCAAGAAATTCCTCTTTTCTTTATTGTTATAGGTATTATTAAGAGGTTTCTTTTTGGACCAAATATTCTTTAAACTTTTGTTTTTTGTAAAAATGATATCGGGATTAGTCATTATACAACTGTTTAACAATGGAGCTTCTAAGAAAATTGGCCAATATTTGCCCAGAATCCCTCTTATGTAATGGTGGGAATTGTTAAACTTATTGATAAAATGTGGTTTATTATGCCTTTATGATTTTTCTCTGTTTACCTCTATTTCAGGGTTCAGCATGGTTTTCCTATCCTTAGCAGCCACCCGAAGGTAAGAATTTCCTATAAGTTCTTTAGAGTGCCCTTTTTGAATGAATTTCTGTTTTAATTGTTGAGCATCATAATCTATTTGTTTACTATAGTTGTACCTCATTCAATAAAATTGACTCTTAGGTATGTTGGTTTTCCAACACTTTAAATAATAACTGTTGTAGTGCAAATAGTTATTAATGCTAATAAAAAACAAAAAATTCCAAAGTAGTGCAAATATGGAAAAATAGGACAATTCTGTTCAGCAGCCAGAAATTTAGAAACTGTGCCTCCAAGTTTAAAAAACTAAAATATAACAATATTCATAAAATGGCGCTTCGAACAGAAATTGTTAGAGTTTCATATCTGGACTAAATTTCACAATACCCAAATGGATAAGTAAACAAGTAATGTTTATTAAAAATATAAAAAAAGTTATTAATGCTAGTTGGTTTAATATATGTTTTTTTTGCAATGGTCTCTTGTTCTGATGATAATGTGAGGTCCAAATAGTTTACCTTCTTGAACTGATGTTCTATGTAAATGAAAGCCCCTGGTCATTCTGATTTAAATTCTGAATGTAGACTTCCAGTTCTTGTACTTCTGTCTGCCAAATAAATAGAAGGTCATCTATAAACCACCTGTAGTATATATATTAACTAATTGGACATGGATTTGACTGTGTGTTTGGTTAATGTGAATGAAGTATATTTAAGAAAATGTGTTGTGTGTGTTTATTTAAATGGGTTGTGAGGGTTTCAGTCAGCTGTATTGGATGTTTATGAAGTGAAGACAAAATGCCAAATTGTGAATATATCCATGAAAAAAGTAATTACATTGTAGAGGGTGATAACTAAAGAAGTGACACAATATTGGTATTTGAAAACAGAAGGCATACGGTAAAGATCAAGTAGTGGCCAGTGGTTAATGGTGTATAAATGTGTGGAAGGAGATGCACACAGTTTGCATTAGTAAGGTGTTGTGATTTGTATAAGGTATGGTAGGGTTGTGAAGGTGGCGACATGGGAGTGATAAAGTGTGTTTTGCATGTTGACAATGTGACATTTTAACATAGTGACATGATGACATTGTGATATAATGACACAGTGATTTAATATAATTGTGACATAGTGACATAGTAACTAGTGATGAGCGAGCATGCTCGGCTGAAGCTCGGTTCGGCTCGAGCATCGCTCTGCTCGGCACATGGCGGTTCTCGTACGAGTACCGCATGTGCTCGCCCGCCATGTTCGGGTCTCCTCCCCGCACGTTTCGCGGCTGCTGCGCAGCCAATAAACGTGCGGGGAGGCTCTGACATCAGTGTAATGCCAGCAGCCATGTTGGCTGCTGGCATTACACTGATTGGCTGGCCAGAACCCGTGATCGGGTGCTGTATAGCACCCGACGCGCGAGTTCGGCTCATTCTTAGCCAGGGAGAGATGCGCTTAGGCAGGGAAAGTCAGTGTAGGGAGAATAAAATTGTTGAAACTCTTTCAAGACCCAAAAGTCCTTTTTAGGACTGTTGTGTGTGGGGGCAGCATTTATATTTTGTTTGGGGGGGCACAATTTCCTTTTTTTTGTGGGGGGGATATTTTTAAGGTGACATATAATACTAGATGCACAGGAAGTCAGTGTAGGGAGAATAAAATTGTTGAAACTCTTTCAAGACCCAAAAGTCCTTTTTAGGACTGTTGTGTGTGGGGGCAGCATTTATATTTTGTTTGGGGGGGCACAATTTCCTTTTTTTTGTGGGGGGGATATTTTTAAGGTGACATATAATACTAGATGCACAGGAAGTCAGTGTAGGGAGAATAAAATTGTTGAAACTCTTTCAAGACCCAAAAGTCCTTTTTAGGACTGTTGTGTGTGGGGGCAGCGTTTATATTTTGTTTGGGGGGGCACAATTTCCTTTTTTTGTGGGGGGGGACATGTTCTAAGATGACATTGTACTAGGTGCACAGGGACAAATATTTCACAGTGCAGTGACAAGCTGACATATTCTGTTAGGTGCACAGGGCCAATGATTTTACAACGCAGCGACAAAAAGGCCCATTTTAAACGTGTGCCTAGCCATAGATTATTGTCACATTCTGTTTAGTGTGCAAATTCACAAATTAACGTCACATATTCCGTTCACTGTGCCTAGCCGCAGATTAGCGCCACATTCTGTTTCGTGTGCCTAGCCGCAGATTAGCGTCACATTCTGTTTCGTGTGCCTAGCCGCAGATTAGCGTCACATATTGTTTAGTGTACCTAGCCGCAGATTAGCGTCACATATTGTTTAGTGTGCCTAGCCGCAGATCAACGTCACATATTGTTTAGTGTGCCTAGCCGCAGATTAGCGTCACATATTGTTTAGTGTGCCTAGCCGCAGATTAGCGTCACATATTGTTTAGTGAGCCTAGCCGCAGATTAACGTCACATATTGTTTAGTGTGCCTAGCCGCAGATTAACGTCACATATTGTTTAGTGTGCCTAGCCGCAGATTAGCGTCACATATTGTTTAGTGTGCCTAGCCGCAGATTAGTTTTTATCTTCCTTTTTGTGTGTTTTACGGTCAGTCTGTAAAAATGGCGTACTACGGGCGAAACATCGTTCCCAGCAGCGACGTTGGAGTCCAAGATGCATCCAGACATCCTCCCTATGCTGTCCCTGAACCATTTCTGTGGTGTTTCCATCATTTTCTGACCTTTTCCTATGAACCAGGCACCCTCCCCTCATCAGAGCAGGGGGTGCCTGGTGTAATGCTCGAGTCCTCCCATTGACGTCAATGGGGCTCGGGTGCTCGGCCGAGCACTCGAGCCTCCGGGGGCGCTCGGCCAGAGCACCCGAACACCCGAGCATCGGGGTGCTCGATCATCACTAATAGTAACATAGTTACATAGTAGTTTAGGTTGAAAAAAGACTTGTGTCTAGGGATGGGCAAATAATTTCCACCTCAAACTGAAATTGGAGAAAAATGGCACTTTCCACATGGCAAAAAGTTTCCCGCAAAAAGTGCAGCTTTTACGCTATTTCCTGCTTTTTTCGCCTAGCTCATTCCATTGAAAAGAATGGGAACATTGAAGTCACACACAACACATAGTAGATATTATTTTATTTCCCAAAAGCATAGTATAAAAGGGGCATGAGGGTGTCAGTGTTGGTGGGGTGTGGGGAAAGAATCAGTTGAACAGTGGGTTATTTTGGGGGGGTTGTTTACTGGGATTGGGTAGCAGTTAATAAAAAAATAAATCCTAAATAAAATTAAAAAAAATAAACCATAAGACATGGTATAAAAGGGATCTGAGGAGGGTGTCTGTGTTGGTTGGTGGAGTCTGGGGAATGAATCAGTTGAACAGGGAATTTGTTTTGGGTTGTGGGTTCTTGACTGGTACTGGGGGGACAGTCAAGAAATAAAAAAAATACATTAAAATAAGAAATTTGTATGTAAAGTGATAGAGACAGGAATCCCCTGCCACCTGGATGGACTGATACTTGATAGAGTATTTTGAAAGGATGATTTGTTTGATTTGTTGTTAGAGGCCTTTATAGGGCTTAGATTTATTAGAAGCCCAAGCCCTGAAGAAATATTGATTTGTAGCTTGTTTGGCACAAACACTAAGGTAACATTGAATTGAAGGACTTAGGCTTGTTAGAAACAAACCCCCCAAAAATTGTTTATTTTTTGTAGGACTATATTTTTATTTATTTTTTATTTAAAAGCACAAGTCCTGAAAAAAAAATAAAAATGCCCTACTGGCCTAGTGCAAGAAGATCATGTTGGCCAGTGGCCACTGGCCATGGGCGGATTGTCCTATCGGGGGATCGGGCATCCCCCGGTGGGCCGCTATATCAGCTCACTTTTAAAACGTCGCGATCCACTTTGTGCAGACTCTCTCCCCCTCTGGTGCGCGCTGAAAGAACTGCAATTAAAATACAAGTGCTGTACAGCGCTGGCCATCTCTCTACCCCTCCGCTCCACTTTGTCTTGAGTGCAGAATGAGGGCACTAAAGGAAGTTAGTGGAGGAGAGAGAGAGAGATGTCCGGCGCTGTACAGCACTTGTAATTTATTTGCCATTTTTTCAGTGCGCACCGGGGGGGGGGGGAGCCCGGGCCGGTATTCCCTTACAATCCGCCCCTGCCACTGGCTATTGTCAAATGTCCTCCTGAGTCCATAATTATAGAATTTGCACCTGCTGTTCTTACTGCTGCTGCTGAGTTATTTAAACAGCAGGATGATTAGGCAGCTGAAAGGGAATGGGATCAACAATAGAAGTAACATGGGTGATGAATGATGAAGGTTCCACTTGCCACGACTGTCTCCAGTGATGCGCCTGAGGCAGTAGCAGCACAATAAGTAGCCCCCAGTTTATGTGGAGAAAAGAAGAAGTTGGCCATTAATTATTCTCAACCTTCCCCTCCTCCAAAATCAGGTGTATTGTTATTAGAATATAATTTTTTCCCTTGAGAGCAGGAATTGTGGCTCTCATCAGCAGCTACAACGTGCACATTCGTAATTCAACAAAAATGGTGTAATTCAGCGACATTCTGACCTTCCGACAGGCAAGGGTCATTTGCAAAAAAATTACGAATCCAACTAGCCCTGGTTCGAATGTCGTCAAAACTTTTGGAAATTCGGCGACTACTACCCATGCTTGATTACTTTCCCTCCATGTCTCTAGTTCAATTATCTTCTACATTTCATGTGCTATTTTTCTGCTTTGTCTCTATTCCAACTAGCTTCTTCGTTTCATGATGGGGGTTGGACTAATGACACAGACACCCGGCAGACAGTCACTGTGTTTTTGGAGCTCAGAGAGAGGAGAAGGAGATAGAGAGTGTCCAGTTGTTGTGTAGGCAGGCAGTTCGCATTAGGCATAGGCAGGCAGCCAGCATTAGTGCCTTATTGTCACTGCAATGGAGAATCATCTTTGTTCCTGTGCAAAAAATTAAAAATATTAGGGATTTGTTTGAATCATTTTCAGAGTGACACATCAGCCAGTCTCACAGTTCTGCAGGCAGGCCTAGTACCTTATTACCACCGCAAGGGAAAGTCACCTTTGTTTCTGTGTTTAACATTAAAAGTAATAGTAGGAATTTATTTGAATAATTTTCAGAGTGACACATAAGCCAGTCTCACAGTTCTATAGGCAGGCCTAGTACCTTATTGAGTCTGCAAGGAAGAGTCACCTTTGTTCTTGTGTAAAATATTAAAATAAATATTGGGGATTTGTTTGAATAATTTTCAGAGTGACACTTCAGCCGGCAGCCAGATATAGCCAGTGGTGTATGTATATTGTGTAGGCAGGCAGGGTGCCTTATTGCTACATCCATACTTTAGTTACTTCATCCATAGTACCATAAGGCTAAAAGCCCACCTTACCCTGTTCCACCATCTTCATTAGACCCTGGAAATGGTTCAATGCATTTAATTTTTATTTTTATTGTATATTTAAAGGTATTTTAAAGTCGCCAAATAATTCGGACTGCCACCGACTTTCTTCAGAGTCGAAAAGGTCGGAGCCGAATTGCGGAGTCGACAAATGAAAAAAAATATTAGTCCAACATTGAATATTACCGAAAATTTTTGTCATGCACAAGTCTAAAAAATAGTCTCACACCCATGACTTCAGGGGATAGGGAACAGGTGGAGAAGAATAGCCTCTTTCATCTTGTCCTCCACATTCCCCTTCACTGTCTGCGGCAGCGGATAATGTTGCTGCTGTTGCTGCTACTGCTTCAGATTCAGCAATGCAACTAGAACCAGGAATATTGCTAGCACTGGCCAGTGGAACCTGTCCTAGTCCTGCATCACTTGGTGACCCCATTCCCACTGTGTCCACAGTGGTCTGTGGCACACTAGCTTTCCCCTCAGCATCCTGCTACCCTTGCAACTCAGCATTACTCCCAAATGCTTTAACGTTACACTTTTCTATATTGAATCTCATTTACCATTTGCCTGCCCAGTTATCCAAATCCTCTTGTAATGAAGACACATCCATTTCAGACTGTATTACCCTACTTAATGTTTGCCCCTAAGCCTATTTCAGTCAATTTGTACAGTAACCTTTTGTGTTTAACTGTGCACCATCCTTGTTAAAGCACAGGTCAGTTAACTCATTGAGTGCCAGTGTCTTGGGACGTTTTGTACCCTGCTGGAGATACATATTTTCATCATTTTTGTTATCCACCTGTTTAGGTTTGATTTCCGCTGGTAACTTTCTAGTTTCTAGAAAACTATATATTTTTTTTCAGAACAAATTCATCTTTTGCATGGTGCCTCATCTGAAATACATTTTGAAAAAACTTTATGATGTCATAACTCCAAAAATGTAAAAAATTACTTATTTTTCTAAAATCACGTATTATATATCAAAAAACATTCATCTTGATTGTGAAAGTTTCAATTATTTAAAAAAGGCCTGCGTCCCCAAGTACAAAAATACCAAATATGTATAGTTTTTCCTACATTCAAGGCCTGCGCAGAGCCCTAATTACCAGGAGTACAAACTGGTATTTTCAGCTTAATGAACTAAAATGAACTTTACAGTGGTTACATGGTAAAACTACCTTAAAACAGCTGAACTATATAAGACTATATATTTCCAGAAAGCATATATCATACTGCATCAAATGAGGTGTCACTTGCCTTCCTAACTCTAGTTTGGTGAGCTCAAATGTTTCTTTAAGGTAGTACATAGGAAACAGTGTAGCAAAAATCTCACAAGAGTGGTATAAAAGTGATACCTTTTAATGGCTAACTGAGGACATAACAAGTGCAAGCTTTCAGAACACTAAGGTCCCTTCTTCAGGCATGGGTTAACAAACAAAGCTAGAATAACACTGCATTTATATTTACAGAGTATGACATACATTTGAACCAAAATATATGAGTACACAGTGGGGGTCAATTAACATAGTAAACATACAGTCTGCATAGATATGAAATAAGAATCATATGGTTGGATCAAAGTCCTGGGAACAAGGAAATGTGCATTAACACAGAGGTGTGAAGAGCCTGTTAGTCTGTGACTTGAACAGATCTATCTCTATACAATCAAATACCAAAATGTTCTATCTATTGTAGTGAGACATGAAGCCCATCCCAAGGTTTAGTCCTGTTTTTAATGTGTCAAATAGATCCTCCACTGGCTAACACGGTACCATCTTTTTTCTGGATTTTAAGGTAGTACTAAAGTACAAAAGTTTACTTTTTTTACATTTTCACCCCTTCAAATGTACTATAATCTATTGAATGTCCTTGTGTTTATTAGCTATCACTATTAGGAGACAAATGACACTTCCCTGGAGATGATATACTAAAGAGGATGCTATAAGTACAAAACTACACCAACTACAGCATTTCATTGTTCTCAAGCATGACTTGCTTGTACTAAAATAGTATATAAATGAAGAAAAGGTATTCAAAGCATAACATTTTGGGGAAAATTTTACCTATGGCATCAAATGATGGATAATTTGCCTTGCTATCTCTAGACTGGAGTTCACAAAATGTTTCCAAATGGTGGCACTAAAGAAAAAAAATGTGAGTTTATTTTACCTTTCCGTTGATTCAAATGTACTGAAATCTGTGAAAACTATAGAATTTACAACTGTATTCATTAGATAGTGCTCCTGGAAGAAAAATGAAACCACATTGGTATGAGCTGACATATCATAGAGAGTGCCAGAAGCACAAAACTACACCAATTACAACCTCTCATTTTTCTTACAATTTTTCAAACATGACTTGCCTATAATAAAATGGTTATAACAATGACATAAATGAAGAAAAGGTAGTCAAAGCAAAGCAAAGTATAATTTTTTTACATTTCTACCCCTTCAAATGTACTGAAATCATTTATGATAATGGAGTTTCCAACTGTATTCATTAACTACTTTACCCATTGGTATTAGTTCTTATACTGTGGGGGTGCCAAAAATTCAAAACTACACCTCTCTGCTTTCTTTTTTGAAAATATGCAAGGTATGAAATTTTTGAAAAGAGCATTTCCTACTGTATTCAGTACCTGCTACCTGCCAGAAAAAGAAGGTGCCCCATTTGTGTGGGTAACACACAATATGAGGGTGGCAGGAACACTAAACTACACCTGCCTCTTTTATTTTTTTAAATTACCTTCCTTCACTAAAATGGTCATAACCGTTAAAGATATGCAGGAAAGGTAAGCAAGCCATACAATTTGAAAAATAGACATTCACCCACATCAAATTTTTATCCCTCGGCTGACGTGCACAACTGTTTCCAGAAAGTGGTGCTATAGGAAATAATTGAGCTATTTTACATTTCTACCTCTTCACATATAGATTTGAAAATACACAGAATTTATGACCGCAATAATTTTTCTTGAAAGAGTAGGAGCTAATGATTAGTCATAAAACATGATACAAAACACATGATTACATGATAATAAAAAAATAACCCTGTGTGTGCCACAGGGGGATTGTCACAGGACTCTTAGGTAAATAAAGCACACAACACAGATACAGATGAATTTAACCAGTTTATTAAAATAGTAAGCAAAAGCAAGCACTTACACAACCAAGATAGGAACAAGCGTGAGGACAGTGCCTAGTCCACTACCCAGGAACTGACACTGAGCTGTACCCGGTTCGCTAAGAACACTGGAATATAGAACCAAACGTGGTTCTAACCAGCAGAGCGAGCGGAAACCTGGAATGCCAGGAGTCCAGTCCGAGAGAGAGTAACCGGTGGATCCCTGAAAAGGGACAGTCTCAGACTTGTAGCCTCGGGCAGTTTGCAACAATACCAGGGAGGTAAATTTGTGTAGGCAGAGAGTAACGATAATCCTAGCGAGAATAACAGCACCTGGTAGTACAGATTATGCACAGAGTGGAGGCCACAGAGAGAAGGGTAACACCCAACAATACCAGTAAGGTTAATGCTGTAAAAGCACAGTGCGGAGGCAACAGAGAGAAAGGTAACCTGCAACACTACCAGCAAGGTAACTGTTGCAACAGGTCGATGGAGCGAGCCCTCTGAGGCCGACTGAGGCAAGTGGTAGTCAGACAGGAGTGGGAGTGGGCATGGAGTGTAAGTCAGAAAAGCTACAGTCAGGAGCCAAATTGGGTAGTCAGCCACAGCCAAGGTCAGATCGGAGCGGGTAGTCAGACAAGCCAGGGACATACACAGATCAGATAGACAGACAGAGCCACTTGTCAAAACCGGAGTGGATAGTAAGACAAGCCAGGGATTGAGCCAGAGAATACATGGAAGCCAAAGCTAGGGTCAAACGAAAGCAACACTGGAATAATGCACAGAAACATCATGAAAGGGGAACTAAGCTCAGTGCGCGGGCAGACTATAAGCCCGCCACCGGGACTCCATCGGCCAATTGTGCCTAATACTACAAAATAGTGAGCACGGCATCAAGCATGCAGGTGGCCTGTTCCTACCCACAGCATAGACCAAGGACCACCTGACAGATTCACAGGCAAGCGGAATCACGGGTACCATGATAGGGATCCAATACAAGACCCCCTGTGGCACACACAGGGTTACTTTTTAATTTTTTTTATGCATGCCCCATCGACAGGGGATCAGGATCCCTCATGATGCCCCCTCAAAAGGTCTGAATAAAAACTAATGAAAAAAATAATCCTGTGTTGGACAGGCACACATAGGATTAATATTTATTTTTCATTATTTATTAATTCAGACCTTGTTTAGGGAGCATCGGGACCCCTCCCTATATATACAATCCCAATATATTTTTTTTATTTATTCAGAAAATGTTTTACCAGGAAGAATACATTGAGATTTCTCTTATTTTCATGTATGTCCTGCAGATTTGTTACAGTAAAAATGTTCATATTTTCACAAATAGAGATAAGATATAAATATATATATACACACACACACATAAACGTACAACATTTATATACAGATGCATATTGTTTTTAGATACAAAGAAACAATTATTTGTTGGCATTTTATATTGGGAAAATATATGATTTTGGGGGGTAGGTTATTCCAAGTTTGCGGAGCTCTCAAGTAGATGGCACATCAACTGGCTTCTTTCTTGTAGAGTGATATAATCAGTTGTTAGCAGTGGAGCAGAGGTTATTGTTAGTATGGAGAGCTGGAGTGGGAATATTGCTATTAGTAGGTAGTCTGGTAGCTTTCCATAGAAGTGGTTGTAAACTAAGCAAGAAAGGTGAAGGGCATTGTCTAGATTCAAGTATTAGCCAAATTAGTTCTTTAAAGGGATAGTAATACTTTGTTTTATCTTTATTTTATTTTGTAGGCATTAAAAAAACATGAAGAATTATATAAGTGTTATCTCTTAAACCTTTATGGTTTGAGAGATATTCACAAGCAAAGTTTCCCCTCCCGCCCCTTTTACCTAGTGTAAGCCATCTCTTCTCAGATGTGGAATCTGGTTGTAAGACCAGACAGATAACAGAAGGGACAATCTTCTTCCTATGATAACAATGAAGATTGTCCCTCTCTGCAGTCTACCTGGGCACCTCCCTTCTGATCTGGCTGAACAGTGTTACATCAGTAAAAGGGGCGGGAGGGGGATACTTTGTCATTGAATTAATCTTGTACTACAACTCTGACAGAACTGAAATAACACTCTCCATGGTCCAAATAATATGCTGATTAATTAGAGCTGCTTTAATTATGAAACATTACTATCCCTTTAAACAAATCACAGTGATCAGTAGTATAATTACATTGAAGGCCAAAGCAGCATATTGAGATATACAGAGTGCCAAGATGGATTTGCTGTGCAGGAGCATATTCCACGTTCCCAATATCTGTTGAACAATAATTTTTCTTTGTTACAATGGTTAGATGGCTATTGTGGAGTTTAAGTAGTAGGTGTTTTGTATCAAATACCTATCACGGTGCCCGTGCTCTTTTTGTTTTTTTTCTGTCTGTCTAGTCTGTGCCTTGCTCCCATTGGCTACTGTGTGTTAGTCCCGCCCAGTATGACCTTTATATACTGGGCTAGGGGCACCCCTCCGGTGCCCTTTCGTGGTGTTCCTGTGCCAGTGCTTATTTCTGCTCAGTGTTTCCCAGTGTACCAACTTAGCCTTCCTGACTACTCTGCATATTGTCTGCTGCCCTTGTGTACCGACCTGGATTGCCTGACTATTCTTCTGACGTTCCTGCTCCGTGATTCGACCCAGCTTGGCTGACGTTCCTGCTCCGTGACTCTGACCCGGTTTGGCTAACATTCCTGCTCTGTGATTTGATCCAGCTTGGCTGACGTTCCTGCTCCGCGATCCGACCCGGCTTGGCTGACGTTCCTGCTCTGTGTATCTACCCGGCTTGGTTGGCGTTCCTGTGCTGTGTCGCCTAGGCGACATTCTGACTGGCAATTGGGTTATTTCCTTGTGCAGAGTATCAGCGGCCAGTCTCCGTTACTGCTCCGGCAGTTGAGTCACCGGTTGCCTCCGGTTATACTTGTGCAGAGTGCAAGTGTTGTCTCTGTTACTGCTACGGCAGTTTACCTTGGGCCTAGTCTCCGTTATTGCCTCTGCTCAGAGCAAGTGTCTGCCTCCGTTACCACTCTGGCTGTTGAGCCACCGGTTGTCTCCAGTTATACTTGTGCAGAGTGCAAGTGTTGTCTCCGTTACTGCTACAGCAGTTTACCTTGGGCCTAGTCTCCATTATTGCCTCTGCTCAGAGAAAGTGTCTGCCTCCGTTACCACTCAGGCTGTTGAGCCACCGGTTGCCTCTGTTAGACTTCAGCAGTGTGCAAGTGTTGTTTCCGTTACTGCTACGGCAGTACCTCACGTGTCTCTGTTCCCAGTATTACCTAAACAGCTCATGCTAGTTCTGCTTACCTGGCTTTTGGCGTTACAAATTCCACAGCTGTTTATATGCAGGGAGTCCCATCACTGACCTCTCTGCACATGGGACTGTTTATACTCTGAAGATCTTTAACCCATGCAAGACCTTGCTCCTGGGAATCCATCACTGACCTGTGTCAGTATAGACTATTGTGGACTTATTGTTTATGCTGGACCTGTGTAGGCCTATGTATCTACAACCTGTCGTGTGTCTGTACTATTCTGCTATATACTACAGGACCTGTGAAGGTTATTTATTTTAATAAAACTGTGTTTTATCATAAACCACTGTGTCTGTGTGTCAAATAAACTGTTACAATACAATTTTGACTGTTTTATCAGTGTTTAAAAGACTGTTTGGGTTATAGCCACCCATCTTTCCACTTCAGAGAAATCATGCTGCAATAGTGTCACGATTATCAAGAATACACCAGGAGTCAATACTGTAATAATAAAACAACCTTTATTGAACAGTAATATATCATAGATGATCACAATACAAGAATGCGCAGAGGGTACTAGCAAAGCCAGTGCTTCCTACCAGAAATAGGAGGCCACTTGGAGAACACCTCACTGCTAGAGACTAGGCAGACAGCCAATGGTAGCCTCGGAGGAGCACGTATGGTAAGCTTAATATCGCAGCTATAGAGTTCTCCTGCAGGATGAGGAACAAGGGAGACTCTTACTGACTCATGCCAACAGTCAGTAAACCCATAGAGACCACCTGGGGAAATACAGAGTGGATGCTCAGACAATGCTGATAGAAAGGGTCCCATTGTACTTGGAACTAGCCAGGGGTAAATACCAGCTTGGAACGTCCACCAGAGCCACAGGTCTGCAACAGACTGGGTGTCTACAATGCCAAAGGGTAACGCAGGAAGAATAGTTAGACAGAGCCAAAGGTCTGCACCAGAATGGATGGCCAGACAAGCCTAGGTCATACACGGGGCAGGTAGTCAGCAAGAGCCACAAGTCTGCACCAGATTGGGTGTCTACTATGCCAAAGGGTAATGCAGGGAGAATAGTCAGAGAGAGCCACAGATCAGCACCAGAATGGATGGTCAGACAAGTCTAGGTCATACAAAGAGTAGGTAATCAGCCAGAGCCACAGGTCTGCACCAGATTGGGTGTCTACTATGCCAAAGGGTAACGCAGGAAGAATAGTCAGACAGAGCCACAGATCAGCACCAGAATGGATGGTCAGACAAGCCTAAGTCATACATGGAGCTCATTGTCAGCCAGAGCCACATGTTTGCACCAGATTGTCAATACTGCTCCCTCATGCCTGTAAGTGACACAGTGGACATAGAGATGTGTCGAAACTCATGCCCAAACCCGGTCATCTGGATCAGCTGCGACTTGTAGGTAGAGGACACAGGCGGCCACTATAGGCTCCAGACACAGTTAAACCACAGGCCAGGAGAGACACTGTACATGATGCTGAAGCGTCATATCCAGCCCCAGGCATACAGCAGCGCCCAGCCAAGCGATGCTGGGACTAAGGTGAGGAAATATGTGACACTAAGGTTAGATACGTTTGGACTTTTAGTGTAGGTTATGGAGTTATCTGCATACCTGTGCACGTAAGATGCTATATGATGGAACCATTGCTACAGAAGTCTATAGACATTGTCAATGATAACAACCCTCTATATACTGCTTTAGCATAGTTCCACTGTAAACGTTCAGGCCAAAGCGGTACTGAAGTCAAAATGCAAGTTTGAGCTGCAACAACTTTAGAATAAAACAGAAGCAATTGCCTTATTTTACTCAACAGAATAAAACTGAAATATATTTATTTCCCATATATTATCCCTTTAGATACTAGAGTAGAGGTGGCCAGCCTGAGAGCCTACAGCTGGTGTGAGCTACAAATCCTATCATCCCCTGCTAGCCCCTATAACCATATAGTTTTTCACAAAAATGTTACTGCTCCTTTAGTCAACAACTAGATATAATTCCACAGCTTACAGGTATGTACTAAACATTTCAGATTTTAGGATTACTTCAAATGATGTATACTGTGCAGGCTAGTCTTTTAATTTAAATGTAGACTATCATGGCAATAATTGCTATATATGAAATATGTGCCTCCACATCTCGCTCTGATGTATCTAGAAAGCTAAGAACATATGTAAGAATTTTTATGACTCTTGCATCTGTCCTTTATTGCACAAGTTTGCGTGATGTAATTTAAAGTAAGCTTTGCAAAACAGATATTGTGCAACAAAAACATGTTTCCTGTTTGTTCTTAGTAACCTTGCAGGTTTGAGTTGACCGAAAGAATGTGCCCTTGGACAGCATAAGCAAATGCTGCCAAAAGGTCAGAATAAAAAAAAAGTTTGTATTGTGCAATTTTTAACAGTTTAATGTATTAAGGTTGTAGGACTAGTGTGTGAAATGTTATGACTGCCAGTTGATATATTTAATAGAGTGATAACATACCATGTAGTGTAAACAGTCCTCTGTTTGTATTTCCACAGGAATTTTATCAAGTGATTCCATAGTTTTATGAGCAAGACATTTTTTCTCGACTAGTTAAGTTTTATTAAATATGAAATCTTGTGAAATATGTATAGTTTTATAGCAGATATTTACAAGGTGACTGTTGCTGTGGTGGTGAAATTGAACAGGCCTGCAGGTACTGTATTTTTAAGAAACTGTCTCCTTCCTTCACCTGGCATTCATAAATGCAGATGTCATGAATTAAATTTGAACAGTTACCCAAAAGATAAGTTAACACATGTATAAATTTGCCAGTACAGCAAGACTATGGCTAGAGTCTAATGAGAGTGGCTGCACTTAAGGATATGCTCTACAGCATGTGACTGTAGGGCATACTGGCAGACACACACTTGACTGAATTTTAATGCTATGAAAACCCGCACTGCAAGTCCAATTGCATGTGCAGAGAAAAGACAAACAATAATGCCATTCCCACTATACCTGGTTTAGAATATAATAATGTCAAAGTATTTTACCAGGAAGTATACATTGAGATTGTCTCTCATTTTCAAGTACATCTGGTGGTATAGATGTTGTTATTTATTACCCAGGTTAATGGTACTCATTTTATCAACTGTAGAAGAATGAAAAGCAGTTGTGACTTGACAGAACTAGAAGTTGTATTGCTGAGGTTTGAAGAGATTCTGCATGTTGTGCATTAACCAACTATCTCACCAGACATTTTGTCTCAGCAGGGTGTAGAAGAAAGGACCACTCCAAAGCACTCACAGACTCCAGGCTGGATTTCCCAATGGGCAGAGTAGGCAAATGCACCAGTTTATATACCCCTTTACATAGGGTGACTAGACCCCACCTTTAACTGGACACATAGAAAAAATACATACTGCAGGGCTGCTTTGATTTCAGTGCAGTCCTGAAATATGCCTACTTCCTATGTGTCCCTGGTTAAAGGGAAGGTCTGGTGAGCCTTCCTTTACAAGTTATTATTTAACTCCTAGAGAGGTCTCAAACACATTGTAAACCATTGTATTGGAGAACTCTCTAGCAACCAAGGGTTTACAGCATTTTTACTTGCTTGTTATA